>OX465589.1:24875625-26075625 GCA_950022655.1 Alentia gelatinosa
AAACCCTTGACCGAGGTCCAGGCCCTATGTGCCATAATTTTGTCCTCATCCACATCAGAGGTCACACCTGGAGGGTGTGGAGGGTGAAAGACTGCCACTGAGGGTAGCCCGCCATGCACAGGGCCATGCAGATGACCGGAAGAATGGTGTCTGGGCTGAGGTGAGCACCAGAGGCGGTGACAAAAGCCAGACCAGCTGGCGGTGCCGTACTTGAGCGAGAGTATTTTTCCATGTGGTGATGGGACAGCAAGAGCCCCTGGTGCACATCACAAACATCAAAAAAGCTCTGGAGGGACCTGAGTGTGTGTAGAGGAGAGCCCACTGGACTCGTCGACAATAGATTCAACTGGCACAGGAGGGTGGTGTATCCCAGCAGCAACACTGAGCATGCTGTCTTAGGAACTGAACCGGCTCCCTCTAGCTCCCGGAAGACGGGTTTGAAGAAGTTCAGGGGGATAACTGCCGCCAGATGCTCTGAGAGTTTTTGAGCGCCATTTACAGTTCGGATGAAAAGGATAGAGTTGAAAACTCCGGTGTCGGCACCTCAAGTGCACATGAATGTGCAGGCGCCCGAGAGATAATTCCAGACTAGAGGTGGACTTTTGAAACTATTAGCCGAACACTGAGTTTTGTAGGCGTGGGGGCGAAGTAGTTCAAAGCATTGATTGTTATGAACCTGACTTAGGCCGCCATCCGCTGCCTATGAATTTCAGAGTTGCATGATGAGGCAAGAGTTCACTGTATCTGGAAAGATAGATTATCATGGTGAGAAACAGTCTATCATAATAGTAGAAGTTATTAACATTTGAAAAGTTGTACACAGTGGATTAAGGCTTCTGTCTTACAGGATGTCTAGGTAAGGGTAAAAAGTCTGTTCAATATCCCATGTTGAGATCATGTCAAATTAACACTCATCTCATTTCCAGCACGCTATTTAATTATAGTGTGGACTGACTAAGTTGGTAAGTTCTGCAGTAGAAAGCTGTGGCTACTTATCGACTGTCATCATTTTGGTCACTGGCGTGCTATTAATTTAGCCTGTAAACCATTCATCTCATCAGAGCATGGTCAATGAAACATGGCAGTAATGAATATAAAGCCTGAGTCAAAGCATCCCTTTTAATCCACGTGGAAATTTTTAGAAATATGTAAATAGCTGGGGTAAATATGTCACCTCACCATGTTGATATAGCAAAATATGGTGAGAAAACATTAAATGGACTTACCCTGTAGATGGAATATTTATACATACACTGAGAAAAAGAGATATACAGACAAACAAGGATAAAGAGATACATATAATACACAGGTATACATAGACATAGAGCATATATTGTATTACATGTAGTTACCTTGTTTCCTGGTTGTGGTCAGTGCACTGCTGGTAATGCTTGTCATAGTCGGTAATCACGGCTATGTTTGCACAGGTAATTAATTGCCTGTGCACTCTATTACCTGCCATGCTTGAGTGGATCAACAGCCCAAGTCTCTGGGCTTATATATACCCTTGCTCAAAGCATCCAGTGATGTATCAAAGTTGGTACAGGATAGGCTATAGTTCATAGTAGGCAGCATAATGTTCATAAGTGACTGTGTAGCAAATGTCGCCACTGTTATACAAAGGCCAGCTGAGTGGCAGGCTGACGGTGCCACACACTGCCCCCAGAGCTCTATGCATGCTCATGGGCATCGTAGGCAGGGCTTCTTATTTTGGATTTGTTAGCTGAGCTTAATTGCCTTATATCATCTGTAAGCTGATGAACGCACTGGACAGCAGCAGTGAAGTCTGGGTGAATGGCAATGAAGTCTTTCACGTATATCTAAGTACACCAGAGATCTGAACCTCTGTGGCATGGCCCAATAGAGTGTGTTAGACACTCGTTGTTAAGCCCCGCCCGAAAGGTGGAAGCCGAAAGATGGCCAAATGTCCATATTTGTCTCGCCACTTCGATGGAGCCACAGCATCGCATAGTCAAGCGGGTTTGTACGCAACTGGCAGTATGCTCGCCATAAGTATGCCTTCCAGAGAAGGGCTACACAGGTGATTGGCATGACTCAGGGCAGTTGCCAAGTCACTGATGGTTGGTAGTGCGTAGGGTCTCTCTTGTCCCTGAAAGAAGTTTCTATCAATCCCATCATTCACGTTCTGACTGGCAGGGAAACTCAGATCCGTGATGACTCTTCTTTCTGCTGGCTTACTTGGTTTCGGACTGGTCAGGAGCAGGCTGATTTAGAACCAAGCTTTGAAAGGTGGGTCTTTAAACAGGCCAGCTTAGTCTTCCTTTTGATGAAATGATCCACTGTCTGTGAGTAAGCTCTGGTGGACATTTGGAAGGTTGGTATTGGTAGTTCAGATGCTGTTTACCATGAAGGCCAGCCATAACAGATGAAGTCACAGACTTGTTTATCATGGCAATATTGATAAGAGTAAATGTGATGAGATGAGAAAGAATAACTGAACAATAACTTGATTCTGTCAAGAAGTGGTTTCTACTTATCCAACAATGCCTCACATTTAATTTTCACATGCTTTTCTCTGGACGCGGGCTCCGCCTCCTAGGGGGCCTGAGATGTGGGAATCCATAGCATTGTCGAGTGTTGGTGTGTTGCATCGCTTTGCGTGTGTACTTGTGTTGGGTTGGTTATCTAGCAGGATGTGCTCGATTATTATCTCTCCTCCAGGGTCTGATACTGTACCTGGCATGGGATGTCTGATAAATCTGTGTCCGGTTGATCCATTGGGGAAATTGTGTCTTTTCTGCAGCCTGGTGACCTTGTTATCTCCATCAACACGTTGCAAACTCCAGTGGATTCTGCTGCATGGGGCTCATCCTGAAACTCAGGTGTCTGAGAGTGAGATGCGGGCATGCTACACACGAATACCTCCTGAAAGGGGAAAATCCTCTATTATGCCAAGCATGTATTGTATTATACAGCTATACCCCAAAATACTCCAAATACCAGATACCTCTGGTGTACAAGCGGTAGTTAAGCCGTACCACCATACTCTTCCAGTACGACACTAGACTTTGATTATTAACATTCATTAAATGATTCAACACAATCAGAATAAAGTTCATTTTAGTATGTATCCTTCCCTGACTGCCTCCACACATTTCATATGGATTCATGGGCCAGAGGACCTACACAGAGGGATTGGGGGTTGGGGCACCGTCTGACAGGGTCAGCAGGAGGGGCAATATAAGGGGCTTGGGAGACAGGAAGGGCGGAATTTCTCTTCATATACGCTTTGATTTAAATACAGCCATTACAAGTCTTTATGCCAGATATGCTTGTGCACAGTATCAGCGTCTACATGTATATACACATCAATATACATCTGTTTGTGATAGTGTATAGATAATGCATGTACAAGTTTCATGTAGTGAAGGCTCTTATCTTGTAATATTTTCTATTCTGCTTGACTTTAGTGGAAGTTCCACCCTCGTACACTAGTCCAGGGGAACATGATGGAGAGAACTTTGAACACAGTAGCCTGAAAGTCCATTGTAGTAGTCCAGAAGTTTGCTTGTGACACCAGTTCCTTGACCTTCTTGAAGACTGCCTCAAAGTCACTCTTACCTGTAAAATATAAAATGTTTTAGTATTCATTTGTACATATACAAAAGAAACACAATTTCACAACTTGGTAATCAATCTTAGTAAAATACATACATTGGCTGTTCATCAAGGTGAACAATTGAGGCACATGTGGGATGTTCTCTTTTTCCCTAACAAAGGTAGCCAATCCTTATCTGGCTCGCGGTCCAATCATTCTGATATCTGCAGTCAGGGGCCCCACTGTTGTTTTCATTTCATTTCAAGTAGACTCTGGGTAGTGGTATGGCTCGGGCTTGATGTCAGGGTTGGAATGGGGATTAGAATCATGAGGAAGGACTTCAGTGTTTGAGAAGTACACAGAGTCTGTGGGGAGACAGTGACAAAGACAACACATTGAGAATGTGTGGAGGCCGAGGACCTACACAGAAGGATAGGAGGTGGGTGCACGGTCTGACAGGGTCAGCGGGAGGGGCAATAAAGGGGGCTTGGGAGACAGGGAGGTGGTAGCTGGGTGGCACCATGGCTGGGTGGCCAGGGGGCGACCGGATGGTGCCAGGGTGGGCAGGATGGGGTGGTTGTAAGGTGGAGGGTAATTATTTCTTTTTTATATTTTTATCTGGGAAACCGGAAGGTGGGTGCTGGGGAGACTGGAAGGCATGTAGTAGGGAGACAGGGAGGTGGTAGCTGGGTGGCACCATGGCTGGGTGGCCAGGGGGCGACCGGATGGTGCCAGGGTGGGCAGGATGGGGTGGTTGTAAGGTGGAGGGTAATTATTTCTTTTTTATATTTTATCTGGGAAACCAGAAGGTGGGTGCTGGGGAGACTGGAAGGCATGTAGTAGGGAGACAGGGAGGTGGTAGCTGGGTGGCACCATGGCTGGGTGGGCAGGGGGCGACCGGATGGTGCCAGGGTGGGCAGGATGCGGTGGTTGTAAGGTGGAGGGTAATTATTTCTTTTTTATATTTTTATCTGGGAAACCGGAAGGTGGGTGCTGGGGAGACTGGAAGGCATGTGGTAGGGAGACAGGGAGGTGGTAGCTGGGTGGCACCATGGCTGGGTGGCCAGGGGGCGACCGGATGGTGCCAGGGTGGGCAGGATGGGGTGGTTGTAAGGTGGAGGGTAATTATTTCTTTTTTATATTTTTATCTGGGAAACTGGAAGGTTGGTGCTGGGGAGACTGGGAGGCATGTGGTAGGGAGATGGGGAGGTGGTTGCTGGGTGGCACCATGGGTGGGAGGCCAGGGGGCGACTGGGTGGTGTCAGGGTCGGCAAGATTGGGTGGTTGTAAGGGGTTGCAAGCACACAAGGTGTGCAGGGAGACTGCAATGAACAGATGGTGGCTGACAAAGATAACACATTGAGAATGTGTGTAGGCAGAGGACCTACACAGAGGGATTGGGGGTGGGGGCACAGTCTGACAGGGTCAGCGGGAGGGGGAATAAAGGGGGCTTGGAAGACTAGAAGGCATGTGGTAGGGAGACGGGGAGGTGGTTGCTGGGTGGCACCATGGGTGGGAGGCCAGGGGGCGACTGGGTGGTGTCAGGGTCGGCAAGATTGGGTGGTTGTAAGGGGTTGCAAGCACACAAGGTGTGCAGGGAGACTGCAATGAACAGATGGTGGCTAACAAAGATAACACATTGAGAATGTGTGTAGGCAGAGGACCTACACAGAGGGATTGGGGGTGGGGGCACAGTCTGACAGGGTCAGCGGGAGGGGCAATAAAGGGGGCTTGGGAGACAGGAAGGTGGGTGCTGGGGAGACTGGGGAGACTGGGAGGCATGTGGTGGGGAGACAGGGAGGTGGTAGCTGGGTGGCACCATGGCTGGGTGGCCAGGGGGCGACCGGGTGGTGCCAGGGTGGGCAGGATGGGTTGTTGTAAGGGGAGACGGTTATTATTTCTTTTTTATATTTTTATCTGTATACTTTTTTCTTTTTTTCTATTTCACACAAAATTCACCAAGGTTGGTGGTCTTCGTCTTGTCTGAGACTTTATTGTCTAATCTCTCTATCATGGTCACCTCGTATACTTGAACTCACTTTGGGCTTGTCCCAAGGGTGACCATGATAGAGAGATTTCACTCTGGCATCAGAGTCGTCGTTTTGTTAAGTTATTTTAATGAAAGAATTTTATTTAATTGATAGTAATTTTGGGAACTGACAAAAGGCTACTTAATCATGTGACCTGCCACACTCCGCTATTGCGGCCTACTCTCCTGAAATACTCCGACGGGTCTACCTTTATCTCATGGACTGTGATTTTGTTAAGTCATTTTAATGAAAGAATTTTACTTTCTTGGACGCAACAAGAATTTTATCACTTGGATGGTTGCGACTGCCTGTGGCGAGGTTGGGGCCACAGGCAATAATGGTTTTAACAATTCATTTATTGTCGACCAGTCGGCATGGAGACACTGGTATGAGATGTAGGATGGGCAATGAGAGACTTTCACATGCATTATGCTTGAAATGGTTGACCAGATGTAAAAAACAAACCCAACAAACAAACTATTTAAACCAGCACTCCATGATGCTAGATCTCACAGGTTCACAGTGAGAGAGCATCAAACATGGATGTGCGGAACCAGGTCCTTGATGCTTTTTTGCTGTGAACCTGTGATTTCCAACATAGCGCCTCCTCTTCATTTCCTGTTTACAAACTTTAGATAATTGAACCAAACACATAAAAAAAAAAAAACTTTCTGAGAGAATCACACCTACCTGTAAAATATAAAATGTATAATAACTTATTTGTACATTTACACAAAATACACAATCCTGCAATATAACATTCAATCTAGGTAAAATACATTCATTGGCTGCTCATCAAGGTGAACAGCTGAGGCACACGTGGGATGTTCTTTTCTTCCCCAACAAAGGCACACCGATTTTAGAGCTGTAGAGTGGCTTCTATATCAGTTTGAAGGTTCAGTCAATGTTCAGCAGAAGCTTTTTGGACAGGCTACTTCGATGGAGGAATGTGGTAGACAGCAGATGGCATCCTTTTTTGTCAACCTTGACATCACCATGGATCAAGTCTTCAGGTAGCCAATCTTCATCCGGCTCAAAGGTTCTTTGATCTTGGGGGCCCATTACATGATAAAAAGTCAGACTTTGACATTTTTTCACAGTGAAAAGTCTAGGGTTAGCCATCATTGCATCTCCTGTTTCTACAGTGGTTGACTACAGTGGAAGCTAAAGTCTAATTGAACAAAGTGGACATTAAACTACCCAAATGAACAAGCTACACCATCATACACTAGTCTAGGGGAGCATGATGGAGAGAATCTGCCACAAAGCAGCTTGAACGTCCATTGTAGTAGTCTAGAACATTGCTTGTGCACCAGTTCCTTGTCCATCTTGACAACTGTCCGAGAGGGGGTGGGGAGTTAGCTCAGTGGTTAGAGTACCAGACTTGTAATCCCAAGGTTGTTGGACTTTGTGGGTTTGAGTCCCACCCCCAGCAGTGGTAGATTTACAGCTTCATCAAAGGCCATCCTTCTCATGCCATGTCTATGTGGTGTGGCAAGTAAAAGATCTCTCACCTCGGTAAATGTGTAGGGGTGTGATTTCTTTCTAACTTCATCACATTGATTCGATCATCACCCCCTTGTGGTGTAAAAGAACCTTGAGAAAGTCTGGCAAGGACCTATAACGGTTGGCTGGATGTAAAATCAAAACAAAACGCAAACAAAAAACAAAAACTGTCCGAGAGAATCACACCTACCTGTAAAATATAAAATGTATAATAACTTATTTGTACATTTACACAAAATACACAATCCTGCAATATAACATTCAATCTAGGTAAAATACATTCATTGTCTGCTCATCAAGGTGAACAGTTGAGGCACATGTAGGATGTTCTTTTCTTTCCAAACGAAGGTACACAGATTTTTGAGCTGTAGAGTGGCTTCTATACCAGTTTGAAGGTTCAGTCAATGTTCATAGAAGTAGTCTGTCCAAAGAGCTTTTGCTGGAGGAATGTGGCAGACAGCAGTTGTCATCCTTTTTGTCAAACTTGACATCACCATGGACCTAGTCTTCAGGTAGCCAATCTTCATCCAGTCCAAAGTTTCTTTGGTTCTTTGGGTCCGTTCTTCTGTCATTAGGTCTTATGGTTGCCAGCCGGAATACAGGCGGGAAGTGGCCATTGATTCAGGTCTTTCGGACGTATTTGTCAAACTTTTTCTTGAAAAAAATATATATACATTGTTACATTCTATGGGGTTGCGTGGTAAGGTGATATAAAATTTGTCAAACTTCTTCAGGTTTTTCTCAGTAGAACTCTCACCTTGGTAAATGTGTAGGGGTGAGGTTTCTTCCTAAATTCATTTCATAGATTCGATCACCACCCTTGTGGTGTAAAAGAACCTTGAGAAAGTCTGGTGAGAACCTGCAATGGTTAACTGGACGTTAAATCAAACCCACAAACCCACAAACAAACCCTTGTGCTTGACCTTTCCTCATGTACACCATGGCAACGCTATTCTCTCATATCTTTTTCTACAGTGCTTGGCTCCAGTAGAAGCTTTACCCTCATAAACTAAGCCAGGGGAACATGATGGAGAGAACCTTCAACACAGTAGCCTGAAAGTTTATTGAAGTAGTCCAGAAGTGTGCTTGTCACACTAGTTCCTTGACCTTATTGAAGACTACTCGAAAGAGTCACGCTTACCTGTAAATTATAGAAGTTTTCATTACTTATTTGTACATGTACATAAAATACACAATTTCTGTCATTCGTTGTTATGGTTGCCAGCAACATAGGCAAGAATGGCCTACACTTATAGACACTTCAGGATGGAGGTGGGAAGTGGCTGCTGATCCAGCTCTTTTGGATGTATCTGTCAAACTTCATCAAGTTTCTCTCAGTCCATTGTAGTAGTCCAGAGGTTTGCTTGTGACACCAGTTCCTTGACCTTCTTCAAGACTTTCCAGAAAGAGTTAAGCTTACCTGTAGAATGTAAAATGAATTTTTACTCATTTGTACATGTAGAAAATACACAAATTCATAACTTAGCAATGAATGATGGTAAGATACATATGTAGGCTGCTCATCAAGGTGAACAGTAGAGGCACATGTGGGATGTTCTTTTCTCTCCCAACAAAGGCATTCAAACTTAGGATATAATAGAATGGCTTCTATACTACATTCAGATTCAGTCGATGTTCATAGAAATCAGAAGATGGCATCCGTTTTTGTCGACTTTTATATCACCATGAGCCCAGTCTTCGCACAGCAAATCCTTGTCCAGCTCAAAAGAGATATTTTTGAGTATATGGGTCTGTCCTTTTGTCATTGGTTGTTTTTGCTCTTGGGTTGTGTTCTTTTGTCAGAGTTCTAGAGACATTAAAGTACACAAACAAACAAACCCTGTCTTTGTGGTGTTGGAAGTAAAAGAACTCGCACATCAGTTAATGTGTAGGGGTGAGATTTCTGCATCAGCTGTAATTTCTACCTGTAGCCTCAATGCCTACTACTGTCGTTGCCACTATAATTGTGGCCGAAATGCATGTGCCTGTAGCCACAACTAGAACTAATCATCACGGACCCTATCTTCATGTAGCCAATCCTTATCCAGCTCAAAAATGTGTATAGGGAGACGGTGATAGGCAGATGGGGCTGGCAAAGACAACACACTGATGATTAAGATGAAAGCTGTGCTGTCAGTAAAATGTATTCATCATAAACTGTAAAAATGTATAAAACAATTATACATGTTATAAAAGACATGAATAAATACATTTTAAAATACAATACATGAGCAATATAAAACTACAAATTATGAGCCAAAGATGAGTTTGGGCAGTTGATGTGTGAGGGGGGACCGATTTTGGGACCTATGCATGGAAACCCTTGACCGAGGTCCAGGCCCTATGTGCCATAATTTTGTCCTCATCCACATCAGAGGTCACACCTGGAGGGTGTGGAGGGTGAAAGACTGCAACTGAGGGTAGCCCGCCATGCACAGGGCCATGCAGATGACCGGAAGAATGGTGTCTGGGCTGAGGTGAGCGCCAGAGGCGGTGACAAAAGCCAGACCAGCTGGCGGTGCCGTACTTGAGCGACAGTATTTTTCCATGTGGCAATGGGACAGCAAGAGGTCTACCTTTATCTCATGGACTGTGATTTTGTTAAGTCATTTTAATGAAAGAATTTTACTTTCTTGGACGCAACAAGAATTTTATCACTTGGATGGTTGCGACTGCCTGTGGCGAGGTTGGGGCCACAGGCAATAATGGTTTTAACAATTCATTTATTGTCGACCAGTCGGCATGGAGACACTGGTATGAGATGTAGGATGGGCAAGGAGAGACTTCACATGCATTATGCTTGAAATGGTTGACCAGATGTTAAAACAAACCCAACAAACAAACTATTTAAACCAGCACTCCATGATGCTAGATCTCACAGGTTCACAGTGAGAGAGCATCAAACATGGAAGTGCGGAACCAGGTCCTTGATGCTCTTTTGCTGTGAACCTGTGATTTCCAACATAGCGCCTCCTCTTCATTTCCTGTTTACAGACTTTAGATAATTGAAATTCGATAGAAATTTTGGGAACTGACAAAAGGCTATGCTCAGACACCACTTAATCATATGACCTGCCATACTCTGCTATTGCAGCTTACTCTCCTGAAATACTCCGACGGGTCTACCTTTATCTCATGGACTGTGATTTTGTTAAGTCATTTTAATGAAAGAATTTTACTTTCTTGGACGCAACAAGAATTTTATCACTTGGATGGTTGCGACTGCCTGTGGCGAGGTTGGGGCCACAGGCAATAATGGTTTTAACAATTCATTTATTGTCGACCAGTCGGCATGGAGACACTGGTATGAGATGTAGGATGGGCAATGAGAGACTTTCACATGCATTATGCTTGAAATGGTTGACCGGATGTTAAAACAAACCCAACAAACAAACTATTTAAACCAGCACTCCATGATGCTAGATCTCACAGGTCCACAGTGAGAGAGCATCAAACATGGATGTGCGGAACCAGGTCCTTGATGCTCTTTTGCTGTGAACCTGTGATTTCCAACATAGCGCCTCCTCTTCATTTCCTGTTTACAAACTTTAGATAATTGAAATTTGATAGTAATTTTGGGAACTGACAAAAGGCTATGCTCAGACACCACTTAATCATTTATATGACCTGCCACACTCTGCTATTGCAGCCTACTCTCCTGAAATACTCCGACGGGTCTACCTTTATCTCATGGACTGTGATTGTCATACATCAGAGACATGTCATCTTGTCTGAGACTTTATTGTCTAATCTCTCTATCATGGTCACCTCGTATACTTGAACTCACTTTGGGCTTGTCCCAAGGGTGACCATGATAGAGAGATTTCACTCTGGCATCAGAGTCGTCATTTTGTTAAATCATTTTAATGAAACAATTTTACTTTATTGGACGCAACAAGAATTTTATCACTTGGATGGTTGCGACTGCCTGTGGCGAGGTTGGGGCCACAGGCAATAATGGTTTTAACAATTTATATTGTCGACCAGTCGGCATGGCGACACTGGTATGAGATGTAGGATGGGCAAGGAGAGACTTCACATGCATTATGCTTGAAATGGTTGACCAGATGTTAAAACAAACCCAACAAACAAACTATTTAAACCAGCACTCCATGATGCTAGATCTCACAGGTTCACAGTGAGAGAGCATCAAACATGGAAGTGCGGAACCAGGTCCTTGATGCTCTTTTGCTGTGAACCTGTGATTTCCAACATAGCGCCTCCTCTTCATTTCCTGTTTACAGACTTTAGATAATTGAAAATTGATAGTAATTTTGGGAACTGACAAAAGGCTATGCTCAGACACCACTTAATCATATGACCTGCCACACTCTGCTATTGCAGCTTACTCTCCTGAAATACTCCGACGGGTCTACCTTTATCTCATGGACTGTGATTTTGTTAAGTCATTTTAATGAAAGAATTTTACTTTCTTGGACGCAACAAGAATTTTATCACTTGGATGGTTGCGACTGCCTGTGGCGAGGTTGGGGCCACAGGCAATAATGGTTTTAACAATTCATTTATTGTCGACCAGTCGGCATGGAGACACTGGTATGAGATGTAGGATGGGCAAGGAGAGACTTTCACATGCATTATGCTTGAAATGGTTGACCGGATGTTAAAACAAACCCAACAAACAAACTATTTAAACCAGCACTCCATGATGCTAGATCTCACAGGTCCACAGTGAGAGAGCATCAAACATGGATGTGCGGAACCAGGTCCTTGATGCTCTTTTGCTGTGAACCTGTGATTTCCAACATAGCGCCTCCTCTTCATTTCCTGTTTACAAACTTTAGATAATTGAAATTTGATAGTAATTTTGGGAACTGACAAAAGGCTATGCTCAGACACCACTTAATCATTTATATGACCTGCCACACTCTGCTATTGCAGCCTACTCTCCTGAAATACTCCGACGGGTCTACCTTTATCTCATGGACTGTGATTGTCATACATCAGAGACATGTCATCTTGTCTGAGACTTTATTGTCTAATCTCTCTATCATGGTCACCTCGTATACTTGAACTCACTTTGGGCTTGTCCCAAGGGTGACCATGATAGAGAGAATTCACTCTGGCATCAGAGTCGTCATTTTGTTAAGTCATTTTAATGAAACAATTTTACTTTATTGGACGCAACAAGAATTTTATCACTTGGATGGTTGCGACTGCCTGTGGCGAGGTTGGGGCCACAGGCAATAATGGTTTTAACAATTCATTTATTGTCGACCAGTCGGCATGGCGACACTGGTATGAGATGTAGGATAAGCAATGAGAGACCTTCACATGCATTAATGTTGAAATGGTTGACTGGATGTTAAAACAAACCAAACAAACAAACTATTTAAACCAGCACTCCATGATGCTAGATCTCACAGATTCACAGTGAGAGAGCATCAAACATGGATGTGCGGAACCAGGTCCTTGATGCTCTTTTGCTGTGAACCTGTGATTTCCAACATAGCGCCTCCTCTTCATTTCCTGTTTACAAACTTTAGATAATTGAAAATTGATAGTAATTTTGGGAACAAGCTCAGACACAACATCCTCTCCTTAAATTTATCCCATCAATGGGCTACAAAAGACAAAAAAATGGACTTGCCTGTTCTTCATATCCGGTTTACCAAATTGTAGATTAATTGAAAACAATTCAATAAATTGGGGCACTGCAACAAGACTATGCTCAAGGTCTGTCACTCCACCGCCACTGAATCATGTGAAATGCCTCACTCCGCCATTGCGGCCTGCTTTCCTCAAAGTCTCCAGCATGTATACATTTATCTCGGATTATTTTACCAAGAAAATGTAGTGGCTACTAGCCAAAACTTAAAGAAAGGCAACCTGACACAAACTCAACGGGTTCACCTTACAGGTTCACTGCACTTTCTAGGGCGCAACATGACAGCTTTTTATCACTTGGATGGTTGCGACTGCCTGTGGCGAGGTTGGAGCCACAGGCAATTTTGGTTTTAATTACACTGAGATCTCATTTTAAACCTTTTAAAGGCAACATTTTGTTGGAAGAATAAGCTTTATCGACTTTTTTATGATATCTTGGCGATATCAGTGTTGTTAAAGAACCTTGAGAAAGTCTGGTAAGGACCCATAAAAGTTGACTGGACGTTAAATCATACCAAACCAACAAACAAACTTTTTGCTGTGAACCTGCAATTTCCAACATAATGCCTGTTCTTCATTTCCTAATTGAACAAATTGGACATTAAACTACCCAAACAAACTTTGTAGGACCGAAACGAATGGAGACCACCAGTATATTAATGACATTAACTTAATTACAATAAGGACTGCCCACTTCTGTTTCTGTTAATAGCTAATCTACCAATGTAGTCTACTGCATGTCAGCATAGGTCAGTTCATTCTTGTTGTAATTATGTGAATGACGTCAGACCTGGACATCCCCCCCGCACGGGGGATTTTCCGTACGCCCAGGTCTGGCAGGAATCATGTGAAATGCCTCACTCCACCATTGCGGCCTGCTCTCCTCAAAGTCTAAGACATGTCAACCTTTATCTCGTATTATTTTACCAAGCCACCCACATCCTCTCCTTAAATATATCCCATCGATGGGCTACAAAAGACAAAAAAATGGACTTGCCTGTTCTTCATATCCGGTTTACCAAATTGTAGATTAATTGAAAACAATTCAATAAATTGGGGCACTGCAACAAGACTATGCTCAAGGTCTGTCACTCCACCGCCACTGAATCATGTGAAATGCCTCACTCCGCCATTGCGGCCTGCTTTCCTCAAAGTCTCCAGCATGTATACATTTATCTCGGAATATTTTACCCAGCCACCCACATCCTCTTCTTAAATTCATCCCATCAATGGGCAACAAAAGACTGAAAAACGGACTGTGATGATCGTACGCTTTTACTCTTCTCAGTGTGATCGATAGAAGGCTGTTATCAGAGACATTAAACTGTCCTACACTGAAGTGAAGAGAGAACATGGCAAGGAGCTGGCCTTGTTTTGGCTGCGGAGTCCTACTGGAATCAAAGGAAATGGAGCTGGACGTTAAGCTATCCAAACAAACAAACATTTTACTCTTGTACTCTCATGACCTGAAACCAATGGCCAAGGAGTACAATTATAAAACTTGGCAGAAAAGAGACGACAAACTCGAGAAATTATAGTGGCTACTAGCCAAAACTTTAATAGAGACAACCTGACACAAACTGAACCTGACATGAACTGAACAGGTTCACTGTACAGGTTCACCATACAGGTTCACCGTACTTTCTAGGGTGCAACATGCTTGAAAGGATGTCGGCATTCCTGGAACATTAGTCTTATCGTCATATCGCTCCCAGAACATAGATTTTTGATAAGATATAATTGAGAAAAGTTAGATGCCTGGATCAATGGCAGACATGCAATACTCCACTTAGTGTAAAACATCTCTTGGTACATTGTCAGGTCAGTAAAGAGAGCAGGAAGATTTTCCTAAAGAATGTGACAACAATGCGCAGTGTTTTACATAAAACTGGCAAGAAAGGAAGTAAGATTTTCGATAAGATATTGTTGAGAAAAGTCAGATGCCTTGATCAATGGTAGACATGCAACACTCCTCTGAGTGTCAAACAACTCGTGCTACATTTTCAGGCCACCATAGAGAGCAGGAAGAAATTTCTAAAGAATTTGGCTAGTAGACACTACAATTTCTTGTAGTTTCTTGTCTCTCGCAGTTCCATGGTTTCTGCCAAGTTTTATCAATGTGATCCTTGGCCATTGGTTTCAGGTCTGTATGTGGAACCTTGTGCGCCCAAACTTTTCTGATCAGTCCATTTTTGGTTCCTTGAGCTGCAGATCAAGTAGCCAAAACTGGACTTGCAGAAACGTTGGAGTGAACACGGTCCCTCATACAGACCTGAAACCAATGACCAAGGATCATATTAATAAAACTTGTCAAAAACTTTGGAACTGCACCAGTAAAAACAAACTATGAGAAATTGTAGCGGCTACTAGCCAAAACTTTAGGAAGGACAACCTGACACGAACTGAACAGGCGAAACTGACTCGTCTGCGGAGCGGTCACACCAAACTGACACATGGGCACCTCCTAAGAGGAGAAGTAGCACCTATGTGCCAGACATGCAACATTCCGCTGAGTGTAAAACATCTTATGCTACGCTGTCAGGCCATCAAAGAGAGCAGGAAGAAATTCCTAAAAAATGTGAGAACATTGCGTAGTGTTTTCCATAACACTGGGAAGAAAGAAATTCTTGACTTCCTCGGGGAATGTAAGATTTTCGAAAAGATATGATTGAGAAAAGTAATATGCCTGGATCAACCAGGTAGCATAGCTTGTTATTCCAACAGGATATGCAAATTTCAGTAAAGTAAACCGAAGTAAGTCTAATTGAACAAATTGGACGTTAAACTACCCAAACAAACAAATCTCAGACTGACCGATAGAATGCTGTTATCAGAGACATTAAACTGTCCTATGCTGAAGTGAAGAGAGAACATGGCAAGGAGCTGGCCATGTTTTGGCTGCCGAGTCCTATTGGAATCGAAGGAAATGGAGCTGGATGTTAAACTATCCAAACAAACAAACATTTTACTCTTGTACTCTCATGACCTGAAACCTATGGCCAAGGAGTACATTCATAAAACCAGCCACCCACATCCTCTTCTTAAATTTATGCCATCAATGGGCAACCAAAGACTGAAAAACTTGGCAGAAAAGAGACGACAAACTACAAGAAAATGTAGTGGCTGCTAGCCAAAACTTAAAGAAAGGCAACCTGACACAAACTCAGCGGGTTCACCTTACAGGTTCACTGCACTTTCTAGGGCGCAACATGACAGCTTTTTATCACTTGGATGGTTGCTCCAACCTCGCCACAGGCAATTTTTTTTTAATTGCACCGAGATCTCATTTTAAACCTTTTAAAGGCAACATTTTGTTGGAAGAATAAGTTTTATTGACTTTTTTATGATATCTTGGCGATATCAGTGGTGTTAAAGAACCTTGAGAAAGTCTGGTAAGGACCCATAAAAGTTGACTGGACGTTAAATCATACCAAACCATGTCCTTGATGCTCTTTTGCTGTGAACCTGCAATTTCCAACATAACGCCTGTTCTTCATTTCCTAATTGAACAAATTGGACATTAAACTACCCAAACAAACTTTGTAAGACCGAAACGAATGGAGACCACCAGTATATTAATGACATTAACTTAATTACAATAAGGACTGCCCACTTCTGATTCTGTTAATAGCTCATCTACCAATGTAGTCTACTGCATGTCAGCATAGGTCAGTTCATTCTTGTTGTAATTATGTGAATGACGTCAGACCTGGACATACCCCTGCACGGGGGATTTTCCGCACGCCCAGGTCTGGCAGGAATCATGTGAAATGCCTCACTCCACCATTGCGGCCTGCTCTCCTCAAAGTCTAAGACATGTCAACCTTTATCTCGTATTATTTTACCAAGCCACCCACATCCTCTCCTTAAATATATCCCATCAATGGGCTACAAAAGACAAAAAAATGGACTTGCCTGTTCTTCATATCCGGTTTACCAAATTGTAGATTAATTGAAAACAATATAATAAATTGGGGCACTGCAACAAGACTATGCTCAAGGTCTGTCACTCCACCGCCACTGAATCATGTGAAATGCCTCACTCCGCCATTGCGGCCTGCTTTCCTCAAAGTCTCCGACGGGTCTACCTTTATCTCATGGACTGTGATTTTGTTAAGTCATTTTAATGAAAGAATTTTACTTTCTTGGACGCAACAAGAATTTTATCACTTGGATGGTTGCGACTGCCTGTGGCGAGGTTGGGGCCACAGGCAATAATGGTTTTAACAATTTATATTGTCGACCAGTCGGCATGGGGACACTGGTATGAGATGTAGGATGGGCAAGGAGAGACTTCACATGCATTATGCTTGAAATGGTTGACCAGATGTTAAAACAAACCCAACAAACAAACTATTTAAACCAGCACTCCATGATGCTAGATCTCACAGGTTCAAAGTGAGAGAGCATCAAACATGGAAGTGCGGAACCAGGTCCTTGATGCTCTTTTGCTGTGAACCTGTGATTTCCAACATAGCGCCTCCTCTTCATTTCCTGTTTACAGACTTTAGATAATTGAAAATTGATAGTAATTTTGGGAACTGACAAAAGGCTATGCTCAGACACCACTTAATCATATGACCTGCCACACTCTGCTATTGCAGCCTACTCTCCTGAAATACTCCGACGGGTCTACCTTTATCTCATGGACTGTGATTTTGTTAAGTCATTTTAATGAAAGAATTTTACTTTCTTGGACGCAACAAGAATTTTATCACTTGGATGGTTGCGACTGCCTGTGGCGAGGTTGGGGCCACAGGCAATAATGGTTTTAACAATTCATTTATTGTCGACCAGTCGGCATGGAGACACTGGTATGAGATGTAGGATGGGCAATGAGAGACTTTCACATGCATTATGCTTGAAATGGTTGACCGGATGTTAAAACAAACCCAACAAACAAACTATTTAAACCAGCACTCCATGATGCTAGATCTCACAGGTCCACAGTGAGAGAGCATCAAACATGGATGTGCGGAACCAGGTCCTTGATGCTCTTTTGCTGTGAACCTGTGATTTCCAACATAGCGCCTCCTCTTCATTTCCTGTTAACAAACTTTAGATAATTGAAATTTGATAGTAATTTTGGGAACTGACAAAAGGCTATGCTCAGACACCACTTAATCATTTATATGACCTGCCACACTCTGCTATTGCAGCCTACTCTCCTGAAATACTCCGACGGGTCTACCTTTATCTCATGGACTGTGATTGTCATACATCAGAGACATGTCATCTTGTCTGAGACTTTATTGTCTAATCTCTCTATCATGGTCACCTCGTATACTTGAACTCACTTTGGGCTTGTCCCAAGGGTGACCATGATAGAGAGAATTCACTCTGGCATCAGAGTCGTCATTTTGTTAAGTCATTTTAATGAAACAATTTTACTTTATTGGACGCAACAAGAATTTTATCACTTGGATGGTTGCGACTGCCTGTGGCGAGGTTGGGGCCACAGGCAATAATGGTTTTAACAATTTATATTGTCGACCAGTCGGCATGGCGACACTGGTATGAGATGTAGGATGGGCAAGGAGAGACTTCACATGCATTATGCTTGAAATGGTTGACCAGATGTTAAAACAAACCCAACAAACAAACTATTTAAACCAGCACTCCATGATGCTAGATCTCACAGGTTCACAGTGAGAGAGCATCAAACATGGAAGTGCGGAACCAGGTCCTTGATGCTCTTTTGCTGTGAACCTGTGATTTCCAACATAGCGCCTCCTCTTCATTTCCTGTTTACAGACTTTAGATAATTGAAAATTGATAGTAATTTTGGGAACTGACAAAAGGCTATGCTCAGACACCACTTAATCATATGACCTGCCACACTCTGCTATTGCAGCCTACTCTCCTGAAATACTCCGACGGGTCTACCTTTATCTCATGGACTGTGATTTTGTTAGTCATTTTAATGAAAGAATTTTACTTTCTTGGAGGCAACAAGAATTTTATCACTTGGATGGTTGCGACTGCCTGTGGCGAGGTTGGGGCCACAGGCAATAATGGTTTTAACAATTCATTTATTGTCGACCAGTCGGCATGGAGACACTGGTATGAGATGTAGGATGGGCAATGAGAGACTTTCACATGCATTATGCTTGAAATGGTTGACCGGATGTTAAAACAAACCCAACAAACAAACTATTTAAACCAGCACTCCATGATGCTAGATCTCACAGGTCCACAGTGAGAGAGCATCAAACATGGATGTGCGGAACCAGGTCCTTGATGCTCTTTTGCTGTGAACCTGTGATTTCCAACATAGCGCCTCCTCTTCATTTCCTGTTTACAAACTTTAGATAATTGAAATTTGATAGTAATTTTGGGAACTGACAAAAGGCTATGCTCAGACACCACTTAATCATTTATATGACCTGCCACACTCTGCTATTGCAGCCTACTCTCCTGAAATACTCCGACGGGTCTACCTTTATCTCATGGACTGTGATTGTCATACATCAGAGACATGTCATCTTGTCTGAAACTTTATTGTCTAATCTCTCTATCATGGTCACCTCGTATACTTGAACTCACTTTGGGCTTGTCCCAAGGGTGACCATGATAGAGAGATTTCACTCTGGCATCAGAGTCGTCATTTTGTTAAACCATTTTAATGAAACAATTTTACTTTATTGGACGCAACAAGAATTTTATCACTTGGATGGTTGCGACTGCCTGTGGCGAGGTTGGGGCCACAGGCAATAATGGTTTTAACAATTCATTTATTGTCGACCAGTCGGCATGGAGACACTGGTATGAGATGTAGGATGGGCAAGGAGAGACTTTCACATGCATTATGCTTGAAATGGTTGACCGGATGTTAAAACAAACCCAACAAACAAACTATTTAAACCAGCACTCCATGATGCTAGATCTCACAGGTCCACAGTGAGAGAGCATCAAACATGGATGTGCGGAACCAGGTCCTTGATGCTCTTTTGCTGTGAACCTGTGATTTCCAACATAGCGCCTCCTCTTCATTTCCTGTTTACAAACTTTAGATAATTGAAATTTGATAGTAATTTTGGGAACTGACAAAAGGCTATGCTCAGACACCACTTAATCATATGACCTGCCACACTCTGCTATTGCAGCCTACTCTCCTGAAATACTCCGACGGGTCTACCTTTATCTCATGGACTGTGATTTTGTTAAGTCATTTTAATGAAAGAATTTTACTTTCTTGGACGCAACAAGAATTTTATCACTTGGATGGTTGCGACTGCCTGTGGCGAGGTTGGGGCCACAGGCAATAATGGTTTTAACAATTCATTTATTGTCGACCAGTCGGCATGGAGACACTGGTATGAGATGTAGGATGGGCAATGAGAGACTTTCACATGCATTATGCTTGAAATGGTTGACCGGATGTTAAAACAAACCCAACAAACAAACTATTTAAACCAGCACTCCATGATGCTAGATCTCACAGGTCCACAGTGAGAGAGCATCAAACATGGATGTGCGGAACCAGGTCCTTGATGCTCTTTTGCTGTGAACCTGTGATTTCCAACATAGCGCCTCCTCTTCATTTCCTGTTTACAAACTTTAGATAATTGAAATTTGATAGTAATTTTGGGAACTGACAAAAGGCTATGCTCAGACACCACTTAATCATTTATATGACCTGCCACACTATGCTATTGCAGCCTACTCTCCTGAAATACTCCGACGGGTCTACCTTTATCTCATGGACTGTGATTGTCATACATCAGAGACATGTCATCTTGTCTGAGACTTTATTGTCTAATCTCTCTATCATGGTCACCTCGTATACTTGAACTCACTTTGGGCTTGTCCCAAGGGTGACCATGATAGAGAGATTTCACTCTGGCATCAGAGTCGTCATTTTGTTAAGTCATTTTAATGAAACAATTTTACTTTATTGGACGCAACAAGAATTTTATCACTTGGATGGTTGCGACTGCCTGTGGCGAGGTTGGGGCCACAGGCAATAATGGTTTTAACAATTTATATTGTCGACCAGTCGGCATGGCGACACTGGTATGAGATGTAGGATGGGCAAGGAGAGACTTCACATGCATTATGCTTGAAATGGTTGACCAGATGTTAAAACAAACCCAACAAACAAACTATTTAAACCAGCACTCCATGATGCTAGATCTCACAGGTTCACAGTGAGAGAGCATCAAACATGGAAGTGCGGAACCAGGTCCTTGATGCTCTTTTGCTGTGAACCTGTGATTTCCAACATAGCGCCTCCTCTTCATTTCCTGTTTACAGACTTTAGATAATTGAAAATTGATAGTAATTTTTGGAACTGACAAAAGGCTATGCTCAGACACCACTTAATCATATGACCTGCCACACTCCGCTATTGCAGCCTACTCTCCTGAAATACTCCGACGGGTCTACCTTTATCTCATGGACTGTGATTTTGTTAAGTCATTTTAATGAAAGAATTTTACTTTCTTGGACGCAACAAGAATTTTATCACTTGGATGGTTGCGACTGCCTGTGGCGAGGTTGGGGCCACAGGCAATAATGGTTTTAACAATTCATTTATTGTCGACCAGTCGGCATGGAGACACTGGTATGAGATGTAGGATGGGCAATGAGAGACTTTCACATGCATTATGCTTGAAATGGTTGACCGGATGTTAAAACAAACCCAACAAACAAACTATTTAAACCAGCACTCCATGATGCTAGATCTCACAGGTCCACAGTGAGAGAGCATCAAACATGGATGTGCGGAACCAGGTCCTTGATGCTCTTTTGCTGTGAACCTGTGATTTCCAACATAGCGCCTCCTCTTCATTTCCTGTTTACAAACTTTAGATAATTGAAAATTGATAGTAATTTTGGGAACAAGCTGAGACACAACATCCTCTCCTTAAATTTATCCCATCAATGGGCTACAAAAGACAAAAAAATGGACTTGCCTGTTCTTCATATCCGGTTTACCAAATTGTAGATTAATTGAAAACAATTCAATAAATTGGGGCACTGCAACAAGACTATGCTCAAGGTCTGTCACTCCACCGCCACTGAATCATGTGAAATGCCTCACTCCGCCATTGCGGCCTGCTTTCCTCAAAGTCTCCAGCATGTATACATTTATCTCGGATTATTTTACCAAGAAAATGTAGTGGCTACTAGCCAAAACTTAAAGAAAGGCAACCTGACACAAACTCAACGGGTTCACCTTACAGGTTCACTGCACTTTCTAGGGCGCAACATGACAGCTTTTTATCACTTGGATGGTTGCGACTGCCTGTGGCGAGGTTGGAGCCACAGGCAATTTTTTTAAAATTGCACCGAGATCTCATTTTAAACCTTTTAAAGGCAACATTTTGTTAGAAGAATAAGTTTTATTGACTTTTTTATGATATCTTGGCGATATCAGTGGTGTTAAAGAACCTTGAGAAAGTCTGGTAAGGACCCATAAAAGTTGACTGGACGTTAAATCATACCAAACCAACAAACAAACTTTTTGCTGTGAACCTGCAATTTCCAACATAATGCCTGTTCTTCATTTCCTAATTGAACAAATTGGACATTAAACTACCCAAACAAACTTTGTAGGACCGAAACGAATGGAGACCACCAGTATATTAATGACATTAACTTAATTACAATAAGGACTGCCCACTTCTGTTTCTGTTAATAGCTAATCTACAAATGTAGTCTACTGCATGTCAGCATAGGTCAGTTCATTCTTGTTGTAATTATGTGAATGACGTCAGACCTGGACATCCCCCCCGCACGGGGGATTTTCCGTACGCCCAGGTCTGGCAGGAATCATGTGAAATGCCTCACTCCACCATTGCGGCCTGCTTTCCTCAAAGTCTCCGACGGGTCTACCTTTATCTCATGGACTGTGATTTTGTTAAGTCATTTTAATGAAAGAATTTTACTTTCTTGGACGCAACAAGAATTTTATCACTTGGATGGTTGCGACTGCCTGTGGCGAGGTTGGGGCCACAGGCAATAATGGTTTTAACAATTCATTTATTGTCGACCAGTCGGCATGGAGACACTGGTATGAGATGTAGGATGGGCAATGAGAGACTTTCACATGCATTATGCTTGAAATGGTTGACCTGATGTTAAAACAAACCCAACAAACAAACTATTTAAACCAGCACTCCATGATGCTAGATCTCACAGGTTCACAGTGAGAGAGCATCAAACATGGATGTGCGGAACCAGGTCCTTGATGCTCTTTTGCTGTGAACCTGTGATTTCCAACATAGCGCCTCCTCTTCATTTCCTGTTTACAAACTTTAGATAATTGAAATTTGATAGTAATTTTGGGAACTGACAAAAGGCTATGCTCAGACACCACTTTATCATTTATATGACCTGCCACACTCTGCTATTGCAGCCTACTCTCCTGAAATACTCCGACGGGTCTACCTTTATCTCATGGACTGTGATTGTCATACATCAGAGACATGTCATCTTGTCTGAGACTTTATTGTCTAATCTCTCTATCATGGTCACCTCGTATACTTGAACTCACTTTGGGCTTGTCCCAAGGGTGACCATGATAGAGAGATTTCACTCTGGCATCAGAGTCGTCATTTTGTTAAGTCATTTTAATGAAACAATTTTACTTTATTGGACGCAACAAGAATTTTATCACTTGGATGGTTGCGACTGCCTGTGGCGAGGTTGGGGCCACAGGCAATAATGGTTTTAACAATTTATATTGTCGACCAGTCGGCATGGCGACACTGGTATGAGATGTAGGATGGGCAAGGAGAGACTTCACATGCATTATGCTTGAAATGGTTGACCAGATGTTAAAACAAACCCAACAAACAAACTATTTAAACCAGCACTCCATGATGCTAGATCTCACAGGTTCACAGTGAGAGAGCATCAAACATGGAAGTGCGGAACCAGGTCCTTGATGCTCTTTTGCTGTGAACCTGTGATTTCCAACATAGCGCCTCCTCTTCATTTCCTGTTTACAGACTTTAGATAATTGAAAATTGATAGTAATTTTGGGAACTTACAAAAGGCTATGCTCAGACACCACTTAATCATATGACCTGCCACACTCCGCTATTGCAGCCTACTCTCCTGAAATACTCCGACGGGTCTACCTTTATCTCATGGACTGTGATTTTGTTAAGTCATTTTAATGAAAGAATTTTACTTTCTTGGACGCAACAAGAATTTTATCACTTGGATGGTTGCGACTGCCTGTGGCGAGGTTGGGGCCACAGGCAATAATGGTTTTAACAATTCATTTATTGTCGACCAGTCGGCATGGAGACACTGGTATGAGATGTAGGATGGGCAATGAGAGACTTTCACATGCATTATGCTTGAAATGGTTGACCGGATGTTAAAACAAACCCAACAAACAAACTATTTAAACCAGCACTCCATGATGCTAGATCTCACAGGTCCACAGTGAGAGAGCATCAAACATGGATGTGCGGAACCAGGTCCTTGATGCTCTTTTGCTGTGAACCTGTGATTTCCAACATAGCGCCTCCTCTTCATTTCCTGTTAACAAACTTTAGATAATTGAAATTTGATAGTAATTTTGGGAACTGACAAAAGGCTATGCTCAGACACCACTTAATCATTTATATGACCTGCCACACTCTGCTATTGCAGCCTACTCTCCTGAAATACTCCGACGGGTCTACCTTTATCTCATGGACTGTGATTGTCATACATCAGAGACATGTCATCTTGTCTGAGACTTTATTGTCTAATCTCTCTATCATGGTCACCTCGTATACTTGAACTCACTTTGGGCTTGTCCCAAGGGTGACCATGATAGAGAGAATTCACTCTGGCATCAGAGTCGTCATTTTGTTAAGTCATTTTAATGAAACAATTTTACTTTATTGGACGCAACAAGAATTTTATCACTTGGATGGTTGCGACTGCCTGTGGCGAGGTTGGGGCCACAGGCAATAATGGTTTTAACAATTTATATTGTCGACCAGTCGGCATGGCGACACTGGTATGAGATGTAGGATGGGCAAGGAGAGACTTCACATGCATTATGCTTGAAATGGTTGACCAGATGTTAAAACAAACCCAACAAACAAACTATTTAAACCAGCACTCCATGATGCTAGATCTCACAGGTTCACAGTGAGAGAGCATCAAACATGGAAGTGCGGAACCAGGTCCTTGATGCTCTTTTGCTGTGAACCTGTGATTTCCAACATAGCGCCTCCTCTTCATTTCCTGTTTACAGACTTTAGATAATTGAAAATTGATAGTAATTTTGGGAACTGACAAAAGGCTATGCTCAGACACCACTTAATCATATGACCTGCCACACTCTGCTATTGCAGCCTACTCTCCTGAAATACTCCGACGGGTCTACCTTTATCTCATGGACTGTGATTTTGTTAGTCATTTTAATGAAAGAATTTTACTTTCTTGGACGCAACAAGAATTTTATCACTTGGATGGTTGCGACTGCCTGTGGCGAGGTTGGGGCCACAGGCAATAATGGTTTTAACAATTCATTTATTGTCGACCAGTCGGCATGGAGACACTGGTATGAGATGTAGGATGGGCAATGAGAGACTTTCACATGCATTATGCTTGAAATGGTTGACCGGATGTTAAAACAAACCCAACAAACAAACTATTTAAACCAGCACTCCATGATGCTAGATCTCACAGGTCCACAGTGAGAGAGCATCAAACATGGATGTGCGGAACCAGGTCCTTGATGCTCTTTTGCTGTGAACCTGTGATTTCCAACATAGCGCCTCCTCTTCATTTCCTGTTAACAAACTTTAGATAATTGAAATTTGATAGTAATTTTGGGAACTGACAAAAGGCTATGCTCAGACACCACTTAATCATTTATATGACCTGCCACACTCTGCTATTGCAGCCTACTCTCCTGAAATACTCCGACGGGTCTACCTTTATCTCATGGACTGTGATTGTCATACATCAGAGACATGTCATCTTGTCTGAGACTTTATTGTCTAATCTCTCTATCATGGTCACCTCGTATACTTGAACTCACTTTGGGCTTGTCCCAAGGGTGACCATGATAGAGAGATTTCACTCTGGCATCAGAGTCGTCATTTTGTTAAATCATTTTAATGAAACAATTTTACTTTATTGGACGCAACAAGAATTTTATCACTTGGATGGTTGCGACTGCCTGTGGCGAGGTTGGGGCCACAGGCAATAATGGTTTTAACAATTCATTTATTGTCGACCAGTCGGCATGGAGACACTGGTATGAGATGTAGGATGGGCAATGAGAGACTTTCACATGCATTATGCTTGAAATGGTTGACCAGATGTTAAAACAAACCCAACAAACAAACTATTTAAACCAGCACTCCATGATGCTAGATCTCACAGGTTCACAGTGAGAGAGCATCAAACATGGAAGTGCGGAACCAGGTCCTTGATGCTCTTTTGCTGTGAACCTGTGATTTCCAACATAGCGCCTCCTCTTCATTTCCTGTTTACAGACTTTAGATAATTGAAAATTGATAGTAATTTTGGGAACTGACAAAAGGCTATGCTCAGACACCACTTAATCATATGACCTGCCACACTCCGCTATTGCAGCCTACTCTCCTGAAATACTCCGACGGGTCTACCTTTATCTCATGGACTGTGATTTTGTTAAGTCATTTTAATGAAAGAATTTTACTTTCTTGGACGCAACAAGAATTTTATCACTTGGATGGTTGCGACTGCCTGTGGCGAGGTTGGGGCCACAGGCAATAATGGTTTTAACAATTCATTTATTGTCGACCAGTCGGCATGGAGACACTGGTATGAGATGTAGGATGGGCAATGAGAGACTTTCACATGCATTATGCTTGAAATGGTTGACCGGATGTTAAAACAAACCCAACAAACAAACTATTTAAACCAGCACTCCATGATGCTAGATCTCACAGGTCCACAGTGAGAGAGCATCAAACATGGATGTGCGGAACCAGGTCCTTGATGCTCTTTTGCTGTGAACCTGTGATTTCCAACATAGCGCCTCCTCTTCATTTCCTGTTTACAAACTTTAGATAATTGAAAATTGATAGTAATTTTGGGAACAAGCTCAGACACAACATCCTCTCCTTAAATTTATCCCATCAATGGGCTACAAAAGACAAAAAAATGGACTTGCCTGTTCTTCATATCCGGTTTACCAAATTGTAGATTAATTGAAAACAATTCAATAAATTGGGGCACTGCAACAAGACTATGCTCAAGGTCTGTCACTCCACCGCCACTGAATCATGTGAAATGCCTCACTCCGCCATTGCGGCCTGCTTTCCTCAAAGTCTCCAGCATGTATACATTTATCTCGGATTATTTTACCAAGAAAATGTAGTGGCTACTAGCCAAAACTTAAAGAAAGGCAACCTGACACAAACTCAACGGGTTCACCTTACAGGTTCACTGCACTTTCTAGGGCGCAACATGACAGCTTTTTATCACTTGGATGGTTGCGACTGCCTGTGGCGAGGTTGGAGCCACAGGCAATTTTTTTAAAATTGCACCGAGATCTCATTTTAAACCTTTTAAAGGCAACATTTTGTTAGAAGAATAAGTTTTATTGACTTTTTTATGATATCTTGGCGATATCAGTGGTGTTAAAGAACCTTGAGAAAGTCTGGTAAGGACCCATAAAAGTTGACTGGACGTTAAATCATACCAAACCAACAAACAAACTTTTTGCTGTGAACCTGCAATTTCCAACATAATGCCTGTTCTTCATTTCCTAATTGAACAAATTGGACATTAAACTACCCAAACAAACTTTGTAGGACCGAAACGAATGGAGACCACCAGTATATTAATGACATTAACTTAATTACAATAAGGACTGCCCACTTCTGTTTCTGTTAATAGCTAATCTACAAATGTAGTCTACTGCATGTCAGCATAGGTCAGTTCATTCTTGTTGTAATTATGTGAATGACGTCAGACCTGGACATCCCCCCCGCACGGGGGATTTTCCGTACGCCCAGGTCTGGCAGGAATCATGTGAAATGCCTCACTCCACCATTGCGGCCTGCTTTCCTCAAAGTCTCCGACGGGTCTACCTTTATCTCATGGACTGTGATTTTGTTAAGTCATTTTAATGAAAGAATTTTACTTTCTTGGACGCAACAAGAATTTTATCACTTGGATGGTTGCGACTGCCTGTGGCGAGGTTGGGGCCACAGGCAATAATGGTTTTAACAATTCATTTATTGTCGACCAGTCGGCATGGAGACACTGGTATGAGATGTAGGATGGGCAATGAGAGACTTTCACATGCATTATGCTTGAAATGGTTGACCGGATGTTAAAACAAACCCAACAAACAAACTATTTAAACCAGCACTCCATGATGCTAGATCTCACAGGTCCACAGTGAGAGAGCATCAAACATGGATGTGCGGAACCAGGTCCTTGATGCTCTTTTGCTGTGAACCTGTGATTTCCAACATAGCGCCTCCTCTTCATTTCCTGTTTACAAACTTTAGATAATTGAAATTTGATAGTAATTTTGGGAACTGACAAAAGGCTATGCTCAGACACCACTTAATCATTTATATGACCTGCCACACTCTGCTATTGCAGCCTACTCTCCTGAAATACTCCGACGGGTCTAACTTTATCTCATGGACTGTGATTGTCATAAATCAGAGACATGTCATCTTGTCTGAGACTTTATTGTCTAATCTCTCTATCATGGTCACCTCGTATACTTGAACTCACTTTAGGCTTGTCCCAAGGGTGACCATGATAGAGAGATTTCACTCTGGCATCAGAGTCGTCATTTTGTTAAATCATTTTAATGAAACAATTTTACTTTATTGGACGCAACAAGAATTTTATCACTTGGATGGTTGCGACTGCCTGTGGCGAGGTTGGGGCCACAGGCAATAATGGTTTTAACAATTTATATTGTCGACCAGTCGGCATGGCGACACTGGTATGAGATGTAGGATGGGCAAGGAGAGACTTCACATGCATTATGCTTGAAATGGTTGACCAGATGTTAAAACAAACCCAACAAACAAACTATTTAAACCAGCACTCCATGATGCTAGATCTCACAGGTTCACAGTGAGAGAGCATCAAACATGGAAGTGCGGAACCAGGTCCTTGATGCTCTTTTGCTGTGAACCTGTGATTTCCAACATAGCGCCTCCTCTTCATTTCCTGTTTACAGACTTTAGATAATTGAAAATTGATAGTAATTTTGGGAACTGACAAAAGGCTATGCTCAGACACCACTTAATCATATGACCTGCCACACTCTGCTATTGCAGCTTACTCTCCTGAAATACTCCGACGGGTCTACCTTTATCTCATGGACTGTGATTTTGTTAAGTCATTTTAATGAAAGAATTTTACTTTCTTGGACGCAACAAGAATTTTATCACTTGGATGGTTGCGACTGCCTGTGGCGAGGTTGGGGCCACAGGCAATAATGGTTTTAACAATTCATTTATTGTCGACCAGTCGGCATGGAGACACTGGTATGAGATGTAGGATGGGCAATGAGAGACTTTCACATGCATTATGCTTGAAATGGTTGACCGGATGTTAAAACAAACCCAACAAACAAACTATTTAAACCAGCACTCCATGATGCTAGATCTCACAGGTCCACAGTGAGAGAGCATCAAACATGGATGTGCGGAACCAGGTCCTTGATGCTCTTTTGCTGTGAACCTGTGATTTCCAACATAGCGCCTCCTCTTCATTTCCTGTTTACAAACTTTAGATAATTGAAATTTGATAGTAATTTTGGGAACTGACAAAAGGCTATGCTCAGACACCACTTAATCATTTATATGACCTGCCACACTCTGCTATTGCAGCCTACTCTCCTGAAATACTCCGACGGGTCTACCTTTATCTCATGGACTGTGATTGTCATACATCAGAGACATGTCATCTTGTCTGAGACTTTATTGTCTAATCTCTCTATCATGGTCACCTCGTATACTTGAACTCACTTTGGGCTTGTCCCAAGGGTGACCATGATAGAGAGAATTCACTCTGGCATCAGAGTCGTCATTTTGTTAAGTCATTTTAATGAAACAATTTTACTTTATTGGACGCAACAAGAATTTTATCACTTGGATGGTTGCGACTGCCTGTGGCGAGGTTGGGGCCACAGGCAATAATGGTTTTAACAATTCATTTATTGTCGACCAGTCGGCATGGCGACACTGGTATGAGATGTAGGATAAGCAATGAGAGACCTTCACATGCATTAATGTTGAAATGGTTGACTGGATGTTAAAACAAACCAAACAAACAAACTATTTAAACCAGCACTCCATGATGCTAGATCTCACAGATTCACAGTGAGAGAGCATCAAACATGGATGTGCGGAACCAGGTCCTTGATGCTCTTTTGCTGTGAACCTGTGATTTCCAACATAGCGCCTCCTCTTCATTTCCTGTTTACAAACTTTAGATAATTGAAAATTGATAGTAATTTTGGGAACAAGCTCAGACACAACATCCTCTCCTTAAATTTATCCCATCAATGGGCTACAAAAGACAAAAAAATGGACTTGCCTGTTCTTCATATCCGGTTTACCAAATTGTAGATTAATTGAAAACAATTCAATAAATTGGGGCACTGCAACAAGACTATGCTCAAGGTCTGTCACTCCACCGCCACTGAATCATGTGAAATGCCTCACTCCGCCATTGCGGCCTGCTTTCCTCAAAATCTCCAGCATGTATACATTTATCTCGGATTATTTTACCAAGAAAATGTAGTGGCTACTAGCCAAAACTTAAAGAAAGGCAACCTGACACAAACTCAACGGGTTCACCTTACAGGTTCACTGCACTTTCTAGGGCGCAACATGACAGCTTTTTATCACTTGGATGGTTGCGACTGCCTGTGGCGAGGTTGGAGCCACAGGCAATTTTGGTTTTAATTACACTGAGATCTCATTTTAAACCTTTTAAAGGCAACATTTTGTTGGAAGAATAAGCTTTATCGACTTTTTTATGATATCTTGGCGATATCAGTGTTGTTAAAGAACCTTGAGAAAGTCTGGTAAGGACCCATAAAAGTTGACTGGACGTTAAATCATACCAAACCAACAAACAAACTTTTTGCTGTGAACCTGCAATTTCCAACATAATGCCTGTTCTTCATTTCCTAATTGAACAAATTGGACATTAAACTACCCAAACAAACTTTGTAGGACCGAAACGAATGGAGACCACCAGTATATTAATGACATTAACTTAATTACAATAAGGACTGCCCACTTCTGTTTCTGTTAATAGCTAATCTACCAATGTAGTCTACTGCATGTCAGCATAGGTCAGTTCATTCTTGTTGTAATTATGTGAATGACGTCAGACCTGGACATCCCCCCCGCACGGGGGATTTTCCGTACGCCCAGGTCTGGCAGGAATCATGTGAAATGCCTCACTCCACCATTGCGGCCTGCTCTCCTCAAAGTCTAAGACATGTCAACCTTTATCTCGTATTATTTTACCAAGCCACCCACATCCTCTCCTTAAATATATCCCATCGATGGGCTACAAAAGACAAAAAAATGGACTTGCCTGTTCTTCATATCCGGTTTACCAAATTGTAGATTAATTGAAAACAATTCAATAAATTGGGGCACTGCAACAAGACTATGCTCAAGGTCTGTCACTCCACCGCCACTGAATCATGTGAAATGCCTCACTCCGCCATTGCGGCCTGCTTTCCTCAAAGTCTCCAGCATGTATACATTTATCTCGGAATATTTTACCCAGCCACCCACATCCTCTTCTTAAATTCATCCCATCAATGGGCAACAAAAGACTGAAAAACGGACTGTGATGATCGTACGCTTTTACTCTTCTCAGTGTGATCGATAGAAGGCTGTTATCAGAGACATTAAACTGTCCTACACTGAAGTGAAGAGAGAACATGGCAAGGAGCTGGCCTTGTTTTGGCTGCGGAGTCCTACTGGAATCAAAGGAAATGGAGCTGGACGTTAAGCTATCCAAACAAACAAACATTTTACTCTTGTACTCTCATGACCTGAAACCAATGGCCAAGGAGTACAATTATAAAACTTGGCAGAAAAGAGACGACAAACTCGAGAAATTATAGTGGCTACTAGCCAAAACTTTAATAGAGACAACCTGACACAAACTGAACCTGACATGAACTGAACAGGTTCACTGTACAGGTTCACCATACAGGTTCACCGTACTTTCTAGGGTGCAACATGCTTGAAAGGATGTCGGCATTCCTGGAACATTAGTCTTATCGTCATATCGCTCCCAGAACATAGATTTTTGATAAGATATAATTGAGAAAAGTTAGATGCCTGGATCAATGGCAGACATGCAATACTCCACTTAGTGTAAAACATCTCTTGGTACATTGTCAGGTCAGTAAAGAGAGCAGGAAGATTTTCCTAAAGAATGTGACAACAATGCGCAGTGTTTTACATAAAACTGGCAAGAAAGGAAGTAAGATTTTCGATAAGATATTGTTGAGAAAAGTCAGATGCCTTGATCAATGGTAGACATGCAACACTCCTCTGAGTGTCAAACAACTCGTGCTACATTTTCAGGCCACCATAGAGAGCAGGAAGAAATTTCTAAAGAATTTGGCTAGTAGACACTACAATTTCTTGTAGTTTCTTGTCTCTCGCAGTTCCATGGTTTCTGCCAAGTTTTATCAATGTGATCCTTGGCCATTGGTTTCAGGTCTGTATGTGGAACCTTGTGCGCCCAAACTTTTCTGATCAGTCCATTTTTGGTTCCTTGAGCTGCAGATCAAGTAGCCAAAACTGGACTTGCAGAAACGTTGGAGTGAACACGGTCCCTCATACAGACCTGAAACCAATGACCAAGGATCATATTAATAAAACTTGTCAAAAACTTTGGAACTGCACCAGTAAAAACAAACTATGAGAAATTGTAGCGGCTACTAGCCAAAACTTTAGGAAGGACAACCTGACACGAACTGAACAGGCGAAACTGACTCGTCTGCGGAGCGGTCACACCAAACTGACACATGGGCACCTCCTAAGAGGAGAAGTAGCACCTATGTGCCAGACATGCAACATTCCGCTGAGTGTAAAACATCTTATGCTACGCTGTCAGGCCATCAAAGAGAGCAGGAAGAAATTCCTAAAAAATGTGAGAACATTGCGTAGTGTTTTCCATAACACTGGGAAGAAAGAAATTCTTGACTTCCTCGGGGAATGTAAGATTTTCGAAAAGATATGATTGAGAAAAGTAATATGCCTGGATCAACCAGGTAGCATAGCTTGTTATTCCAACAGGATATGCAAATTTCAGTAAAGTAAACCGAAGTAAGTCTAATTGAACAAATTGGACGTTAAACTACCCAAACAAACAAATCTCAGACTGACCGATAGAATGCTGTTATCAGAGACATTAAACTGTCCTATGCTGAAGTGAAGAGAGAACATGGCAAGGAGCTGGCCATGTTTTGGCTGCCGAGTCCTATTGGAATCGAAGGAAATGGAGCTGGATGTTAAACTATCCAAACAAACAAACATTTTACTCTTGTACTCTCATGACCTGAAACCTATGGCCAAGGAGTACATTCATAAAACCAGCCACCCACATCCTCTTCTTAAATTTATGCCATCAATGGGCAACCAAAGACTGAAAAACTTGGCAGAAAAGAGACGACAAACTACAAGAAAATGTAGTGGCTGCTAGCCAAAACTTAAAGAAAGGCAACCTGACACAAACTCAGCGGGTTCACCTTACAGGTTCACTGCACTTTCTAGGGCGCAACATGACAGCTTTTTATCACTTGGATGGTTGCTCCAACCTCGCCACAGGCAATTTTTTTTTAATTGCACCGAGATCTCATTTTAAACCTTTTAAAGGCAACATTTTGTTGGAAGAATAAGTTTTATTGACTTTTTTATGATATCTTGGCGATATCAGTGGTGTTAAAGAACCTTGAGAAAGTCTGGTAAGGACCCATAAAAGTTGACTGGACGTTAAATCATACCAAACCATGTCCTTGATGCTCTTTTGCTGTGAACCTGCAATTTCCAACATAACGCCTGTTCTTCATTTCCTAATTGAACAAATTGGACATTAAACTACCCAAACAAACTTTGTAAGACCGAAACGAATGGAGACCACCAGTATATTAATGACATTAACTTAATTACAATAAGGACTGCCCACTTCTGATTCTGTTAATAGCTCATCTACCAATGTAGTCTACTGCATGTCAGCATAGGTCAGTTCATTCTTGTTGTAATTATGTGAATGACGTCAGACCTGGACATACCCCTGCACGGGGGATTTTCCGCACGCCCAGGTCTGGCAGGAATCATGTGAAATGCCTCACTCCACCATTGCGGCCTGCTCTCCTCAAAGTCTAAGACATGTCAACCTTTATCTCGTATTATTTTACCAAGCCACCCACATCCTCTCCTTAAATATATCCCATCAATGGGCTACAAAAGACAAAAAAATGGACTTGCCTGTTCTTCATATCCGGTTTACCAAATTGTAGATTAATTGAAAACAATATAATAAATTGGGGCACTGCAACAAGACTATGCTCAAGGTCTGTCACTCCACCGCCACTGAATCATGTGAAATGCCTCACTCCGCCATTGCGGCCTGCTTTCCTCAAAGTCTCCGACGGGTCTACCTTTATCTCATGGACTGTGATTTTGTTAAGTCATTTTAATGAAAGAATTTTACTTTCTTGGACGCAACAAGAATTTTATCACTTGGATGGTTGCGACTGCCTGTGGCGAGGTTGGGGCCACAGGCAATAATGGTTTTAACAATTTATATTGTCGACCAGTCGGCATGGCGACACTGGTATGAGATGTAGGATGGCCAAGGAGAGACTTCACATGCATTATGCTTGAAATGGTTGACCAGATGTTAAAACAAACCCAACAAACAAACTATTTAAACCAGCACTCCATGATGCTAGATCTCACAGGTTCACAGTGAGAGAGCATCAAACATGGAAGTGCGGAACCAGGTCCTTGATGCTCTTTTGCTGTGAACCTGTGATTTCCAACATAGCGCCTCCTCTTCATTTCCTGTTTACAGACTTTAGATAATTGAAAATTGATAGTAATTTTGGGAACTGACAAAAGGCTATGCTCAGACACCACTTAATCATATGACCTGCCACACTCTGCTATTGCAGCCTACTCTCCTGAAATACTCCGACGGGTCTACCTTTATCTCATGGACTGTGATTTTGTTAAGTCATTTTAATGAAAGAATTTTACTTTCTTGGACGCAACAAGAATTTTATCACTTGGATGGTTGCGACTGCCTGTGGCGAGGTTGGGGCCACAGGCAATAATGGTTTTAACAATTCATTTATTGTCGACCAGTCGGCATGGAGACACTGGTATGAGATGTAGGATGGGCAATGAGAGACTTTCACATGCATTATGCTTGAAATGGTTGACCGGATGTTAAAACAAACCCAACAAACAAACTATTTAAACCAGCACTCCATGATGCTAGATCTCACAGGTCCACAGTGAGAGAGCATCAAACATGGATGTGCGGAACCAGGTCCTTGATGCTCTTTTGCTGTGAACCTGTGATTTCCAACATAGCGCCTCCTCTTCATTTCCTGTTTACAAACTTTAGATAATTGAAATTTGATAGTAATTTTGGGAACTGACAAAAGGCTATGCTCAGACACCACTTAATCATTTATATGACCTGCCACACTCTGCTATTGCAGCCTACTCTCCTGAAATACTCCGACGGGTCTACCTTTATCTCATGGACTGTGATTGTCATACATCAGAGACATGTCATCTTGTCTGAGACTTTATTGTCTAATCTCTCTATCATGGTCACCTCGTATACTTGAACTCACTTTGGGCTTGTCCCAAGGGTGACCATGATAGAGAGATTTCACTCTGGCATCAGAGTCGTCATTTTGTTAAATCATTTTAATGAAACAATTTTACTTTATTGGACGCAACAAGAATTTTATCACTTGGATGGTTGCGACTGCCTGTGGCGAGGTTGGGGCCACAGGCAATAATGGTTTTAACAATTTATATTGTCGACCAGTCGGCATGGCGACACTGGTATGAGATGTAGGATGGCCAAGGAGAGACTTCACATGCATTATGCTTGAAATGGTTGACCAGATGTTAAAACAAACCCAACAAACAAACTATTTAAACCAGCACTCCATGATGCTAGATCTCACAGGTTCACAGTGAGAGAGCATCAAACATGGAAGTGCGGAACCAGGTCCTTGATGCTCTTTTGCTGTGAACCTGTGATTTCCAACATAGCGCCTCCTCTTCATTTCCTGTTTACAGACTTTAGATAATTGAAAATTGATAGTAATTTTGGGAACTGACAAAAGGCTATGCTCAGACACCACTTAATCATATGACCTGCCACACTCTGCTATTGCAGCCTACTCTCCTGAAATACTCCGACGGGTCTACCTTTATCTCATGGACTGTGATTTTGTTAAGTCATTTTAATGAAAGAATTTTACTTTCTTGGACGCAACAAGAATTTTATCACTTGGATGGTTGCGACTGCCTGTGGCGAGGTTGGGGCCACAGGCAATAATGGTTTTAACAATTCATTTATTGTCGACCAGTCGGCATGGAGACACTGGTATGAGATGTAGGATGGGCAATGAGAGACTTTCACATGCATTATGCTTGAAATGGTTGACCGGATGTTAAAACAAACCCAACAAACAAACTATTTAAACCAGCACTCCATGATGCTAGATCTCACAGGTCCACAGTGAGAGAGCATCAAACATGGATGTGCGGAACCAGGTCCTTGATGCTCTTTTGCTGTGAACCTGTGATTTCCAACATAGCGCCTCCTCTTCATTTCCTGTTTACAAACTTTAGATAATTGAAATTTGATAGTAATTTTGGGAACTGACAAAAGGCTATGCTCAGACACCACTTAATCATTTATATGACCTGCCACACTCTGCTATTGCAGCCTACTCTCCTGAAATACTCCGACGGGTCTACCTTTATCTCATGGACTGTGATTGTCATACATCAGAGACATGTCATCTTGTCTGAGACTTTATTGTCTAATCTCTCTATCATGGTCACCTCGTATACTTGAACTCACTTTGGGCTTGTCCCAAGGGTGACCATGATAGAGAGATTTCACTCTGGCATCAGAGTCGTCATTTTGTTAAATCATTTTAATGAAACAATTTTACTTTATTGGACGCAACAAGAATTTTATCACTTGGATGGTTGCGACTGCCTGTGGCGAGGTTGGGGCCACAGGCAATAATGGTTTTAACAATTTATATTGTCGACCAGTCTGCATGGCGACACTGGTATGAGATGTAGGATGGGCAAGGAGAGACTTCACATGCATTATGCTTGAAATGGTTGACCAGATGTTAAAACAAACCCAACAAACAAACTATTTAAACCAGCACTCCATGATGCTAGATCTCACAGGTTCACAGTGAGAGAGCATCAAACATGGAAGTGCGGAACCAGGTCCTTGATGCTCTTTTGCTGTGAACCTGTGATTTCCAACATAGCGCCTCCTCTTCATTTCCTGTTTACAGACTTTAGATAATTGAAAATTGATAGTAATTTTGGGAACTGACAAAAGGCTATGCTCAGACACCACTTAATCATATGACCTGCCACACTCCGCTATTGCAGCTTACTCTCCTGAAATACTCCGACGGGTCTACCTTTATCTCATGGACTGTGATTTTGTTAAGTCATTTTAATGAAAGAATTTTACTTTCTTGGACGCAACAAGAATTTTATCACTTGGATGGTTGCGACTGCCTGTGGCGAGGTTGGGGCCACAGGCAATAATGGTTTTAACAATTCATTTATTGTCGACCAGTCGGCATGGAGACACTGGTATGAGATGTAGGATGGGCAATGAGAGACTTTCGCATGCATTATGCTTGAAATGGTTGACCGGATGTTAAAACAAACCCAACAAACAAACTATTTAAACCAGCACTCCATGATGCTAGATCTCACAGGTCCACAGTGAGAGAGCATCAAACATGGATGTGCGGAACCAGGTCCTTGATGCTCTTTTGCTGTGAACCTGTGATTTCCAACATAGCGCCTCCTCTTCATTTCCTGTTAACAAACTTTAGATAATTGAAATTTGATAGTAATTTTGGGAACTGACAAAAGGCTATGCTCAGACACCACTTAATCATTTATATGACCTGCCACACTCTGCTATTGCAGCCTACTCTCCTGAAATACTCCGACGGGTCTACCTTTATCTCATGGACTGTGATTGTCATACATCAGAGACATGTCATCTTGTCTGAGACTTTATTGTCTAATCTCTCTATCATGGTCACCTCGTATACTTGAACTCACTTTGGGCTTGTCCCAAGGGTGACCATGATAGAGAGATTTCACTCTGGCATCAGAGTCGTCATTTTGTTAAATCATTTTAATGAAACAATTTTACTTTATTGGACGCAACAAGAATTTTATCACTTGGATGGTTGCGACTGCCTGTGGCGAGGTTGGGGCCACAGGCAATAATGGTTTTAACAATTCATTTATTGTCGACCAGTCGGCATGGAGACACTGGTATGAGATGTAGGATGGGCAATGAGAGACTTTCACATGCATTATGCTTGAAATGGTTGACCAGATGTTAAAACAAACCCAACAAACAAACTATTTAAACCAGCACTCCATGATGCTAGATCTCACAGGTTCACAGTGAGAGAGCATCAAACATGGAAGTGCGGAACCAGGTCCTTGATGCTCTTTTGCTGTGAACCTGTGATTTCCAACATAGCGCCTCCTCTTCATTTCCTGTTTACAGACTTTAGATAATTGAAAATTGATAGTAATTTTGGGAACTGACAAAAGGCTATGCTCAGACACCACTTAATCATATGACCTGCCACACTCCGCTATTGCAGCCTACTCTCCTGAAATACTCCGACGGGTCTACCTTTATCTCATGGACTGTGATTTTGTTAAGTCATTTTAATGAAAGAATTTTACTTTCTTGGACGCAACAAGAATTTTATCACTTGGATGGTTGCGACTGCCTGTGGCGAGGTTGGGGCCACAGGCAATAATGGTTTTAACAATTCATTTATTGTCGACCAGTCGGCATGGAGACACTGGTATGAGATGTAGGATCGGCAATGAGAGACTTTCACATGCATTATGCTTGAAATGGTTGACCGGATGTTAAAACAAACCCAACAAACAAACTATTTAAACCAGCACTCCATGATGCTAGATCTCACAGGTCCACAGTGAGAGAGCATCAAACATGGATGTGCGGAACCAGGTCCTTGATGCTCTTTTGCTGTGAACCTGTGATTTCCAACATAGCGCCTCCTCTTCATTTCCTGTTTACAAACTTTAGATAATTGAAATTTGATAGTAATTTTGGGGACTGACAAAAGGCTATGCTCAGACACCACTTAATCATTTATATGACCTGCCACACTCTGCTATTGCAGCCTACTCTCCTGAAATACTCCGACGGGTCTACCTTTATCTCATGGACTGTGATTGTCATACATCAGAGACATGTCATCTTGTCTGAGACTTTATTGTCTAATCTCTCTATCATGGTCACCTCGTATACTTGAACTCACTTTGGGCTTGTCCCAAGGGTGACCATGATAGAGAGATTTCACTCTGGCATCAGAGTCGTCATTTTGTTAAGTCATTTTAATGAAACAATTTTACTTTATTGGACGCAACAAGAATTTTATCACTTGGATGGTTGCGACTGCCTGTGGCGAGGTTGGGGCCACAGGCAATAATGGTTTTAACAATTTATATTGTCGACCAGTCAGCATGGCGACACTGGTATGAGATGTAGGATGGGCAAGGAGAGACTTCACATGCATTATGCTTGAAATGGTTGACCAGATGTTAAAACAAACCCAACAAACAAACTATTTAAACCAGCACTCCATGATGCTAGATCTCACAGGTTCACAATGAGAGAGCATCAAACATGGAAGTGCGGAACCAGGTCCTTGATGCTCTTTTGCTGTGAACCTGTGATTTCCAACATAGCGCCTCCTCTTCATTTCCTGTTTACAGACTTTAGATAATTGAAAATTGATAGTAATTTTGGGAACTGACAAAAGGCTATGCTCAGACACCACTTAATCATATGACCTGCCACACTCCGCTATTGCAGCCTACTCTCCTGAAATACTCCGACGGGTCTACCTTTATCTCATGGACTGTGATTTTGTTAAGTCATTTTAATGAAAGAATTTTACTTTCTTGGACGCAACAAGAATTTTATCACTTGGATGGTTGCGACTGCCTGTGGCGAGGTTGGGGCCACAGGCAATAATGGTTTTAACAATTCATTTATTGTCGACCAGTCGGCATGGAGACACTGGTATGAGATGTAGGATGGGCAATGAGAGACTTTCACATGCATTATGCTTGAAATGGTTGACCGGATGTTAAAACAAACCCAACAAACAAACTATTTAAACCAGCACTCCATGATGCTAGATCTCACAGGTCCACAGTGAGAGAGCATCAAACATGGATGTGCGGAACCAGGTCCTTGATGCTCTTTTGCTGTGAACCTGTGATTTCCAACATAGCGCCTCCTCTTCATTTCCTGTTTACAAACTTTAGATAATTGAAAATTGATAGTAATTTTGGGAACAAGCTCAGACACAACATCCTCTCCTTAAATTTATCCCATCAATGGGCTACAAAAGACAAAAAAATGGACTTGCCTGTTCTTCATATCCGGTTTACCAAATTGTAGATTAATTGAAAACAATTCAATAAATTGGGGCACTGCAACAAGACTATGCTCAAGGTCTGTCACTCCACCGCCACTGAATCATGTGAAATGCCTCACTCCGCCATTGCGGCCTGCTTTCCTCAAAGTCTCCAGCATGTATACATTTATCTCGGATTATTTTACCAAGAAAATGTAGTGGCTACTAGCCAAAACTTAAAGAAAGGCAACCTGACACAAACTCAACGGGTTCACCTTACAGGTTCACTGCACTTTCTAGGGCGCAACATGACAGCTTTTTATCACTTGGATGGTTGCGACTGCCTGTGGCGAGGTTGGAGCCACAGGCAATTTTTTTAAAATTGCACCGAGATCTCATTTTAAACCTTTTAAAGGCAACATTTTGTTAGAAGAATAAGTTTTATTGACTTTTTTATGATATCTTGGCGATATCAGTGGTGTTAAAGAACCTTGAGAAAGTCTGGTAAGGACCCATAAAAGTTGACTGGACGTTAAATCATACCAAACCAACAAACAAACTTTTTGCTGTGAACCTGCAATTTCCAACATAATGCCTGTTCTTCATTTCCTAATTGAACAAATTGGACATTAAACTACCCAAACAAACTTTGTAGGACCGAAACGAATGGAGACCACCAGTATATTAATGACATTAACTTAATTACAATAAGGACTGCCCACTTCTGTTTCTGTTAATAGCTAATCTACAAATGTAGTCTACTGCATGTCAGCATAGGTCAGTTCATTCTTGTTGTAATTATGTGAATGACGTCAGACCTGGACATCCCCCCCGCACGGGGGATTTTCCGTACGCCCAGGTCTGGCAGGAATCATGTGAAATGCCTCACTCCACCATTGCGGCCTGCTTTCCTCAAAGTCTCCGACGGGTCTACCTTTATCTCATGGACTGTGATTTTGTTAAGTCATTTTAATGAAAGAATTTTACTTTCTTGGACGCAACAAGAATTTTATCACTTGGATGGTTGCGACTGCCTGTGGCGAGGTTGGGGCCACAGGCAATAATGGTTTTAACAATTCATTTATTGTCGACCAGTCGGCATGGAGACACTGGTATGAGATGTAGGATGGGCAATGAGAGACTTTCACATGCATTATGCTTGAAATGGTTGACCGGATGTTAAAACAAACCCAACAAACAAACTATTTAAACCAGCACTCCATGATGCTAGATCTCACAGGTCCACAGTGAGAGAGCATCAAACATGGATGTGCGGAACCAGGTCCTTGATGCTCTTTTGCTGTGAACCTGTGATTTCCAACATAGCGCCTCCTCTTCATTTCCTGTTTACAAACTTTAGGTAATTGAAATTTGATAGTAATTTTGGGAACTGACAAAAGGCTATGCTCAGACACCACTTAATCATTTATATGACCTGCCACACTCTGCTATTGCAGCCTACTCTCCTGAAATACTCCGACGGGTCTACCTTTATCTCATGGACTGTGATTGTCATACATCAGAGACATGTCATCTTGTCTGAGACTTTATTGTCTAATCTCTCTATCATGGTCACCTCGTATACTTGAACTCACTTTGGGCTTGTCCCAAGGGTGACCATGATAGAGAGATTTCACTCTGGCATCAGAGTCGTCATTTTGTTAAATCATTTTAATGAAACAATTTTACTTTATTGGACGCAACAAGAATTTTATCACTTGGATGGTTGCGACTGCCTGTGGCGAGGTTGGGGCCACAGGCAATAATGGTTTTAACAATTTATATTGTCGACAAGTCTGCATGGCGACACTGGTATGAGATGTAGGATGGGCAAGGAGAGACTTCACATGCATTATGCTTGAAATGGTTGACCAGATGTTAAAACAAACCCAACAAACAAACTATTTAAACCAGCACTCCATGATGCTAGATCTCACAGGTTCACAGTGAGAGAGCATCAAACATGGAAGTGCGGAACCAGGTCCTTGATGCTCTTTTGCTGTGAACCTGTGATTTCCAACATAGCGCCTCCTCTTCATTTCCTGTTTACAGACTTTAGATAATTGAAAATTGATAGTAATTTTGGGAACTGACAAAAGGCTATGCTCAGACACCACTTAATCATATGACCTGCCACACTCTGCTATTGCAGCCTACTCTCCTGAAATACTCCGACGGGTCTACCTTTATCTCATGGACTGTGATTTTGTTAAGTCATTTTAATGAAAGAATTTTACTTTCTTGGACGCAACAAGAATTTTATCACTTGGATGGTTGCGACTGCCTGTGGCGAGGTTGGGGCCACAGGCAATAATGGTTTTAACAATTCATTTATTGTCGACCAGTCGGCATGGAGACACTGGTATGAGATGTAGGATGGGCAATGAGAGACTTTCACATGCATTATGCTTGAAATGGTTGACCGGATGTTAAAACAAACCCAACAAACAAACTATTTAAACCAGCACTCCATGATGCTAGATCTCACAGGTCCACAGTGAGAGAGCATCAAACATGGATGTGCGGAACCAGGTCCTTGATGCTCTTTTGCTGTGAACCTGTGATTTCCAACATAGCGCCTCCTCTTCATTTCCTGTTTACAAACTTTAGATAATTGAAATTTGATAGTAATTTTGGGAACTGACAAAAGGCTATGCTCAGACACCACTTAATCATTTATATGACCTGCCACACTCTGCTATTGCAGCCTACTCTCCTGAAATACTCCGACGGGTCTACCTTTATCTCATGGACTGTGATTGTCATACATCAGAGACATGTCATCTTGTCTGAGACTTTATTGTCTAATCTCTCTATCATGGTCACCTCGTATACTTGAACTCACTTTGGGCTTGTCCCAAGGGTGACCATGATAGAGAGATTTCACTCTGGCATCAGAGTCGTCATTTTGTTAAATCATTTTAATGAAACAATTTTACTTTATTGGACGCAACAAGAATTTTATCACTTGGATGGTTGCGACTGCCTGTGGCGAGGTTGGGGCCACAGGCAATAATGGTTTTAACAATTTATATTGTCGACCAGTCGGCATGGCGACACTGGTATGAGATGTAGGATGGCCAAGGAGAGACTTCACATGCATTATGCTTGAAATGGTTGACCAGATGTTAAAACAAACCCAACAAACAAACTATTTAAACCAGCACTCCATGATGCTAGATCTCACAGGTTCACAGTGAGAGAGCATCAAACATGGAAGTGCGGAACCAGGTCCTTGATGCTCTTTTGCTGTGAACCTGTGATTTCCAACATAGCGCCTCCTCTTCATTTCCTGTTTACAGACTTTAGATAATTGAAAATTGATAGTAATTTTGGGAACTGACAAAAGGCTATGCTCAGACACCACTTAATCATATGACCTGCCACACTCTGCTATTGCAGCCTACTCTCCTGAAATACTCCGACGGGTCTACCTTTATCTCATGGACTGTGATTTTGTTAAGTCATTTTAATGAAAGAATTTTACTTTCTTGGACGCAACAAGAATTTTATCACTTGGATGGTTGCGACTGCCTGTGGCGAGGTTGGGGCCACAGGCAATAATGGTTTTAACAATTCATTTATTGTCGACCAGTCGGCATGGAGACACTGGTATGAGATGTAGGATGGGCAATGAGAGACTTTCACATGCATTATGCTTGAAATGGTTGACCGGATGTTAAAACAAACCCAACAAACAAACTATTTAAACCAGCACTCCATGATGCTAGATCTCACAGGTCCACAGTGAGAGAGCATCAAACATGGATGTGCGGAACCAGGTCCTTGATGCTCTTTTGCTGTGAACCTGTGATTTCCAACATAGCGCCTCCTCTTCATTTCCTGTTTACAAACTTTAGATAATTGAAATTTGATAGTAATTTTGGGAACTGACAAAAGGCTATGCTCAGACACCACTTAATCATTTATATGACCTGCCACACTCTGCTATTGCAGCCTACTCTCCTGAAATACTCCGACGGGTCTACCTTTATCTCATGGACTGTGATTGTCATACATCAGAGACATGTCATCTTGTCTGAGACTTTATTGTCTAATCTCTCTATCATGGTCACCTCGTATACTTGAACTCACTTTGGGCTTGTCCCAAGGGTGACCATGATAGAGAGATTTCACTCTGGCATCAGAGTCGTCATTTTGTTAAATCATTTTAATGAAACAATTTTACTTTATTGGACGCAACAAGAATTTTATCACTTGGATGGTTGCGACTGCCTGTGGCGAGGTTGGGGCCACAGGCAATAATGGTTTTAACAATTTATATTGTCGACCAGTCTGCATGGCGACACTGGTATGAGATGTAGGATGGGCAAGGAGAGACTTCACATGCATTATGCTTGAAATGGTTGACCAGATGTTAAAACAAACCCAACAAACAAACTATTTAAACCAGCACTCCATGATGCTAGATCTCACAGGTTCACAGTGAGAGAGCATCAAACATGGAAGTGCGGAACCAGGTCCTTGATGCTCTTTTGCTGTGAACCTGTGATTTCCAACATAGCGCCTCCTCTTCATTTCCTGTTTACAGACTTTAGATAATTGAAAATTGATAGTAATTTTGGGAACTGACAAAAGGCTATGCTCAGACACCACTTAATCATATGACCTGCCACACTCCGCTATTGCAGCTTACTCTCCTGAAATACTCCGACGGGTCTACCTTTATCTCATGGACTGTGATTTTGTTAAGTCATTTTAATGAAAGAATTTTACTTTCTTGGACGCAACAAGAATTTTATCACTTGGATGGTTGCGACTGCCTGTGGCGAGGTTGGGGCCACAGGCAATAATGGTTTTAACAATTCATTTATTGTCGACCAGTCGGCATGGAGACACTGGTATGAGATGTAGGATGGGCAATGAGAGACTTTCGCATGCATTATGCTTGAAATGGTTGACCGGATGTTAAAACAAACCCAACAAACAAACTATTTAAACCAGCACTCCATGATGCTAGATCTCACAGGTCCACAGTGAGAGAGCATCAAACATGGATGTGCGGAACCAGGTCCTTGATGCTCTTTTGCTGTGAACCTGTGATTTCCAACATAGCGCCTCCTCTTCATTTCCTGTTAACAAACTTTAGATAATTGAAATTTGATAGTAATTTTGGGAACTGACAAAAGGCTATGCTCAGACACCACTTAATCATTTATATGACCTGCCACACTCTGCTATTGCAGCCTACTCTCCTGAAATACTCCGACGGGTCTACCTTTATCTCATGGACTGTGATTGTCATACATCAGAGACATGTCATCTTGTCTGAGACTTTATTGTCTAATCTCTCTATCATGGTCACCTCGTATACTTGAACTCACTTTGGGCTTGTCCCAAGGGTGACCATGATAGAGAGATTTCACTCTGGCATCAGAGTCGTCATTTTGTTAAATCATTTTAATGAAACAATTTTACTTTATTGGACGCAACAAGAATTTTATCACTTGGATGGTTGCGACTGCCTGTGGCGAGGTTGGGGCCACAGGCAATAATGGTTTTAACAATTCATTTATTGTCGACCAGTCGGCATGGAGACACTGGTATGAGATGTAGGATGGGCAATGAGAGACTTTCACATGCATTATGCTTGAAATGGTTGACCAGATGTTAAAACAAACCCAACAAACAAACTATTTAAACCAGCACTCCATGATGCTAGATCTCACAGGTTCACAGTGAGAGAGCATCAAACATGGAAGTGCGGAACCAGGTCCTTGATGCTCTTTTGCTGTGAACCTGTGATTTCCAACATAGCGCCTCCTCTTCATTTCCTGTTTACAGACTTTAGATAATTGAAAATTGATAGTAATTTTGGGAACTGACAAAAGGCTATGCTCAGACACCACTTAATCATATGACCTGCCACACTCCGCTATTGCAGCCTACTCTCCTGAAATACTCCGACGGGTCTACCTTTATCTCATGGACTGTGATTTTGTTAAGTCATTTTAATGAAAGAATTTTACTTTCTTGGACGCAACAAGAATTTTATCACTTGGATGGTTGCGACTGCCTGTGGCGAGGTTGGGGCCACAGGCAATAATGGTTTTAACAATTCATTTATTGTCGACCAGTCGGCATGGAGACACTGGTATGAGATGTAGGATGGGCAATGAGAGACTTTCACATGCATTATGCTTGAAATGGTTGACCGGATGTTAAAACAAACCCAACAAACAAACTATTTAAACCAGCACTCCATGATGCTAGATCTCACAGGTCCACAGTGAGAGAGCATCAAACATGGATGTGCGGAACCAGGTCCTTGATGCTCTTTTGCTGTGAACCTGTGATTTCCAACATAGCGCCTCCTCTTCATTTCCTGTTTACAAACTTTAGATAATTGAAATTTGATAGTAATTTTGGGAACTGACAAAAGGCTATGCTCAGACACCACTTAATCATTTATATGACCTGCCACACTCTGCTATTGCAGCCTACTCTCCTGAAATACTCCGACGGGTCTACCTTTATCTCATGGACTGTGATTGTCATACATCAGAGACATGTCATCTTGTCTGAGACTTTATTGTCTAATCTCTCTATCATGGTCACCTCGTATACTTGAACTCACTTTGGGCTTGTCCCAAGGGTGACCATGATAGAGAGATTTCACTCTGGCATCAGAGTCGTCATTTTGTTAAGTCATTTTAATGAAACAATTTTACTTTATTGGACGCAACAAGAATTTTATCACTTGGATGGTTGCGACTGCCTGTGGCGAGGTTGGGGCCACAGGCAATAATGGTTTTAACAATTTATATTGTCGACCAGTCAGCATGGCGACACTGGTATGAGATGTAGGATGGGCAAGGAGAGACTTCACATGCATTATGCTTGAAATGGTTGACCAGATGTTAAAACAAACCCAACAAACAAACTATTTAAACCAGCACTCCATGATGCTAGATCTCACAGGTTCACAGTGAGAGAGCATCAAACATGGAAGTGCGGAACCAGGTCCTTGATGCTCTTTTGCTGTGAACCTGTGATTTCCAACATAGCGCCTCCTCTTCATTTCCTGTTTACAGACTTTAGATAATTGAAAATTGATAGTAATTTTGGGAACTGACAAAAGGCTATGCTCAGACACCACTTAATCATATGACCTGCCACACTCCGCTATTGCAGCCTACTCTCCTGAAATACTCCGACGGGTCTACCTTTATCTCATGGACTGTGATTTTGTTAAGTCATTTTAATGAAAGAATTTTACTTTCTTGGACGCAACAAGAATTTTATCACTTGGATGGTTGCGACTGCCTGTGGCGAGGTTGGGGCCACAGGCAATAATGGTTTTAACAATTCATTTATTGTCGACCAGTCGGCATGGAGACACTGGTATGAGATGTAGGATGGGCAATGAGAGACTTTCACATGCATTATGCTTGAAATGGTTGACCGGATGTTAAAACAAACCCAACAAACAAACTATTTAAACCAGCACTCCATGATGCTAGATCTCACAGGTCCACAGTGAGAGAGCATCAAACATGGATGTGCGGAACCAGGTCCTTGATGCTCTTTTGCTGTGAACCTGTGATTTCCAACATAGCGCCTCCTCTTCATTTCCTGTTTACAAACTTTAGATAATTGAAAATTGATAGTAATTTTGGGAACAAGCTCAGACACAACATCCTCTCCTTAAATTTATCCCATCAATGGGCTACAAAAGACAAAAAAATGGACTTGCCTGTTCTTCATATCCGGTTTACCAAATTGTAGATTAATTGAAAACAATTCAATAAATTGGGGCACTGCAACAAGACTATGCTCAAGGTCTGTCACTCCACCGCCACTGAATCATGTGAAATGCCTCACTCCGCCATTGCGGCCTGCTTTCCTCAAAGTCTCCAGCATGTATACATTTATCTCGGATTATTTTACCAAGAAAATGTAGTGGCTACTAGCCAAAACTTAAAGAAAGGCAACCTGACACAAACTCAACGGGTTCACCTTACAGGTTCACTGCACTTTCTAGGGCGCAACATGACAGCTTTTTATCACTTGGATGGTTGCGACTGCCTGTGGCGAGGTTGGAGCCACAGGCAATTTTTTTAAAATTGCACCGAGATCTCATTTTAAACCTTTTAAAGGCAACATTTTGTTAGAAGAATAAGTTTTATTGACTTTTTTATGATATCTTGGCGATATCAGTGGTGTTAAAGAACCTTGAGAAAGTCTGGTAAGGACCCATAAAAGTTGACTGGACGTTAAATCATACCAAACCAACAAACAAACTTTTTGCTGTGAACCTGCAATTTCCAACATAATGCCTGTTCTTCATTTCCTAATTGAACAAATTGGACATTAAACTACCCAAACAAACTTTGTAGGACCGAAACGAATGGAGACCACCAGTATATTAATGACATTAACTTAATTACAATAAGGACTGCCCACTTCTGTTTCTGTTAATAGCTAATCTACAAATGTAGTCTACTGCATGTCAGCATAGGTCAGTTCATTCTTGTTGTAATTATGTGAATGACGTCAGACCTGGACATCCCCCCCGCACGGGGGATTTTCCGTACGCCCAGGTCTGGCAGGAATCATGTGAAATGCCTCACTCCACCATTGCGGCCTGCTTTCCTCAAAGTCTCCGACGGGTCTACCTTTATCTCATGGACTGTGATTTTGTTAAGTCATTTTAATGAAAGAATTTTACTTTCTTGGACGCAACAAGAATTTTATCACTTGGATGGTTGCGACTGCCTGTGGCGAGGTTGGGGCCACAGGCAATAATGGTTTTAACAATTCATTTATTGTCGACCAGTCGGCATGGAGACACTGGTATGAGATGTAGGATGGGCAATGAGAGACTTTCACATGCATTATGCTTGAAATGGTTGACCGGATGTTAAAACAAACCCAACAAACAAACTATTTAAACCAGCACTCCATGATGCTAGATCTCACAGGTCCACAGTGAGAGAGCATCAAACATGGATGTGCGGAACCAGGTCCTTGATGCTCTTTTGCTGTGAACCTGTGATTTCCAACATAGCGCCTCCTCTTCATTTCCTGTTTACAAACTTTAGATAATTGAAATTTGATAGTAATTTTGGGAACTGACAAAAGGCTATGCTCAGACACCACTTAATCATTTATATGACCTGCCACACTCTGCTATTGCAGCCTACTCTCCTGAAATACTCCGACGGGTCTACCTTTATCTCATGGACTGTGATTGTCATACATCAGAGACATGTCATCTTGTCTGAGACTTTATTGTCTAATCTCTCTATCATGGTCACCTCGTATACTTGAACTCACTTTGGGCTTGTCCCAAGGGTGACCATGATAGAGAGATTTCACTCTGGCATCAGAGTCGTCATTTTGTTAAATCATTTTAATGAAACAATTTTACTTTATTGGACGCAACAAGAATTTTATCACTTGGATGGTTGCGACTGCCTGTGGCGAGGTTGGGGCCACAGGCAATAATGGTTTTAACAATTTATATTGTCGACCAGTCGGCATGGCGACACTGGTATGAGATGTAGGATGGCCAAGGAGAGACTTCACATGCATTATGCTTGAAATGGTTGACCAGATGTTAAAACAAACCCAACAAACAAACTATTTAAACCAGCACTCCATGATGCTAGATCTCACAGGTTCACAGTGAGAGAGCATCAAACATGGAAGTGCGGAACCAGGTCCTTGATGCTCTTTTGCTGTGAACCTGTGATTTCCAACATAGCGCCTCCTCTTCATTTCCTGTTTACAGACTTTAGATAATTGAAAATTGATAGTAATTTTGGGAACTGACAAAAGGCTATGCTCAGACACCACTTAATCATATGACCTGCCACACTCTGCTATTGCAGCCTACTCTCCTGAAATACTCCGACGGGTCTACCTTTATCTCATGGACTGTGATTTTGTTAAGTCATTTTAATGAAAGAATTTTACTTTCTTGGACGCAACAAGAATTTTATCACTTGGATGGTTGCGACTGCCTGTGGCGAGGTTGGGGCCACAGGCAATAATGGTTTTAACAATTCATTTATTGTCGACCAGTCGGCATGGAGACACTGGTATGAGATGTAGGATGGGCAATGAGAGACTTTCACATGCATTATGCTTGAAATGGTTGACCGGATGTTAAAACAAACCCAACAAACAAACTATTTAAACCAGCACTCCATGATGCTAGATCTCACAGGTCCACAGTGAGAGAGCATCAAACATGGATGTGCGGAACCAGGTCCTTGATGCTCTTTTGCTGTGAACCTGTGATTTCCAACATAGCGCCTCCTCTTCATTTCCTGTTTACAAACTTTAGATAATTGAAATTTGATAGTAATTTTGGGAACTGACAAAAGGCTATGCTCAGACACCACTTAATCATTTATATGACCTGCCACACTCTGCTATTGCAGCCTACTCTCCTGAAATACTCCGACGGGTCTACCTTTATCTCATGGACTGTGATTGTCATACATCAGAGACATGTCATCTTGTCTGAGACTTTATTGTCTAATCTCTCTATCATGGTCACCTCGTATACTTGAACTCACTTTGGGCTTGTCCCAAGGGTGACCATGATAGAGAGATTTCACTCTGGCATCAGAGTCGTCATTTTGTTAAATCATTTTAATGAAACAATTTTACTTTATTGGACGCAACAAGAATTTTATCACTTGGATGGTTGCGACTGCCTGTGGCGAGGTTGGGGCCACAGGCAATAATGGTTTTAACAATTTATATTGTCGACAAGTCTGCATGGCGACACTGGTATGAGATGTAGGATGGGCAAGGAGAGACTTCACATGCATTATGCTTGAAATGGTTGACCAGATGTTAAAACAAACCCAACAAACAAACTATTTAAACCAGCACTCCATGATGCTAGATCTCACAGGTTCACAGTGAGAGAGCATCAAACATGGAAGTGCGGAACCAGGTCCTTGATGCTCTTTTGCTGTGAACCTGTGATTTCCAACATAGCGCCTCCTCTTCATTTCCTGTTTACAGACTTTAGATAATTGAAAATTGATAGTAATTTTGGGAACTGACAAAAGGCTATGCTCAGACACCACTTAATCATATGACCTGCCACACTCTGCTATTGCAGCCTACTCTCCTGAAATACTCCGACGGGTCTACCTTTATCTCATGGACTGTGATTTTGTTAAGTCATTTTAATGAAAGAATTTTACTTTCTTGGACGCAACAAGAATTTTATCACTTGGATGGTTGCGACTGCCTGTGGCGAGGTTGGGGCCACAGGCAATAATGGTTTTAACAATTCATTTATTGTCGACCAGTCGGCATGGAGACACTGGTATGAGATGTAGGATGGGCAATGAGAGACTTTCACATGCATTATGCTTGAAATGGTTGACCGGATGTTAAAACAAACCCAACAAACAAACTATTTAAACCAGCACTCCATGATGCTAGATCTCACAGGTCCACAGTGAGAGAGCATCAAACATGGATGTGCGGAACCAGGTCCTTGATGCTCTTTTGCTGTGAACCTGTGATTTCCAACATAGCGCCTCCTCTTCATTTCCTGTTTACAAACTTTAGATAATTGAAATTTGATAGTAATTTTGGGAACTGACAAAAGGCTATGCTCAGACACCACTTAATCATTTATATGACCTGCCACACTCTGCTATTGCAGCCTACTCTCCTGAAATACTCCGACGGGTCTACCTTTATCTCATGGACTGTGATTGTCATACATCAGAGACATGTCATCTTGTCTGAGACTTTATTGTCTAATCTCTCTATCATGGTCACCTCGTATACTTGAACTCACTTTGGGCTTGTCCCAAGGGTGACCATGATAGAGAGATTTCACTCTGGCATCAGAGTCGTCATTTTGTTAAATCATTTTAATGAAACAATTTTACTTTATTGGACGCAACAAGAATTTTATCACTTGGATGGTTGCGACTGCCTGTGGCGAGGTTGGGGCCACAGGCAATAATGGTTTTAACAATTTATATTGTCGACCAGTCTGCATGGCGACACTGGTATGAGATGTAGGATGGGCAAGGAGAGACTTCACATGCATTATGCTTGAAATGGTTGACCAGATGTTAAAACAAACCCAACAAACAAACTATTTAAACCAGCACTCCATGATGCTAGATCTCACAGGTTCACAGTGAGAGAGCATCAAACATGGAAGTGCGGAACCAGGTCCTTGATGCTCTTTTGCTGTGAACCTGTGATTTCCAACATAGCGCCTCCTCTTCATTTCCTGTTTACAGACTTTAGATAATTGAAAATTGATAGTAATTTTGGGAACTGACAAAAGGCTATGCTCAGACACCACTTAATCATATGACCTGCCACACTCCGCTATTGCAGCTTACTCTCCTGAAATACTCCGACGGGTCTACCTTTATCTCATGGACTGTGATTTTGTTAAGTCATTTTAATGAAAGAATTTTACTTTCTTGGACGCAACAAGAATTTTATCACTTGGATGGTTGCGACTGCCTGTGGCGAGGTTGGGGCCACAGGCAATAATGGTTTTAACAATTCATTTATTGTCGACCAGTCGGCATGGAGACACTGGTATGAGATGTAGGATGGGCAATGAGAGACTTTCGCATGCATTATGCTTGAAATGGTTGACCGGATGTTAAAACAAACCCAACAAACAAACTATTTAAACCAGCACTCCATGATGCTAGATCTCACAGGTCCACAGTGAGAGAGCATCAAACATGGATGTGCGGAACCAGGTCCTTGATGCTCTTTTGCTGTGAACCTGTGATTTCCAACATAGCGCCTCCTCTTCATTTCCTGTTAACAAACTTTAGATAATTGAAATTTGATAGTAATTTTGGGAACTGACAAAAGGCTATGCTCAGACACCACTTAATCATTTATATGACCTGCCACACTCTGCTATTGCAGCCTACTCTCCTGAAATACTCCGACGGGTCTACCTTTATCTCATGGACTGTGATTGTCATACATCAGAGACATGTCATCTTGTCTGAGACTTTATTGTCTAATCTCTCTATCATGGTCACCTCGTATACTTGAACTCACTTTGGGCTTGTCCCAAGGGTGACCATGATAGAGAGATTTCACTCTGGCATCAGAGTCGTCATTTTGTTAAATCATTTTAATGAAACAATTTTACTTTATTGGACGCAACAAGAATTTTATCACTTGGATGGTTGCGACTGCCTGTGGCGAGGTTGGGGCCACAGGCAATAATGGTTTTAACAATTCATTTATTGTCGACCAGTCGGCATGGAGACACTGGTATGAGATGTAGGATGGGCAATGAGAGACTTTCACATGCATTATGCTTGAAATGGTTGACCAGATGTTAAAACAAACCCAACAAACAAACTATTTAAACCAGCACTCCATGATGCTAGATCTCACAGGTTCACAGTGAGAGAGCATCAAACATGGAAGTGCGGAACCAGGTCCTTGATGCTCTTTTGCTGTGAACCTGTGATTTCCAACATAGCGCCTCCTCTTCATTTCCTGTTTACAGACTTTAGATAATTGAAAATTGATAGTAATTTTGGGAACTGACAAAAGGCTATGCTCAGACACCACTTAATCATATGACCTGCCACACTCTGCTATTGCAGCCTACTCTCCTGAAATACTCCGACGGGTCTACCTTTATCTCATGGACTGTGATTTTGTTAAGTCATTTTAATGAAAGAATTTTACTTTCTTGGACGCAACAAGAATTTTATCACTTGGATGGTTGCGACTGCCTGTGGCGAGGTTGGGGCCACAGGCAATAATGGTTTTAACAATTCATTTATTGTCGACCAGTCGGCATGGAGACACTGGTATGAGATGTAGGATCGGCAATGAGAGACTTTCACATGCATTATGCTTGAAATGGTTGACCGGATGTTAAAACAAACCCAACAAACAAACTATTTAAACCAGCACTCCATGATGCTAGATCTCACAGGTCCACAGTGAGAGAGCATCAAACATGGATGTGCGGAACCAGGTCCTTGATGCTCTTTTGCTGTGAACCTGTGATTTCCAACATAGCGCCTCCTCTTCATTTCCTGTTTACAAACTTTAGATAATTGAAATTTGATAGTAATTTTGGGAACTGACAAAAGGCTATGCTCAGACACCACTTAATCATTTATATGACCTGCCACACTCTGCTATTGCAGCCTACTCTCCTGAAATACTCCGACGGGTCTACCTTTATCTCATGGACTGTGATTGTCATACATCAGAGACATGTCATCTTGTCTGAGACTTTATTGTCTAATCTCTCTATCATGGTCACCTCGTATACTTGAACTCACTTTGGGCTTGTCCCAAGGGTGACCATGATAGAGAGATTTCACTCTGGCATCAGAGTCGTCATTTTGTTAAGTCATTTTAATGAAACAATTTTACTTTATTGGACGCAACAAGAATTTTATCACTTGGATGGTTGCGACTGCCTGTGGCGAGGTTGGGGCCACAGGCAATAATGGTTTTAACAATTTATATTGTCGACCAGTCAGCATGGCGACACTGGTATGAGATGTAGGATGGGCAAGGAGAGACTTCACATGCATTATGCTTGAAATGGTTGACCAGATGTTAAAACAAACCCAACAAACAAACTATTTAAACCAGCACTCCATGATGCTAGATCTCACAGGTTCACAGTGAGAGAGCATCAAACATGGAAGTGCGGAACCAGGTCCTTGATGCTCTTTTGCTGTGAACCTGTGATTTCCAACATAGCGCCTCCTCTTCATTTCCTGTTTACAGACTTTAGATAATTGAAAATTGATAGTAATTTTGGGAACTGACAAAAGGCTATGCTCAGACACCACTTAATCATATGACCTGCCACACTCCGCTATTGCAGCCTACTCTCCTGAAATACTCCGACGGGTCTACCTTTATCTCATGGACTGTGATTTTGTTAAGTCATTTTAATGAAAGAATTTTACTTTCTTGGACGCAACAAGAATTTTATCACTTGGATGGTTGCGACTGCCTGTGGCGAGGTTGGGGCCACAGGCAATAATGGTTTTAACAATTCATTTATTGTCGACCAGTCGGCATGGAGACACTGGTATGAGATGTAGGATGGGCAATGAGAGACTTTCACATGCATTATGCTTGAAATGGTTGACCGGATGTTAAAACAAACCCAACAAACAAACTATTTAAACCAGCACTCCATGATGCTAGATCTCACAGGTCCACAGTGAGAGAGCATCAAACATGGATGTGCGGAACCAGGTCCTTGATGCTCTTTTGCTGTGAACCTGTGATTTCCAACATAGCGCCTCCTCTTCATTTCCTGTTTACAAACTTTAGATAATTGAAAATTGATAGTAATTTTGGGAACAAGCTCAGACACAACATCCTCTCCTTAAATTTATCCCATCAATGGGCTACAAAAGACAAAAAAATGGACTTGCCTGTTCTTCATATCCGGTTCACCAAATTGTAGATTAATTGAAAACAATTCAATAAATTGGGGCACTGCAACAAGACTATGCTCAAGGTCTGTCACTCCACCGCCACTGAATCATGTGAAATGCCTCACTCCGCCATTGCGGCCTGCTTTCCTCAAAGTCTCCAGCATGTATACATTTATCTCGGATTATTTTACCAAGAAAATGTAGTGGCTACTAGCCAAAACTTAAAGAAAGGCAACCTGACACAAACTCAACGGGTTCACCTTACAGGTTCACTGCACTTTCTAGGGCGCAACATGACAGCTTTTTATCACTTGGATGGTTGCGACTGCCTGTGGCGAGGTTGGAGCCACAGGCAATTTTTTTAAAATTGCACCGAGATCTCATTTTAAACCTTTTAAAGGCAACATTTTGTTAGAAGAATAAGTTTTATTGACTTTTTTATGATATCTTGGCGATATCAGTGGTGTTAAAGAACCTTGAGAAAGTCTGGTAAGGACCCATAAAAGTTGACTGGACGTTAAATCATACCAAACCAACAAACAAACTTTTTGCTGTGAACCTGCAATTTCCAACATAATGCCTGTTCTTCATTTCCTAATTGAACAAATTGGACATTAAACTACCCAAACAAACTTTGTAGGACCGAAACGAATGGAGACCACCAGTATATTAATGACATTAACTTAATTACAATAAGGACTGCCCACTTCTGTTTCTGTTAATAGCTAATCTACAAATGTAGTCTACTGCATGTCAGCATAGGTCAGTTCATTCTTGTTGTAATTATGTGAATGACGTCAGACCTGGACATCCCCCCCGCACGGGGGATTTTCCGTACGCCCAGGTCTGGCAGGAATCATGTGAAATGCCTCACTCCACCATTGCGGCCTGCTTTCCTCAAAGTCTCCGACGGGTCTACCTTTATCTCATGGACTGTGATTTTGTTAAGTCATTTTAATGAAAGAATTTTACTTTCTTGGACGCAACAAGAATTTTATCACTTGGATGGTTGCGACTGCCTGTGGCGAGGTTGGGGCCACAGGCAATAATGGTTTTAACAATTCATTTATTGTCGACCAGTCGGCATGGAGACACTGGTATGAGATGTAGGATGGGCAATGAGAGACTTTCACATGCATTATGCTTGAAATGGTTGACCGGATGTTAAAACAAACCCAACAAACAAACTATTTAAACCAGCACTCCATGATGCTAGATCTCACAGGTCCACAGTGAGAGAGCATCAAACATGGATGTGCGGAACCAGGTCCTTGATGCTCTTTTGCTGTGAACCTGTGATTTCCAACATAGCGCCTCCTCTTCATTTCCTGTTTACAAACTTTAGATAATTGAAATTTGATAGTAATTTTGGGAACTGACAAAAGGCTATGCTCAGACACCACTTAATCATTTATATGACCTGCCACACTCTGCTATTGCAGCCTACTCTCCTGAAATACTCCGACGGGTCTACCTTTATCTCATGGACTGTGATTGTCATACATCAGAGACATGTCATCTTGTCTGAGACTTTATTGTCTAATCTCTCTATCATGGTCACCTCGTATACTTGAACTCACTTTGGGCTTGTCCCAAGGGTGACCATGATAGAGAGATTTCACTCTGGCATCAGAGTCGTCATTTTGTTAAATCATTTTAATGAAACAATTTTACTTTATTGGACGCAACAAGAATTTTATCACTTGGATGGTTGCGACTGCCTGTGGCGAGGTTGGGGCCACAGGCAATAATGGTTTTAACAATTTATATTGTCGACCAGTCGGCATGGCGACACTGGTATGAGATGTAGGATGGCCAAGGAGAGACTTCACATGCATTATGCTTGAAATGGTTGACCAGATGTTAAAACAAACCCAACAAACAAACTATTTAAACCAGCACTCCATGATGCTAGATCTCACAGGTTCACAGTGAGAGAGCATCAAACATGGAAGTGCGGAACCAGGTCCTTGATGCTCTTTTGCTGTGAACCTGTGATTTCCAACATAGCGCCTCCTCTTCATTTCCTGTTTACAGACTTTAGATAATTGAAAATTGATAGTAATTTTGGGAACTGACAAAAGGCTATGCTCAGACACCACTTAATCATATGACCTGCCACACTCTGCTATTGCAGCCTACTCTCCTGAAATACTCCGACGGGTCTACCTTTATCTCATGGACTGTGATTTTGTTAAGTCATTTTAATGAAAGAATTTTACTTTCTTGGACGCAACAAGAATTTTATCACTTGGATGGTTGCGACTGCCTGTGGCGAGGTTGGGGCCACAGGCAATAATGGTTTTAACAATTCATTTATTGTCGACCAGTCGGCATGGAGACACTGGTATGAGATGTAGGATGGGCAATGAGAGACTTTCACATGCATTATGCTTGAAATGGTTGACCGGATGTTAAAACAAACCCAACAAACAAACTATTTAAACCAGCACTCCATGATGCTAGATCTCACAGGTCCACAGTGAGAGAGCATCAAACATGGATGTGCGGAACCAGGTCCTTGATGCTCTTTTGCTGTGAACCTGTGATTTCCAACATAGCGCCTCCTCTTCATTTCCTGTTTACAAACTTTAGATAATTGAAATTTGATAGTAATTTTGGGAACTGACAAAAGGCTATGCTCAGACACCACTTAATCATTTATATGACCTGCCACACTCTGCTATTGCAGCCTACTCTCCTGAAATACTCCGACGGGTCTACCTTTATCTCATGGACTGTGATTGTCATACATCAGAGACATGTCATCTTGTCTGAGACTTTATTGTCTAATCTCTCTATCATGGTCACCTCGTATACTTGAACTCACTTTGGGCTTGTCCCAAGGGTGACCATGATAGAGAGATTTCACTCTGGCATCAGAGTCGTCATTTTGTTAAATCATTTTAATGAAACAATTTTACTTTATTGGACGCAACAAGAATTTTATCACTTGGATGGTTGCGACTGCCTGTGGCGAGGTTGGGGCCACAGGCAATAATGGTTTTAACAATTTATATTGTCGACAAGTCTGCATGGCGACACTGGTATGAGATGTAGGATGGGCAAGGAGAGACTTCACATGCATTATGCTTGAAATGGTTGACCAGATGTTAAAACAAACCCAACAAACAAACTATTTAAACCAGCACTCCATGATGCTAGATCTCACAGGTTCACAGTGAGAGAGCATCAAACATGGAAGTGCGGAACCAGGTCCTTGATGCTCTTTTGCTGTGAACCTGTGATTTCCAACATAGCGCCTCCTCTTCATTTCCTGTTTACAGACTTTAGATAATTGAAAATTGATAGTAATTTTGGGAACTGACAAAAGGCTATGCTCAGACACCACTTAATCATATGACCTGCCACACTCTGCTATTGCAGCCTACTCTCCTGAAATACTCCGACGGGTCTACCTTTATCTCATGGACTGTGATTTTGTTAAGTCATTTTAATGAAAGAATTTTACTTTCTTGGACGCAACAAGAATTTTATCACTTGGATGGTTGCGACTGCCTGTGGCGAGGTTGGGGCCACAGGCAATAATGGTTTTAACAATTCATTTATTGTCGACCAGTCGGCATGGAGACACTGGTATGAGATGTAGGATGGGCAATGAGAGACTTTCACATGCATTATGCTTGAAATGGTTGACCGGATGTTAAAACAAACCCAACAAACAAACTATTTAAACCAGCACTCCATGATGCTAGATCTCACAGGTCCACAGTGAGAGAGCATCAAACATGGATGTGCGGAACCAGGTCCTTGATGCTCTTTTGCTGTGAACCTGTGATTTCCAACATAGCGCCTCCTCTTCATTTCCTGTTTACAAACTTTAGATAATTGAAAATTGATAGTAATTTTGGGAACAAGCTGAGACACAACATCCTCTCCTTAAATTTATCCCATCAATGGGCTACAAAAGACAAAAAAATGGACTTGCCTGTTCTTCATATCCGGTTTACCAAATTGTAGATTAATTGAAAACAATTCAATAAATTGGGGCACTGCAACAAGACTATGCTCAAGGTCTGTCACTCCACCGCCACTGAATCATGTGAAATGCCTCACTCCGCCATTGCGGCCTGCTTTCCTCAAAGTCTCCAGCATGTATACATTTATCTCGGATTATTTTACCAAGAAAATGTAGTGGCTACTAGCCAAAACTTAAAGAAAGGCAACCTGACACAAACTCAACGGGTTCACCTTACAGGTTCACTGCACTTTCTAGGGCGCAACATGACAGCTTTTTATCACTTGGATGGTTGCGACTGCCTGTGGCGAGGTTGGAGCCACAGGCAATTTTTTTAAAATTGCACCGAGATCTCATTTTAAACCTTTTAAAGGCAACATTTTGTTAGAAGAATAAGTTTTATTGACTTTTTTATGATATCTTGGCGATATCAGTGGTGTTAAAGAACCTTGAGAAAGTCTGGTAAGGACCCATAAAAGTTGACTGGACGTTAAATCATACCAAACCAACAAACAAACTTTTTGCTGTGAACCTGCAATTTCCAACATAATGCCTGTTCTTCATTTCCTAATTGAACAAATTGGACATTAAACTACCCAAACAAACTTTGTAGGACCGAAACGAATGGAGACCACCAGTATATTAATGACATTAACTTAATTACAATAAGGACTGCCCACTTCTGTTTCTGTTAATAGCTAATCTACAAATGTAGTCTACTGCATGTCAGCATAGGTCAGTTCATTCTTGTTGTAATTATGTGAATGACGTCAGACCTGGACATCCCCCCCGCACGGGGGATTTTCCGTACGCCCAGGTCTGGCAGGAATCATGTGAAATGCCTCACTCCACCATTGCGGCCTGCTTTCCTCAAAGTCTCCGACGGGTCTACCTTTATCTCATGGACTGTGATTTTGTTAAGTCATTTTAATGAAAGAATTTTACTTTCTTGGACGCAACAAGAATTTTATCACTTGGATGGTTGCGACTGCCTGTGGCGAGGTTGGGGCCACAGGCAATAATGGTTTTAACAATTCATTTATTGTCGACCAGTCGGCATGGAGACACTGGTATGAGATGTAGGATGGGCAATGAGAGACTTTCACATGCATTATGCTTGAAATGGTTGACCGGATGTTAAAACAAACCCAACAAACAAACTATTTAAACCAGCACTCCATGATGCTAGATCTCACAGGTCCACAGTGAGAGAGCATCAAACATGGATGTGCGGAACCAGGTCCTTGATGCTCTTTTGCTGTGAACCTGTGATTTCCAACATAGCGCCTCCTCTTCATTTCCTGTTTACAAACTTTAGATAATTGAAATTTGATAGTAATTTTGGGAACTGACAAAAGGCTATGCTCAGACACCACTTAATCATTTATATGACCTGCCACACTCTGCTATTGCAGCCTACTCTCCTGAAATACTCCGACGGGTCTACCTTTATCTCATGGACTGTGATTGTCATACATCAGAGACATGTCATCTTGTCTGAGACTTTATTGTCTAATCTCTCTATCATGGTCACCTCGTATACTTGAACTCACTTTGGGCTTGTCCCAAGGGTGACCATGATAGAGAGATTTCACTCTGGCATCAGAGTCGTCATTTTGTTAAATCATTTTAATGAAACAATTTTACTTTATTGGACGCAACAAGAATTTTATCACTTGGATGGTTGCGACTGCCTGTGGCGAGGTTGGGGCCACAGGCAATAATGGTTTTAACAATTTATATTGTCGACCAGTCGGCATGGCGACACTGGTATGAGATGTAGGATGGCCAAGGAGAGACTTCACATGCATTATGCTTGAAATGGTTGACCAGATGTTAAAACAAACCCAACAAACAAACTATTTAAACCAGCACTCCATGATGCTAGATCTCACAGGTTCACAGTGAGAGAGCATCAAACATGGAAGTGCGGAACCAGGTCCTTGATGCTCTTTTGCTGTGAACCTGTGATTTCCAACATAGCGCCTCCTCTTCATTTCCTGTTTACAGACTTTAGATAATTGAAAATTGATAGTAATTTTGGGAACTGACAAAAGGCTATGCTCAGACACCACTTAATCATATGACCTGCCACACTCTGCTATTGCAGCCTACTCTCCTGAAATACTCCGACGGGTCTACCTTTATCTCATGGACTGTGATTTTGTTAAGTCATTTTAATGAAAGAATTTTACTTTCTTGGACGCAACAAGAATTTTATCACTTGGATGGTTGCGACTGCCTGTGGCGAGGTTGGGGCCACAGGCAATAATGGTTTTAACAATTCATTTATTGTCGACCAGTCGGCATGGAGACACTGGTATGAGATGTAGGATGGGCAATGAGAGACTTTCACATGCATTATGCTTGAAATGGTTGACCGGATGTTAAAACAAACCCAACAAACAAACTATTTAAACCAGCACTCCATGATGCTAGATCTCACAGGTCCACAGTGAGAGAGCATCAAACATGGATGTGCGGAACCAGGTCCTTGATGCTCTTTTGCTGTGAACCTGTGATTTCCAACATAGCGCCTCCTCTTCATTTCCTGTTTACAAACTTTAGATAATTGAAATTTGATAGTAATTTTGGGAACTGACAAAAGGCTATGCTCAGACACCACTTAATCATTTATATGACCTGCCACACTCTGCTATTGCAGCCTACTCTCCTGAAATACTCCGACGGGTCTACCTTTATCTCATGGACTGTGATTGTCATACATCAGAGACATGTCATCTTGTCTGAGACTTTATTGTCTAATCTCTCTATCATGGTCACCTCGTATACTTGAACTCACTTTGGGCTTGTCCCAAGGGTGACCATGATAGAGAGATTTCACTCTGGCATCAGAGTCGTCATTTTGTTAAATCATTTTAATGAAACAATTTTACTTTATTGGACGCAACAAGAATTTTATCACTTGGATGGTTGCGACTGCCTGTGGCGAGGTTGGGGCCACAGGCAATAATGGTTTTAACAATTTATATTGTCGACAAGTCTGCATGGCGACACTGGTATGAGATGTAGGATGGGCAAGGAGAGACTTCACATGCATTATGCTTGAAATGGTTGACCAGATGTTAAAACAAACCCAACAAACAAACTATTTAAACCAGCACTCCATGATGCTAGATCTCACAGGTTCACAGTGAGAGAGCATCAAACATGGAAGTGCGGAACCAGGTCCTTGATGCTCTTTTGCTGTGAACCTGTGATTTCCAACATAGCGCCTCCTCTTCATTTCCTGTTTACAGACTTTAGATAATTGAAAATTGATAGTAATTTTGGGAACTGACAAAAGGCTATGCTCAGACACCACTTAATCATATGACCTGCCACACTCTGCTATTGCAGCCTACTCTCCTGAAATACTCCGACGGGTCTACCTTTATCTCATGGACTGTGATTTTGTTAAGTCATTTTAATGAAAGAATTTTACTTTCTTGGACGCAACAAGAATTTTATCACTTGGATGGTTGCGACTGCCTGTGGCGAGGTTGGGGCCACAGGCAATAATGGTTTTAACAATTCATTTATTGTCGACCAGTCGGCATGGAGACACTGGTATGAGATGTAGGATGGGCAATGAGAGACTTTCACATGCATTATGCTTGAAATGGTTGACCGGATGTTAAAACAAACCCAACAAACAAACTATTTAAACCAGCACTCCATGATGCTAGATCTCACAGGTCCACAGTGAGAGAGCATCAAACATGGATGTGCGGAACCAGGTCCTTGATGCTCTTTTGCTGTGAACCTGTGATTTCCAACATAGCGCCTCCTCTTCATTTCCTGTTTACAAACTTTAGATAATTGAAATTTGATAGTAATTTTGGGAACTGACAAAAGGCTATGCTCAGACACCACTTAATCATTTATATGACCTGCCACACTCTGCTATTGCAGCCTACTCTCCTGAAATACTCCGACGGGTCTACCTTTATCTCATGGACTGTGATTGTCATACATCAGAGACATGTCATCTTGTCTGAGACTTTATTGTCTAATCTCTCTATCATGGTCACCTTGTATACTTGAACTCACTTTGGGCTTGTCCCAAGGGTGACCATGATTTGGATGGTTGCGACTGCCTGTGGCGAGGTTGGAGCCACAGGCAATTTTTTTTAAATTGCACCGAGATCTCATTTTAAACCTTTTAAAGGCAACATTTTGTTGGAAGAATAAGTTTTATTGACTTTTTTATGATATCTTGGCGATATCAGTGGTGTTAAAGAACCTTGAGAAAGTCTGGTAAGGACCCATAAAAGTTGACTGGACGTTAAATCATACCAAACCATGTCCTTGATGCTCTTTTGCTGTGAACCTGCAATTTCCAACATAACGCCTGTTCTTCATTTCCTAATTGAACAAATTGGACATTAAACTACCCAAACAAACTTTGTAGGACCGAAACGAATGGAGACCACCAGTATATTAATGACATTAGCTCATCTACCAATGTAGTCTACTGCATGTCAGCATAGGTCAGTTCATTCTTGTTGTAATTATGTGAATGACGTCAGACCTGGACATACCCCTGCACGGGGGATTTTCCGCACGCCCAGGTCTGGCAGGAATCATGTGAAATGCCTCACTCCACCATTGCGGCCTGCTCTCCTCAAAGTCTAAGACATGTCAACCTTTATCTCGTATTATTTTACCAAGCCACCCACATCCTCTCCTTAAATATATCCCATCAATGGGCTACAAAAGACAAAAAAATGGACTTGCCTGTTCTTCATATCCGGTTTACCAAATTGTAGATTAATTGAAAACAATATAATAAATTGGGGCACTGCAACAAGACTATGCTCAAGGTCTGTCACTCCACCGCCACTGAATCATGTGAAATGCCTCACTCCGCCATTGCGGCCTGCTTTCCTCAAAGTCTCCGACGGGTCTACCTTTATCTCATGGACTGTGATTTTGTTAAGTCATTTTAATGAAAGAATTTTACTTTCTTGGACGCAACAAGAATTTTATCACTTGGATGGTTGCGACTGCCTGTGGCGAGGTTGGGGCCACAGGCAATAATGGTTTTAACAATTTATATTGTCGACCAGTCGGCATGGCGACACTGGTATGAGATGTAGGATGGGCAAGGAGAGACTTCACATGCATTATGCTTGAAATCGTTGACCAGATGTTAAAACAAACCCAACAAACAAACTATTTAAACCAGCACTCCATGATGCTAGATCTCACAGGTTCACAGTGAAAGAGCATCAAACATGGAAGTGCGGAACCAGGTCCTTGATGCTCTTTTGCTGTGAACCTGTGATTTCCAACATAGCGCCTCCTCTTCATTTCCTGTTTACAGACTTTAGATAATTGAAAATTGATAGTAATTTTGGGAACTGACAAAAGGCTATGCTCAGACACCACTTAATCACATGACCTGCCACACTCTGCTATTGCAGCCTACTCTCCTGAAATACTCCGACGGGTCTACCTTTATCTCATGGACTGTGATTTTGTTAAGTCATTTTAATGAAAGAATTTTACTTTCTTGGACGCAACAAGAATTTTATCACTTGGATGGTTGCGACTGCCTGTGGCGAGGTTGGGGCCACAGGCAATAATGGTTTTAACAATTCATTTATTGTCGACCAGTCGGCATGGAGACACTGGTATGAGATGTAGGATGGGCAATGAGAGACTTTCACATGCATTATGCTTGAAATGGTTGACCGGATGTTAAAACAAACCCAACAAACAAACTATTTAAACCAGCACTCCATGATGCTAGATCTCACAGGTCCACAGTGAGAGAGCATCAAACATGGATGTGCGGAACCAGGTCCTTGATGCTCTTTTGCTGTGAACCTGTGATTTCCAACATAGCGCCTCCTCTTCATTTCCTGTTTACAAACTTTAGATAATTGAAATTTGATAGTAATTTTGGGAACTGACAAAAGGCTATGCTCAGACACCACTTAATCATTTATATGACCTGCCACACTCTGCTATTGCAGCCTACTCTCCTGAAATACTCCGACGGGTCTACCTTTATCTCATGGACTGTGATTTTGTTAAGTCATTTTAATGAAAGAATTTTACTTTATTGGACGCAACAAGAATTTTATCACTTGGATGGTTGCGACTGCCTGTGGCGAGGTTGGGGCCACAGGCAATAATGGTTTTAACAATTTATATTGTCGACCAGTCGGCATGGAGACACTGGTATGAGATGTAGGATGGGCAATGAGAGACTTTCACATGCATTATGCTTGAAATGGTTGACCGGATGTTAAAACAAACCCAACAAACAAACTATTTAAACCAGCACTCCATGATGCTAGATCTCACAGGTCCACAGTGAGAGAGCATCAAACATGGATGTGCGGAACCAGGTCCTTGATGCTCTTTTGCTGTGAACCTGTGATTTCCAACATAGCGCCTCCTCTTCATTTCCTGTTTACAAACTTTAGATAATTGAAATTTGATAGTAATTTTGGGAACTGACAAAAGGCTATGCTCAGACACCACTTAATCATTTATATGACCTGCCACACTCTGCTATTGCAGCCTACTCTCCTGAAATACTCCGACGGGTCTACCTTTATCTCATGGACTGTGATTGTCATACATCAGAGACATGTCATCTTGTCTGAGACTTTATTGTCTAATCTCTCTATCATGGTCACCTCGTATACTTGAACTCACTTTGGGCTTGTCCCAAGGGTGACCATGATAGAGAGATTTCACTCTGGCATCAGAGTCGTCATTTTGTTAAATCATTTTAATGAAACAATTTTACTTTATTGGACGCAACAAGAATTTTATCACTTGGATGGTTGCGACTGCCTGTGGCGAGGTTGGGGCCACAGGCAATAATGGTTTTAACAATTCATTTATTGTCGACCAGTCGGCATGGAGACACTGGTATGAGATGTAGGATGGGCAATGAGAGACTTTCACATGCATTATGCTTGAAATGGTTGACCGGATGTTAAAACAAACCCAACAAACAAACTATTTAAACCAGCACTCCATGATGCTAGATCTCACAGGTCCACAGTGAGAGAGCATCAAACATGGATGTGCGGAACCAGGTCCTTGATGCTCTTTTGCTGTGAACCTGTGATTTCCAACATAGCGCCTCCTCTTCATTTCCTGTTTACAAACTTTAGATAATTGAAATTTGATAGTAATTTTGGGAACTGACAAAAGGCTATGCTCAGACACCACTTAATCATTTATATGACCTGCCACACTCTGCTATTGCAGCCTACTCTCCTGAAATACTCCGACGGGTCTACCTTTATCTCATGGACTGTGATTGTCATACATCAGAGACATGTCATCTTGTCTGAGACTTTATTGTCTAATCTCTCTATCATGGTCACCTCGTATACTTGAACTCACTTTGGGCTTGTCCCAAGGGTGACCATGATAGAGAGATTTCACTCTGGCATCAGAGTCGTCATTTTGTTAAATCATTTTAATGAAACAATTTTACTTTATTGGACGCAACAAGAATTTTATCACTTGGATGGTTGCGACTGCCTGTGGCGAGGTTGGGGCCACAGGCAATAATGGTTTTAACAATTTATATTGTCGACCAGTCGGCATGGCGACACTGGTATGAGATGTAGGATGGGCAAGGAGAGACTTCACATGCATTATGCTTGAAATGGTTGACCAGATGTTAAAACAAACCCAACAAACAAACTATTTAAACCAGCACTCCATGATGCTAGATCTCACAGGTTCACAGTGAGAGAGCATCAAACATGGAAGTGGGAACCAGGTCCTTGATGCTCTTTTGCTGTGAACCTGTGATTTCCAACATAGCGCCTCCTCTTCATTTCCTGTTTACAGACTTTAGATAATTGAAAATTGATAGTAATTTTGGGAACTGACAAAAGGCTATGCTCAGACACCACTTAATCATATGACCTGCCACACTCTGCTATTGCAGCCTACTCTCCTGAAATACTCCGACGGGTCTACCTTTATCTCATGGACTGTGATTTTGTTAAGTCATTTTAATGAAAGAATTTTACTTTCTTGGACGCAACAAGAATTTTATCACTTGGATGGTTGCGACTGCCTGTGGCGAGGTTGGGGCCACAGGCAATAATGGTTTTAACAATTCATTTATTGTCGACCAGTCGGCATGGAGACACTGGTATGAGATGTAGGATGGGCAATGAGAGACTTTCACATGCATTATGCTTGAAATGGTTGACCGGATGTTAAAACAAACCCAACAAACAAACTAATTAAACCAGCACTCCATGATGCTAGATCTCACAGGTCCACAGTGAGAGAGCATCAAACATGGATGTGCGGAACCAGGTCCTTGATGCTCTTTTGCTGTGAACCTGTGATTTCCAACATAGCGCCTCCTCTTCATTTCCTGTTTACAAACTTTAGATAATTGAAATTTGATAGTAATTTTGGGAACTGACAAAAGGCTATGCTCAGACACCACTTAATCATTTATATGACCTGCCACACTCTGCTATTGCAGCCTACTCTCCTGAAATACTCCGACGGGTCTACCTTTATCTCATGGACTGTGATTGTCATACATCAGAGACATGTCATCTTGTCTGAGACTTTATTGTCTAATCTCTCTATCATGGTCACCTCGTATACTTGAACTCACTTTGGGCTTGTCCCAAGGGTGACCATGATAGAGAGATTTCACTCTGGCATCAGAGTCGCCATTTTGTTAAGTCATTTTAATGAAACAATTTTACTTTATTGGACGCAACAAGAATTTTATCACTTGGATGGTTGCGACTGCCTGTGGCGAGGTTGGGGCCACAGGCAATAATGGTTTTAACAATTCATTTATTGTCGACCAGTCGGCATGGAGACACTGGTATGAGATGTAGGATGGGCAATGAGAGACTTTCACATGCATTATGCTTGAAATGGTTGACCGGATGTTAAAACAAACCCAACAAACAAACTATTTAAACCAGCACTCCATGATGCTAGATCTCACAGGTCCACAGTGAGAGAGCATCAAACATGGATGTGCGGAACCAGGTCCTTGATGCTCTTTTGCTGTGAACCTGTGATTTCCAACATAGCGCCTCCTCTTCATTTCCTGTTTACAGACTTTAGATAATTGAAATTTGATAGTAATTTTGGGAACTGACAAAAGGCTATGCTCAGACACCACTTAATCATTCATATGACCTGCCACACTCTGCTATTGCAGCCTACTCTCCTGAAATACTCCGACGGGTCTACCTTTATCTCATGGACTGTGATTTTGTTAAGTCATTTTAATGAAAGAATTTTACTTTCTTGGACGCAACAAGAATTTTATCACTTGGATGGTTGTGACTGCCTGTGGCGAGGTTGGGGCCACAGGCAATAATGGTTTTAACAATTCATTTATTGTCGACCAGTCGGCATGGAGACACTGGTATGAGATGTAGGATGGGCAATGAGAGACTTTCACATGCATTATGCTTGAAATGGTTGACCGGATGTTAAAACAAACCCAACAAACAAACTATTTAAACCAGCACTCCATGATGCTAGATCTCACAGGTTCACAGTGAGAGAGCATCAAACATGGATGTGCGGAACCAGGTCCTTGATGCTCTTTTGCTGTGAACCTGTGATTTCCAACATAGCGCCTCCTCTTCATTTCCTGTTTACAAACTTTAGATAATTGAAATTTGATAGTAATTTTGGGAACTGACAAAAGGCTATGCTCAGACACCACTTAATCATTTATATGACCTGCCACACTCTGCTATTGCAGCCTACTCTCCTGAAATACTCCGACGGGTCTACCTTTATCTCATGGACTGTGATTGTCATACATCAGAGACATGTCATCTTGTCTGAGACTTTATTGTCTAATCTCTCTATCATGGTCACCTCGTATACTTGAACTCACTTTGGGCTTGTCCCAAGGGTGACCATGATAGAGAGATTTCACTCTGGCATCAGAGTCGTCATTTTGTTAAGTCATTTTAATGAAACAATTTTACTTTATTGGACGCAACAAGAATTTTATCACTTGGATGGTTGCGACTGCCTGTGGCGAGGTTGGGGCCACAGGCAATAATGGTTTTAACAATTCATTTATTGTCGACCAGTCGGCATGGCGACACTGGTATGAGATGTAGGATGAGCAATGAGAGACCTTCACATGCATTATGCTTGAAATGGTTGACCGGATGTTAAAACAAACCCAACAAACAAACTATTTAAACCAGCACTCCATGATGCTAGATCTCACAGGTCCACAGTGAGAGAGCATCAAACATGGATGTGCGGAACCAGGTCCTTGATGCTCTTTTGCTGTGAACCTGTGATTTCCAACATAGCGCCTCCTCTTCATTTCCTGTTTACAAACTTTAGATAATTGAAAATTGATAGTAATTTTGGGAACAAGCTCAGACACAACATCCTCTCCTTAAATTTATCCCATCAATGGGCTACAAAAGACAAAAAAATGGACTTGCCTGTTCTTCATATCCGGTTTACCAAATTGTAGATTAATTGAAAACAATTCAATAAATTGGGGCACTGCAACAAGACTATGCTCAAGGTCTGTCACTCCACCGCCACTGAATCATGTGAAATGCCTCACTCCGCCATTGCGGCCTGCTTTCCTCAAAGTCTCCAGCATGTATACATTTATCTCGGATTATTTTACCAAGAAAATGTAGTGGCTACTAGCCAAAACTTAAAGAAAGGCAACCTGACACAAACTCAACGGGTTCACCTTACAGGTTCACTGCACTTTCTAGGGCGCAACATGACAGCTTTTTATCACTTGGATGGTTGCGACTGCCTGTGGCGAGGTTGGAGCCACAGGCAATTTTTTTAAAATTGCACCGAGATCTCATTTTAAACCTTTTAAAGGCAACATTTTGTTGGAAGAATAAGTTTTATTGACTTTTTTATGATATCTTGGCGATATCAGTGGTGTTAAAGAACCTTGAGAAAGTCTGGTAAGGACCCATAAAAGTTGACTGGACGTTAAATCATACCAAACCAACAAACAAACTTTTTGCTGTGAACCTGCAATTTCCAACATAATGCCTGTTCTTCATTTCCTAATTGAACAAATTGGACATTAAACTACCCAAACAAACTTTGTAGGACCGAAACGAATGGAGACCACCAGTATATTAATGACATTAACTTAATTACAATAAGGACTGCCCACTTCTGTTTCTGTTAATAGCTAATCTACCAATGTAGTCTACTGCATGTCAGCATAGGTCAGTTCATTCTTGTTGTAATTATGTGAATGACGTCAGACCTGGACATCCCCCCCGCACGGGGGATTTTCCGTACGCCCAGGTCTGGCAGGAATCATGTGAAATGCCTCACTCCACCATTGCGGCCTGCTTTCCTCAAAGTCTCCGACGGGTCTACCTTTATCTCATGGACTGTGATTTTGTTAAGTCATTTTAATGAAAGAATTTTACTTTCTTGGACGCAACAAGAATTTTATCACTTGGATGGTTGCGACTGCCTGTGGCGAGGTTGGGGCCACAGGCAATAATGGTTTTAACAATTCATTTATTGTCGACCAGTCGGCATGGAGACACTGGTATGAGATGTAGGATGGGCAATGAGAGACTTTCACATGCATTATGCTTGAAATGGTTGACCGGATGTTAAAACAAACCCAACAAACAAACTATTTAAACCAGCACTCCATGATGCTAGATCTCACAGGTCCACAGTGAGAGAGCATCAAACATGGATGTGCGGAACCAGGTCCTTGATGCTCTTTTGCTGTGAACCTGTGATTTCCAACATAGCGCCTCCTCTTCATTTCCTGTTTACAAACTTTAGATAATTGAAATTTGATAGTAATTTTGGGAACTGACAAAAGGCTATGCTCAGACACCACTTAATCATTTATATGACCTGCCACACTCTGCTATTGCAGCCTACTCTCCTGAAATACTCCGACGGGTCTACCTTTATCTCATGGACTGTGATTGTCATACATCAGAGACATGTCATCTTGTCTGAGACTTTATTGTCTAATCTCTCTATCATGGTCACCTCGTATACTTGAACTCACTTTGGGCTTGTCCCAAGGGTGACCATGATAGAGAGATTTCACTCTGGCATCAGAGTCGCCATTTTGTTAAATCATTTTAATGAAACAATTTTACTTTATTGGACGCAACAAGAATTTTATCACTTGGATGGTTGCGACTGCCTGTGGCGAGGTTGGGGCCACAGGCAATAATGGTTTTAACAATTCATTTATTGTCGACCAGTCGGCATGGAGACACTGGTATGAGATGTAGGATGGGCAATGAGAGACTTTCACATGCATTATGCTTGAAATGGTTGACCGGATGTTAAAACAAACCCAACAAACAAACTATTTAAACCAGCACTCCATGATGCTAGATCTCACAGGTTCACAGTGAGAGAGCATCAAACATGGAAGTGCGGAACCAGGTCCTTGATGCTCTTTTGCTGTGAACCTGTGATTTCCAACATAGCGCCTCCTCTTCATTTCCTGTTTACAGACTTTAGATAATTGAAAATTGATAGTAATTTTGGGAACTGACAAAAGGCTATGCTCAGACACCACTTAATCATATGACCTGCCACACTCTGCTATTGCAGCCTACTCTCCTGAAATACTCCGACGGGTCTACCTTTATCTCATGGACTGTGATTTTGTTAAGTCATTTTAATGAAAGAATTTTACTTTCTTGGACGCAACAAGAATTTTATCACTTGGATGGTTGCGACTGCCTGTGGCGAGGTTGGGGCCACAGGCAATAATGGTTTTAACAATTCATTTATTGTCGACCAGTCGGCATGGAGACACTGGTATGAGATGTAGGATGGGCAATGAGAGACTTTCACATGCATTATGCTTGAAATGGTTGACCGGATGTTAAAACAAACCCAACAAACAAACTATTTAAACCAGCACTCCATGATGCTAGATCTCACAGGTCCACAGTGAGAGAGCATCAAACATGGATGTGCGGAACCAGGTCCTTGATGCTCTTTTGCTGTGAACCTGTGATTTCCAACATAGCGCCTCCTCTTCATTTCCTGTTTACAAACTTTAGATAATTGAAATTTGATAGTAATTTTGGGAACTGACAAAAGGCTATGCTCAGACACCACTTAATCATTTATATGACCTGCCACACTCTGCTATTGCAGCCTACTCTCCTGAAATACTCCTACGGGTCTACCTTTATCTCATGGACTGTGATTGTCATACATCAGAGACATGTCATCTTGTCTGAGACTTTATTGTCTAATCTCTCTATCATGGTCACCTCGTATACTTGAACTCACTTTGGGCTTGTCCCAAGGGTGACCATGATAGAGAGATTTCACTCTGGCATCAGAGTCGTCATTTTGTTAAATCATTTTAATGAAACAATTTTACTTTATTGGACGCAACAAGAATTTTATCACTTGGATGGTTGCGACTGCCTGTGGCGAGGTTGGGGCCACAGGCAATAATGGTTTTAACAATTTATATTGTCGACCAGTCGGCATGGCGACACTGGTATGAGATGTAGGATGGGCAAGGAGAGACTTCACATGCATTATGCTTGAAATGGTTGACCAGATGTTAAAACAAACCCAACAAACAAACTATTTAAACCAGCACTCCATGATGCTAGATCTCACAGGTTCACAGTGAGAGAGCATCAAACATGGAAGTGCGGAACCAGGTCCTTGATGCTCTTTTGCTGTGAACCTGTGATTTCCAACATAGCGCCTCCTCTTCATTTCCTGTTTACAGACTTTAGATAATTGAAAATTGATAGTAATTTTGGGAACTGACAAAAGGCTATGCTCAGACACCACTTAATCATATGACCTGCCACACTCTGCTATTGCAGCCTACTCTCCTGAAATACTCCGACGGGTCTACCTTTATCTCATGGACTGTGATTTTGTTAAGTCATTTTAATGAAAGAATTTTACTTTCTTGGACGCAACAAGAATTTTATCACTTGGATGGTTGCGACTGCCTGTGGCGAGGTTGGGGCCACAGGCAATAATGGTTTTAACAATTCATTTATTGTCGACCAGTCGGCATGGAGACACTGGTATGAGATGTAGGATGGGCAATGAGAGACTTTCACATGCATTATGCTTGAAATGGTTGACCGGATGTTAAAACAAACCCAACAAACAAACTATTTAAACCAGCACTCCATGATGCTAGATCTCACAGGTCCACAGTGAGAGAGCATCAAACATGGATGTGCGGAACCAGGTCCTTGATGCTCTTTTGCTGTGAACCTGTGATTTCCAACATAGCGCCTCCTCTTCATTTCCTGTTTACAAACTTTAGATAATTGAAATTTGATAGTAATTTTGGGAACTGACAAAAGGCTATGCTCAGACACCACTTAATCATTTATATGACCTGCCACACTCTGCTATTGCAGCCTACTCTCCTGAAATACTCCGACGGGTCTACCTTTATCTCATGGACTGTGATTGTCATACATCAGAGACATGTCATCTTGTCTGAGACTTTATTGTCTAATCTCTCTATCATGGTCACCTCGTATACTTGAACTCACTTTGGGCTTGTCCCAAGGGTGACCATGATAGAGAGATTTCACTCTGGCATCAGAGTCGTCATTTTGTTAAATCATTTTAATGAAACAATTTTACTTTATTGGACGCAACAAGAATTTTATCACTTGGATGGTTGCGACTGCCTGTGGCGAGGTTGGGGCCACAGGCAATAATGGTTTTAACAATTTATATTGTCGACCAGTCGGCATGGCGACACTGGTATGAGATGTAGGATGGGCAAGGAGAGACTTCACATGCATTATGCTTGAAATGGTTGACCAGATGTTAAAACAAACCCAACAAACAAACTATTTAAACCAGCACTCCATGATGCTAGATCTCACAGGTTCACAGTGAGAGAGCATCAAACATGGAAGTGCGGAACCAGGTCCTTGATGCTCTTTTGCTGTGAACCTGTGATTTCCAACATAGCGCCTCCTCTTCATTTCCTGTTTACAGACTTTAGATAATTGAAAATTGATAGTAATTTTGGGAACTGACAAAAGGCTATGCTCAGACACCACTTAATCATATGACCTGCCACACTCTGCTATTGCAGCCTACTCTCCTGAAATACTCCGACGGGTCTACCTTTATCTCATGGACTGTGATTTTGTTAAGTCATTTTAATGAAAGAATTTTACTTTCTTGGACGCAACAAGAATTTTATCACTTGGATGGTTGCGACTGCCTGTGGCGAGGTTGGGGCCACAGGCAATAATGGTTTTAACAATTCATTTATTGTCGACCAGTCGGCATGGAGACACTGGTATGAGATGTAGGATGGGCAATGAGAGACTTTCACATGCATTATGCTTGAAATGGTTGACCGGATGTTAAAACAAACCCAACAAACAAACTATTTAAACCAGCACTCCATGATGCTAGATCTCACAGGTCCACAGTGAGAGAGCATCAAACATGGATGTGCGGAACCAGGTCCTTGATGCTCTTTTGCTGTGAACCTGTGATTTCCAACATAGCGCCTCCTCTTCATTTCCTGTTTACAAACTTTAGATAATTGAAATTTGATAGTAATTTTGGGAACTGACAAAAGGCTATGCTCAGACACCACTTAATCATTTATATGACCTGCCACACTCTGCTATTGCAGCCTACTCTCCTGAAATACTCCGACGGGTCTACCTTTATCTCATGGACTGTGATTGTCATACATCAGAGACATGTCATCTTGTCTGAGACTTTATTGTCTAATCTCTCTATCATGGTCACCTCGTATACTTGAACTCACTTTGGGCTTGTCCCAAGGGTGACCATGATAGAGAGATTTCACTCTGGCATCAGAGTCGCCATTTTGTTAAATCATTTTAATGAAACAATTTTACTTTATTGGACGCAACAAGAATTTTATCACTTGGATGGTTGCGACTGCCTGTGGCGAGGTTGGGGCCACAGGCAATAATGGTTTTAACAATTCATTTATTGTCGACCAGTCGGCATGGAGACACTGGTATGAGATGTAGGATGGGCAATGAGAGACTTTCACATGCATTATGCTTGAAATGGTTGACCGGATGTTAAAACAAACCCAACAAACAAACTATTTAAACCAGCACTCCATGATGCTAGATCTCACAGGTCCACAGTGAGAGAGCATCAAACATGGATGTGCGGAACCAGGTCCTTGATGCTCTTTTGCTGTGAACCTGTGATTTCCAACATAGCGCCTCCTCTTCATTTCCTGTTTACAGACTTTAGATAATTGAAATTTGATAGTAATTTTGGGAACTGACAAAAGGCTATGCTCAGACACCACTTAATCATTCATATGACCTGCCACACTCTGCTATTGCAGCCTACTCTCCTGAAATACTCCGACGGGTCTACCTTTATCTCATGGATTGTGATTTTGTTAAGTCATTTTAATGAAAGAATTTTACTTTCTTGGACGCAACAAGAATTTTATCACTTGGATGGTTGCGACTGCCTGTGGCGAGGTTGGGGCCACAGGCAATAATGGTTTTAACAATTCATTTATTGTCGACCAGTCGGCATGGAGACACTGGTATGAGATGTAGGATGGGCAATGAGAGACTTTCACATGCATTATGCTTGAAATGGTTGACCGGATGTTAAAACAAACCCAACAAACAAACTATTTAAACCAGCACTCCATGATGCTAGATCTCACAGGTCCACAGTGAGAGAGCATCAAACATGGATGTGCGGAACCAGGTCCTTGATGCTCTTTTGCTGTGAACCTGTGATTTCCAACATAGCGCCTCCTCTTCATTTCCTGTTTACAAACTTTAGATAATTGAAATTTGATAGTAATTTTGGGAACTGACAAAAGGCTATGCTCAGACACCACTTAATCATTTATATGACCTGCCACACTCTGCTATTGCAGCCTACTCTCCTGAAATACTCCGACGGGTCTACCTTTATCTCATGGACTGTGATTGTCATACATCAGAGACATGTCATCTTGTCTGAGACTTTATTGTCTAATCTCTCTATCATGGTCACCTCGTATACTTGAACTCACTTTGGGCTTGTCCCAAGGGTGACCATGATAGAGAGATTTCACTCTGGCATCAGAGTCGTCATTTTGTTAAGTCATTTTAATGAAACAATTTTACTTTATTGGACGCAACAAGAATTTTATCACTTGGATGGTTGCGACTGCCTGTGGCGAGGTTGGGGCCACAGGCAATAATGGTTTTAACAATTCATTTATTGTCGACCAGTCGGCATGGCGACACTGGTATGAGATGTAGGATGGGCAAGGAGAGACTTCACATGCATTATGCTTGAAATGGTTGACCAGATGTTAAAACAAACCCAACAAACAAACTATTTAAACCAGCACTCCATGATGCTAGATCTCACAGGTTCACAGTGAGAGAGCATCAAACATGGAAGTGCGGAACCAGGTCCTTGATGCTCTTTTGCTGTGAACCTGTGATTTCCAACATAGCGCCTCCTCTTCATTTCCTGTTTACAGACTTTAGATAATTGAAAATTGATAGTAATTTTGGGAACTTACAAAAGGCTATGCTCAGACACCACTTAATCATATGACCTGCCACACTCCGCTATTGCAGCCTACTCTCCTGAAATACTCCGACGGGTCTACCTTTATCTCATGGACTGTGATTTTGTTAAGTCATTTTAATGAAAGAATTTTACTTTCTTGGACGCAACAAGAATTTTATCACTTGGATGGTTGCGACTGCCTGTGGCGAGGTTGGGGCCACAGGCAATAATGGTTTTAACAATTCATTTATTGTCGACCAGTCGGCATGGAGACACTGGTATGAGATGTAGGATGGGCAATGAGAGACTTTCACATGCATTATGCTTGAAATGGTTGACCGGATGTTAAAACAAACCCAACAAACAAACTATTTAAACCAGCACTCCATGATGCTAGATCTCACAGGTCCACAGTGAGAGAGCATCAAACATGGATGTGCGGAACCAGGTCCTTGATGCTCTTTTGCTGTGAACCTGTAATTTCCAACATAGCGCCTCCTCTTCATTTCCTGTTAACAAACTTTAGATAATTGAAATTTGATAGTAATTTTGGGAACTGACAAAAGGCTATGCTCAGACACCACTTAATCATTTATATGACCTGCCACACTCTGCTATTGCAGCCTACTCTCCTGAAATACTCCGACGGGTCTACCTTTATCTCATGGACTGTGATTGTCATACATCAGAGACATGTCATCTTGTCTGAGACTTTATTGTCTAATCTCTCTATCATGGTCACCTCGTATACTTGAACTCACTTTGGGCTTGTCCCAAGGGTGACCATGATAGAGAGAATTCACTCTGGCATCAGAGTCGTCATTTTGTTAAGTCATTTTAATGAAACCATTTTACTTTCTTGGACGCAACAAGAATTTTATCACTTGGATGGTTGCGACTGCCTGTGGCGAGGTTGGGGCCACAGGCAATAATGGTTTTAACAATTTATATTGTCGACCAGTCGGCATGGCGACACTGGTATGAGATGTAGGATGGGCAAGGAGAGACTTCACATGCATTATGCTTGAAATGGTTGACCAGATGTTAAAACAAACCCAACAAACAAACTATTTAAACCAGCACTCCATGATGCTAGATCTCACAGGTTCACAGTGAGAGAGCATCAAACATGGAAGTGCGGAACCAGGTCCTTGATGCTCTTTTGCTGTGAACCTGTGATTTCCAACATAGCGCCTCCTCTTCATTTCCTGTTTACAGACTTTAGATAATTGAAAATTGATAGTAATTTTGGGAACTGACAAAAGGCTATGCTCAGACACCACTTAATCATATGACCTGCCACACTCTGCTATTGCAGCCTACTCTCCTGAAATACTCCGACGGGTCTACCTTTATCTCATGGACTGTGATTTTGTTAGTCATTTTAATGAAAGAATTTTACTTTCTTGGACGCAACAAGAATTTTATCACTTGGATGGTTGCGACTGCCTGTGGCGAGGTTGGGGCCACAGGCAATAATGGTTTTAACAATTCATTTATTGTCGACCAGTCGGCATGGAGACACTGGTATGAGATGTAGGATGGGCAATGAGAGACTTTCACATGCATTATGCTTGAAATGGTTGACCGGATGTTAAAACAAACCCAACAAACAAACTATTTAAACCAGCACTCCATGATGCTAGATCTCACAGGTCCACAGTGAGAGAGCATCAAACATGGATGTGCGGAACCAGGTCCTTGATGCTCTTTTGCTGTGAACCTGTGATTTCCAACATAGCGCCTCCTCTTCATTTCCTGTTTACAAACTTTAGATAATTGAAATTTGATAGTAATTTTGGGAACTGACAAAAGGCTATGCTCAGACACCACTTAATCATTTATATGACCTGCCACACTCTGCTATTGCAGCCTACTCTCCTGAAATACTCCGACGGGTCTACCTTTATCTCATGGACTGTGATTGTCATACATCAGAGACATGTCATCTTGTCTGAGACTTTATTGTCTAATCTCTCTATCATGGTCACCTTGTATACTTGAACTCACTTTGGGCTTGTCCCAAGGGTGACCATGATTTGGATGGTTGCGACTGCCTGTGGCGAGGTTGGAGCCACAGGCAATTTTTTTTAAATTGCACCGAGATCTCATTTTAAACCTTTTAAAGGCAACATTTTGTTGGAAGAATAAGTTTTATTGACTTTTTTATGATATCTTGGCGATATCAGTGGTGTTAAAGAACCTTGAGAAAGTCTGGTAAGGACCCATAAAAGTTGACTGGACGTTAAATCATACCAAACCATGTCCTTGATGCTCTTTTGCTGTGAACCTGCAATTTCCAACATAACGCCTGTTCTTCATTTCCTAATTGAACAAATTGGACATTAAACTACCCAAACAAACTTTGTAGGACCGAAACGAATGGAGACCACCAGTATATTAATGACATTAGCTCATCTACCAATGTAGTCTACTGCATGTCAGCATAGGTCAGTTCATTCTTGTTGTAATTATGTGAATGACGTCAGACCTGGACATACCCCTGCACGGGGGATTTTCCGCACGCCCAGGTCTGGCAGGAATCATGTGAAATGCCTCACTCCACCATTGCGGCCTGCTCTCCTCAAAGTCTAAGACATGTCAACCTTTATCTCGTATTATTTTACCAAGCCACCCACATCCTCTCCTTAAATATATCCCATCAATGGGCTACAAAAGACAAAAAAATGGACTTGCCTGTTCTTCATATCCGGTTTACCAAATTGTAGATTAATTGAAAACAATATAATAAATTGGGGCACTGCAACAAGACTATGCTCAAGGTCTGTCACTCCACCGCCACTGAATCATGTGAAATGCCTCACTCCGCCATTGCGGCCTGCTTTCCTCAAAGTCTCCGACGGGTCTACCTTTATCTCATGGACTGTGATTTTGTTAAGTCATTTTAATGAAAGAATTTTACTTTCTTGGACGCAACAAGAATTTTATCACTTGGATGGTTGCGACTGCCTGTGGCGAGGTTGGGGCCACAGGCAATAATGGTTTTAACAATTTATATTGTCGACCAGTCGGCATGGCGACACTGGTATGAGATGTAGGATGGGCAAGGAGAGACTTCACATGCATTATGCTTGAAATCGTTGACCAGATGTTAAAACAAACCCAACAAACAAACTATTTAAACCAGCACTCCATGATGCTAGATCTCACAGGTTCACAGTGAAAGAGCATCAAACATGGAAGTGCGGAACCAGGTCCTTGATGCTCTTTTGCTGTGAACCTGTGATTTCCAACATAGCGCCTCCTCTTCATTTCCTGTTTACAGACTTTAGATAATTGAAAATTGATAGTAATTTTGGGAACTGACAAAAGGCTATGCTCAGACACCACTTAATCACATGACCTGCCACACTCTGCTATTGCAGCCTACTCTCCTGAAATACTCCGACGGGTCTACCTTTATCTCATGGACTGTGATTTTGTTAAGTCATTTTAATGAAAGAATTTTACTTTCTTGGACGCAACAAGAATTTTATCACTTGGATGGTTGCGACTGCCTGTGGCGAGGTTGGGGCCACAGGCAATAATGGTTTTAACAATTCATTTATTGTCGACCAGTCGGCATGGAGACACTGGTATGAGATGTAGGATGGGCAATGAGAGACTTTCACATGCATTATGCTTGAAATGGTTGACCGGATGTTAAAACAAACCCAACAAACAAACTATTTAAACCAGCACTCCATGATGCTAGATCTCACAGGTCCACAGTGAGAGAGCATCAAACATGGATGTGCGGAACCAGGTCCTTGATGCTCTTTTGCTGTGAACCTGTGATTTCCAACATAGCGCCTCCTCTTCATTTCCTGTTTACAAACTTTAGATAATTGAAATTTGATAGTAATTTTGGGAACTGACAAAAGGCTATGCTCAGACACCACTTAATCATTTATATGACCTGCCACACTCTGCTATTGCAGCCTACTCTCCTGAAATACTCCGACGGGTCTACCTTTATCTCATGGACTGTGATTTTGTTAAGTCATTTTAATGAAAGAATTTTACTTTATTGGACGCAACAAGAATTTTATCACTTGGATGGTTGCGACTGCCTGTGGCGAGGTTGGGGCCACAGGCAATAATGGTTTTAACAATTTATATTGTCGACCAGTCGGCATGGAGACACTGGTATGAGATGTAGGATGGGCAATGAGAGACTTTCACATGCATTATGCTTGAAATGGTTGACCGGATGTTAAAACAAACCCAACAAACAAACTATTTAAACCAGCACTCCATGATGCTAGATCTCACAGGTCCACAGTGAGAGAGCATCAAACATGGATGTGCGGAACCAGGTCCTTGATGCTCTTTTGCTGTGAACCTGTGATTTCCAACATAGCGCCTCCTCTTCATTTCCTGTTTACAAACTTTAGATAATTGAAATTTGATAGTAATTTTGGGAACTGACAAAAGGCTATGCTCAGACACCACTTAATCATTTATATGACCTGCCACACTCTGCTATTGCAGCCTACTCTCCTGAAATACTCCGACGGGTCTACCTTTATCTCATGGACTGTGATTGTCATACATCAGAGACATGTCATCTTGTCTGAGACTTTATTGTCTAATCTCTCTATCATGGTCACCTCGTATACTTGAACTCACTTTGGGCTTGTCCCAAGGGTGACCATGATAGAGAGATTTCACTCTGGCATCAGAGTCGTCATTTTGTTAAATCATTTTAATGAAACAATTTTACTTTATTGGACGCAACAAGAATTTTATCACTTGGATGGTTGCGACTGCCTGTGGCGAGGTTGGGGCCACAGGCAATAATGGTTTTAACAATTCATTTATTGTCGACCAGTCGGCATGGAGACACTGGTATGAGATGTAGGATGGGCAATGAGAGACTTTCACATGCATTATGCTTGAAATGGTTGACCGGATGTTAAAACAAACCCAACAAACAAACTATTTAAACCAGCACTCCATGATGCTAGATCTCACAGGTCCACAGTGAGAGAGCATCAAACATGGATGTGCGGAACCAGGTCCTTGATGCTCTTTTGCTGTGAACCTGTGATTTCCAACATAGCGCCTCCTCTTCATTTCCTGTTTACAAACTTTAGATAATTGAAATTTGATAGTAATTTTGGGAACTGACAAAAGGCTATGCTCAGACACCACTTAATCATTTATATGACCTGCCACACTCTGCTATTGCAGCCTACTCTCCTGAAATACTCCGACGGGTCTACCTTTATCTCATGGACTGTGATTGTCATACATCAGAGACATGTCATCTTGTCTGAGACTTTATTGTCTAATCTCTCTATCATGGTCACCTCGTATACTTGAACTCACTTTGGGCTTGTCCCAAGGGTGACCATGATAGAGAGATTTCACTCTGGCATCAGAGTCGTCATTTTGTTAAATCATTTTAATGAAACAATTTTACTTTATTGGACGCAACAAGAATTTTATCACTTGGATGGTTGCGACTGCCTGTGGCGAGGTTGGGGCCACAGGCAATAATGGTTTTAACAATTTATATTGTCGACCAGTCGGCATGGCGACACTGGTATGAGATGTAGGATGGGCAAGGAGAGACTTCACATGCATTATGCTTGAAATGGTTGACCAGATGTTAAAACAAACCCAACAAACAAACTATTTAAACCAGCACTCCATGATGCTAGATCTCACAGGTTCACAGTGAGAGAGCATCAAACATGGAAGTGGGAACCAGGTCCTTGATGCTCTTTTGCTGTGAACCTGTGATTTCCAACATAGCGCCTCCTCTTCATTTCCTGTTTACAGACTTTAGATAATTGAAAATTGATAGTAATTTTGGGAACTGACAAAAGGCTATGCTCAGACACCACTTAATCATATGACCTGCCACACTCTGCTATTGCAGCCTACTCTCCTGAAATACTCCGACGGGTCTACCTTTATCTCATGGACTGTGATTTTGTTAAGTCATTTTAATGAAAGAATTTTACTTTCTTGGACGCAACAAGAATTTTATCACTTGGATGGTTGCGACTGCCTGTGGCGAGGTTGGGGCCACAGGCAATAATGGTTTTAACAATTCATTTATTGTCGACCAGTCGGCATGGAGACACTGGTATGAGATGTAGGATGGGCAATGAGAGACTTTCACATGCATTATGCTTGAAATGGTTGACCGGATGTTAAAACAAACCCAACAAACAAACTAATTAAACCAGCACTCCATGATGCTAGATCTCACAGGTCCACAGTGAGAGAGCATCAAACATGGATGTGCGGAACCAGGTCCTTGATGCTCTTTTGCTGTGAACCTGTGATTTCCAACATAGCGCCTCCTCTTCATTTCCTGTTTACAAACTTTAGATAATTGAAATTTGATAGTAATTTTGGGAACTGACAAAAGGCTATGCTCAGACACCACTTAATCATTTATATGACCTGCCACACTCTGCTATTGCAGCCTACTCTCCTGAAATACTCCGACGGGTCTACCTTTATCTCATGGACTGTGATTGTCATACATCAGAGACATGTCATCTTGTCTGAGACTTTATTGTCTAATCTCTCTATCATGGTCACCTCGTATACTTGAACTCACTTTGGGCTTGTCCCAAGGGTGACCATGATAGAGAGATTTCACTCTGGCATCAGAGTCGCCATTTTGTTAAATCATTTTAATGAAACAATTTTACTTTATTGGACGCAACAAGAATTTTATCACTTGGATGGTTGCGACTGCCTGTGGCGAGGTTGGGGCCACAGGCAATAATGGTTTTAACAATTCATTTATTGTCGACCAGTCGGCATGGAGACACTGGTATGAGATGTAGGATGGGCAATGAGAGACTTTCACATGCATTATGCTTGAAATGGTTGACCGGATGTTAAAACAAACCCAACAAACAAACTATTTAAACCAGCACTCCATGATGCTAGATCTCACAGGTCCACAGTGAGAGAGCATCAAACATGGATGTGCGGAACCAGGTCCTTGATGCTCTTTTGCTGTGAACCTGTGATTTCCAACATAGCGCCTCCTCTTCATTTCCTGTTTACAGACTTTAGATAATTGAAATTTGATAGTAATTTTGGGAACTGACAAAAGGCTATGCTCAGACACCACTTAATCATTCATATGACCTGCCACACTCTGCTATTGCAGCCTACTCTCCTGAAATACTCCGACGGGTCTACCTTTATCTCATGGACTGTGATTTTGTTAAGTCATTTTAATGAAAGAATTTTACTTTCTTGGACGCAACAAGAATTTTATCACTTGGATGGTTGTGACTGCCTGTGGCGAGGTTGGGGCCACAGGCAATAATGGTTTTAACAATTCATTTATTGTCGACCAGTCGGCATGGAGACACTGGTATGAGATGTAGGATGGGCAATGAGAGACTTTCACATGCATTATGCTTGAAATGGTTGACCGGATGTTAAAACAAACCCAACAAACAAACTATTTAAACCAGCACTCCATGATGCTAGATCTCACAGGTTCACAGTGAGAGAGCATCAAACATGGATGTGCGGAACCAGGTCCTTGATGCTCTTTTGCTGTGAACCTGTGATTTCCAACATAGCGCCTCCTCTTCATTTCCTGTTTACAAACTTTAGATAATTGAAATTTGATAGTAATTTTGGGAACTGACAAAAGGCTATGCTCAGACACCACTTAATCATTTATATGACCTGCCACACTCTGCTATTGCAGCCTACTCTCCTGAAATACTCCGACGGGTCTACCTTTATCTCATGGACTGTGATTGTCATACATCAGAGACATGTCATCTTGTCTGAGACTTTATTGTCTAATCTCTCTATCATGGTCACCTCGTATACTTGAACTCACTTTGGGCTTGTCCCAAGGGTGACCATGATAGAGAGATTTCACTCTGGCATCAGAGTCGTCATTTTGTTAAGTCATTTTAATGAAACAATTTTACTTTATTGGACGCAACAAGAATTTTATCACTTGGATGGTTGCGACTGCCTGTGGCGAGGTTGGGGCCACAGGCAATAATGGTTTTAACAATTCATTTATTGTCGACCAGTCGGCATGGCGACACTGGTATGAGATGTAGGATGAGCAATGAGAGACCTTCACATGCATTATGCTTGAAATGGTTGACCGGATGTTAAAACAAACCCAACAAACAAACTATTTAAACCAGCACTCCATGATGCTAGATCTCACAGGTCCACAGTGAGAGAGCATCAAACATGGATGTGCGGAACCAGGTCCTTGATGCTCTTTTGCTGTGAACCTGTGATTTCCAACATAGCGCCTCCTCTTCATTTCCTGTTTACAAACTTTAGATAATTGAAAATTGATAGTAATTTTGGGAACAAGCTCAGACACAACATCCTCTCCTTAAATTTATCCCATCAATGGGCTACAAAAGACAAAAAAATGGACTTGCCTGTTCTTCATATCCGGTTTACCAAATTGTAGATTAATTGAAAACAATTCAATAAATTGGGGCACTGCAACAAGACTATGCTCAAGGTCTGTCACTCCACCGCCACTGAATCATGTGAAATGCCTCACTCCGCCATTGCGGCCTGCTTTCCTCAAAGTCTCCAGCATGTATACATTTATCTCGGATTATTTTACCAAGAAAATGTAGTGGCTACTAGCCAAAACTTAAAGAAAGGCAACCTGACACAAACTCAACGGGTTCACCTTACAGGTTCACTGCACTTTCTAGGGCGCAACATGACAGCTTTTTATCACTTGGATGGTTGCGACTGCCTGTGGCGAGGTTGGAGCCACAGGCAATTTTTTTAAAATTGCACCGAGATCTCATTTTAAACCTTTTAAAGGCAACATTTTGTTGGAAGAATAAGTTTTATTGACTTTTTTATGATATCTTGGCGATATCAGTGGTGTTAAAGAACCTTGAGAAAGTCTGGTAAGGACCCATAAAAGTTGACTGGACGTTAAATCATACCAAACCAACAAACAAACTTTTTGCTGTGAACCTGCAATTTCCAACATAATGCCTGTTCTTCATTTCCTAATTGAACAAATTGGACATTAAACTACCCAAACAAACTTTGTAGGACCGAAACGAATGGAGACCACCAGTATATTAATGACATTAACTTAATTACAATAAGGACTGCCCACTTCTGTTTCTGTTAATAGCTAATCTACCAATGTAGTCTACTGCATGTCAGCATAGGTCAGTTCATTCTTGTTGTAATTATGTGAATGACGTCAGACCTGGACATCCCCCCCGCACGGGGGATTTTCCGTACGCCCAGGTCTGGCAGGAATCATGTGAAATGCCTCACTCCACCATTGCGGCCTGCTTTCCTCAAAGTCTCCGACGGGTCTACCTTTATCTCATGGACTGTGATTTTGTTAAGTCATTTTAATGAAAGAATTTTACTTTCTTGGACGCAACAAGAATTTTATCACTTGGATGGTTGCGACTGCCTGTGGCGAGGTTGGGGCCACAGGCAATAATGGTTTTAACAATTCATTTATTGTCGACCAGTCGGCATGGAGACACTGGTATGAGATGTAGGATGGGCAATGAGAGACTTTCACATGCATTATGCTTGAAATGGTTGACCGGATGTTAAAACAAACCCAACAAACAAACTATTTAAACCAGCACTCCATGATGCTAGATCTCACAGGTCCACAGTGAGAGAGCATCAAACATGGATGTGCGGAACCAGGTCCTTGATGCTCTTTTGCTGTGAACCTGTGATTTCCAACATAGCGCCTCCTCTTCATTTCCTGTTTACAAACTTTAGATAATTGAAATTTGATAGTAATTTTGGGAACTGACAAAAGGCTATGCTCAGACACCACTTAATCATTTATATGACCTGCCACACTCTGCTATTGCAGCCTACTCTCCTGAAATACTCCGACGGGTCTACCTTTATCTCATGGACTGTGATTGTCATACATCAGAGACATGTCATCTTGTCTGAGACTTTATTGTCTAATCTCTCTATCATGGTCACCTCGTATACTTGAACTCACTTTGGGCTTGTCCCAAGGGTGACCATGATAGAGAGATTTCACTCTGGCATCAGAGTCGCCATTTTGTTAAATCATTTTAATGAAACAATTTTACTTTATTGGACGCAACAAGAATTTTATCACTTGGATGGTTGCGACTGCCTGTGGCGAGGTTGGGGCCACAGGCAATAATGGTTTTAACAATTCATTTATTGTCGACCAGTCGGCATGGAGACACTGGTATGAGATGTAGGATGGGCAATGAGAGACTTTCACATGCATTATGCTTGAAATGGTTGACCGGATGTTAAAACAAACCCAACAAACAAACTATTTAAACCAGCACTCCATGATGCTAGATCTCACAGGTTCACAGTGAGAGAGCATCAAACATGGAAGTGCGGAACCAGGTCCTTGATGCTCTTTTGCTGTGAACCTGTGATTTCCAACATAGCGCCTCCTCTTCATTTCCTGTTTACAGACTTTAGATAATTGAAAATTGATAGTAATTTTGGGAACTGACAAAAGGCTATGCTCAGACACCACTTAATCATATGACCTGCCACACTCTGCTATTGCAGCCTACTCTCCTGAAATACTCCGACGGGTCTACCTTTATCTCATGGACTGTGATTTTGTTAAGTCATTTTAATGAAAGAATTTTACTTTCTTGGACGCAACAAGAATTTTATCACTTGGATGGTTGCGACTGCCTGTGGCGAGGTTGGGGCCACAGGCAATAATGGTTTTAACAATTCATTTATTGTCGACCAGTCGGCATGGAGACACTGGTATGAGATGTAGGATGGGCAATGAGAGACTTTCACATGCATTATGCTTGAAATGGTTGACCGGATGTTAAAACAAACCCAACAAACAAACTATTTAAACCAGCACTCCATGATGCTAGATCTCACAGGTCCACAGTGAGAGAGCATCAAACATGGATGTGCGGAACCAGGTCCTTGATGCTCTTTTGCTGTGAACCTGTGATTTCCAACATAGCGCCTCCTCTTCATTTCCTGTTTACAAACTTTAGATAATTGAAATTTGATAGTAATTTTGGGAACTGACAAAAGGCTATGCTCAGACACCACTTAATCATTTATATGACCTGCCACACTCTGCTATTGCAGCCTACTCTCCTGAAATACTCCTACGGGTCTACCTTTATCTCATGGACTGTGATTGTCATACATCAGAGACATGTCATCTTGTCTGAGACTTTATTGTCTAATCTCTCTATCATGGTCACCTCGTATACTTGAACTCACTTTGGGCTTGTCCCAAGGGTGACCATGATAGAGAGATTTCACTCTGGCATCAGAGTCGTCATTTTGTTAAATCATTTTAATGAAACAATTTTACTTTATTGGACGCAACAAGAATTTTATCACTTGGATGGTTGCGACTGCCTGTGGCGAGGTTGGGGCCACAGGCAATAATGGTTTTAACAATTTATATTGTCGACCAGTCGGCATGGCGACACTGGTATGAGATGTAGGATGGGCAAGGAGAGACTTCACATGCATTATGCTTGAAATGGTTGACCAGATGTTAAAACAAACCCAACAAACAAACTATTTAAACCAGCACTCCATGATGCTAGATCTCACAGGTTCACAGTGAGAGAGCATCAAACATGGAAGTGCGGAACCAGGTCCTTGATGCTCTTTTGCTGTGAACCTGTGATTTCCAACATAGCGCCTCCTCTTCATTTCCTGTTTACAGACTTTAGATAATTGAAAATTGATAGTAATTTTGGGAACTGACAAAAGGCTATGCTCAGACACCACTTAATCATATGACCTGCCACACTCTGCTATTGCAGCCTACTCTCCTGAAATACTCCGACGGGTCTACCTTTATCTCATGGACTGTGATTTTGTTAAGTCATTTTAATGAAAGAATTTTACTTTCTTGGACGCAACAAGAATTTTATCACTTGGATGGTTGCGACTGCCTGTGGCGAGGTTGGGGCCACAGGCAATAATGGTTTTAACAATTCATTTATTGTCGACCAGTCGGCATGGAGACACTGGTATGAGATGTAGGATGGGCAATGAGAGACTTTCACATGCATTATGCTTGAAATGGTTGACCGGATGTTAAAACAAACCCAACAAACAAACTATTTAAACCAGCACTCCATGATGCTAGATCTCACAGGTCCACAGTGAGAGAGCATCAAACATGGATGTGCGGAACCAGGTCCTTGATGCTCTTTTGCTGTGAACCTGTGATTTCCAACATAGCGCCTCCTCTTCATTTCCTGTTTACAAACTTTAGATAATTGAAATTTGATAGTAATTTTGGGAACTGACAAAAGGCTATGCTCAGACACCACTTAATCATTTATATGACCTGCCACACTCTGCTATTGCAGCCTACTCTCCTGAAATACTCCGACGGGTCTACCTTTATCTCATGGACTGTGATTGTCATACATCAGAGACATGTCATCTTGTCTGAGACTTTATTGTCTAATCTCTCTATCATGGTCACCTCGTATACTTGAACTCACTTTGGGCTTGTCCCAAGGGTGACCATGATAGAGAGATTTCACTCTGGCATCAGAGTCGTCATTTTGTTAAATCATTTTAATGAAACAATTTTACTTTATTGGACGCAACAAGAATTTTATCACTTGGATGGTTGCGACTGCCTGTGGCGAGGTTGGGGCCACAGGCAATAATGGTTTTAACAATTTATATTGTCGACCAGTCGGCATGGCGACACTGGTATGAGATGTAGGATGGGCAAGGAGAGACTTCACATGCATTATGCTTGAAATGGTTGACCAGATGTTAAAACAAACCCAACAAACAAACTATTTAAACCAGCACTCCATGATGCTAGATCTCACAGGTTCACAGTGAGAGAGCATCAAACATGGAAGTGCGGAACCAGGTCCTTGATGCTCTTTTGCTGTGAACCTGTGATTTCCAACATAGCGCCTCCTCTTCATTTCCTGTTTACAGACTTTAGATAATTGAAAATTGATAGTAATTTTGGGAACTGACAAAAGGCTATGCTCAGACACCACTTAATCATATGACCTGCCACACTCTGCTATTGCAGCCTACTCTCCTGAAATACTCCGACGGGTCTACCTTTATCTCATGGACTGTGATTTTGTTAAGTCATTTTAATGAAAGAATTTTACTTTCTTGGACGCAACAAGAATTTTATCACTTGGATGGTTGCGACTGCCTGTGGCGAGGTTGGGGCCACAGGCAATAATGGTTTTAACAATTCATTTATTGTCGACCAGTCGGCATGGAGACACTGGTATGAGATGTAGGATGGGCAATGAGAGACTTTCACATGCATTATGCTTGAAATGGTTGACCGGATGTTAAAACAAACCCAACAAACAAACTATTTAAACCAGCACTCCATGATGCTAGATCTCACAGGTCCACAGTGAGAGAGCATCAAACATGGATGTGCGGAACCAGGTCCTTGATGCTCTTTTGCTGTGAACCTGTGATTTCCAACATAGCGCCTCCTCTTCATTTCCTGTTTACAAACTTTAGATAATTGAAATTTGATAGTAATTTTGGGAACTGACAAAAGGCTATGCTCAGACACCACTTAATCATTTATATGACCTGCCACACTCTGCTATTGCAGCCTACTCTCCTGAAATACTCCGACGGGTCTACCTTTATCTCATGGACTGTGATTGTCATACATCAGAGACATGTCATCTTGTCTGAGACTTTATTGTCTAATCTCTCTATCATGGTCACCTCGTATACTTGAACTCACTTTGGGCTTGTCCCAAGGGTGACCATGATAGAGAGATTTCACTCTGGCATCAGAGTCGCCATTTTGTTAAATCATTTTAATGAAACAATTTTACTTTATTGGACGCAACAAGAATTTTATCACTTGGATGGTTGCGACTGCCTGTGGCGAGGTTGGGGCCACAGGCAATAATGGTTTTAACAATTCATTTATTGTCGACCAGTCGGCATGGAGACACTGGTATGAGATGTAGGATGGGCAATGAGAGACTTTCACATGCATTATGCTTGAAATGGTTGACCGGATGTTAAAACAAACCCAACAAACAAACTATTTAAACCAGCACTCCATGATGCTAGATCTCACAGGTCCACAGTGAGAGAGCATCAAACATGGATGTGCGGAACCAGGTCCTTGATGCTCTTTTGCTGTGAACCTGTGATTTCCAACATAGCGCCTCCTCTTCATTTCCTGTTTACAGACTTTAGATAATTGAAATTTGATAGTAATTTTGGGAACTGACAAAAGGCTATGCTCAGACACCACTTAATCATTCATATGACCTGCCACACTCTGCTATTGCAGCCTACTCTCCTGAAATACTCCGACGGGTCTACCTTTATCTCATGGATTGTGATTTTGTTAAGTCATTTTAATGAAAGAATTTTACTTTCTTGGACGCAACAAGAATTTTATCACTTGGATGGTTGCGACTGCCTGTGGCGAGGTTGGGGCCACAGGCAATAATGGTTTTAACAATTCATTTATTGTCGACCAGTCGGCATGGAGACACTGGTATGAGATGTAGGATGGGCAATGAGAGACTTTCACATGCATTATGCTTGAAATGGTTGACCGGATGTTAAAACAAACCCAACAAACAAACTATTTAAACCAGCACTCCATGATGCTAGATCTCACAGGTCCACAGTGAGAGAGCATCAAACATGGATGTGCGGAACCAGGTCCTTGATGCTCTTTTGCTGTGAACCTGTGATTTCCAACATAGCGCCTCCTCTTCATTTCCTGTTTACAAACTTTAGATAATTGAAATTTGATAGTAATTTTGGGAACTGACAAAAGGCTATGCTCAGACACCACTTAATCATTTATATGACCTGCCACACTCTGCTATTGCAGCCTACTCTCCTGAAATACTCCGACGGGTCTACCTTTATCTCATGGACTGTGATTGTCATACATCAGAGACATGTCATCTTGTCTGAGACTTTATTGTCTAATCTCTCTATCATGGTCACCTCGTATACTTGAACTCACTTTGGGCTTGTCCCAAGGGTGACCATGATAGAGAGATTTCACTCTGGCATCAGAGTCGTCATTTTGTTAAGTCATTTTAATGAAACAATTTTACTTTATTGGACGCAACAAGAATTTTATCACTTGGATGGTTGCGACTGCCTGTGGCGAGGTTGGGGCCACAGGCAATAATGGTTTTAACAATTCATTTATTGTCGACCAGTCGGCATGGCGACACTGGTATGAGATGTAGGATGGGCAAGGAGAGACTTCACATGCATTATGCTTGAAATGGTTGACCAGATGTTAAAACAAACCCAACAAACAAACTATTTAAACCAGCACTCCATGATGCTAGATCTCACAGGTTCACAGTGAGAGAGCATCAAACATGGAAGTGCGGAACCAGGTCCTTGATGCTCTTTTGCTGTGAACCTGTGATTTCCAACATAGCGCCTCCTCTTCATTTCCTGTTTACAGACTTTAGATAATTGAAAATTGATAGTAATTTTGGGAACTTACAAAAGGCTATGCTCAGACACCACTTAATCATATGACCTGCCACACTCCGCTATTGCAGCCTACTCTCCTGAAATACTCCGACGGGTCTACCTTTATCTCATGGACTGTGATTTTGTTAAGTCATTTTAATGAAAGAATTTTACTTTCTTGGACGCAACAAGAATTTTATCACTTGGATGGTTGCGACTGCCTGTGGCGAGGTTGGGGCCACAGGCAATAATGGTTTTAACAATTCATTTATTGTCGACCAGTCGGCATGGAGACACTGGTATGAGATGTAGGATGGGCAATGAGAGACTTTCACATGCATTATGCTTGAAATGGTTGACCGGATGTTAAAACAAACCCAACAAACAAACTATTTAAACCAGCACTCCATGATGCTAGATCTCACAGGTCCACAGTGAGAGAGCATCAAACATGGATGTGCGGAACCAGGTCCTTGATGCTCTTTTGCTGTGAACCTGTAATTTCCAACATAGCGCCTCCTCTTCATTTCCTGTTAACAAACTTTAGATAATTGAAATTTGATAGTAATTTTGGGAACTGACAAAAGGCTATGCTCAGACACCACTTAATCATTTATATGACCTGCCACACTCTGCTATTGCAGCCTACTCTCCTGAAATACTCCGACGGGTCTACCTTTATCTCATGGACTGTGATTGTCATACATCAGAGACATGTCATCTTGTCTGAGACTTTATTGTCTAATCTCTCTATCATGGTCACCTCGTATACTTGAACTCACTTTGGGCTTGTCCCAAGGGTGACCATGATAGAGAGAATTCACTCTGGCATCAGAGTCGTCATTTTGTTAAGTCATTTTAATGAAACCATTTTACTTTCTTGGACGCAACAAGAATTTTATCACTTGGATGGTTGCGACTGCCTGTGGCGAGGTTGGGGCCACAGGCAATAATGGTTTTAACAATTTATATTGTCGACCAGTCGGCATGGCGACACTGGTATGAGATGTAGGATGGGCAAGGAGAGACTTCACATGCATTATGCTTGAAATGGTTGACCAGATGTTAAAACAAACCCAACAAACAAACTATTTAAACCAGCACTCCATGATGCTAGATCTCACAGGTTCACAGTGAGAGAGCATCAAACATGGAAGTGCGGAACCAGGTCCTTGATGCTCTTTTGCTGTGAACCTGTGATTTCCAACATAGCGCCTCCTCTTCATTTCCTGTTTACAGACTTTAGATAATTGAAAATTGATAGTAATTTTGGGAACTGACAAAAGGCTATGCTCAGACACCACTTAATCATATGACCTGCCACACTCTGCTATTGCAGCCTACTCTCCTGAAATACTCCGACGGGTCTACCTTTATCTCATGGACTGTGATTTTGTTAGTCATTTTAATGAAAGAATTTTACTTTCTTGGACGCAACAAGAATTTTATCACTTGGATGGTTGCGACTGCCTGTGGCGAGGTTGGGGCCACAGGCAATAATGGTTTTAACAATTCATTTATTGTCGACCAGTCGGCATGGAGACACTGGTATGAGATGTAGGATGGGCAATGAGAGACTTTCACATGCATTATGCTTGAAATGGTTGACCGGATGTTAAAACAAACCCAACAAACAAACTATTTAAACCAGCACTCCATGATGCTAGATCTCACAGGTCCACAGTGAGAGAGCATCAAACATGGATGTGCGGAACCAGGTCCTTGATGCTCTTTTGCTGTGAACCTGTGATTTCCAACATAGCGCCTCCTCTTCATTTCCTGTTTACAAACTTTAGATAATTGAAATTTGATAGTAATTTTGGGAACTGACAAAAGGCTATGCTCAGACACCACTTAATCATTTATATGACCTGCCACACTCTGCTATTGCAGCCTACTCTCCTGAAATACTCCGACGGGTCTACCTTTATCTCATGGACTGTGATTGTCATACATCAGAGACATGTCATCTTGTCTGAAACTTTATTGTCTAATCTCTCTATCATGGTCACCTCGTATACTTGAACTCACTTTGGGCTTGTCCCAAGGGTGACCATGATAGAGAGATTTCACTCTGGCATCAGAGTCGTCATTTTGTTAAATCATTTTAATGAAACAATTTTACTTTATTGGACGCAACAAGAATTTTATCACTTGGATGGTTGCGACTGCCTGTGGCGAGGTTGGGGCCACAGGCAATAATGGTTTTAACAATTTATATTGTCGACCAGTCGGCATGGCGACACTGGTATGAGATGTAGGATGGGCAAGGAGAGACTTCACATGCATTATGCTTGAAATGGTTGACCAGATGTTAAAACAAACCCAACAAACAAACTATTTAAACCAGCACTCCATGATGCTAGATCTCACAGGTTCACAGTGAGAGAGCATCAAACATGGAAGTGCGGAACCAGGTCCTTGATGCTCTTTTGCTGTGAACCTGTGATTTCCAACATAGCGCCTCCTCTTCATTTCCTGTTTACAGACTTTAGATAATTGAAAATTGATAGTAATTTTGGGAACTGACAAAAGGCTATGCTCAGACACCACTTAATCATATGACCTGCCACACTCCGCTATTGCAGCCTACTCTCCTGAAATACTCCGACGGGTCTACCTTTATCTCATGGACTGTGATTTTGTTAAGTCATTTTAATGAAAGAATTTTACTTTCTTGGACGCAACAAGAATTTTATCACTTGGATGGTTGCGACTGCCTGTGGCGAGGTTGGGGCCACAGGCAATAATGGTTTTAACAATTCATTTATTGTCGACCAGTCGGCATGGAGACACTGGTATGAGATGTAGGATGGGCAATGAGAGACTTTCACATGCATTATGCTTGAAATGGTTGACCGGATGTTAAAACAAACCCAACAAACAAACTATTTAAACCAGCACTCCATGATGCTAGATCTCACAGGTCCACAGTGAGAGAGCATCAAACATGGATGTGCGGAACCAGGTCCTTGATGCTCTTTTGCTGTGAACCTGTGATTTCCAACATAGCGCCTCCTCTTCATTTCCTGTTTACAAACTTTAGATAATTGAAAATTGATAGTAATTTTGGGAACAAGCTCAGACACAACATCCTCTCCTTAAATTTATCCCATCAATGGGCTACAAAAGACAAAAAAATGGACTTGCCTGTTCTTCATATCCGGTTTACCAAATTGTAGATTAATTGAAAACAATTCAATAAATTGGGGCACTGCAACAAGACTATGCTCAAGGTCTGTCACTCCACCGCCACTGAATCATGTGAAATGCCTCACTCCGCCATTGCGGCCTGCTTTCCTCAAAGTCTCCAGCATGTATACATTTATCTCGGATTATTTTACCAAGAAAATGTAGTGGCTACTAGCCAAAACTTAAAGAAAGGCAACCTGACACAAACTCAATGGGTTCACCTTACAGGTTCACTGCACTTTCTAGGGCGCAACATGACAGCTTTTTATCACTTGGATGGTTGCGACTGCCTTTGGCGAGGTTGGAGCCACAGGCAATTTTTTTTAAATTGCACCGAGATCTCATTTTAAACCTTTTAAAGGCAACATTTTGTTGGAAGAATAAGTTTTATTGACTTTTTTATGATATCTTGGCGATATCAGTGGTGTTAAAGAACCTTGAGAAAGTCTGGTAAGGACCCATAAAAGTTGACTGGACGTTAAATCATACCAAACCAACAAACAAACTTTTTGCTGTGAACCTGCAATTTCCAACATAATGCCTGTTCTTCATTTCCTAATTGAACAAATTGGACATTAAACTACCCAAACAAACTTTGTAGGACCGAAACGAATGGAGACCACCAGTATATTAATGACATTAGCTATTAACAGAAACAGAAGTGGGCAGTCCTTATTGTAATTAAGTTAATCTACCAATGTAGTCTACTGCATGTCAGCATAGGTCAGTTCATTCTTGTTGTAATTATGTGAATGACGTCAGACCTGGACATCCCCCCCGCACGGGGGATTTTCCGTACGCCCAGGTCTGGCAGGAATCATGTGAAATGCCTCACTCCACCATTGCGGCCTGCTTTCCTCAAAGTCTCCGACGGGTCTACCTTTATCTCATGGACTGTGATTTTGTTCAGTCATTTTAATGAAAGAATTTTACTTTCTTGGACGCAACAAGAATTTTATCACTTGGATGGTTGCGACTGCCTGTGGCGAGGTTGGGGCCACAGGCAATAATGGTTTTAACAATTCATTTATTGTCGACCAGTCGGCATGGAGACACTGGTATGAGATGTAGGATGGGCAATGAGAGACTTTCACATGCATTATGCTTGAAATGGTTGACCGGATGTTAAAACAAACCCAACAAACAAACTATTTAAACCAGCACTCCATGATGCTAGATCTCACAGGTCCACAGTGAGAGAGCATCAAACATGGATGTGCGGAACCAGGTCCTTGATGCTCTTTTGCTGTGAACCTGTGATTTCCAACATAGCGCCTCCTCTTCATTTCCTGTTTACAAACTTTAGATAATTGAAATTTGATAGTAATTTTGGGAACTGACAAAAGGCTATGCTCAGACACCACTTAATCATTTATATGACCTGCCACACTCTGCTATTGCAGCCTACTCTCCTGAAATACTCCGACGGGTCTACCTTTATCTCATGGACTGTGATTGTCATACATCAGAGACATGTCATCTTGTCTGAGACTTTATTGTCTAATCTCTCTATCATGGTCACCTCGTATACTTGAACTCACTTTGGGCTTGTCCCAAGGGTGACCATGATAGAGAGATTTCACTCTGGCATCAGAGTCGTCATTTTGTTAAATCATTTTAATGAAACAATTTTACTTTATTGGACGCAACAAGAATTTTATCACTTGGATGGTTGCGACTGCCTGTGGCGAGGTTGGGGCCACAGGCAATAATGGTTTTAACAATTCATTTATTGTCGACCAGTCGGCATGGAGACACTGGTATGAGATGTAGGATGGGCAATGAGAGACTTTCACATGCATTATGCTTGAAATGGTTGACCGGATGTTAAAACAAACCCAACAAACAAACTATTTAAACCAGCACTCCATGATGCTAGATCTCACAGGTCCACAGTGAGAGAGCATCAAACATGGATGTGCGGAACCAGGTCCTTGATGCTCTTTTGCTGTGAACCTGTGATTTCCAACATAGCGCCTCCTCTTCATTTCCTGTTTACAGACTTTAGATAATTGAAATTTGATAGTAATTTTGGGAACTGACAAAAGGCTATGCTCAGACACCACTTAATCATATGACCTGCCACACTCTGCTATTGCAGCCTACTCTCCTGAAATACTCCGACGGGTCTACCTTTATCTCATGGACTGTGATTTTGTTAAGTCATTTTAATGAAAGAATTTTACTTTCTTGGACGCAACAAGAATTTTATCACTTGGATGGTTGCGACTGCCTGTGGCGAGGTTGGGGCCACAGGCAATAATGGTTTTAACAATTCATTTATTGTCGACCAGTCGGCATGGAGACACTGGTATGAGATGTAGGATGGGCAATGAGAGACTTTCACATGCATTATGCTTGAAATGGTTGACCGGATGTTAAAACACACCCAACAAACAAACTATTTAAACCAGCACTCCATGATGCTAGATCTCACAGGTCCACAGTGAGAGAGCATCAAACATGGATGTGCGGAACCAGGTCCTTGATGCTCTTTTGCTGTGAACCTGTGATTTCCAACATAGCGCCTCCTCTTCATTTCCTGTTTACAGACTTTAGATAATTGAAATTTGATAGTAATTTTGGGAACTGACAAAAGGCTATGCTCAGACACCACTTAATCATATGACCTGCCACACTCTGCTATTGCAGCCTACTCTCCTGAAATACTCCGACGGGTCTACCTTTATCTCATGGACTGTGATTTTGTTAAGTCATTTTAATGAAAGAATTTTACTTTCTTGGACGCAACAAGAATTTTATCACTTGGATGGTTGCGACTGCCTGTGGCGAGGTTGGGGCCACAGGCAATAATGGTTTTAACAATTCATTTATTGTCGACCAGTCGGCATGGAGACACTGGTATGAGATGTAGGATGGGCAATGAGAGACTTTCACATGCATTATGCTTGAAATGGTTGACCGGATGTTAAAACAAACCCAACAAACAAACTATTTAAACCAGCACTCCATGATGCTAGATCTCACAGGTCCACAGTGAGAGAGCATCAAACATGGATGTGCGGAACCAGGTCCTTGATGCTCTTTTGCTGTGAACCTGTGATTTCCAACATAGCGCCTCCTCTTCATTTCCTGTTTACAAACTTTAGATAATTGAAATTTGATAGTAATTTTGGGAACTGACAAAAGGCTATGCTCAGACACCACTTAATCATTTATATGACCTGCCACACTCTGCTATTGCAGCCTACTCTCCTGAAATACTCCGACGGGTCTACCTTTATCTCATGGACTGTGATTGTCATACATCAGAGACATGTCATCTTGTCTGAGACTTTATTGTCTAATCTCTCTATCATGGTCACCTCGTATACTTGAACTCACTTTGGGCTTGTCCCAAGGGTGACCATGATAGAGAGATTTCACTCTGGCATCAGAGTCGTCATTTTGTTAAATCATTTTAATGAAACAATTTTACTTTATTGGACGCAACAAGAATTTTATCACTTGGATGGTTGCGACTGCCTGTGGCGAGGTTGGGGCCACAGGCAATAATGGTTTTAACAATTTATATTGTCGACCAGTCGGCATGGCGACCTTGGTATGAGATGTAGGATGGGCAAGGAGAGACTTCACATGCATTATGCTTGAAATGGTTGACCAGATGTTAAAACAAACCCAACAAACAAACTATTTAAACCAGCACTCCATGATGCTAGATCTCACAGGTTCACAGTGAGAGAGCATCAAACATGGAAGTGCGGAACCAGGTCCTTGATGCTCTTTTGCTGTGAACCTGTGATTTCCAACATAGCGCCTCCTCTTCATTTCCTGTTTACAGACTTTAGATAATTGAAAATTGATAGTAATTTTGGGGACTGACAAAAGGCTATGCTCAGACACCACTTAATCATATGACCTGCCACACTCTGCTATTGCAGCCTACTCTCCTGAAATACTCCGACGGGTCTACCTTTATCTCATGGACTGTGATTTTGTTAAGTCATTTTAATGAAAGAATTTTACTTTCTTGGACGCAACAAGAATTTTATCACTTGGATGGTTGCGACTGCCTGTGGCGAGGTTGGGGCCACAGGCAATAATGGTTTTAACAATTCATTTATTGTCGACCAGTCGGCATGGAGACACTGGTATGAGATGTAGGATGGGCAATGAGAGACTTTCACATGCATTATGCTTGAAATGGTTGACCGGATGTTAAAACAAACCCAACAAACAAACTATTTAAACCAGCACTCCATGATGCTAGATCTCACAGGTCCACAGTGAGAGAGCATCAAACATGGATGTGCGGAACCAGGTCCTTGATGCTCTTTTGCTGTGAACCTGTGATTTCCAACATAGCGCCTCCTCTTCATTTCCTGTTTACAAACTTTAGATAATTGAAATTTGATAGTAATTTTGGGAACTGACAAAAGGCTATGCTCAGACACCACTTAATCATTTATATGACCTGCCACACTCTGCTATTGCAGCCTACTCTCCTGAAATACTCCGACGGGTCTACCTTTATCTCATGGACTGTGATTGTCATACATCAGAGACATGTCATCTTGTCTGAGACTTTATTGTCTAATCTCTCTATCATGGTCACCTCGTATACTTGAACTCACTTTGGGCTTGTCCCAAGGGTGACCATGATAGAGAGATTTCACTCTGGCATCAGAGTCGTCATTTTGTTAAATCATTTTAATGAAACAATTTTACTTTATTGGACGCAACAAGAATTTTATCACTTGGATGGTTGCGACTGCCTGTGGCGAGGTTGGGGCCACAGGCAATAATGGTTTTAACAATTTATATTGTCGACCAGTCGGCATGGCGACACTGGTATGAGATGTAGGATGGGCAAGGAGAGACTTCACATGCATTATGCTTGAAATGGTTGACCAGATGTTAAAACAAACCCAACAAACAAACTATTTAAACCAGCACTCCATGATGCTAGATCTCACAGGTTCACAGTGAGAGAGCATCAAACATGGAAGTGCGGAACCAGGTCCTTGATGCTCTTTTGCTGTGAACCTGTGATTTCCAACATAGCGCCTCGTCTTCATTTCCTGTTTACAGACTTTAGATAATTGAAAATTGATAGTAATTTTGGGAACTGACAAAAGGCTATGCTGAGACACCACTTAATCATATGACCTGCCACACTCCCCTATTGCAGCTTACTCTCCTGAAATACTCCGACGGGTCTACCTTTATCTCATGGACTGTGATTTTGTTAAGTCATTTTAATAAAAGAATTTTACTTTCTTGGACGCAACAAGAATTTTATCACTTGGATGGTTGCGACTGCCTGTGGCGAGGTTGGGGCCACAGGCAATAATGGTTTTAACAATTCATTTATTGTCGACCAGTCGGCATGGAGACACTGGTATGAGATGTAGGATGGGCAATGAGAGACTTTCGCATGCATTATGCTTGAAATGGTTGACCGGATGTTAAAACAAACCCAACAAACAAACTATTTAAACCAGCACTCCATGATGCTAGATCTCACAGGTCCACAGTGAGAGAGCATCAAACATGGATGTGCGGAACCAGGTCCTTGATGCTCTTTTGCTGTGAACCTGTGATTTCCAACATAGCGCCTCCTCTTCATTTCCTGTTTACAAACTTTAGATAATTGAAATTTGATAGTAATTTTGGGAACTGACAAAAGGCTATGCTCAGACACCACTTAATCATTTATATGACCTGCCACACTCTGCTATTGCAGCCTACTCTCCTGAAATACTCCTACGGGTCTACCTTTATCTCATGGACTGTGATTGTCATACATCAGAGACATGTCATCTTGTCTGAGACTTTATTGTCTAATCTCTCTATCATGGTCACCTCGTATACTTGAACTCACTTTGGGCTTGTCCCAAGGGTGACCATGATAGAGAGATTTCACTCTGGCATCAGAGTCGTCATTTTGTTAAGTCATTTTAATGAAACAATTTTACTTTATTGGACGCAACAAGAATTTTATCACTTGGATGGTTGCGACTGCCTGTGGCGAGGTTGGGGCCACAGGCAATAATGGTTTTAACAATTTATATTGTCGACCAGTCGGCATGGCGACACTGGTATGAGATGTAGGATGGGCAAGGAGAGACTTCACATGCATTATGCTTGAAATGGTTGACCAGATGTTAAAACAAACCCAACAAACAAACTATTTAAACCAGCACTCCATGATGCTAGATCTCACAGGTTCACAGTGAGAGAGCATCAAACATGGAAGTGCGGAACCAGGTCCTTGATGCTCTTTTGCTGTGAACCTGTGATTTCCAACATAGCGCCTCCTCTTCATTTCCTGTTTACAGACTTTAGATAATTGAAAATTGATAGTAATTTTGGGAACTGACAAAAGGCTATGCTCAGACACCACTTAATCATATGACCTGCCACACTCCGCTATTGCAGCCTACTCTCCTGAAATACTCCGACGGGTCTACCTTTATCTCATGGACTGTGATTTTGTTAAGTCATTTTAATGAAAGAATTTTACTTTCTTGGACGCAACAAGAATTTTATCACTTGGATGGTTGCGACTGCCTGTGGCGAGGTTGGGGCCACAGGCAATAATGGTTTTAACAATTCATTTATTGTCGACCAGTCGGCATGGAGACACTGGTATGAGATGTAGGATGGGCAATGAGAGACTTTCACATGCATTATGCTTGAAATGGTTGACCGGATGTTAAAACAAACCCAACAAACAAACTATTTAAACCAGCACTCCATGATGCTAGATCTCACAGGTCCACAGTGAGAGAGCATCAAACATGGATGTGCGGAACCAGGTCCTTGATGCTCTTTTGCTGTGAACCTGTGATTTCCAACATAGCGCCTCCTCTTCATTTCCTGTTTACAAACTTTAGATAATTGAAATTTGATAGTAATTTTGGGAACTGACAAAAGGCTATGCTCAGACACCACTTAATCATTTATATGACCTGCCACACTATGCTATTGCAGCCTACTCTCCTGAAATACTCCGACGGGTCTACCTTTATCTCATGGACTGTGATTGTCATACATCAGAGACATGTCATCTTGTCTGAGACTTTATTGTCTAATCTCTCTATCATGGTCACCTCGTATACTTGAACTCACTTTGGGCTTGTCCCAAGGGTGACCATGATAGAGAGATTTCACTCTGGCATCAGAGTCGTCATTTTGTTAAATCATTTTAATGAAACAATTTTACTTTATTGGACGCAACAAGAATTTTATCACTTGGATGGTTGCGACTGCCTGTGGCGAGGTTGGGGCCACAGGCAATAATGGTTTTAACAATTCATTTATTGTCGACCAGTCGGCATGGCGACACTGGTATGAGATGTAGGATAAGCAATGAGAGACCTTCACATGCATTAATGTTGAAATGGTTGACTGGATGTTAAAACAAACCAAACAAACAAACTATTTAAACCAGCACTCCATGATGCTAGATCTCACAGATTCACAGTGAGAGAGCATCAAACATGGATGTGCGGAACCAGGTCCTTGATGCTCTTTTGCTGTGAACCTGTGATTTCCAACATAGCGCCTCCTCTTCATTTCCTGTTTACAAACTTTAGATAATTGAAAATTGATAGTAATTTTGGGAACAAGCTCAGACACAACATCCTCTCCTTAAATTTATCCCATCAATGGGCTACAAAAGACAAAAAAATGGACTTGCCTGTTCTTCATATCCGGTTTACCAAATTGTAGATTAATTGAAAACAATTCAATAAATTGGGGCACTGCAACAAGACTATGCTCAAGGTCTGTCACTCCACCGCCACTGAATCATGTGAAATGCCTCACTCCGCCATTGCGGCCTGCTTTCCTCAAAGTCTCCAGCATGTATACATTTATCTCGGAATATTTTACCCAGCCACCCACATCCTCTTCTTAAATTCATCCCATCAATGGGCAACAAAAGACTGAAAAACGGACTGTGATGATTGTACGCTTTTACTCTTCTCAGTGTGATCGATAGAAGGCTGTTATCAGAGACATTAAACTGTCCTACACTGAAGTGAAGAGAGAACATGGCAAGGAGCTGGCCTTGTTTTGGCTGCGGAGTCCTACTGGAATCAAAGGAAATGGAGCTGGACGTTAAGCTATCCAAACAAACAAACATTTTACTCTTGTACTCTCATGACCTGAAACCAATGGCCAAGGAGTACAATTATAAAACTTGGCAGAAAAGAGACGACAAACTCGAGAAATTATAGTGGCTACTAGCCAAAACTTTAATAGAGACAACCTGACACAAACTGAACCTGACATGAACTGAACAGGTTCACTGTACAGGTTCACCATACAGGTTCACCGTACTTTCTAGGGTGCAACATGCTTGAAAGGATGCCGGCATTCCTGGAACATTAGTCTTATCGTCATATCGCTCCCAGAACATAGATTTTTGATAAGATATAATTGAGAAAAGTTAGATGCCTGGATCAATGGCAGACATGCAATACTCCACTTAGTGTAAAACATCTCTTGGTACATTGTCAGGTCAGTAAAGAGAGCAGGAAGATTTTCCTAAAGAATGTGACAACAATGCGCAGTGTTTTACATAAAACTGGCAAGAAAGGAAGTAAGATTTTCGATAAGATATTGTTGAGAAAAGTCAGATGCCTTGATCAATGGTAGACATGCAACACTCCTCTGAGTGTCAAACAACTCGTGCTACATTTTCAGGCCACCATAGAGAGCAGGAAGAAATTTCTAAAGTATTTGGCTAGTAGACACTACAATTTCTTGTAGTTTGTTGTCTCTCGCAGTTCCATGGTTTCTGCCAAGTTTTATCAATGTGATCCTTGGCCATTGGTTTCAGGTCTGTATGTGGAACCTTGTGCGCCCAAACTTTTCTGATCAGTCCATTTTTGGTTCCTTGAGCTGCAGATCAAGTAGCCAAAACTGGACTTGCAGAAACGTTGGAGTGAACACGGTCCCTCATACAGACCTGAAACCAATGACCAAGGATCATATTAATAAAACTTGTCAAAAACTTTGGAACTGCACCAGTAAAAACAAACTATGAGAAATTGTAGCGGCTACTAGCCAAAACTTTAGGAAGGACAACCTGACACGAACTGAACAGGCGAAACTGACTCGTCTGCGGAGCGGTCACACCAAACTGACACATGGGCACCTCCTAAGAGGAGAAGTAGCACCTATGTGCCAGACATGCAACACTCCGCTGAGTGTAAAACATCTTATGCTACGCTGTCAGGCCATCAAAGAGAGCAGGAAGAAATTCCTAAAAAATGTGAGAACATTGCGTAGTGTTTTCCATAACACTGGGAAGAAAGAAATTCTTGACTTCCTCGGGGAATGTAAGATTTTCGAAAAGATATGATTGAGAAAAGTAATATGCCTGGATCAACCAGGTAGCATAGCTTGTTATTCCAACAGGATATGCAAATTTCAGTAAAGTAAACCGAAGTAAGTCTAATTGAACAAATTGGACGTTAAACTACCCAAACAAACAAATCTCAGACTGACCGATAGAATGCTGTTATCAGAGACATTAAACTGTCCTACGCTGAAGTGAAGAGAGAACATGGCAAGGAGCTGGCCATGTTTTGGCTGCCGAGTCCTATTGGAATCGAAGGAAATGGAGCTGGATGTTAAACTATCCAAACAAACAAACATTTTACTCTTGTACTCTCATGACCTGAAACCTATGGCCAAGGAGTACATTCATAAAACCAGCCACCCACATCCTCTTCTTAAATTTATGCCATCAATGGGCAACCAAAGACTGAAAAACTTGGCAGAAAAGAGACGACAAACTACAAGAAAATGTAGTGGCTGCTAGCCAAAACTTAAAGAAAGGCAACCTGACACAAACTCAGCGGGTTCACCTTACAGGTTCACTGCACTTTCTAGGGCGCAACATGACAGCTTTTTATCACTTGGATGGTTGCTCCAACCTCGCCACAGGCAATTTTTTTTTAATTGCACCGAGATCTCATTTTAAACCTTTTAAAGGCAACATTTTGTTGGAAGAATAAGTTTTATTGACTTTTTTATGATATCTTGGCGATATCAGTGGTGTTAAAGAACCTTGAGAAAGTCTGGTAAGGACCCATAAAAGTTGACTGGACGTTAAATCATACCAAACCATGTCCTTGATGCTCTTTTGCTGTGAACCTGCAATTTCCAACATAACGCCTGTTCTTCATTTCCTAATTGAACAAATTGGACATTAAACTACCCAAACAAACTTTGTAAGACCGAAACGAATGGAGACCACCAGTATATTAATGACATTAACTTAATTACAATAAGGACTGCCCACTTCTGATTCTGTTAATAGCTCATCTACCAATGTAGTCTACTGCATGTCAGCATAGGTCAGTTCATTCTTGTTGTAATTATGTGAATGACGTCAGACCTGGACATACCCCTGCACGGGGGATTTTCCGCACGCCCAGGTCTGGCAGGAATCATGTGAAATGCCTCACTCCACCATTGCGGCCTGCTCTCCTCAAAGTCTAAGACATGTCAACCTTTATCTCGTATTATTTTACCAAGCCACCCACATCCTCTCCTTAAATATATCCCATCAATGGGCTACAAAAGACAAAAAAATGGACTTGCCTGTTCTTCATATCCGGTTTACCAAATTGTAGATTAATTGAAAACAATATAATAAATTGGGGCACTGCAACAAGACTATGCTCAAGGTCTGTCACTCCACCGCCACTGAATCATGTGAAATGCCTCACTCCGCCATTGCGGCCTGCTTTCCTCAAAGTCTCCGGCATGTATACATTTATCTCGGATTATTTTACCCAGCCACCCACATCCTCTTCTTAAATCTATGCCATCAATGGGCAACCAAAGACTGAAAAACTTGGCAGAAAAGAGACGACAAACTACAAGAAAATGTAGTGGCTGCTAGCCAAAACTTAAAGAAAGGCAACCTGACACAAACTCAACGGGTTCACCTTACAGGTTCACTGCACTTTCTAGGGCGCAACATGACAGCTTTTTATCACTTGGATGGTTGCGACTGCCTGTGGCGAGGTTGGAGCCACAGGCAATTTTTTTTTAATTGCACCGAGATCTCATTTTAAAACTTTTAAAGGCAACATTTTGTTGGAAGAATAAGTTTTATTGACTTTTTTATGATATCTTGGCGATATCAGTGGTGTTAAAGAACCTTGAGAAAGTCTGGTAAGGACCCATAAAAGTTGACTGGACGTTAAATCATACCAAACCATGTCCTTGATGCTCTTTTGCTGTGAACCTGCAATTTCCAACATAACGCCTGTTCTTCATTTCCTAATTGAACAAATTGGACATTAAACTACCCAAACAAACTTTGTAGGACCGAAACGAATGGAGACCACCAGTATATTAATGACATTAGCTCATCTACCAATGTAGTCTACTGCATGTCAGCATAGGTCAGTTCATTCTTGTTGTAATTATGTGAATGACGTCAGACCTGGACATACCCCTGCACGGGGGATTTTCCGCACGCCCAGGTCTGGCAGGAATCATGTGAAATGCCTCACTCCACCATTGCGGCCTGCTCTCCTCAAAGTCTAAGACATGTCAACCTTTATCTCGTATTATTTTACCAAGCCACCCACATCCTCTCCTTAAATATATCCCATCAATGGGCTACAAAAGACAAAAAAATGGACTTGCCTGTTCTTCATATCCGGTTTACCAAATTGTAGATTAATTGAAAACAATATAATAAATTGGGGCACTGCAACAAGACTATGCTCAAGGTCTGTCACTCCACCGCCACTGAATCATGTGAAATGCCTCACTCCGCCATTGCGGCCTGCTTTCCTCAAAGTCTCCGACGGGTCTACCTTTATCTCATGGACTGTGATTTTGTTAAGTCATTTTAATGAAAGAATTTTACTTTCTTGGACGCAACAAGAATTTTATCACTTGGATGGTTGCGACTGCCTGTGGCGAGGTTGGGGCCACAGGCAATAATGGTTTTAACAATTTATATTGTCGACCAGTCGGCATGGCGACACTGGTATGAGATGTAGGATGGGCAAGGAGAGACTTCACATGCATTATGCTTGAAATCGTTGACCAGATGTTAAAACAAACCCAACAAACAAACTATTTAAACCAGCACTCCATGATGCTAGATCTCACAGGTTCACAGTGAAAGAGCATCAAACATGGAAGTGCGGAACCAGGTACTTGATGCTCTTTTGCTGTGAACCTGTGATTTCCAACATAGCGCCTCCTCTTCATTTCCTGTTTACAGACTTTAGATAATTGAAAATTGATAGTAATTTTGGGAACTGACAAAAGGCTATGCTCAGACACCACTTAATCACATGACCTGCCACACTCTGCTATTGCAGCCTACTCTCCTGAAATACTCCGACGGGTCTACCTTTATCTCATGGACTGTGATTTTGTTAAGTCATTTTAATGAAAGAATTTTACTTTCTTGGACGCAACAAGAATTTTATCACTTGGATGGTTGCGACTGCCTGTGGCGAGGTTGGGGCCACAGGCAATAATGGTTTTAACAATTCATTTATTGTCGACCAGTCGGCATGGAGACACTGGTATGAGATGTAGGATGGGCAATGAGAGACTTTCACATGCATTATGCTTGAAATGGTTGACCGGATGTTAAAACAAACCCAACAAACAAACTATTTAAACCAGCACTCCATGATGCTAGATCTCACAGGTCCACAGTGAGAGAGCATCAAACATGGATGTGCGGAACCAGGTCCTTGATGCTCTTTTGCTGTGAACCTGTGATTTCCAACATAGCGCCTCCTCTTCATTTCCTGTTTACAAACTTTAGATAATTGAAATTTGATAGTAATTTTGGGAACTGACAAAAGGCTATGCTCAGACACCACTTAATCATTTATATGACCTGCCACACTCTGCTATTGCAGCCTACTCTCCTGAAATACTCCGACGGGTCTACCTTTATCTCATGGACTGTGATTTTGTTAAGTCATTTTAATGAAAGAATTTTACTTTATTGGACGCAACAAGAATTTTATCACTTGGATGGTTGCGACTGCCTGTGGCGAGGTTGGGGCCACAGGCAATAATGGTTTTAACAATTTATATTGTCGACCAGTCGGCATGGAGACACTGGTATGAGATGTAGGATGGGCAATGAGAGACTTTCACATGCATTATGCTTGAAATGGTTGACCGGATGTTAAAACAAACCCAACAAACAAACTATTTAAACCAGCACTCCATGATGCTAGATCTCACAGGTCCACAGTGAGAGAGCATCAAACATGGATGTGCGGAACCAGGTCCTTGATGCTCTTTTGCTGTGAACCTGTGATTTCCAACATAGCGCCTCCTCTTCATTTCCTGTTTACAAACTTTAGATAATTGAAATTTGATAGTAATTTTGGGAACTGACAAAAGGCTATGCTCAGACACCACTTAATCATTTATATGACCTGCCACACTCTGCTATTGCAGCCTACTCTCCTGAAATACTCCGACGGGTCTACCTTTATCTCATGGACTGTGATTTTGTTAAGTCATTTTAATGAAAGAATTTTACTTTATTGGACGCAACAAGAATTTTATCACTTGGATGGTTGCGACTGCCTGTGGCGAGGTTGGGGCCACAGGCAATAATGGTTTTAACAATTTATATTGTTGACCAGTCGGCATGGAGACACTGGTATGAGATGTAGGATGGGCAATGAGAGACTTTCACATGCATTATGCTTGAAATGGTTGACCGGATGTTAAAACAAACCCAACAAACAAACTATTTAAACCAGCACTCCATGATGCTAGATCTCACAGGTCCACAGTGAGAGAGCATCAAACATGGATGTGCGGAACCAGGTCCTTGATGCTCTTTTGCTGTGAACCTGTGATTTCCAACATAGCGCCTCCTCTTCATTTCCTGTTTACAAACTTTAGATAATTGAAATTTGATAGTAATTTTGGGAACTGACAAAAGGCTATGCTCAGACACCACTTAATCATTTATATGACCTGCCACACTCTGCTATTGCAGCCTACTCTCCTGAAATACTCCGACGGGTCTACCTTTATCTCATGGACTGTGATTGTCATACATCAGAGACATGTCATCTTGTCTGAGACTTTATTGTCTAATCTCTCTATCATGGTCACCTCGTATACTTGAACTCACTTTGGGCTTGTCCCAAGGGTGACCATGATAGAGAGATTTCACTCTGGCATCAGAGTCGTCATTTTGTTAAGTCATTTTAATGAAACAATTTTACTTTATTGGACGCAACAAGAATTTTATCACTTGGATGGTTGCGACTGCCTGTGGCGAGGTTGGGGCCACAGGCAATAATGGTTTTAACAATTTATATTGTCGACCAGTCGGCATGGCGACACTGGTATGAGATGTAGGATGGGCAAGGAGAGACTTCACATGCATTATGCTTGAAATGGTTGACCAGATATTAAAAAAAACCCAACAAACAAACTATTTAAACCAGCACTCCATGATGCTAGATCTCACAGGTTCACAGTGAGAGAGCATCAAACATGGAAGTGCGGAACCAGGTCCTTGATGCTCTTTTGCTGTGAACCTGTGATTTCCAACATAGCGCCTCCTCTTCATTTCCTGTTTACAGACTTTAGATAATTGAAAATTGATAGTAATTTTGGGAACTGACAAAAGGCTATGCTCAGACACCACTTAATCATATGACCTGCCACACTCCGCTATTGCAGCTTACTCTCCTGAAATACTCCGACGGGTCTACCTTTATCTCATGGACTGTGATTTTGTTAAGTCATTTTAATGAAAGAATTTTACTTTCTTGGACGCAACAAGAATTTTATCACTTGGATGGTTGCGACTGCCTGTGGCGAGGTTGGGGCCACAGGCAATAATGGTTTTAACAATTTATATTGTCGACCAGTCGGCATGGCGACACTGGTATGAGATGTAGGATGGGCAAGGAGAGACTTCACATGCATTATGCTTGAAATGGTTGACCAGATATTAAAAAAAACCCAACAAACAAACTATTTAAACCAGCACTCCATGATGCTAGATCTCACAGGTTCACAGTGAGAGAGCATCAAACATGGAAGTGCGGAACCAGGTCCTTGATGCTCTTTTGCTGTGAACCTGTGATTTCCAACATAGCGCCTCCTCTTCATTTCCTGTTTACAGACTTTAGATAATTGAAAATTGATAGTAATTTTGGGAACTGACAAAAGGCTATGCTCAGACACCACTTAATCATATGACCTGCCACACTCCGCTATTGCAGCTTACTCTCCTGAAATACTCCGACGGGTCTACCTTTATCTCATGGACTGTGATTTTGTTAAGTCATTTTAATGAAAGAATTTTACTTTCTTGGACGCAACAAGAATTTTATCACTTGGATGGTTGCGACTGCCTGTGGCGAGGTTGGGGCCACAGGCAATAATGGTTTTAACAATTCATTTATTGTCGACCAGTCGGCATGGAGACACTGGTATGAGATGTAGGATGGGCAATGAGAGACTTTCGCATGCATTATGCTTGAAATGGTTGACCGGATGTTAAAACAAACCCAACAAACAAACTATTTAAACCAGCACTCCATGATGCTAGATCTCACAGGTCCACAGTGAGAGAGCATCAAACATGGATGTGCGGAACCAGGTCCTTGATGCTCTTTTGCTGTGAACCTGTGATTTCCAACATAGCGCCTCCTCTTCATTTCCTGTTTACAAACTTTAGATAATTGAAATTTGATAGTAATTTTGGGAACTGACAAAAGGCTATGCTCAGACACCACTTAATCATTTATATGACCTGCCACACTCTGCTATTGCAGCCTACTCTCCTGAAATACTCCGACGGGTCTACCTTTATCTCATGGACTGTGATTGTCATACATCAGAGACATGTCATCTTGTCTGAGACTTTATTGTCTAATCTCTCTATCATGGTCACCTCGTATACTTGAACTCACTTTGGGCTTGTCCCAAGGGTGACCATGATAGAGAGATTTCACTCTGGCATCAGAGTCGTCATTTTGTTAAATCATTTTAATGAAACAATTTTACTTTATTGGACGCAACAAGAATTTTATCACTTGGATGGTTGCGACTGCCTGTGGCGAGGTTGGGGCCACAGGCAATAATGGTTTTAACAATTCATTTATTGTCGACCAGTCGGCATGGAGACACTGGTATGAGATGTAGGATGGGCAATGAGAGACTTTGTCACATGCATTATGCTTGAAATGGTTGACCGGATGTTAAAACAAACCCAACAAACAAACTATTTAAACCAGCACTCCATGATGCTAGATCTCACAGGTCCACAGTGAGAGAGCATCAAACATGGAAGTGCGGAACCAGGTCCTTGATGCTCTTTTGCTGTGAACCTGTGATTTCCAACATAGCGCCTCCTCTTCATTTCCTGTTTACAAACTTTAGATAATTGAAATTTGATAGTAATTTTGGGAACTGACAAAAGGCTATGCTTAGACACCACTTAATCATTTATATGACCTGCCACACTCTGCTATTGCAGCCTACTCTCCTGAAATACTCCGACGGGTCTACCTTTATCTCATGGACTGTGATTTTGTTAAGTCATTTTAATGAAAGAATTTTACTTTCTTGGACGCAACAAGAATTTTATCACTTGGATGGTTGCGACTGCCTGTGGCGAGGTTGGGGCCACAGGCAATAATGGTTTTAACAATTCATTTATTGTCGACCAGTCGGCATGGAGACACTGGTATGAGATGTAGGATGGGCAATGAGAGACTTTCACATGCATTATGCTTGAAATGGTTGACCGGATGTTAAAACAAACCCAACAAACAAACTATTTAAACCAGCACTCCATGATGCTAGATCTCACAGGTCCACAGTGAGAGAGCATCAAACATGGATGTGCGGAACCAGGTCCTTGATGCTCTTTTGCTGTGAACCTGTGATTTCCAACATAGCGCCTCCTCTTCATTTCCTGTTTACAAACTTTAGATAATTGAAATTTGATAGTAATTTTGGGAACTGACAAAAGGCTATGCTCAGACACCACTTAATCATTTATATGACCTGCCACACTATGCTATTGCAGCCTACTCTCCTGAAATACTCCGACGGGTCTACCTTTATCTCATGGACTGTGATTGTCATACATCAGAGACATGTCATCTTGTCTGAGACTTTATTGTCTAATCTCTCTATCATGGTCACCTCGTATACTTGAACTCACTTTGGGCTTGTCCCAAGGGTGACCATGATAGAGAGATTTCACTCTGGCATCAGAGTCGTCATTTTGTTAAGTCATTTTAATGAAACAATTTTACTTTATTGGACGCAACAAGAATTTTATCACTTGGATGGTTGCGACTGCCTGTGGCGAGGTTGGGGCCACAGGCAATAATGGTTTTAACAATTCATTTATTGTCGACCAGTCGGCATGGCGACACTGGTATGAGATGTAGGATGAGCAATGAGAGACCTTCACATGCATTATGCTTGAAATGGTTGACCGGATGTTAAAACAAACCCAACAAACAAACTATTTAAACCAGCACTCCATGATGCTAGATCTCACAGGTCCACAGTGAGAGAGCATCAAACATGGATGTGCGGAACCAGGTCCTTGATGCTCTTTTGCTGTGAACCTGTGATTTCCAACATAGCGCCTCCTCTTCATTTCCTGTTTACAAACTTTAGATAATTGAAAATTGATAGTAATTTTGGGAACAAGCTCAGACACAACATCCTCTCCTTAAATTTATCCCATCAATGGGCTACAAAAGACAAAAAAATGGACTTGCCTGTTCTTCATATCCGGTTTACCAAATTGTAGATTAATTGAAAACAATTCAATAAATTGGGGCACTGCAACAAGACTATGCGCAAGGTCTGTCACTCCACCGCCACTGAATCATGTGAAATGCCTCACTCCGCCATTGCGGCCTGCTTTCCTCAAAGTCTCCAGCATGTATACATTTATCTCGGATTATTTTACCAAGAAAATGTAGTGGCTACTAGCCAAAACTTAAAGAAAGGCAACCTGACACAAACTCAACGGGTTCACCTTACAGGTTCACTGCACTTTCTAGGGCGCAACATGACAGCTTTTTATCACTTGGATGGTTGCGACTGCCTGTGGCGAGGTTGGAGCCACAGGCAATTTTTTTTAAATTGCACCGAGATCTCATTTTAAACCTTTTAAAGGCAACATTTTGTTGGAAGAATAAGTTTTATTGACTTTTTTATGATATCTTGGCGATATCAGTGGTGTTAAAGAACCTTGAGAAAGTCTGGTAAGGACCCATAAAAGTTGACTGGACGTTAAATCATACCAAACCAACAAACAAACTTTTTGCTGTGAACCTGCAATTTCCAACATAATGCCTGTTCTTCATTTCCTAATTGAACAAATTGGACATTAAACTACCCAAACAAACTTTGTAGGACCGAAACGAATGGAGACCACCAGTTTATTAATGACATTAACTTAATTACAATAAGGACTGCCCACTTCTGTTTCTGTTAATAGCTAATCTACCAATGTAGTCTACTGCATGTCAGCATAGGTCAGTTCATTCTTGTTGTAATTATGTGAATGACGTCAGACCTGGACATCCCCCCCGCACGGGGGATTTTCCGTACGCCCAGGTCTGGCAGGAATCATGTGAAATGCCTCACTCCACCATTGCGGCCTGCTTTCCTCAAAGTCTCCGACGGGTCTACCTTTATCTCATGGACTGTGATTTTGTTAAGTCATTTTAATGAAAGAATTTTACTTTCTTGGACGCAACAAGAATTTTATCACTTGGATGGTTGCGACTGCCTGTGGCGAGGTTGGGGCCACAGGCAATAATGGTTTTAACAATTCATTTATTGTCGACCAGTCGGCATGGCGACACTGGTATGAGATGTAGGATGAGCAATGAGAGACCTTCACATGCATTATGCTTGAAATGGTTGACTGGATGTTAAAACAAACCCAACAAACAAACTATTTAAACCAGCACTCCATGATGCTAGATCTCACAGGTCCACAGTGAGAGAGCATCAAACATGGATGTGCGGAACCAGGTCCTTGATGCTCTTTTGCTGTGAACCTGTGATTTCCAACATAGCGCCTCCTCTTCATTTCCTGTTTACAAACTTTAGATAATTGAAAATTGATAGTAATTTTGGGAACAAGCTCAGACACAACATCCTCTCCTTAAATTTATCCCATCAATGGGCTACAAAAGACAAAAAAATGGACTTGCCTGTTCTTCATATCCGGTTTACCAAATTGTAGATTAATTGAAAACAATTCAATAAATTGGGGCACTGCAACAAGACTATGCTCAAGGTCTGTCACTCCACCGCCACTGAATCATGTGAAATGCCTCACTCCGCCATTGCGGCCTGCTTTCCTCAAAGTCTCCAGCATGTATACATTTATCTCGGATTATTTTACCAAGAAAATGTAGTGGCTACTAGCCAAAACTTAAAGAAAGGCAACCTGACACAAACTCAACGGGTTCACCTTACAGGTTCACTGCACTTTCTAGGGCGCAACATGACAGCTTTTTATCACTTGGATGGTTGCGACTGCCTGTGGCGAGGTTGGAGCTACAGGCAATTTTTTTTAAATTGCACCGAGATCTCATTTTAAACCTTTTAAAGGCAACATTTTGTTGGAAGAATAAGTTTTATTGACTTTTTTATGATATCTTGGCGATATCAGTGGTGTTAAAGAACCTTGAGAAAGTCTGGTAAGGACCCATAAAAGTTGACTGGACGTTAAATCATACCAAACCAACAAACAAACTTTTTGCTGTGAACCTGCAATTTCCAACATAATGCCTGTTCTTCATTTCCTAATTGAACAAATTGGACATTAAACTACCCAAACAAACTTTGTAGGACCGAAACGAATGGAGACCACCAGTATATTAATGACATTAACTTAATTACAATAAGGACTGCCCACTTCTGTTTCTGTTAATAGCTAATCTACCAATGTAGTCTACTGCATGTCAGCATAGGTCAGTTCATTCTTGTTGTAATTATGTGAATGACGTCAGACCTGGACATCCCCCCCGCACGGGGGATTTTCCGTACGCCCAGGTCTGGCAGGAATCATGTGAAATGCCTCACTCCACCATTGCGGCCTGCTTTCCTCAAAGTCTCCGACGGGTCTACCTTTATCTCATGGACTGTGATTTTGTTAAGTCATTTTAATGAAAGAATTTTACTTTCTTGGACGCAACAAGAATTTTATCACTTGGATGGTTGCGACTGCCTGTGGCGAGGTTGGGGCCACAGGCAATAATGGTTTTAACAATTCATTTATTGTCGACCAGTCGGCATGGAGACACTGGTATGAGATGTAGGATGGGCAATGAGAGACTTTCACATGCATTATGCTTGAAATGGTTGACCGGATGTTAAAACAAACCCAACAAACAAACTATTTAAACCAGCACTCCATGATGCTAGATCTCACAGGTCCACAGTGAGAGAGCATCAAACATGGATGTGCGGAACCAGGTCCTTGATGCTCTTTTGCTGTGAACCTGTGATTTCCAACATAGCGCCTCCTCTTCATTTCCTGTTTACAAACTTTAGATAATTGAAATTTGATAGTAATTTTGGGAACTGACAAAAGGCTATGCTCAGACACCACTTAATCATTTATATGACCTGCCACACTCTGCTATTGCAGCCTACTCTCCTGAAATACTCCGACGGGTCTACCTTTATCTCATGGACTGTGATTGTCATACATCAGAGACATGTCATCTTGTCTGAGACTTTATTGTCTAATCTCTCTATCATGGTCACCTCGTATACTTGAACTCACTTTGGGCTTGTCCCAAGGGTGACCATGATAGAGAGATTTCACTCTGGCATCAGAGTCGTCATTTTGTTAAATCATTTTAATGAAACAATTTTACTTTATTGGACGCAACAAGAATTTTATCACTTGGATGGTTGCGACTGCCTGTGGCGAGGTTGGGGCCACAGGCAATAATGGTTTTAACAATTCATTTATTGTCGACCAGTCGGCATGGAGACACTGGTATGAGATGTAGGATGGGCAATGAGAGACTTTCACATGCATTATGCTTGAAATGGTTGACCGGATGTTAAAACAAACCCAACAAACAAACTATTTAAACCAGCACTCCATGATGCTAGATCTCACAGGTCCACAGTGAGAGAGCATCAAACATGGAAGTGCGGAACCAGGTCCTTGATGCTCTTTTGCTGTGAACCTGTGATTTCCAACATAGCGCCTCCTCTTCATTTCCTGTTTACAAACTTTAGATAATTGAAATTTGATAGTAATTTTGGGAACTGACAAAAGGCTATGCTTAGACACCACTTAATCATTTATATGACCTGCCACACTCTGCTATTGCAGCCTACTCTCCTGAAATACTCCGACGGGTCTACCTTTATCTCATGGACTGTGATTTTGTTAAGTCATTTTAATGAAAGAATTTTACTTTCTTGGACGCAACAAGAATTTTATCACTTGGATGGTTGCGACTGCCTGTGGCGAGGTTGGGGCCACAGGCAATAATGGTTTTAACAATTCATTTATTGTCGACCAGTCGGCATGGAGACACTGGTATGAGATGTAGGATGGGCAATGAGAGACTTTCACATGCATTATGCTTGAAATGGTTGACCGGATGTTAAAACAAACCCAACAAACAAACTATTTAAACCAGCACTCCATGATGCTAGATCTCACAGGTCCACAGTGAGAGAGCATCAAACATGGATGTGCGGAACCAGGTCCTTGATGCTCTTTTGCTGTGAACCTGTGATTTCCAACATAGCGCCTCCTCTTCATTTCCTGTTTACAAACTTTAGATAATTGAAATTTGATAGTAATTTTGGGAACTGACAAAAGGCTATGCTCAGACACCACTTAATCATTTATATGACCTGCCACACTATGCTATTGCAGCCTACTCTCCTGAAATACTCCGACGGGTCTACCTTTATCTCATGGACTGTGATTGTCATACATCAGAGACATGTCATCTTGTCTGAGACTTTATTGTCTAATCTCTCTATCATGGTCACCTCGTATACTTGAACTCACTTTGGGCTTGTCCCAAGGGTGACCATGATAGAGAGATTTCACTCTGGCATCAGAGTCGTCATTTTGTTAAGTCATTTTAATGAAACAATTTTACTTTATTGGACGCAACAAGAATTTTATCACTTGGATGGTTGCGACTGCCTGTGGCGAGGTTGGGGCCACAGGCAATAATGGTTTTAACAATTCATTTATTGTCGACCAGTCGGCATGGCGACACTGGTATGAGATGTAGGATGAGCAATGAGAGACCTTCACATGCATTATGCTTGAAATGGTTGACCGGATGTTAAAACAAACCCAACAAACAAACTATTTAAACCAGCACTCCATGATGCTAGATCTCACAGGTCCACAGTGAGAGAGCATCAAACATGGATGTGCGGAACCAGGTCCTTGATGCTCTTTTGCTGTGAACCTGTGATTTCCAACATAGCGCCTCCTCTTCATTTCCTGTTTACAAACTTTAGATAATTGAAAATTGATAGTAATTTTGGGAACAAGCTCAGACACAACATCCTCTCCTTAAATTTATCCCATCAATGGGCTACAAAAGACAAAAAAATGGACTTGCCTGTTCTTCATATCCGGTTTACCAAATTGTAGATTAATTGAAAACAATTCAATAAATTGGGGCACTGCAACAAGACTATGCGCAAGGTCTGTCACTCCACCGCCACTGAATCATGTGAAATGCCTCACTCCGCCATTGCGGCCTGCTTTCCTCAAAGTCTCCAGCATGTATACATTTATCTCGGATTATTTTACCAAGAAAATGTAGTGGCTACTAGCCAAAACTTAAAGAAAGGCAACCTGACACAAACTCAACGGGTTCACCTTACAGGTTCACTGCACTTTCTAGGGCGCAACATGACAGCTTTTTATCACTTGGATGGTTGCGACTGCCTGTGGCGAGGTTGGAGCCACAGGCAATTTTTTTTAAATTGCACCGAGATCTCATTTTAAACCTTTTAAAGGCAACATTTTGTTGGAAGAATAAGTTTTATTGACTTTTTTATGATATCTTGGCGATATCAGTGGTGTTAAAGAACCTTGAGAAAGTCTGGTAAGGACCCATAAAAGTTGACTGGACGTTAAATCATACCAAACCAACAAACAAACTTTTTGCTGTGAACCTGCAATTTCCAACATAATGCCTGTTCTTCATTTCCTAATTGAACAAATTGGACATTAAACTACCCAAACAAACTTTGTAGGACCGAAACGAATGGAGACCACCAGTTTATTAATGACATTAACTTAATTACAATAAGGACTGCCCACTTCTGTTTCTGTTAATAGCTAATCTACCAATGTAGTCTACTGCATGTCAGCATAGGTCAGTTCATTCTTGTTGTAATTATGTGAATGACGTCAGACCTGGACATCCCCCCCGCACGGGGGATTTTCCGTACGCCCAGGTCTGGCAGGAATCATGTGAAATGCCTCACTCCACCATTGCGGCCTGCTTTCCTCAAAGTCTCCGACGGGTCTACCTTTATCTCATGGACTGTGATTTTGTTAAGTCATTTTAATGAAAGAATTTTACTTTCTTGGACGCAACAAGAATTTTATCACTTGGATGGTTGCGACTGCCTGTGGCGAGGTTGGGGCCACAGGCAATAATGGTTTTAACAATTCATTTATTGTCGACCAGTCGGCATGGCGACACTGGTATGAGATGTAGGATGAGCAATGAGAGACCTTCACATGCATTATGCTTGAAATGGTTGACTGGATGTTAAAACAAACCCAACAAACAAACTATTTAAACCAGCACTCCATGATGCTAGATCTCACAGGTCCACAGTGAGAGAGCATCAAACATGGATGTGCGGAACCAGGTCCTTGATGCTCTTTTGCTGTGAACCTGTGATTTCCAACATAGCGCCTCCTCTTCATTTCCTGTTTACAAACTTTAGATAATTGAAAATTGATAGTAATTTTGGGAACAAGCTCAGACACAACATCCTCTCCTTAAATTTATCCCATCAATGGGCTACAAAAGACAAAAAAATGGACTTGCCTGTTCTTCATATCCGGTTTACCAAATTGTAGATTAATTGAAAACAATTCAATAAATTGGGGCACTGCAACAAGACTATGCTCAAGGTCTGTCACTCCACCGCCACTGAATCATGTGAAATGCCTCACTCCGCCATTGCGGCCTGCTTTCCTCAAAGTCTCCAGCATGTATACATTTATCTCGGATTATTTTACCAAGAAAATGTAGTGGCTACTAGCCAAAACTTAAAGAAAGGCAACCTGACACAAACTCAACGGGTTCACCTTACAGGTTCACTGCACTTTCTAGGGCGCAACATGACAGCTTTTTATCACTTGGATGGTTGCGACTGCCTGTGGCGAGGTTGGAGCTACAGGCAATTTTTTTTAAATTGCACCGAGATCTCATTTTAAACCTTTTAAAGGCAACATTTTGTTGGAAGAATAAGTTTTATTGACTTTTTTATGATATCTTGGCGATATCAGTGGTGTTAAAGAACCTTGAGAAAGTCTGGTAAGGACCCATAAAAGTTGACTGGACGTTAAATCATACCAAACCAACAAACAAACTTTTTGCTGTGAACCTGCAATTTCCAACATAATGCCTGTTCTTCATTTCCTAATTGAACAAATTGGACATTAAACTACCCAAACAAACTTTGTAGGACCGAAACGAATGGAGACCACCAGTATATTAATGACATTAACTTAATTACAATAAGGACTGCCCACTTCTGTTTCTGTTAATAGCTAATCTACCAATGTAGTCTACTGCATGTCAGCATAGGTCAGTTCATTCTTGTTGTAATTATGTGAATGACGTCAGACCTGGACATCCCCCCCGCACGGGGGATTTTCCGTACGCCCAGGTCTGGCAGGAATCATGTGAAATGCCTCACTCCACCATTGCGGCCTGCTTTCCTCAAAGTCTCCGACGGGTCTACCTTTATCTCATGGACTGTGATTTTGTTAAGTCATTTTAATGAAAGAATTTTACTTTCTTGGACGCAACAAGAATTTTATCACTTGGATGGTTGCGACTGCCTGTGGCGAGGTTGGGGCCACAGGCAATAATGGTTTTAACAATTCATTTATTGTCGACCAGTCGGCATGGAGACACTGGTATGAGATGTAGGATGGGCAATGAGAGACTTTCACATGCATTATGCTTGAAATGGTTGACCGGATGTTAAAACAAACCCAACAAACAAACTATTTAAACCAGCACTCCATGATGCTAGATCTCACAGGTCCACAGTGAGAGAGCATCAAACATGGATGTGCGGAACCAGGTCCTTGATGCTCTTTTGCTGTGAACCTGTGATTTCCAACATAGCGCCTCCTCTTCATTTCCTGTTTACAAACTTTAGATAATTGAAATTTGATAGTAATTTTGGGAACTGACAAAAGGCTATGCTCAGACACCACTTAATCATTTATATGACCTGCCACACTCTGCTATTGCAGCCTACTCTCCTGAAATACTCCGACGGGTCTACCTTTATCTCATGGACTGTGATTGTCATACATCAGAGACATGTCATCTTGTCTGAGACTTTATTGTCTAATCTCTCTATCATGGTCACCTCGTATACTTGAACTCACTTTGGGCTTGTCCCAAGGGTGACCATGATAGAGAGATTTCACTCTGGCATCAGAGTCGTCATTTTGTTAAATCATTTTAATGAAACAATTTTACTTTATTGGACGCAACAAGAATTTTATCACTTGGATGGTTGCGACTGCCTGTGGCGAGGTTGGGGCCACAGGCAATAATGGTTTTAACAATTCATTTATTGTCGACCAGTCGGCATGGAGACACTGGTATGAGATGTAGGATGGGCAATGAGAGACTTTCACATGCATTATGCTTGAAATGGTTGACCGGATGTTAAAACAAACCCAACAAACAAACTATTTAAACCAGCACTCCATGATGCTAGATCTCACAGGTCCACAGTGAGAGAGCATCAAACATGGAAGTGCGGAACCAGGTCCTTGATGCTCTTTTGCTGTGAACCTGTGATTTCCAACATAGCGCCTCCTCTTCATTTCCTGTTTACAAACTTTAGATAATTGAAATTTGATAGTAATTTTGGGAACTGACAAAAGGCTATGCTTAGACACCACTTAATCATTTATATGACCTGCCACACTCTGCTATTGCAGCCTACTCTCCTGAAATACTCCGACGGGTCTACCTTTATCTCATGGACTGTGATTTTGTTAAGTCATTTTAATGAAAGAATTTTACTTTCTTGGACGCAACAAGAATTTTATCACTTGGATGGTTGCGACTGCCTGTGGCGAGGTTGGGGCCACAGGCAATAATGGTTTTAACAATTCATTTATTGTCGACCAGTCGGCATGGAGACACTGGTATGAGATGTAGGATGGGCAATGAGAGACTTTCACATGCATTATGCTTGAAATGGTTGACCGGATGTTAAAACAAACCCAACAAACAAACTATTTAAACCAGCACTCCATGATGCTAGATCTCACAGGTCCACAGTGAGAGAGCATCAAACATGGATGTGCGGAACCAGGTCCTTGATGCTCTTTTGCTGTGAACCTGTGATTTCCAACATAGCGCCTCCTCTTCATTTCCTGTTTACAAACTTTAGATAATTGAAATTTGATAGTAATTTTGGGAACTGACAAAAGGCTATGCTCAGACACCACTTAATCATTTATATGACCTGCCACACTATGCTATTGCAGCCTACTCTCCTGAAATACTCCGACGGGTCTACCTTTATCTCATGGACTGTGATTGTCATACATCAGAGACATGTCATCTTGTCTGAGACTTTATTGTCTAATCTCTCTATCATGGTCACCTCGTATACTTGAACTCACTTTGGGCTTGTCCCAAGGGTGACCATGATAGAGAGATTTCACTCTGGCATCAGAGTCGTCATTTTGTTAAGTCATTTTAATGAAAGAATTTTACTTTCTTGGACGCAACAAGAATTTTATCACTTGGATGGTTGCGACTGCCTGTGGCGAGGTTGGGGCCACAGGCAATAATGGTTTTAACAATTCATTTATTGTCGACCAGTCGGCATGGCGACACTGGTATGAGATGTAGGATGAGCAATGAGAGACCTTCACATGCATTATGCTTGAAATGGTTGACTGGATGTTAAAACAAACCCAACAAACAAACTATTTAAACCAGCACTCCATGATGCTAGATCTCACAGGTCCACAGTGAGAGAGCATCAAACATGGATGTGCGGAACCAGGTCCTTGATGCTCTTTTGCTGTGAACCTGTGATTTCCAACATAGCGCCTCCTCTTCATTTCCTGTTTACAAACTTTAGATAATTGAAAATTGATAGTAATTTTGGGAACAAGCTCAGACACAACATCCTCTCCTTAAATTTATCCCATCAATGGGCTACAAAAGACAAAAAAATGGACTTGCCTGTTCTTCATATCCGGTTTACCAAATTGTAGATTAATTGAAAACAATTCAATAAATTGGGGCACTGCAACAAGACTATGCTCAAGGTCTGTCACTCCACCGCCACTGAATCATGTGAAATGCCTCACTCCGCCATTGCGGCCTGCTTTCCTCAAAGTCTCCAGCATGTATACATTTATCTCGGATTATTTTACCAAGAAAATGTAGTGGCTACTAGCCAAAACTTAAAGAAAGGCAACCTGACACAAACTCAACGGGTTCACCTTACAGGTTCACTGCACTTTCTAGGGCGCAACATGACAGCTTTTTATCACTTGGATGGTTGCGACTGCCTGTGGCGAGGTTGGAGCCACAGGCAATTTTTTTTAAATTGCACCGAGATCTCATTTTAAACCTTTTAAAGGCAACATTTTGTTGGAAGAATAAGTTTTATTGACTTTTTTATGATATCTTGGCGATATCAGTGGTGTTAAAGAACCTTGAGAAAGTCTGGTAAGGACCCATAAAAGTTGACTGGACGTTAAATCATACCAAACCAACAAACAAACTTTTTGCTGTGAACCTGCAATTTCCAACATAATGCCTGTTCTTCATTTCCTAATTGAACAAATTGGACATTAAACTACCCAAACAAACTTTGTAGGACCGAAACGAATGGAGACCACCAGTATATTAATGACATTAACTTAATTACAATAAGGACTGCCCACTTCTGTTTCTGTTAATAGCTAATCTACCAATGTAGTCTACTGCATGTCAGCATAGGTCAGTTCATTCTTGTTGTAATTATGTGAATGACGTCAGACCTGGACATCCCCCCCCGCACGGGGGATTTTCCGTACGCCCAGGTCTGGCAGGAATCATGTGAAATGCCTCACTCCACCATTGCGGCCTGCTTTCCTCAAAGTCTCCGACGGGTCTACCTTTATCTCATGGACTGTGATTTTGTTAAGTCATTTTAATGAAAGAATTTTACTTTCTTGGACGCAACAAGAATTTTATCACTTGGATGGTTGCGACTGCCTGTGGCGAGGTTGGGGCCACAGGCAATAATGGTTTTAACAATTCATTTATTGTCGACCAGTCGGCATGGAGACACTGGTATGAGATGTAGGATGGGCAATGAGAGACTTTCACATGCATTATGCTTGAAATGGTTGACCGGATGTTAAAACAAACCCAACAAACAAACTATTTAAACCAGCACTCCATGATGCTAGATCTCACAGGTCCACAGTGAGAGAGCATCAAACATGGATGTGCGGAACCAGGTCCTTGATGCTCTTTTGCTGTGAACCTGTGATTTCCAACATAGCGCCTCCTCTTCATTTCCTGTTTACAAACTTTAGATAATTGAAATTTGATAGTAATTTTGGGAACTGACAAAAGGCTATGCTCAGACACCACTTAATCATTTATATGACCTGCCACACTCTGCTATTGCAGCCTACTCTCCTGAAATACTCCGACGGGTCTACCTTTATCTCATGGACTGTGATTGTCATACATCAGAGACATGTCATCTTGTCTGAGACTTTATTGTCTAATCTCTCTATCATGGTCACCTCGTATACTTGAACTCACTTTGGGCTTGTCCCAAGGGTGACCATGATAGAGAGATTTCACTCTGGCATCAGAGTCGTCATTTTGTTAAATCATTTTAATGAAACAATTTTACTTTATTGGACGCAACAAGAATTTTATCACTTGGATGGTTGCGACTGCCTGTGGCGAGGTTGGGGCCACAGGCAATAATGGTTTTAACAATTCATTTATTGTCGACCAGTCGGCATGGAGACACTGGTATGAGATGTAGGATGGGCAATGAGAGACTTTCACATGCATTATGCTTGAAATGGTTGACCGGATGTTAAAACAAACCCAACAAACAAACTATTTAAACCAGCACTCCATGATGCTAGATCTCACAGGTCCACAGTGAGAGAGCATCAAACATGGAAGTGCGGAACCAGGTCCTTGATGCTCTTTTGCTGTGAACCTGTGATTTCCAACATAGCGCCTCCTCTTCATTTCCTGTTTACAAACTTTAGATAATTGAAATTTGATAGTAATTTTGGGAACTGACAAAAGGCTATGCTTAGACACCACTTAATCATTTATATGACCTGCCACACTCTGCTATTGCAGCCTACTCTCCTGAAATACTCCGACGGGTCTACCTTTATCTCATGGACTGTGATTTTGTTAAGTCATTTTAATGAAAGAATTTTACTTTCTTGGACGCAACAAGAATTTTATCACTTGGATGGTTGCGACTGCCTGTGGCGAGGTTGGGGCCACAGGCAATAATGGTTTTAACAATTCATTTATTGTCGACCAGTCGGCATGGAGACACTGGTATGAGATGTAGGATGGGCAATGAGAGACTTTCACATGCATTATGCTTGAAATGGTTGACCGGATGTTAAAACAAACCCAACAAACAAACTATTTAAACCAGCACTCCATGATGCTAGATCTCACAGGTCCACAGTGAGAGAGCATCAAACATGGATGTGCGGAACCAGGTCCTTGATGCTCTTTTGCTGTGAACCTGTGATTTCCAACATAGCGCCTCCTCTTCATTTCCTGTTTACAAACTTTAGATAATTGAAATTTGATAGTAATTTTGGGAACTGACAAAAGGCTATGCTCAGACACCACTTAATCATTTATATGACCTGCCACACTATGCTATTGCAGCCTACTCTCCTGAAATACTCCGACGGGTCTACCTTTATCTCATGGACTGTGATTGTCATACATCAGAGACATGTCATCTTGTCTGAGACTTTATTGTCTAATCTCTCTATCATGGTCACCTCGTATACTTGAACTCACTTTGGGCTTGTCCCAAGGGTGACCATGATAGAGAGATTTCACTCTGGCATCAGAGTCGTCATTTTGTTAAGTCATTTTAATGAAAGAATTTTACTTTCTTGGACGCAACAAGAATTTTATCACTTGGATGGTTGCGACTGCCTGTGGCGAGGTTGGGGCCATAGGCAATAATGGTTTTAACAATTCATTTATTGTCGACCAGTCGGCATGGCGACACTGGTATGAGATGTAGGATGAGCAATGAGAGACCTTCACATGCATTATGCTTGAAATGGTTGACTGGATGTTAAAACAAACCCAACAAACAAACTATTTAAACCAGCACTCCATGATGCTAGATCTCACAGGTCCACAGTGAGAGAGCATCAAACATGGATGTGCGGAACCAGGTCCTTGATGCTCTTTTGCTGTGAACCTGTGATTTCCAACATAGCGCCTCCTCTTCATTTCCTGTTTACAAACTTTAGATAATTGAAAATTGATAGTAATTTTGGGAACAAGCTCAGACACAACATCCTCTCCTTAAATTTATCCCATCAATGGGCTACAAAAGACAAAAAAATGGACTTGCCTGTTCTTCATATCCGGTTTACCAAATTGTAGATTAATTGAAAACAATTCAATAAATTGGGGCACTGCAACAAGACTATGCTCAAGGTCTGTCACTCCACCGCCACTGAATCATGTGAAATGCCTCACTCCGCCATTGCGGCCTGCTTTCCTCAAAGTCTCCAGCATGTATACATTTATCTCGGATTATTTTACCAAGAAAATGTAGTGGCTACTAGCCAAAACTTAAAGAAAGGCAACCTGACACAAACTCAACGGGTTCACCTTACAGGTTCACTGCACTTTCTAGGGCGCAACATGACAGCTTTTTATCACTTGGATGGTTGCGACTGCCTGTGGCGAGGTTGGAGCCACAGGCAATTTTTTTTAAATTGCACCGAGATCTCATTTTAAACCTTTTAAAGGCAACATTTTGTTGGAAGAATAAGTTTTATTGACTTTTTTATGATATCTTGGCGATATCAGTGGTGTTAAAGAACCTTGAGAAAGTCTGGTAAGGACCCATAAAAGTTGACTGGACGTTAAATCATACCAAACCAACAAACAAACTTTTTGCTGTGAACCTGCAATTTCCAACATAATGCCTGTTCTTCATTTCCTAATTGAACAAATTGGACATTAAACTACCCAAACAAACTTTGTAGGACCGAAACGAATGGAGACCACCAGTATATTAATGACATTAACTTAATTACAATAAGGACTGCCCACTTCTGTTTCTGTTAATAGCTAATCTACCAATGTAGTCTACTGCATGTCAGCATAGGTCAGTTCATTCTTGTTGTAATTATGTGAATGACGTCAGACCTGGACATCCCCCCCCGCACGGGGGATTTTCCGTACGCCCAGGTCTGGCAGGAATCATGTGAAATGCCTCACTCCACCATTGCGGCCTGCTTTCCTCAAAGTCTCCGACGGGTCTACCTTTATCTCATGGACTGTGATTTTGTTAAGTCATTTTAATGAAAGAATTTTACTTTCTTGGACGCAACAAGAATTTTATCACTTGGATGGTTGCGACTGCCTGTGGCGAGGTTGGGGCCACAGGCAATAATGGTTTTAACAATTCATTTATTGTCGACCAGTCGGCATGGAGACACTGGTATGAGATGTAGGATGGGCAATGAGAGACTTTCACATGCATTATGCTTGAAATGGTTGACCGGATGTTAAAACAAACCCAACAAACAAACTATTTAAACCAGCACTCCATGATGCTAGATCTCACAGGTCCACAGTGAGAGAGCATCAAACATGGATGTGCGGAACCAGGTCCTTGATGCTCTTTTGCTGTGAACCTGTGATTTCCAACATAGCGCCTCCTCTTCATTTCCTGTTTACAAACTTTAGATAATTGAAATTTGATAGTAATTTTGGGAACTGACAAAAGGCTATGCTCAGACACCACTTAATCATTTATATGACCTGCCACACTCTGCTATTGCAGCCTACTCTCCTGAAATACTCCGACGGGTCTACCTTTATCTCATGGACTGTGATTGTCATACATCAGAGACATGTCATCTTGTCTGAGACTTTATTGTCTAATCTCTCTATCATGGTCACCTCGTATACTTGAACTCACTTTGGGCTTGTCCCAAGGGTGACCATGATAGAGAGATTTCACTCTGGCATCAGAGTCGTCATTTTGTTAAGTCATTTTAATGAAAGAATTTTACTTTATTGGACGCAACAAGAATTTTATCACTTGGATGGTTGCGACTGCCTGTGGCGAGGTTGGGGCCACAGGCAATAATGGTTTTAACAATTCATTTATTGTCGACCAGTCGGCATGGCGACACTGGTATGAGATGTAGGATGAGCAATGAGAGACCTTCACATGCATTATGCTTGAAATGGTTGACTGGATGTTAAAACAAACCCAACAAACAAACTATTTAAACCAGCACTCCATGATGCTAGATCTCACAGGTCCACAGTGAGAGAGCATCAAACATGGATGTGCGGAACCAGGTCCTTGATGCTCTTTTGCTGTGAACCTGTGATTTCCAACATAGCGCCTCCTCTTCATTTCCTGTTTACAAACTTTAGATAATTGAAAATTGATAGTAATTTTGGGAACAAGCTCAGACACAACATCCTCTCCTTAAATTTATCCCATCAATGGGCTACAAAAGACAAAAAAATGGACTTGCCTGTTCTTCATATCCGGTTTACCAAATTGTAGATTAATTGAAAACAATTCAATAAATTGGGGCACTGCAACAAGACTATGCTCAAGGTCTGTCACTCCACCGCCACTGAATCATGTGAAATGCCTCACTCCGCCATTGCGGCCTGCTTTCCTCAAAGTCTCCAGCATGTATACATTTATCTCGGATTATTTTACCAAGAAAATGTAGTGGCTACTAGCCAAAACTTAAAGAAAGGCAACCTGACACAAACTCAACGGGTTCACCTTACAGGTTCACTGCACTTTCTAGGGCGCAACATGACAGCTTTTTATCACTTGGATGGTTGCGACTGCCTGTGGCGAGGTTGGAGCCACAGGCAATTTTTTTTAAATTGCACCGAGATCTCATTTTAAACCTTTTAAAGGCAACATTTTGTTGGAAGAATAAGTTTTATTGACTTTTTTATGATATCTTGGCGATATCAGTGGTGTTAAAGAACCTTGAGAAAGTCTGGTAAGGACCCATAAAAGTTGACTGGACGTTAAATCATACCAAACCAACAAACAAACTTTTTGCTGTGAACCTGCAATTTCCAACATAATGCCTGTTCTTCATTTCCTAATTGAACAAATTGGACATTAAACTACCCAAACAAACTTTGTAGGACCGAAACGAATGGAGACCACCAGTATATTAATGACATTAACTTAATTACAATAAGGACTGCCCACTTCTGTTTCTGTTAATAGCTAATCTACCAATGTAGTCTACTGCATGTCAGCATAGGTCAGTTCATTCTTGTTGTAATTATGTGAATGACGTCAGACCTGGACATCCCCCCCGCACGGGGGATTTTCCGTACGCCCAGGTCTGGCAGGAATCATGTGAAATGCCTCACTCCACCATTGCGGCCTGCTTTCCTCAAAGTCTCCGACGGGTCTACCTTTATCTCATGGACTGTGATTTTGTTAAGTCATTTTAATGAAAGAATTTTACTTTCTTGGACGCAACAAGAATTTTATCACTTGGATGGTTGCGACTGCCTGTGGCGAGGTTGGGGCCACAGGCAATAATGGTTTTAACAATTCATTTATTGTCGACCAGTCGGCATGGAGACACTGGTATGAGATGTAGGATGGGCAATGAGAGACTTTCACATGCATTATGCTTGAAATGGTTGACCGGATGTTAAAACAAACCCAACAAACAAACTATTTAAACCAGCACTCCATGATGCTAGATCTCACAGGTCCACAGTGAGAGAGCATCAAACATGGATGTGCGGAACCAGGTCCTTGATGCTCTTTTGCTGTGAACCTGTGATTTCCAACATAGCGCCTCCTCTTCATTTCCTGTTTACAAACTTTAGATAATTGAAATTTGATAGTAATTTTGGGAACTGACAAAAGGCTATGCTCAGACACCACTTAATCATTTATATGACCTGCCACACTCTGCTATTGCAGCCTACTCTCCTGAAATACTCCGACGGGTCTACCTTTATCTCATGGACTGTGATTGTCATACATCAGAGACATGTCATCTTGTCTGAGACTTTATTGTCTAATCTCTCTATCATGGTCACCTCGTATACTTGAACTCACTTTGGGCTTGTCCCAAGGGTGACCATGATAGAGAGATTTCACTCTGGCATCAGAGTCGTCATTTTGTTAAATCATTTTAATGAAACAATTTTACTTTATTGGACGCAACAAGAATTTTATCACTTGGATGGTTGCGACTGCCTGTGGCGAGGTTGGGGCCACAGGCAATAATGGTTTTAACAATTCATTTATTGTCGACCAGTCGGCATGGAGACACTGGTATGAGATGTAGGATTGGCAATGAGAGACTTTCACATGCATTATGCTTGAAATGGTTGACCGGATGTTAAAACAAACCCAACAAACAAACTATTTAAACCAGCACTCCATGATGCTAGATCTCACAGGTCCACAGTGAGAGAGCATCAAACATGGAAGTGCGGAACCAGGTCCTTGATGCTCTTTTGCTGTGAACCTGTGATTTCCAACATAGCGCCTCCTCTTCATTTCCTGTTTACAAACTTTAGATAATTGAAATTTGATAGTAATTTTGGGAACTGACAAAAGGCTATGCTTAGACACCACTTAATCATTTATATGACCTGCCACACTCTGCTATTGCAGCCTACTCTCCTGAAATACTCCGACGGGTCTACCTTTATCTCATGGACTGTGATTTTGTTAAGTCATTTTAATGAAAGAATTTTACTTTCTTGGACGCAACAAGAATTTTATCACTTGGATGGTTGCGACTGCCTGTGGCGAGGTTGGGGCCACAGGCAATAATGGTTTTAACAATTCATTTATTGTCGACCAGTCGGCATGGAGACACTGGTATGAGATGTAGGATGGGCAATGAGAGACTTTCACATGCATTATGCTTGAAATGGTTGACCGGATGTTAAAACAAACCCAACAAACAAACTATTTAAACCAGCACTCCATGATGCTAGATCTCACAGGTCCACAGTGAGAGAGCATCAAACATGGATGTGCGGAACCAGGTCCTTGATGCTCTTTTGCTGTGAACCTGTGATTTCCAACATAGCGCCTCCTCTTCATTTCCTGTTTACAAACTTTAGATAATTGAAATTTGATAGTAATTTTGGGAACTGACAAAAGGCTATGCTCAGACACCACTTAATCATTTATATGACCTGCCACACTCTGCTATTGCAGCCTACTCTCCTGAAATACTCCGACGGGTCTACCTTTATCTCATGGACTGTGATTTTGTTAAGTCATTTTAATGAAAGAATTTTACTTTATTGGACGCAACAAGAATTTTATCACTTGGATGGTTGCGACTGCCTGTGGCGAGGTTGGGGCCACAGGCAATAATGGTTTTAACAATTTATATTGTCGACCAGTCGGCATGGAGACACTGGTATGAGATGTAGGATGGGCAATGAGAGACTTTCACATGCATTATGCTTGAAATGGTTGACCGGATGTTAAAACAAACCCAACAAACAAACTATTTAAACCAGCACTCCATGATGCTAGATCTCACAGGTCCACAGTGAGAGAGCATCAAACATGGATGTGCGGAACCAGGTCCTTGATGCTCTTTTGCTGTGAACCTGTGATTTCCAACATAGTGCCTCCTCTTCATTTCCTGTTTACAAACTTTAGATAATTGAAATTTGATAGTAATTTTGGGAACTGACAAAAGGCTATGCTCAGACACCACTTAATCATTTATATGACCTGCCACACTCTGCTATTGCAGCCTACTCTCCTGAAATACTCCGACGGGTCTACCTTTATCTCATGGACTGTGATTGTCATACATCAGAGACATGTCATCTTGTCTGAGACTTTATTGTCTAATCTCTCTATCATGGTCACCTCGTATACTTGAACTCACTTTGGGCTTGTCCCAAGGGTGACCATGATAGAGAGATTTCACTCTGGCATCAGAGTCGTCATTTTGTTAAGTCATTTTAATGAAACAATTTTACTTTATTGGACGCAACAAGAATTTTATCACTTGGATGGTTGCGACTGCCTGTGGCGAGGTTGGGGCCACAGGCAATAATGGTTTTAACAATTTATATTGTCGACCAGTCGGCATGGCGACACTGGTATGAGATGTAGGATGGGCAAGGAGAGACTTCACATGCATTATGCTTGAAATGGTTGACCAGATATTAAAACAAACCCAACAAACAAACTATTTAAACCAGCACTCCATGATGCTAGATCTCACAGGTTCACAGTGAGAGAGCATCAAACATGGAAGTGCGGAACCAGGTCCTTGATGCTCTTTTGCTGTGAACCTGTGATTTCCAACATAGCGCCTCCTCTTCATTTCCTGTTTACAGACTTTAGATAATTGAAAATTGATAGTAATTTTGGGAACTGACAAAAGGCTATGCTCAGACACCACTTAATCATATGACCTGCCACACTCCGCTATTGCAGCTTACTCTCCTGAAATACTCCGACGGGTCTACCTTTATCTCATGGACTGTGATTTTGTTAAGTCATTTTAATGAAAGAATTTTACTTTCTTGGACGCAACAAGAATTTTATCACTTGGATGGTTGCGACTGCCTGTGGCGAGGTTGGGGCCACAGGCAATAATGGTTTTAACAATTCATTTATTGTCGACCAGTCGGCATGGAGACACTGGTATGAGATGTAGGATGGGCAATGAGAGACTTTCGCATGCATTATGCTTGAAATGGTTGACCGGATGTTAAAACAAACCCAACAAACAAACTATTTAAACCAGCACTCCATGATGCTAGATCTCACAGGTCCACAGTGAGAGAGCATCAAACATGGATGTGCGGAACCAGGTCCTTGATGCTCTTTTGCTGTGAACCTGTGATTTCCAACATAGCGCCTCCTCTTCATTTCCTGTTTACAAACTTTAGATAATTGAAATTTGATAGTAATTTTGGGAACTGACAAAAGGCTATGCTCAGACACCACTTAATCATTTATATGACCTGCCACACTCTGCTATTGCAGCCTACTCTCCTGAAATACTCCGACGGGTCTACCTTTATCTCATGGACTGTGATTGTCATACATCAGAGACATGTCATCTTGTCTGAGACTTTATTGTCTAATCTCTCTATCATGGTCACCTCGTATACTTGAACTCACTTTGGGCTTGTCCCAAGGGTGACCATGATAGAGAGATTTCACTCTGGCATCAGAGTCGTCATTTTGTTAAATCATTTTAATGAAACAATTTTACTTTATTGGACGCAACAAGAATTTTATCACTTGGATGGTTGCGACTGCCTGTGGCGAGGTTGGGGCCACAGGCAATAATGGTTTTAACAATTTATATTGTCGACCAGTCGGCATGGCGACACTGGTATGAGATGTAGGATGGGCAAGGAGAGACTTCACATGCATTATGCTTGAAATGGTTGACCAGATGTTAAAACAAACCCAACAAACAAACTATTTAAACCAGCACTCCATGATGCTAGATCTCACAGGTTCACAGTGAGAGAGCATCAAACATGGAAGTGCGGAACCAGGTCCTTGATGCTCTTTTGCTGTGAACCTGTGATTTCCAACATAGCGCCTCCTCTTCATTTCCTGTTTACAGACTTTAGATAATTGAAAATTGATAGTAATTTTGGGAACTGACAAAAGGCTATGCTCAGACACCACTTAATCATATGACCTGCCACACTCTGCTATTGCAGCCTACTCTCCTGAAATACTCCGACGGGTCTACCTTTATCTCATGGACTGTGATTTTGTTAAGTCATTTTAATGAAAGAATTTTACTTTCTTGGACGCAACAAGAATTTTATCACTTGGATGGTTGCGACTGCCTGTGGCGAGGTTGGGGCCACAGGCAATAATGGTTTTAACAATTTATATTGTCGACCAGTCGGCATGGAGACACTGGTATGAGATGTAGGATGGGCAATGAGAGACTTTCACATGCATTATGCTTGAAATGGTTGACCGGATGTTAAAACAAACCCAACAAACAAACTATTTAAACCAGCACTCCATGATGCTAGATCTCACAGGTCCACAGTGAGAGAGCATCAAACATGGATGTGCGGAACCAGGTCCTTGATGCTCTTTTGCTGTGAACCTGTGATTTCCAACATAGCGCCTCCTCTTCATTTCCTGTTTACAGACTTTAGATAATTGAAAATTGATAGTAATTTTGGGAACTGACAAAAGGCTATGCTCAGACACCACTTAATCATATGACCTGCCACACTCCGCTATTGCAGCTTACTCTCCTGAAATACTCCGACGGGTCTACCTTTATCTCATGGACTGTGATTTTGTTAAGTCATTTTAATGAAAGAATTTTACTTTCTTGGACGCAACAAGAATTTTATCACTTGGATGGTTGCGACTGCCTGTGGCGAGGTTGGGGCCACAGGCAATAATGGTTTTAACAATTTATATTGTCGACCAGTCGGCATGGCGTCACTGGTATGAGATGTAGGATGGGCAAGGAGAGACTTCAAATGCATTATGCTTGAAATGGTTGACCAGATGTTAAAACAAACCCAACAAACAAACTATTTAAACCAGCACTCCATGATGCTAGATCTCACAGGTTCACAGTGAGAGAGCATCAAACATGGAAGTGCGGAACCAGGTCCTTGATGCTCTTTTGCTGTGAACCTGTGATTTCCAACATAGTGCCTCCTCTTCATTTCCTGTTTACAGACTTTAGATAATTGAAAATTGATAGTAATTTTGGGAACTGACAAAAGGCTATGCTCAGACACCACTTAATCATATGACCTGCCACACTCTGCTATTGCAGCCTACTCTCCTGAAATACTCCGACGGGTCTACCTTTATCTCATGGACTGTGATTTTGTTAAGTCATTTTAATGAAAGAATTTTACTTTCTTGGACGCAACAAGAATTTTATCACTTGGATGGTTGCGACTGCCTGTGGCGAGGTTGGGGCCACAGGCAATAATGGTTTTAACAATTCATTTATTGTCGACCAGTCGGCATGGAGACACTGGTATGAGATGTAGGATGGGCAATGAGAGACTTTCACATGCATTATGCTTGAAATGGTTGACCGGATGTTAAAACAAACCCAACAAACAAACTATTTAAACCAGCACTCCATGATGCTAGATCTCACAGGTCCACAGTGAGAGAGCATCAAACATGGATGTGCGGAACCAGGTCCTTGATGCTCTTTTGCTGTGAACCTGTGATTTCCAACATAGCGCCTCCTCTTCATTTCCTGTTTACAAACTTTAGATAATTGAAATTTGATAGTAATTTTGGGAACTGACAAAAGGCTATGCTCAGACACCACTTAATCATTTATATGACCTGCCACACTCTGCTATTGCAGCCTACTCTCCTGAAATACTCCGACGGGTCTACCTTTATCTCATGGACTGTGATTGTCATACATCAGAGACATGTCATCTTGTCTGAGACTTTATTGTCTAATCTCTCTATCATGGTCACCTCGTATACTTGAACTCACTTTGGGCTTGTCCCAAGGGTGACCATGATAGAGAGATTTCACTCTGGCATCAGAGTCGTCATTTTGTTAAGTCATTTTAATGAAACAATTTTACTTTATTGGACGCAACAAGAATTTTATCACTTGGATGGTTGCGACTGCCTGTGGCGAGGTTGGGGCCACAGGCAATAATGGTTTTAACAATTTATATTGTCGACCAGTCGGCATGGCGACACTGGTATGAGATGTAGGATTGGCAAGGAGAGACTTCACATGCATTATGCTTGAAATGGTTGACTGGATGTTAAAACAAACCCAACAAACAAACTATTTAAACCAGCACTCCATGATGCTAGATCTCACAGGTTCACAGTGAGAGAGCATCAAACATGGATGTGCGGAACCAGGTCCTTGATGCTCTTTTGCTGTGAACCTGTGATTTCCAACATAGCGCCTCCTCTTCATTTCCTGTTTACAGACTTTAGATAATTGAAAATTGATAGTAATTTTGGGAACTGACAAAAGGCTATGCTCAGACACCACTTAATCATATGACCTGCCACACTCTGCTATTGCAGCCTACTCTCCTGAAATACTCCGACGGGTCTACCTTTATCTCATGGACTGTGATTTTGTTAAGTCATTTTAATGAAAGAATTTTACTTTCTTGGACGCAACAAGAATTTTATCACTTGGATGGTTGCGACTGCCTGTGGCGAGGTTGGGGCCACAGGCAATAATGGTTTTAACAATTCATTTATTGTCGACCAGTTGGCATGGAGACACTGGTATGAGATGTAGGATGGGCAATGAGAGACTTTCACATGCATTATGCTTGAAATGGTTGACCGGATATTAAAACAAACCCAACAAACAAACTATTTAAACCAGCACTCCATGATGCTAGATCTCACAGGTCCACAGTGAGAGAGCATCAAACATGGATGTGCGGAACCAGGTCCTTGATGCTCTTTTGCTGTGAACCTGTGATTTCCAACATAGCGCCTCCTCTTCATTTCCTGTTTACAAACTTTAGATAATTGAAATTTGATAGTAATTTTGGGAACTGACAAAAGGCTATGCTCAGACACCACTTAATCATTTATATGACCTGCCACACTCTGCTATTGCAGCCTACTCTCCTGAAATACTCCGACGGGTCTACCTTTATCTCATGGACTGTGATTGTCATACATCAGAGACATGTCATCTTGTCTGAGACTTTATTGTCTAATCTCTCTATCATGGTCACCTCGTATACTTGAACTCACTTTGGCTTGTCCCAAGGGTGACCATGATAGAGAGATTTCACTCTGGCATCAGAGTCGTCATTTTGTTAAGTCATTTTAATGAAAGAATTTTACTTTATTGGACGCAACAAGAATTTTATCACTTGGATGGTTGCGACTGCCTGTGGCGAGGTTGGGGCCACAGGCAATAATGGTTTTAACAATTCATTTATTGTCGACCAGTCGGCATGGCGACACTGGTATGAGATGTAGGATGAGCAATGAGAGACCTTCACATGCATTATGCTTGAAATGGTTGACTGGATGTTAAAACAAACCAAACAAACAAACTATTTAAACCAGCACTCCATGATGCTAGATCTCACAGATTCACAGTGAGAGAGCATCAAACATGGATGTGCGGAACCAGGTCCTTGATGCTCTTTTGCTGTGAACCTGTGATTTCCAACATAGCGCCTCCTCTTCATTTCCTGTTTACAGACTTTAGATAATTGAAAATTGATAGTAATTTTAGGAACTGACAAAAGGCTATGCTCAGACACCACTTAATCATATGACCTGCCACACTCCGCTATTGCAGCCTACTCTCCTGAAATACTCCGACGGGTCTACCTTTATCTCATGGACTGTGATTGTCATACATCAGAGACATGGTCACCTCGTATACTTGAACTCACTTTTTACTGTTACAAATTTTAGACGGGTCTATCTTTATCTCAGATTATTTTATCCAGCCACATACATCGTCTTCTTAAATTTATCCCATCAATGGGCAATAAAAGACTTAATAAAGGACTGTGATTGTCATACATCAGAGACATCAAACAATTTTACACTGAAGTGAAGAGAGATTTCACTCTGGCATGGGGGTGGGGTGGGGCATTGATCTTGCATCTTAATCGAAACATTGAATCCATTTATATGGAAAATTTTCCTTTTCAAACAAACAATTCCGACGTGCCTAGGAAGTATGCTTATGGCCTGCTTGGTTAAGCTAGAGATTAATTAAGCACTGTCAGTTCAGTCAACTAAAGAACTGCATAGATAAACCAGTGAGTAGCAGTTAAGGCTTGTGTAACATATTGACTCGATATGTAATATAATATTAGAATATCATTGCATGCAGGTAGAGCAGGACAATGATACCACCATTATATTTATGTTTTTTTCTGTTTTTCAACTTCTTACCAGACTTTGCCGATTGAACAGACATTGACCAATAGTACCAACACGTTTCTTATGGTGAGAATGGTGAGGACTACAGCGTGATATGCTTGGAATTTAATACCGGATTCCGTTCCATCCTTTTGTAGAGGTCAATGACTCCAACGCTTTCAGAAACTGAACTATATTTCTCCATTTTTAATCAAACATATTTGAATTTTAAAGGTTGTTGCCCATTGTGCAAAGTGCACTTTGACATAAAAAAATCACTGGATTAAGGAACACCTATAAAATTACCATTACCAACAGATGTGCCGCAGACCATTGACACAACACTCCGCCGGTCACATTATACTGACAACGGCAAACCAATCGCTGCAACATACCAATCGGATCTTCATACTGGTCAGTCTCAAAAGGACGTAACTTGCCTACCGAGACGTAAAACTGCACAAACAAACAAACAAACAGACCCCGGCGTTATACCCTTTTCGGTGTTAAATAAACAGTACGCCAACGTAGAAAATACCCATATCTTTTTTTTTTCAAATCCGACCCCCCCCCCCCCCCCCCCACACCAACCAACCAAAATCGACCTACCAGAAATTTCAGTTCAATACTCAATAAATTTCAATTTTTCTGAAGAATGAACTATGAGAAACTCATAAAACAAATGAAGCCCATGAACAGATATGACGCTGGTTCTTGGATGCCATGTCCATGGCCTAAAGAAGTCGACGACACGTCACGTCGCTGAAATTCCTCTACTTTTTTGTATTGTGTAAAAGGTAAAGAAGTACTTCTTTACCTTTTCATCATATCCTTGATTAAAAGATAATACGATTCTGGGAGGTTTTTACCACAAGGAATATTATAAGAAAGGCTTGAAATACGGAACTGCCTTCTTACTTTGTGTGATTGAAGCATGCGTTGGACCTTGTATATGTTTTAAAGTGTAAGAAAGTGGTGAATTCAGTGTTGAAGATAAAAGCATTGACAAGTTTTCAAAGTCATCTGGGCTCTCTCTCTATCGGGGGAATCAGAGGTTCATGAGCAAACATGTGTACACGGTTGTTATATTGAAAAAATAAGAATGGTTTGGTATTTTAGCTGACCCTCGGGTTCGCCAATATATCACTTAAACAATATTGGTTACTGGTCTCGATCATTTATATGACCGGTAAATCTATCTACTGAGCTAAAAGTGACATTTTGATGTCTCTTCACTGTACAAGTTTATCGATATTGGTATCTGGAACTTTTCGGAAACAAATCAGGAATATCTAAGCATAGTGCGCTTATTTGAGTACCCCGATTAGAGTACCCGATAAGAATTCTATCTGGGTTCCTTGGGAACCTTTCTTGTTAGGGTCTGATCTAGGTCTATCGGAAACCTTATTGGAGTTGGCGGATGCCGGTTCTTCAAATACAAAGAAAGTGTATTTGCTATTCCAGAATTCACAACTCATCTACCAAGTGTAGCGGAGAGAGGCTTTCAATTAAGAACTTAATAGATGGATGTTTTCTTTCGATTAAAAAAAATGTGTTCCATGGAATATTTATTTACTTGTTTGTGTCAATAATATCAATATTTCCATACATGATTCTTGTTAAAATTGGGCAAAAAGATGCCCCAACAAACCTTAAAAGCTGGTTAATCATAGAATGCAGCCATCGCCCTTTTTCCATGTAGGGATGCATTTAGCGGCAGTCCTAGCCAAGTGCTTACCATGTGACCAGCACGTGACCCTCCCGGACCACTGGAATCCAGGCACGAAGCTATGAGCTTAACGCCCGCTTACTGATTGCAGGAGACTCCGACTCTGAATTCCTCATTGCAGATTTCAATATCAAACAGGACTGATGTCCGTTGCAATTTCCATTTTCATTATCAGGGATTCAGCACCCATCGGTCTTCAGGTTCTACAAGTACAGCGTATTAGTGAAGTGTCTGCCTGCTTTCAAGCAGAGTGTTCCCGGGACTAAACGTTTGTAAAAACTAGTAAGTTCAAATATTTTGATAATTCTATAATTCATTTTTTTTCAACATATATCTTTGTTCTACCGTTGAGCGCCGCATAGTGGTGCGTAGCTAAAGTGGGAATCACACGATGGGATTCACGTACCTCACAGGCCGTTTGTCTGAGACAAATCCTGTTGAGATTCGGTACTTGAAAACATCTTCTCGTGTGAATGACCTTTTTGCTGAGACAATTTCTTTCTCTTGCAATTGTCGGCTACAATCACCCCTAACAAGGAACAGAATCTCATGAGATTTCGACTTTAAACAGGTTTAAAATTTAGAGGGTCATTTTGGTGAGACAAATGTATTTCACATGTTTTCCCCAATCTGTGAGTCTCAGTGGTCCCAAATAACACCTATTCACACGGGGAAGTACCCTGAGTCGGCGACTGTGTACCCTGTGTACCCAGTTTAACATGTGCAGGGATGTAGGGGTGAGACTATGTACCTGTTAGGTCTTCCTGTGTGAATTGAATCTGCCATGTCATCCTGAGACTGCAGAACACCCCAATCTGTGAAACTATGTACCCAGCTGGAAATAGTAGCCGACTGGTGCAAAGGTGTGAAGTACACCAGTCTCAGGTCCATTTGTCCCATCGTGTGAATCCCACTTTAGTTAGGCCGTCGCTAACTCAAACACTGGTTACTTTAGCTTTTTATTACCCACCTAATACGGAGTCCCCATACTAAACCTATGGAGCCTACAGATTGCAACTGAATAGAATACGGAAAGTCAGTGAAATACGGCTCTTTCTGTCACCTCACGGCCAATTTATGAACCCTTTCTTATGAACAATGCACAGCACTTATGTCTAGTTTCTAATTATTTACAATATCTTTTTAGAATAATTAGTGAAAAGTTGAGTAATTAATACAACATTGTAAAGGAGATAAACTCCCCAAAAAACAGACACGATAATTCTTTCTGAAAGATCTTATCATCAGCCAAGATGACAGTTGGTTTACATGTTGGTTTCAGCATTTGTCACAACATTTCGTGCATGTTGAATGGACTTATTTAAGTGATCATGAAGAAGTATAAAAAAATCCAAATCATGGTAATGTTAATTTCATGATTTATACTCTCTGCATTCAGCTTCTTAGGCTGGTATGATTATAGACACAGTCATAACACAATTGTAGACTATCACATACTGTGTGTGTGTGTGGGGGGGGGGGGGGGGGGGGTAGGGCAGTGTATATTCATGGGGGCAGGGGACTTACTTTGGTAACTAATTTTGTCTAATTTTGACCAGGGGGGGATTTTTTTTTTAAAGTTTGATATTTCGTCAAGGGGGGAGGGGATTTTTGAAGTAAAGGTTTCAGGGGGGGGGGGCTATTTTGATGCCGACAACCATTTAAAGCGGCTTTGAATCAGTCGTCTAGATGGGCGGCGATTCTGTGAAGGGTTGGTCTTTGTCCATCTGCACAAAACGTATCCTTTGCTTCGAGGACATCGCAGTAAAGGGGGGGGGGCATAGGTACACTTTTCCAGTGCTTTTCTGTTGGGGCAGGGGGTGATTTTTTTTGTATTCTTTCGGCGAAGAAGTTGAGAGAAGTTGGACAGCAGTTGAGACCTTTATTTTACTTTCAGGGAGAGCTTTATCTGAGATATTTACTACATTGCTGGTAGTATATTTTTCTAAATTAGCAATTAGCATTCTTTTTAATGATTTTGCTGATTTTATTGTCTATTCCATCTACATGAAGATTGACAACACGGTTCAACAGACACTGTTTCAAACATTTATTTCTAATGAAATCATTGGAGGCAGAAGACACATTTGGGGCCTGTTCGACATTACAGTCTGGCCTATCAGGCCGGTCAATGTTCATTGTCCATTTGAACGACGACGTCCTCACTTCTTCTAGTTTCCCTTCTCACTGTGATCACTGATTATACTGGTCATAGCGTTTTCCGCAGCTGTTGCATTGTCATACCGCAATTTTCCAATTTCCCTTGCTGCTCGGCACAGGAGAGGGGTTCATATCTGTTAAGTCTGTTTTGGTTTTGTCATTGACATTCGAGAAATTGACATCCAAAACCTTGTCATTGATGCAGCCCGCAGAACCACTGCCCTTTTTAAGCAACAGGTTGAATGTGCACTGTTTTTGTGTGCACAAAAAGTTTCTTCCTACATCCCTATCAGGGTTCAGAAGAGGCATTTATGTACCATCATAGGTAGGGCGATCAAGAAGTACTGGGCCAGCTATAAGGTAAGGGGGGGAGGGGCGATTTTCATCTTATATGACTTCTAAAGTCATATAATTGTACTATGATGTCTTTTACATTTCATAAACTTTCATATCATTTGTACCCTTTCAAATCTTTCACATCTTTTGTACACTCATATTTTTTGGGCCCTTTTGTAACATTCATACGCTGGCCAATGTTTTAGTGGTAGTGGACATAGTTCTTGCCTACAAGGTTGAACCATCATCGTCCCTACACTGAAATTGACATTTAGGTATTCTAACTCTAGTGCTGTTGTCCTCTAGATGTACATTGGTGGGGTAGAGTTAGATGAAGTACTCATCACAGACAGAAATTGCCATGAGTAATTAGGTGGTACCACGTGAGGCAGATGACGACGGTGGTGTTTAGTGCAAATGATCAGTGTATTCAGCATGCGTCTTTACCAGTCCTGTAGCTACCTAGTTTCATCTCGTAGATTCAATGAAAGCCAAAATAAGTCTTATTGAACAAATTGGATCTTAAACTACCCTAACAAACAAACAAACAGGGAGGAGCAATGGGGGGTCTGTTGAGTCGACCTTTGTCTTGGTGGTTCTTGGTGGCCAGTAGAGTGGGGGCCAATTGAGTTTCTTCTCAGAAGTAAGGGGGCAGCCAAGTTTTTATCTCATACAAAGTAAGGGGGGGGGGCAATTTTCTTCTCTTATGACTTGGTTTAGTTGAGGAGATAGTTCCATCAACATACTGACATTGACATAGTGGCATTCCAACTTTGGTGCTGTCATAATCAGGCTCCAACTGCTGCTGATCATTGGTGGCAGAAATTGCCATGGTTGTTTAGGAGGTTCTACATGTGGCAGATGCTGAGAGTGCTGTTAGTTGGTACCCATGATCAGTGTATTCAGCATGCCTTTCTACCGGTCCTGTAGTATGGTGTCAGTGGGAAGAGCAATTACCAATCTGTTCACCCTCTTGGTCGCCTCGCCTCCTCGTGGTGCAGATATGCTTGCATGCAAGCCTAACAAAAGCGACCGATTGGGGAGTTAGGTCAGTGGTAAAGAGCACTGGACTTGTAATCCCAAGGTTGTCAGACTTTGTTGATTTCAGTCCCACTTTAGCCACTTTTCTACTTCACCTCAAGCAGTGGTAGATTTACTACTATATTAAAGGCCAGTCTTTCTCATACCATGTCTATGTGCTGTGGGAAGTAAAAGAACTCTCACCTCGGTAAATGTGTAAGGGTGGGATTTCTACCTGAATTCATCACATAGATTTGATCATCACCCTCGTGGTGTAAAAGAACCTTAAGAAAGTCTGGTAAGGACCTATAATGGTTGACTGGACACTAAATCAAACCAAACAAACCAAAGAAACAAAGCAATTGGGGGTCTTTGGGGTTGGCCATTGTGTTGGTGGTTTCTTCTTGTCCAGAGGAAGGGGTGCACAAGGTATATCCCCCCTGGCTGTATTTCCACCTGGCTATTGTAAGGGGGCCCCAAAGTTACTTCTTTGCTGAAGTCAGGTGGGAGCCAAGTTTCTTCTCATATGAAGTAAGGGGGGGGGCGACTTTTTGTGTTGTCTTCTATACTTTGTACCCATTCACTTCTTTCACTCCTTCCATGTTTTTTGTACCCTTTCTTGATTTTTGGAGCCTTTCATATCTTTCAAAGTTAACAAGTACTGCCACATTCTGATGGCTGGTGTTAAGCCGAATTGGCAGTAGGTACCTTTTTTTTTTCTTTGGTATGACCCTACTGGGGTTTGAAACCAAGATCTTCCATGCTCGAGGCGAACACCCCTACCACTTGGCCACCGAGCATTTCTACCAGTCCTGTAGTGCGGTGCTGGTGGGAGGAACAATGGGAGGTCTGTTGTGTTGGCCTTTGTCTTGGTGATTCTTCTTGGCAGGTGGAGGGGAGTCACAGGGAATTTCTCCTTGGCTGCAGTATGGAGAGGCCAATAGTTTATCCTGCCGTACTTCAAAGTTTCATGGAAGTATATCTGTGGCCAGAACTATCTATGGCTGCAACACTTACACTTGTGGCTTAAGTGCCCCTACCTGTGGCCACAATGACTGCACCTGTGGCCACAACTGAAGCCCCAATGCTCACAATACCCACAAATATATTTTCATTGAGAGTACATCATTAATATTTGTATTGAGAGTATGATAAAAGATGTTTTTCTTTTGACCAAAGGGGCTCCCAATTTATAGATCAATTGATTTTCATGGTGAGAAACATCCGGAAGAAATTCAAAAGATAAGAACTACAAACATTTGAAAAGTTGTACACAGTGGATTAAGGCTTCTGTCTTACAGGATGTCTAGGTAAGGGTAAAGTCTGTTCAATATCCTATGTTGAGATCATGACAAATTAACACTCATCTCATTTCCAGCACGCTATTTAATTATAGTGTGGACTGACTAAGTTGGTAAGTTCTGCAGTAGAAAGCTGTGGCTACTTATCGACTGTCATCATTTTGGTCACTGGCGTGCTATTAATTTAGCCTGTAAACCATTCATCTCATCAGAGCATGGTCAATGAAACATGGTATTAACGGATAAAAACCCTGATAAAAAGCATCCTTTTCAATCCACATTTGTAAATATCTGAATAGCCAGGGTAAACATAGGTCAGCTCACCCTGTAGATATTGCCAAATATGTTGAGGTAAAATAAGGTGGACTTTTGGGGAGGAAAATCTTCTTGTGCCGGATTCTATTTTATCATAGTATATTTCTAAAAAGAAAATTGAATTCTCCTCTTGCTGTCAGATTGCCTTTCTTCTTGATATATTTGTTTGATATAATTGACTGGCCCCTTACTTGTTTGTGAATCGTCTTGTGTCAGGTTGCCTTTTTTTAAAAGTATATTTCAAAGAAGAAATCGGGTGCCCCCCCTTGTCTTCCTTGTGTCAGATTCCCTTATGATTAGTATATTTTTAAGAAGGGAATTGAGTGCTCCTGTTGCACCTGCCCCTTAGTTGGTTCATTGGTGGTTCGCTCCTTGCTCCTTTGGTGTCAGATTAGTTTTTTATTAGTGTTTCTCTGAGAAGAAAATTGAGTGCTATCTAACTCCTGCTGACTGAAAAACTTTGCAACATGACAGATTGTCAGTAATTTGGTAAATTTTGTTACATCATACTGTATTTATTGACGTGGGTTTAGCTTGGTAAGCATGGTTCCACAGCCCATAAATCTTGATGGACGTCAAACTTATCAATCGCTGGTTTTGACAGAAAATGGGCATATATTTGCCTTGTCATTATAAAATAGGTTAAATAAACTTTTTTTTTTTTAAAACAATTAAGTACTGGCCTCAATTGAACTGGCATATTATGGGGAAAAAATCCTGGATAAGGGTGCCAGGGTTTGGGGGCCTGCACTTCCTTTTTCATTTTCATTTTTTAGCAATTTTATTCACGATACCATGAATTATGAAAAGGGTTCAAATGACTTGTACACATTCTAACAAAAATGTTATCTTCCTTGTGCCAGATTTGAAACTGGTCGCAAATACCAACTGGTGGTTGAAATAATGACTAGCACACATTCCAACTATAATGTCATCAATTTTTGTACCAGATTTGAAACTGGTCGAAAATACCAACTGCTGGTTAAAATCAGTTTTTTAAATCAAAGACAACAAATGTAGAATGGGAAGTTTTTGTTCTGTCATCCTGTCGGCGGATACTGCCAAGTTCCATGATATCAGAATATTCTACATGACAATGTAAACCTACACTTGGAATCCAGCTTGGAAGTCGTCACATTTCCTTATGTAACTACAATTACATTTGTACGTGCCCACAAGCAAATGAGATATGTGCTTCGCCATCCACAACAATAGAAAAACGATATTCATCATTGAGAGATACCCTACTACATTTTGGATTGGTACAATTCTTCTTCAGGCTAGCAGATTCATTTTCGAAATTCATTTTCTATTGTATCAATTTAATTTATATGTATTGATATCAACCAAAACAGAGTTATCATCTACAGTGACAATACAACGGGTAACATTTTTGCAAAATACCTCTGGGCGAGTCATAGAGGAAACTGACACATCAGAATCGCTAAACATTTCAGGACTAATGCGATCCAGAGAAAATCCCTAGCCAGATATACAATAATCATAAATATCATCAGAAAATTTACCACTGGCCTGACTGACTTCGGGACAAGGAGGTAAATTAACCATATCGCTGACAACAAAATCTTCAATGTGAACTACAGATTCAGTAGATGGGCCACACAAACTCAGGGCCTCATCCTATTTAGGATCAACCTCATGGAAGATTTAAAAGTCAACTCAAGCACAGTCTCCCTCAGACACAATTATGGAGCGTCCAAAAGATTTGTTGCTGGAAATACTGTCCAGTTCCTTCTTTTCAAAGTACAAACACAAGCTTCACAATCCATATGTACCTCTGCACATAGGTACTTAGCTCGAATGATAGATTTGAGTCATGATGTCCCACACACCGAGCCGGTATCACAATTTTTTGCCAAAAATCATTTTTAGTGGTTTTTTTAATTAATACACTTCGTCAGAGTTGGGGGTTTTACAGCTTGCTGGGTTACACAGCTCCATCCCTGTGGTATACATTACCAGCGACAATGTGTGTGTTATTAGCACACTCTCACAACTCACAGCGAGCTGTTGGACAGGTCAATTAGACTTGTTTTCCCGCGGTTTTTAAGTGGCTATCCGCCGCTGGCTATTACAGACACCGTGTTGGGACCAGTCCAGACTGGTTTCTCAGCTGTCAGGTTGAGAACCAGCAGTGAGGATTGATCCTGGGGAGTTGGGCAGGGAACTAGCGGGAACCACTGGGTTGCTAGTGACCAGGCTGACTCAGAATACCCTGTGGAGAACCAGCAAAGTTCTTGCACATGCTCAGTGAGGACATGGGCTGTATATAAGCAGCCTGCTGTGGCTTACTGAGACACACTGGGGTGTGGAGAGACTATGTGCGGTCTCTCTGCAGGACTCTGTCTCTGTGCTCCACCGATGGGAGCTAGCTCTCCGGACTAGCTGTTGACCGATTCGGGTTCCCTAGATGGTGGAGTCAGAGTATCCCGGTTCTCTAGGAGGAGAGGGTCGACCGATGGGTCCCTTCTCTGGATAGAGTTCTGGGGTCCCGAGAGGAGAGCAGGGTGGTGGTGTCCACTGGCCGGAGGGAGGTAAGGTGTACTCCCTCCAGGAGGTGGCCCTTACCAGCCCTGTTATCCTCGAAGGCAGAGCTACGGCGCTGGGTGGTTGTGGTAAAACACAGCTGCGGGTTAGCGGGTGGGACCAGCACAGAGATGGCATCTTGGACCAAAAACTGTAGTGGTGCTCGGGAGGAGCTTCGGCTGTACCCGACACCCAGCCACTACAGAACTATTACTATAGGCCTGAGACCTTCCGCCCTCTGGCAGTATGCATTAGCACTAGTACCCGCCCTTTACCACATACTTTTGCCACAGGTACCCGCCCTTAAAGGGTTAAGAGCTACATCTCAGCTGTATGTAGATACCCATTTTCTGACTCTCTCTAAGCGGTTCAGCTTTTATACTTTTATACTATACAGTAAAAGTTGAATTTTCCTATGGGGCATCCAAAAGATTTGTTGCTGGAAATACTGTCCAGTTCCTTCTTTTCAAAGTACAAACACAAGCTTCACAATCCATATGTACCTCTGCACATAGGTACTTATCTCGAATGATAGATTTGAGTCATGATGTCCCACACACCGAGCCGGTATCACAATTTTTTGCCAAAAATCATTTTTAGTGGTTTTTTTAATTAACACACTTCGTCAGAGTTGGGGGGTTTACAGCTTGCTGGGTTACACAGCTCCATCCCTGTGGTATACATTACCAGCGACAATGTGTGTGTTATTAGCACACTCTCACAACTGACTAGCATGTGTGGTATAAACTACTACAATCAAAGACAAGTAACAAATAGAAACTCTGTTGCGCTATATTTTGGGTAATTGCTTGATGGCAGCAGTAATCACATCGTAGATGCAAGCTTTGTAGGCCTCACAGGATAGTGATATATGGTATAAAGGTATTATCATTCTGTTACTGTAATCATAATATCATTCCTTTTCACTTGGTTCAATAATACATGATAAATTTATAGACATAACTTAACCAACTCTTGACTAAGAAATATAACTTTATGAAACCATGCAAACACTTACAAGGACAGTACATCCCCCTCTAACGGACACCCCATGTAGGTGAGAGGTGGCATTAGGGGGCAGGGCAGTGGCTGGACCAGTGGCGCATCTCATCTTTGTGGTAGTGGGTGTGGTGGAGGAGGTGGCAAGGGCTGGGGCAGTGGGTCTTATCTTTGGCTTTGTGGTTGTGGTGGAGGTGTGTGGGGGGGGATGAATGAGAAGGTGCCCGTGATGCATAGTGCTTAGTCGCTTTGTTTGCCCTACATACTGGGCGTTCCATACCTTGCAGGTGATGTATATCACATTTGAGCTGTTGCATATGACACCCATTTTGGTGTTGTGTTTCCTTCAACTCCCCTGTGGTGTCTAAGTTAATGCAGTATATGCAGTTAGTCTTTCCACAGAATTTGTCGTGGTATGCACCCAAGCATAAAGGTCTGTTTAATATGGGACGAACGAGCCTTAGAAATCTCGTTCGGGGGTCGTCCAGGAACGAGCCGCGTACGAGACGAGGGAGCTGCCATGAGAAAGTCTCGTTAAAAAGAAACTCGTCCAATGGAAGAATCTCATCCATGCTGTCCTACGTCATCATAAAGTCTGGCAACGGACGACACCTCAAAGGGGTGTCCTACACTAGACAATTTAGGGGACTGTTGAATAAAGTTTGTTCGTTTCTGGTGCTGGTGCTGGTACTTTAAAAATAAATCGGTAAAAGGCTAGAAATCGTCTAGTGTAAAGGCCAAATGCATGGCGACTGCAGATCATCTGATTATGTCAGATTATTCAGACAAACTATTGGACAAACTCTGATGCTGGCAACTATTAAAAGCCACCTTGAATCAGTCTTCTAGATGGGCAGCGATTCTGTGAAGGGTTGGTCTTTGACCATCTGCACTTTGGACACAAAATGTGTCCTTTGCTTCGACGACATCGGAGGATGGGGAGGGGGGCATAGGTACAGTTTTCCCTTGCTTTTCAGTTTGGGCAGGGGGTGATTTTTTTTGTATTCTTTGGGTGGGGATTCATATTGGGAACTTGGGGTTGGGCGAACTTATTTCATCTTCATTTTTCTATTTTCTGTGGAGAGCTTCTCTTTTTTTAAATTATGGTGTCTCTCTGTGTCAGATGGGGGAGGGCGGTGTATATTCATGGGGGCAGAGGACTTACTTTGGTAACTAATTTTGTCTAATTTTGTCATGGGGGGGGATTTAAACAAAAATGTTTGATATTTCGTCAAGGGGGGTGGGATTTTTGAAGTAAAGGTTTCACGTTGGCAGGGCTGCTATTTTGATGCTGTTAACTATTTCAAGCCGCCTTGAATCAGTCGTCTAGATGGGCGGCATTTCTGTGAAGGGTTGGTCTTTGTCCATCTGCACAAAATGTGTCCTTTGCTTCGAGGACATCGCAGGATAGGGGGGGTGGCATAAGTACACTTTTCCAGTGCTTTTCAGTTGGGGCAGCTGGTGATTTTTTTTGTATTCTTTGGGTGGGGATTCAAATTGGGAACTTGGGGTTGGGCGAATTTATTTCATTTTCATTTTTCTATGGAGAGCTTCTCTTTTTTTAAATTATGGTATGGTGCTATTTTTTTCATATATTTCCTTGGGGGGGGGGGGGCTATTATAAAAAAAGAATAGAGGGGAGGATGCAATTTTATTCAGGTGCCCCTGTGTGTGTGTGTGTTGGGCGGTGTATATTCATGGGGGCAGAGCACTTTCTTTGGTAACTGGGGGAGGGGGCCAATTTTGTCTATTTTTTTTCCATGGGGGATCGGGGCAGGGAAGTCAAATATTTCAGGTGCTTCTGTGTTGGTGCAGGGAGTGATTGTTTTTGTACATTCATTGGGGTGGGAATTTATATTGGTAACCCTGTGGGCAGGGGGAGGAAGGGGGGTTTATTTCATTTATATTTTTCTATGGCAAGCTTCTCTTTTTTTAAATCATGGCAGTGTATATTCATGGGGGCAGGGGACTTACTTTGGTAACTCTAGGGAAGGGGGCTAATTTTGTCTAATTTTGTCCAGGGGGGATTCAAACAAAAATGTTTGATATTTCGTCAAGGGGGGAGGGGATTTTTGAAGTAAAGGTTTCAGAGGGGGCGGGGTGCTTCTTTGACGCCGGCAACTATTGCAAGCCCCTGTGTGTGTGTGTGTTGGGCGGTGTATATTCATGGGGGCAGGGCACTTTCTTTGGTAATTGGGGGAGGGGGCCAATTTTTTTTTTTTTTTTTCCATGGGGGATCGGGGCAGGGGAGGCAAATATTTCAGGTGTTTCTGTGTTGGTGCAGGGAGTGATTGTTTTTGTACTTTTATTGGGGTGGGGATTTATATTGGTAACTCTGTGGGCAGGGGGAGGAAGGGGGGTTTATTTCATTTATATTTTTCTATGGCAAGCTTCTCTTTTTTTAAATCATGGCAGTGTATATTCATGGGGGCAGGGGACTTACTTTGGTAACTCTAGGGAAGGGGGCTAATTTTGTCTAATTTTGTCCAGGGGGGATTCAAACAAAAATGTTTGATATTTCGTCATGGGGGGAGGGGATTTTTGAAGTAACGGTTTCAGAGGGGGGGGGGTGCTTCTTTGACGCTGGCAACTATTGCAAGCCGCCTTGAATAAGTCGTCTAAATGGGCAGCGATTCTGTAAAGGGTTGGTCTTTGACTATCTGCACTTTGGACACAAAATGTGTCCTTGCCTTCGAGGACATCAGAGGATGAGGGGGGGAGGGTGCTTAGATACAGTTTCCAGTGCTTTTCTGTTGGGGTAGGGGGTGATTTTTTTTGTATTCTTTGGGTGGGGATTCATATTATGAACTTGGGTTTGGGCGAATTTATTTCATCTTCATTTTTCTATGAAGGGCTTCTCTTTTTTTAAATTATGGTATGGTGCTATTTTTTTCATATACTTCCTTGGGGGGAGGGGGCTATTATAAAAAAAGAATAGAGGGGAGGGTGGAATTTTATTCAGGTGCCCCTGTGTGTGTGTTGGGCGGTGTATATTCATGGGGGCAGAGCACTTTCTTTGGTAACTGGGGGAGGGGGCTAATTTTGTCTATTTTTTGTCCATGGGGGATCGGGGCAGGGGAGGCAAATATTTCAGGTGCTTCTGTGTTGGTGCAGGGAGTGATTGTTTTTGTACATTCATTGGGGTGGGAATTTATATTGGTAACCCTGTGGGCAGGGGGAGGAAGGGGGGTTTATTACATTTATATTTTTCTATGACAAGCTTCTTTTTTTTTAAATCATGGGATGGTGCTTATTTTGTTTCATATATTTCCGGGGGGCAGGCTTTAAAAAAAGAGAATAGGCTGGAGGGTGCAATTTTATTCAGGTGTCTGTGTGTGTGTGGGGGGGGGGGGTAGGGCAGTGTATATTCATGGGGGCAGGGGACTTACTTTGGTAACTAATTTTGTCTAATTTTGTCCAAGGGGGGATTTAAAAAAAAAGTTTGATATTTAGTCAAGGGGGGGGGGGATTTTTGAAGTAAAGGTATCAGGGGGGGTGCTATGTTGATGCCGACAACCATTTCAAGCGGCCTTGAATCAGTCGTCTAGATGGGCGGCGATTCTGTGAAGGGTTGGTCTTTGTCCATCTGCACAAAACGTATCCTTTGCTTCGAGGACATCGCAGGATAGGGGGGGGGGCATAGGTACACTTTTCCAGTGCTTTTCTGTTGGGGCAGGGGGTGATTCTTTTTTGTATTCTTTCGGCGAAGAAGTTGAGAGAAGTTGGACGGCAGTTGAGACCTTTATTTTACTTTCAGGGAGACCTTTATCTGAGAGATTTACTACATTGCTGGTAGTATATTTTTCTAAATTAGCAAATAGCATTCTTTTTAATGATTTTGCTGATTTATTGTCTATTCCATCTACATGAAGATTGACAACACGGTTCAACAGACACTGTTTCAAACATTTATTTCTAATGAAATCATTGGAGGCAGAAGACACATTTGGGGCCTGTTCGACATTACAGTCTGGCCTATTGGGCCGGTCAATGTTCATTGTCCATTTGAACGACGACGTCCTCACTTCTTCTAGTTTCCCTTCTCACTGTGATCACTGTGATTATACTGGTCATAGCATTTTCCGCAGCTGTTGCATTGTCATACCGCAATTTTCCAGTTTCCCTTGCTGCTCGGCACAGGAGAGGGGTTCATATCTGTTATGTCTGTTTTGGTTTTGTCATTGACATTCGAGAAATTGACATCCAAAACCTTGTCATTGACGCAGCCCGCAGAACCACTGCCCTTTTTAAGCAACAGGTTGAATGTGCACTGTTTTTGTGTGCACAAAAAGTTTCTTCCTACATCCCTATCAGGGTTCAGAAGAGGCATTTATGTACCATCATAGGTAGGGCGATCAAGAAGTACTGGGCCAGCTATAAGGTAAGGGGGGAGGGGCGATTTTCATCTTATATGACTTCTAAAGTCATATAACTGTACTATGATGTCTTTTATATTTCATAACCTTTCATATCATTTGTACCCTTTCAAATCTTTCACATCTTTTGTACACTCATATTTTTTGGGCCCTTTTGTAACATTCATACGCTGGCCAATGTTTTTGTGGTAGTGGACATAGTTCTTGCCTACAAGGTTGAACCATCATCGTCCCTACACTGAAATTGACATTTAGGTATCCTAACTCTAGTGCTGTAGTCCTCTAGATGTACATTGGTGGGGTAGAGTTAGATGAAGTACTCATCACAGACAGAAATTGCCATGGGTAATTAGGTGGTACCACGTGAGGCAGATGACGACGATGGTGTTTAGTGCAAATGATCAGTGTATTCAGCATGCATCTTTACCAGTCCTGTAGCTACCTAGTTTCATCTCATAGATTCAATGAAAGCCAAAATAAGTCTTATTGAACAAATTGGATCTTAAACTAGCCTAACAAACAAACCAGTCCTGTAGTATTGTGCCAGAGGGAGGAGCAATGGGGGTCTATTGAGTCGACCTTTGTCTTGGTGGTTCTTGGTGGCCAGTAGAGTGGGGGCCACTTGAAATTTCTTCCTGGCTATTGTAGATGGGGCCAGGAGTTTCTTCTCAGAAGTAAGGGGGCAGCCAAGTTTTTATCTCAAACAGAGTAAGGGGGGTGGGCAATTTTCTTCTCTTATGACTTGGTTTAGTTGAGGAGATAGTTCCATCAACATACTGACATTGACATAGTGGCATTCCAACTTTGGTGCTGTCATAATCAAGCTCGAACTGCTGCTGATCATTGGTGGCAGAAATTGCCATGGTTGTTTAGGAGGTTCTACATGTGGCAGATGCTGAGAGTGCTGTTAGTTGGTACCCATGATCAGTGTATTCAGCATGCCTTTCTACCGGTCCTGTAGTATGGTGTCAGTGGGAAGAGCAATTACCAATCTGTTCACCCTCTTGGTCGCCTCGCCTCCTCGTGGTGCAGATATGCTTGCATGCAAGCCTAACAAAAGCGACCGATTGGGGAGTTAGGTCAGTGGTAAAGAGCACTGGACTTGTAATCCCAAGGTTGTCAGACTTTGTTGATTTCAGTCCCACTGCAGCCACTTTTCTACTTCACCTCAAGCAGTGGTAGATTTACTACTATATTAAAGGCCAGTCTTTCTCATGCCATGTCTATGTGCTGTGGGAAGTAAAAGAACTCTCACCTCGGTAAATGTGTAGGGGTGGGATTTTACCTGAATTCATCACATAGATTTGATCATCACCCTCGTGGTGTAAAAGAACCTTAAGAAAGTCTGGTAAGGACCTATAATGGTTGACTGGACACTAAATCAAACCAAACCTCTTGTCCAGAGGAAGGGATGCACAAGGTATATCCCCCCCTGTCTGTATTTCCACCTGGCTATTGTAAGGGGGCCCCAAAGTTACTTCTTTGCTGAAGTCAGGTGGGAGCCAAATTTCTTCTCATTTGAAGTAAGGGGGGGCGACTTTTTGTGTTGTCTTCTATACTTTGTACCCATTCACTTCTTTCACTCCTTCCATGTTTTTTGTACCCTTTCTTGATTTTTGGAGCCTTTCATATCTTTCATAAGTTAACAAGTACTGCTAATTAGTGCCCATGATCAATGTGTTCAGCATGCCTCATTCTAATGGCTGGTGTTAAGCCGAATGGGCAGAAGGTACCTTTTTTTTTTCTTTGGTATGACCCTACTGGGGTTTGAAACCAAGATCTCCCATGCTCGAGGCGAACACCCCTACCACTTGGCCACCGAGCATTTCTACCAGTCCTGTAGTGCGGTGCTGGTGGGATGAACAATGGGAGGTCTGTTGTGTTGGCCTTTATCTTGGTGATTCTTCTTGGCAGGTGGAGGGGAGTCACAGGGAATTTCTCCTTGGCTGCAGTATGGAGAGGCCAATAGTTTATCCTGCCGTACTTCAAAGTTTCATGGAAGTATATCTGTGGCCAGAACTATCTATGGCTGCAACAGTTACACTTGTGGCTTAAGTGCCCCTACCTGTGGCCACAATGACTGCACCTGTGGCCACAACTATTACTGAAGCCCCAATGCTCACAATACCCATAAATATATTTTCATTGAGAGTACATCATTAATATTTGTATTGAGAGTATGATAAAAGATGTTTTTCTTTTGACCAAAGGGGCTCCCAATTTATAGATCAATTGATTTTCATGGTGAGAAACATCCGGAAGAAATTCAAAAGATAAGAACTACAAACATTTGAAAAGTTGTACACAGTGGATTAAGGCTTCTGTCTTACAGGATGTCTAGGTAAGGGTAAAGTCTGTTCAATATCCTATGTTGACATCATGACAAATTAACACTCATCTCATTTCCAGCATGCTATTTAATTATAGTGTGGACTGACTAAGTTGGTAAGTTCTGCAGTAGAAAGCTGTGGCTACTTATCGACTGTCATCATTTTGGTCACTGGCGTGCTATTAATTTAGCCTGTAAACCATTCATCTCATCAGAGCATGGTCAATGAAACATGGTATTAACGGATAAAAACCCTGATAAAAAGCATCCTTTTCAATCCACATTTGTAAATATCTGAATAGCCAGGGTAAACATAGGTCAGCTCACCCTGTAGATATTGCCAAATATGTTGAGGTAAAATAAGGTGGACTTTTGGGGAGGAAAATCTTCTTGTGCCGGATTCTATTTTATCATAGTATATTTCTAAAAAGAAAATTGAATTCTCCTCTTGCTGTCAGATTGCCTTTCTTCTTGATATATTTGTTTGATATAATTGACTGGCCCCTTACTTGTTTATGAATCGTCTTGTGTCAGGTTGTCTTTTTTTAAAAGTATATTTCAAAGAAGAAATCGGGTGCCCCCCCTTGTCTTCCTTGTGTCAGATTCCCTTATGATTAGTATATTTTTAAGAAGGGAATTGAGTGCTCCTGTTGCACCTGCCCCTTAGTTGGTTCATTGGTGGTTCGCTCCTTGCTCCTTTGGTGTCAGATTAGCTTTTTATTAGTGTTTCTCTGAGAAGAAAATTGAGTGCTATCTAACTCCTGCTGACTGAAAGACTTTGCAACATGACAGATTGTCAGTAATTTGGTAAATTTTGTTACATCATACTGTATTTATTGACGTGGGTTTAGCTTGGTAAGCATGGTTCCACAGCCCATAAATCTTGATGGACGTCAAACTTATCAATCGCTGGTTTTGACAGAAAATGGGCATATATTTGCCTTGTCATTATAAAATAGGTTAAATAAACTTCTTTTTTTTTAAAACAATTAAGTACTGGCCTCAATTGAACTGGCATATTATGGGGAAAAAATCCTGGATTAGGGTGTCAGGGTTTGGGGGCCTGCACTTCCTTTTTCATTTTCATTTTTTAGCAATTTTATTCACGATACCATGAATTAAGTCTGTGAAGGCAAAGAAAACCAAAACGAAATAATATCAAGAATGAAAGGGGTTCAAATGACTTGTACACATTCCAACAAAAATGTTATCTTCCTTGTGCCAGATTTGAAACTGGTCGCAAATACCAACTGGTGGTTGAAATAATGACTCGCACACATTCCAACTATAATGTCATCAATTTTTGTTGGGGGTTTTACAGCTTGCTGGGTTACACAGCTCCATCCCTGTGGTATACATTACCAGCGACAATGTGTGTTATTAGCACACTCTCACAACTCACAGCGAGCTGTTGGACAGGTCAATTAGACTTGTTTTCCCGCGGTTTTTGAAGTGGCTATCCGCCGCTGGCTATTACAGACACCGTGTTGGGACCAGTCCAGACTGGTTTCTCAGCTGTCAGGTTGAGAACCAGCAGTGAGGATTGATCCTGGGGAGTTGGGCAGGGAACTAGCGGGAACCACTGGGTTGCTAGTGACCAGGCTGACTCAGAATACCCCGTGGAGAACCAGCAAAGTTCTTGCACATGCTCAGTGAGGACATGGGCTGTATATAAGCAGCCTGCTGTGGCTTACTGAGACACACTGGGGTGTGGAGAGACTATGTGCGGTCTCTCTGCAGGACTCTGTCTCTGTGCTCCACCTATGGGAGCTAGCTCTCCGGACTAGCTGTTGACCGATTCGGGTTCCCTAGATGGTGGAGTCAAGAGTATCCCGGTTCTCTAGGAGGAGAGGGTCGACCGATGGGCCTCTTCTCTGGATAGAGTTCTGGGGTCCCGAGAGGAGAGCAGGGTGGTGGTGTCCACTGGCCGGAGGGAGGTAAGGTGTACTCCCTCCAGGAGGTGGCTCTTACCAGCCTTGTTATCCTCGAAGGCAGAGCTACGGCGCTGGGTGGTTGTGGTAAAACACAGCTGCGGGTTAGCGGGTGGGACCAGCACAGAGATGGCATCTTGGACCAAAAACTGTAGTGGTGCTCGGGAGGAGCTTCGGCTGTACCCGACACCCAGCCACTACAGAACTATTACTATAGGCCTGAGACCTTCCGCCCTCTGGCAGTATGCATTAGCACTAGTACCCGCCCTTTACCACATACTATTGCCACAGGTACCCGCCCTTAAAGGGTTAAGAGCTACATCTCAGCTGAATGTAGATACCCATTTTCTGACTTTCTCTAAGCGGTTCAGCTTTTATACTTTTATACTATACAGTAAAAGTTGAATTTTCCTATGGGGCATCCAAAAGATTTCTTCAGGCTAGCAGATTCATTTTCGAAATTCATTTTCTATTGTATCAATTTAATTCATATGTATTGATATCAACCAAAACAGAGTTATCATCTACAGTGACAATACAACGGGTAACATTTTTGCAAAATACCTCTGGGCGAGTCATAGAGGAAACTGACACATCAGAATCGTTAAACATTTCAGGACTAATGCGATCCTGAGAAAATCCCTAGCCAGATATACAGTAATCATAAATATCATCAGAAAATTTACCACTGGCCTGACTGACTTCGGGCCAAGGAGGTAAATTAACCATATCGCTGACAACAAAATCTTCAATGTGAACTACAGATTCAGTAGATGGGCCACACAAACTCAGGGCCTCATCCTATTTAGGATCAACCTCATGGAAGATTTAAAAGTCAACTCAAGCACGGTCTCCCTCAGACACAATTATGGAGCGTCCAAAAGATTTGTTGCTGGAAATACTGTCCAGTTCCTTCTTTTCAAAGTACAAACACAAGCTTCACAATCCATATGTACCTCTGCACATAGGTACTTAGCTCGAATGATAGATTTGAGTCATGATGTCCCACACACCGAGCCGGTATCACAATTTTTTGCCAAAAATCATTTTTAGTGGTTTTTTTTAATTAATACACTTCGTAAGAGTTGGGGGTTTTACAGCTTGCTGGGTTACACAGCTCCATCCCTGTGGTATACATTACCAGCGACAATGTGTGTTATTAGCACACTCTCACAACTCACAGCGAGCTGTTGGACAGGTCAATTAGACTTGTTTTCCCGCGGTTTTTGAAGTGGCTATCCGCCGCTGGCTATTACAGACACCGTGTTGGGACCAGTCCAGACTGGTTTCTCAGCTGTCAGGTTGAGAACCAGCAGTGAGGATTGATCCTGGGGAGTTGGGCAGGGAACTAGCGGGAACCACTGGGTTGCTAGTGACCAGGCTGACTCAGAATACCCCGTGGAGAACCAGCAAAGTTCTTGCACATGCTCAGTGAGGACATGGGCTGTATATAAGCAGCCTGCTGTGGCTTACTGAGACACACTGGGGTGTGGAGAGACTATGTGCGGTCTCTCTGCAGGACTCTGTCTCTGTGCTCCACCTATGGGAGCTAGCTCTCCGGACTAGCTGTTGACCGATTCGGGTTCCCTAGATGGTGGAGTCAAGAGTATCCCGGTTCTCTAGGAGGAGAGGGTCGACCGATGGGCCTCTTCTCTGGATAGAGTTCTGGGGTCCCGAGAGGAGAGCAGGGTGGTGGTGTCCACTGGCCAGAGGGAGGTAAGGTGTACTCCCTCCAGGAGGTGGCTCTTACCAGCCTTGTTATCCTCGAAGGCAGAGCTACGGCGCTGGGTGGTTGTGGTAAAACACAGCTGCGGGTTAGCGGGTGGGACCAGCACAGAGATGGCATCTTGGACCAAAAACTGTAGTGGTGCTCGGGAGGAGCTTCGGCTGTACCCGACACCCAGCCACTACAGAACTATTACTATAGGCCTGAGACCTTCCGCCCTCTGGCAGTATGCATTAGCACTAGTACCCGCCCTTTACCACATACTATTGCCACAGGTACCCGCCCTTAAAGGGTTAAGAGCTACATCTCAGCTGAATGTAGATACCCATTTTCTGACTTTCTCTAAGCGGTTCAGCTTTTATACTTTTATACTATACAGTAAAAGTTGAATTTTCCTATGGGGCATCCAAAAGATTTGTTGCTGGAAATACTGTCCAGTTCCTTCTTTTCAAAGTACAAACACAAGCTTCACAATCCATATGTACCTCTGCACATAGGTACTTAGCTCGAATGATAGATTTGAGTCATGATGTCCCACACACCGAGCCGGTATCACAATTTTTTGCCAAAAATAATTTTTAGTGTTTTTTTTAATTAACACACTTCGTCAGAGTTGGGGGGTTTACAGCTTGCTGGGTTACACAGCTCCATCCCTGTGGTATACATTACCAGCGACAATGTGTGTGTTATTAGCACACTCTCACAACTGACTAGCATGTGTGGTATAAACTACTACAATCAAAGACAAGTAACAAATAGAAACTCTGTTGCGCTATATTTTGGGTAATTGCTTGATGGCAGCAGTAATCACATCGTAGATGCAAGCTTTGTAGGCCTCACAGGATAGTGATATATGGTATAAAGGTATTATCATTCTGTTACTGTAATCATAATATCATTCCTTTTCACTTGGTTCAATAATACATGATAAATTTATAGACATAACTTAACCAACTCTTGACTAAGAAATATAACTTTATGAAACCATGCAAACACTTACAAGGACAGTACATCCCCCTCTAACGGACACCCCATGTAGGTGAGAGGTGGCATTAGGGGGCAGGGCAGTGGCTGGACCAGTGGCGCATCTCATCTTTGTGGTAGTGGGTGTGGTGGAGGAGGTGGCAAGGGCTGGGGCAGTGGGTCTTATCTTCGGCTTTGTGGTTGTGGTGGAGGTGTGTGGGGGGGGATGAATGAGAAGGTGCCCGTGATGCATAGTGCTTAGTCGCTTTGTTTGCCCTACATACTGGGCGTTCCATACCTTGCAGGTGATGTATATCACATTTGAGCTGTTGCATATGACACCCATTTTGGTGTTGTGTTTCCTTCAACTCCCCTGTGGTGTCTAAGATAATGCAGTATATGCAGTTAGTCTTTCCACAGAATTTGTCGTGGTATGCACCCAAGCATAAAGGTCTGTTTAATATGGGACGAACGAGCCTTAGAAATCTCGTTCGGGGGTCGTCCAGGAACGAGCCGCTTACGAGACGAGGGAGCTGCCATGAGAAAGTCTCGTTAAAAAGAAACTCGTCCAATGGAAGAATCTCATCCATGCTGTCCTACGTCATCATAAAGTCTGGCAACGGACGACACCTCAAAGGGGTGTCCTACACTAGACAATTTAGGGGACTGTTGAATAAAGTTTGTTCGTTTCTGGTGCTGGTGCTGGTACTTTAAAAATAAATCGGTAAAAGGCTAGAAATCATCTAGTGTAAAGGCCAAATGCATGGCGACTGCAGATCATCTGATTATGTCAGATTATTCAGACAAACTATTAGACAAACTCTGATGCTGGCAACTATTAAAAGCCACCTTGAATCAGTCTTCTAGATGGGCGGTGATTCTGTGAAGGGTTGGTCTTCGACCATCTGCACTTTGGACACAAAATGTGTCCTTTGCTTCGACGACATCGGAGGATGGGGGGGGGGGGGGGGCATAGGTACAGTTTTCCCTTGCTTTTTAGTTTGGGCAGGGGGTGATTTTTTTTGTATTCTTTGGGTGGGGATTCATATTGGGAACTTGGGGTTGGGCGAACTTATTTCATCTTCATTTTTCTATTTTCTATGGAGAGCTTCTCTTTTTTTAAATTATGGTGTCTCTCTGTGTCAGATGGGGGGGGCGGTGTATATTCATGGGGGCAGAGGACTTACTTTGGTAACTAATTTTGTCTAATTTTGTCCAGGGGGGGATTTAAACAAAAATGTTTGATATTTCGTCAAGGGGGGTGGGATTTTTGAAGTAAAGGTTTCACGTGGCCAGGGCTGCTGTTTTGACGCTGGCAACTATTTCAAGCCGCCTTGAATCAGTCGTCTAGATGGGCGGCAATTCTGTGAAGGGTTGGTCTTTGTCCATCTGCACAAAATGTGTCCTTTGCTTCGAGGACATCGCAGGATAGGGGGGGTGGCATAAGTACACTTTTCCAGTGCTTTTCAGTTGGGGCAGCTGGTGATTTTTTTTGTATTCTTTGGGTGGGGATTCAAATTGGGAACTTGGGGTTGGGCGAATTTATTTCATTTTCATTTTTCTATGGAGAGCTTCTCTTTTTTTAAATTATGGTATGGTGCTATTTTTTTCATATATTTCCTGGGGGGGGGGGCTATTATAAAAAAAGAATAGAGGGGTGGATGCTATTTTATTCAGGTGCCCCGTGTGTGTGTGTGTTGGGCGGTGTATATTCATGGGGGCAGGGCACTTTCTTTGGTAACTGGGGAGGGGGCCAATTTTGTCTATTTTTTTTCCATGGGGGATCGGGGCAGGGGAGTCAAATATTTCAGATGCTTCTGTGTTGGTGCAGGGAGTGATTGTTTTTGTACATTCATTGGGGTGGGAATTTATATTGGTAACCCTGTGGGCAGGGGGAGGAAGGGGGGTTTATTTCTTTTATATTTTTCTATGGCAAGCTTCTCTTTTTTTAAATCATGGCAGTGTATATTCATGGGGGCAGGGGACTTACTTTGGTAACTCTAGGGAAGGGGGCTAATTTTGTCTAATTTTGTCCAGGGGGGATTCAAACAAAAATGTTTGATATTTCGTCAAGGGGGGAGGGGATTTTTGAAGTAAAGGTTTCAGAGGAGGCGGGGTGCTTCTTTGACGCCGGCAACTATTGCAAGCCCCTGTGTGTGTGTGTGTGTGTTGGGCGGTGTATATTCATGGGGGCAGGGCACTTTCTTTGGTAACTGGGGGAGGGGGCCAATTTTGTCTATTTTTTTTCCATGGGGGATCGGGGCAGGGGACGCAAATATTTCAGGTGTTTCTGTGTTGGTGCAGGGAGTGATTGTTTTTGTACATTCATTGGGGTGGGGATTTATATTGGTAACCCTGTGGGCAGGGGGAGGAAGGGGGGTTTATTTAATTTATATTTTTCTATGATAAGCTTCTCTTTTTTAAAATCATGGCAGTGTATATTCATGGGGGCAGGGGACTTACTTTGGTAACTCTAGGGAAGGGGGCTAATTTTGTCTAATTTTGTCCAGGGGGGATTCAAACAAAAATATTAGATTTTTCGTCAAGGGGGGAGGGGATATTTGAAGTAAAGGTTTCAGAGGGGGCGGGGTGCTTCTTTGACGCCGGCAACTATTGCAAGCCACTGTGTGTGTGTGTGTTGGGCGGTGTATATTCATGGGGGCAGGGCACTTTCTTTGGTAACTGGGGGAGGGGGCCAATTTTGTCTATTTTTTTTCCATGGGGGATCGGGGCAGGGGAGGCAAATATTTCAGGTGTTTCCATGTTGGTGCAGGGAGTGATTGTTTTTATACTTTCATTGGGGTGGGGATTTATATTGGTAACCCTGTGGGCAGGGGGAAGGGGGGTTATTTCATTTATATTTTTCTATGACAAGCTTCTCTGGTTTTAAATCATGGGATGGTGCTTATTTTGTTTCATATATTTCCGGGGGGCAGCTTTAAAAAAAGGGAATAGAGGGGAGGATGCAATTTTATTCGGGTGTCTCTCTGTGTGTGAGGGGGAGGGGGTGTTTATTCATGGGGGCAGGGGACTTACTTTGGTAACTAATTTTGTCTAATTTTGTCCAGGGGGGGATTTAAACAAAAATGTTTGATATTTCGTCAAGGGGGGTGGGATTTTTGAAGTAAAGGTTTCACGTGGGCAGGGCTGCTATTTTGACGCTGGCAACTATTTCAAGCCGCCTTGAATCAGTCGTCTAGATGGGCGGCAATTCTGTGAAGGGTTGGTCTTTGTCCATCTGCACAAAATGTGTCCTTTGCTTCGAGAACATCGCAGGATAGGGAGGGGGGGGGCATAAGTACACTTTTCCAGTGCTTTTCAGTTGGGGCAGCTGGTGATTTTTTTTGTATTCTTTGGGTGGGGATTCAAATTGGGAACTTGGGGTTGGGCGAATTTATTTCATTTTCATTTTTCTATGGAGAGCTTCTCTTTTTTTTAATTATGGTATGGTGCTATTTTTTTCATATATTTCCTTGGGGGGGGGGGGCTATTATAAAAAAAGAATAGAGGGGAGGATGCAATTTTATTCAGGTGCCCCTGTGTGTGTGTGTGTTGGGCGGTGTATATTCATGGGGGCAGGGCACTTTCTTTGGTAGCTGGGGGAGGGAGCCAATTTTGTCTCTTTTTTTTCCATGGGGGATCGGGGCAGGGGAGGCAAATATTTCAGGTGTTTCTGTGTTGGTGCAGGGAGTGATTGTTTTTGTACTTTCATTGGGGTGGGGATTTATATTGGTAACCCTGTGGGCAGGGGGAGATAGGGGGGTTTATTTAATATATATTTTTCTATGATAAGCTTCTCTTTTTTTAAATCATGGCAGTGTATATTCATGGGGGCAGGGGACTTACTTTGGTAACTCTAGGGAAGGGGGCTAATTTTGTCTAATTTTGTCCAGGGGGGATTCAAACAAAAATGTTTGATATTTCGTCAAGGGGGGAGGGGATATTTGAAGTAAAGGTTTCAGAGGGGGCGGGGTGCTTCTTTGATGCCGGCAACTATTGCAAGCCCCTGTGTGTGTGTGTGTTGGGCGGTGTATATTCATGGGGGCAGGGCACTTTCTTTGGTAACTGGGGGAGGGGGCCAATTTTGTCTATTTTTTTTCCATGGGGGATCGGGGCAGGGGAGGCAAATATTTCAGGTGTTTCCATGTTGGTGCAGGGAGTGATTGTTTTTGTACTTTCATTGGGGTGGGGATTTATATTGGTAACCCTGTGGGCAGGGGTAAGGGGGGTTATTTCATTTGTATTTTTCTATGACAAGCTTCTCTGGTTTTAAATCATAGGATGGTGCTTATTTTGTTTCATATATTTCCGGGGGGCAGCTTTAAAAAAAGAGAATAGAGGGGAGGGTGCAATTTTATTCAGGTGTCTCTCTGTGTGTGAGGGGGAGGGGGTGTATATTCATGGGGGCAGGGGACTTACTTTGGTAACTAATTTCTTCTAATTTTGTCCAGGGGGGGGATTTAAACAAAAATGTTTGATATTTAGTCAAGGGGGGGGGGGATTTTTGAAGTAAAGGTTTCAGGGGGGGCTGCTATTTTGACGCTGGCAACTATTTCAAGCCACCTTGAATCAGTCGTCTAGATGGGCAGCACTTCTGTGAAGGGTTGGTCTTTGTCCGTCTGCACAAAACGTGTCCTTTGCTTCGAGGATATCGCAGGAAAGGGGGGGGGGCATAGGTACACTTTTCCAGTGCTTTTCTGTTGGGGCAGGGGTGATTTTTTTTGTATTCTTTGGGTGGGGATTCAAATTGGGAATTTGGGGTTGGGCGAATTTATTTCATTTTCATTTTTCTATGGAGAGCTTCTCTTTTTTTAAATTATGGTATGGTGCTTTTTTTTTCATATATTTCCTTGGGGGGGGGAAGCTATTATAAAAAAAGAATAGGGGGGAGGATGCAATTTTATTCAGGTGCCCCTGTGTGTGTGTGTGTTGGGCGATGTATATTCATGGGGGCAGGGCACTTTCTTTGGTAACTGGGGGAGGGGGCCAATTTTGTCTATCTTTTTTTCCATGGGGGATCGGGGCAGGGGAGGCAAATATTTCAGATGCTTCTGTGTTGGTGCAGAGAGTGATTGTTTTTGTACTTTCATTGGGGTGGGGATTTATATTGGTAACCCTGTGGGCAGGGGGAAGGGGGGTTATTTCATTTATATTTTTCTATGACAAGCTTCTCTGGTTTTAAATCATGGGATGGTGCTTATTTTGTTTCATATATTTCCGGGGGGCTGCTTTAAAAAAAGGGAATAGAGGGGAGGGTGCAATTTTATTCGGGTGTCTCTCTGTGTGTGAGGGGGAGGGGGTGTATATTCATGGGGGAAGCGGACTTACTTTGGTAACTAATTTTGTCTAATTTTGTCCAGGGGGGGATTTAAACAAAAATGTTTGATATTTAGTCAAGGGAGGGGGGGATTTTTGAAGTAAAGGTTTCAGGGGGGGGGGGCTGCTATTTTGACGCTGGCAACTATTTCAAGCCGCCTTGAATCAGTCGTCTAGATGGGCGGCAATTCTATGAAGGGTTGGTTTTTGTCCGTCTGCACAAAACGTGTCCTTTGCTTCGAGGACATCGCAGGAAAGGGGGGGGGGGGGGGCATAGGTACACTTTTCCAGTGCTTTTCTGTTGGGGCAGCGGTGATTTTTTTTGTATTCTTTGGGTGAAGATTCAAATTGGGAACTTGGGGTTGGGCGAATTTATTTCATTTTCATTTTTCTATGGAGAGCTTCTCTTTTTTTAAATTATGGTATGGTGCTATTTTTTTCATATATTTCCTTGGGGGGGGGGGCTATTATAAAAAAAGAATAGAGGGGAGGATGCAATTTTATTCAGGTGCCCCTGTGTGTGTGTGTGTTGGGCGGTGTATATTCATGGGGGCAGGGCACTTTCTTTGGTAGCTGGGGGAGGGAGCCAATTTTGTCTCTTTTTTTTCCATGGGGGATCGGGGCAGGGGAGGCAAATATTTCAGGTGTTTCTGTGTTGGTGCAGGGAGTGATTGTTTTTGTACTTTCATTGGGGTGGGGATTTATATTGGTAACCCTGTGGGCAGGGGGAGATAGGGGGGTTTATTTAATATATATTTTTCTATGATAAGCTTCTCTTTTTTTAAATCATGGCAGTGTATATTCATGGGGGCAGGGGACTTACTTTGGTAACTCTAGGGAAGGGGGCTAATTTTGTCTAATTTTGTCCAGGGGGGATTCAAACAAAAATGTTTGATATTTCGTCAAGGGGGGAGGGGATTTTTGAAGTAAAGGTTTCAGAGGGGGCGGGGTGCTTCTTTGACGCCGGCAACTATTGCAAGCCCCTGTGTGTGTGTGTGTTGGGCGGTGTATATTCATGGGGGCAGGGCACTTTCTTTGGTAACTGGGGGAGGGGGCCAATTTTGTCTATTTTTTTTCCATGGGGGATCGGGGCAGGGGAGGCAAATATTTCAGGTGTTTCTGTGTTGGTGCAGGGAGTGATTGTTTTTGTACTTTCATTGGGGTGGGGATTTATATTGGTAACCCTGTGGGCAGGGGGAGGAAGGGGGGTTTATTTAATTTATATTTTTCTATGATACGCTTCTCTTTTTTTAAATCATGGCAGTGTATATTCATGGGGGCAGGGGACTTACTTTGGTAACTCTAGGGAAGGGGGCTAATTTTGTCTAATTTTGTCCAGGGGGGATTCAAACAAAAATGTTTGATATTTCGTCAAGGGGGGAGGGGATATTTGAAGTAAAGGTTTCAGAGGGGGCGGGGTGCTTCTTTGACGCCGGCAACTATTGCAAGCCCCTGTGTGTGTGTGTGTTGGGCGGTGTATATTCATGGGGGCAGGGCACTTTCTTTGGTAACTGGGGGAGGGGGCCAATTTTGTCTATTTTTTTTCCATGGGGGATCGGGGCAGGGGAGGCAAATATTTCAGGTGTTTCCGTGTTGGTGCAGGGAGTGATTGTTTTTATACTTTCATTGGGGTGGGGATTTATATTGGTAACCCTGTGGGCAGGGGGAAGGGGGGTTATTTCATTTATATTTTTCTATGACAAGCTTCTCTGGTTTTAAATCATGGGATGGTGCTTATTTTGTTTCATATATTTCCGGGGGGCAGCTTTAAAAAAAGGGAATAGAGGGGAGGGTGCAATTTTATTCGGGTGTCTCTCTGTGTGTGAGGGGGAGGGGGTGTTTATTCATGGGGGCAGGGGACTTACTTTGGTAACTAATTTTGTCTAATTTTGTCCAGGGGGGGATTTAAACAAAAATGTTTGATATTTCGTCAAGGGGGGTGGGATTTTTGAAGTAAAGGTTTCACGTGGGCAGGGCTGCTATTTTGACGCTGGCAACTATTTCAAGCCGCCTTGAATCAGTCGTCTAGATGGGCGGCAATTCTGTGAAGGGTTGGTCTTTGTCCATCTGCACAAAATGTGTCCTTTGCTTCGAGAACATCGCAGGATAGGGAGGGGGGGGGGGCATAAGTACACTTTTCCAGTGCTTTTCAGTTGGGGCAGCTGGTGATTTTTTTTGTATTCTTTGGGTGAGGATTCAAATTGGGAACTTGGGGTTGGGCGAATTTATTTCATTTTCATTTTTCTATGGAGAGCTTCTCTTTTTTTTAATTATGGTATGGTGCTATTTTTTTCATATATTTCCTTGGGGGGGGGGGCTATTATAAAAAAAGAATAGAGGGGAGGATGCAATTTTATTCAGGTGCCCCTGTGTGTGTGTGTGTTGGGCGGTGTATATTCATGGGGGCAGGGCACTTTCTTTGGTAACTGGGGGAGGGAGCCAATTTTGTCTCTTTTTTTTCCATGGGGGATCGGGGCAGGGGAGGCAAATATTTCAGGTGTTTCTGTGTTGGTGCAGGGAGTGATTGTTTTTGTACTTTCATTTGGGTGGGGATTTATATTGGTAACCCTGTGGGCAGGGGGAGATAGGGGGGTTTATTTAATATATATTTTTCTATGATAAGCTTCTCTTTTTTTAAATCATGGCAGTGTATATTCATGGGGGCAGGGGACTTACTTTGGTAACTCTAGGGAAGGGGGCTAATTTTGTCTAATTTTGTCCAGGGGGGATTCAAACAAAAATGTTTGATATTTCGTCAAGGGGGGAGGGGATATTTGAAGTAAAGGTTTCAGAGGGGGCGGGGTGCTTCTTTGACGCCGGCAACTATTGCAAGCCCCTGTGTGTGTGTGTGTTGGGCGGTGTATATTCATGGGGGCAGGGCACTTTCTTTGGTAACTGGGGGAGGGGGCCAATTTTGTCTATTTTTTTTCCATGGGGGATCGGGGCAGGGGAGGCAAATATTTCAGGTGTTTCCATGTTGGTGCAGGGAGTGATTGTTTTTGTACTTTCATTGGGGTGGGGATTTATATTGGTAACCCTGTGGGCAGGGGTAAGGGGGGTTATTTCATTTGTATTTTTCTATGACAAGCTTCTCTGGTTTTAAATCATAGGATGGTGCTTATTTTGTTTCATATATTTCCGGGGGGCAGCTTTAAAAAAAGAGAATAGAGGGGAGGGTGCAATTTTATTCAGGTGTCTCTCTGTGTGTGAGGGGGAGGGGGTGTATATTCATGGGGGCAGGGGACTTACTTTGGTAACTAATTTCGTCTAATTTTGTCCAGGGGGGGATTTAAACAAAAATGTTTGATATTTAGTCAAGGGGGGGGGGGATTTTTGAAGTAAAGGTTTCAGGGGGGGCTGCTATTTTGACGCTGGCAACTATTTCAAGCCACCTTGAATCAGTCGTCTAGATGGGCAGCACTTCTGTGAAGGGTTGGTCTTTGTCCGTCTGCACAAAACGTGTCCTTTGCTTCGAGGACATCGCAGGAAAGGGGGGGGGGGGGCATAGGTACACTTTTCCAGTGCTTTTCTGTTGGGGCAGGGGTGATTTTTTTTGTATTCTTTGGGTGGGGATTCAAATTGGGAATTTGGGGTTGGGCGAATTTATTTCATTTTCATTTTTCTATGGAGAGCTTCTCTTTTTTTAAATTATGGTATGGTGCTTTTTTTTCATATATTTCCTTGGGGGGGGGGGGAAGCTATTATAAAAAAAGAATAGGGGGGAGGATGCAATTTTATTCAGGTGCCCCTGTGTGTGTGTGTGTTGGGCGATGTATATTCATGGGGGCAGGGCACTTTCTTTGGTAACTGGGGGAGGGGGCCAATTTTGTCTATCTTTTTTTCCATGGGGGATCGGGGCAGGGGAGGCAAATATTTCAGATGCTTCTGTGTTGGTGCAGAGAGTGATTGTTTTTGTACTTTCATTGGGGTGGGGATTTATATTGGTAACCCTGTGGGCAGGGGGAAGGGGGGTTATTTCATTTATATTTTTCTATGACAAGCTTCTCTGGTTTTAAATCATGGGATGGTGCTTATTTTGTTTCATATATTTCCGGGGGGCTGCTTTAAAAAAAGGGAATAGAGGGGAGGGTGCAATTTTATTCGGGTGTCTCTCTGTGTGTGAGGGGGAGGGGGTGTATATTCATGGGGGCAGGGGACTTACTTTGATAACTAATTTTGTCTAATTTTGTCCAGGGGGGGATTTGAACAAAAATGTTTGATATTTAGTCAAGGGGGGGGGGGGATTTTTGAAGTAAAGGTTTCAGGGGGGGGGGCTTCTATTTTGACGCTGGCAACTATTTCAAGCCGCCTTGAATCAGTCGTCTAGATGGGTGGCGATTCTGTGAAGGGTTGGTCTTTGTCCATCTGCACAAAACGTGTCCTTTGCTTCGAGGACATCGCAGGATAGGGGGGGGGCATAGGTACACTTTTCCAGTGCTTTTCTGTTGGGGCAGGAGGTGATTTTTTTTTGTATTCTTTCGGCGAAGAAGTTTAGAGAAGTTGAACAGTAGTTGAGACCTTTATTTTACTTTCAGGGAGAGCTTTATCTGAGAGATTTACTACATTGCTGGTAGTATATTTTTCTAAATTAGTAATTAACATTCTTTTTAATGATTTTGCTGATTTTATTGTCTATTCCATCTACATGAAGATTGACAACACGGTTCAACAGACACTGTTTCAAACAATTATTTCTAATGAAATCATTGGAGGCAGAAGACACATTTGGGGCCTATCGGACATTACAGTCTGGCCTATTGGGCTGGTCAATGTTCATTGTCCATTTGAACGACGACGTCCTTACTTCTTCTAGTTTCCCTTCTCACTGCGATCACTGTGATTATACTGGTCATAGCGATTTCCGCAGCTGTTGCATTGTCATACCACAATTTTCCAGTTTCCCTTGCTGCTTGGCACAGGAGAGGGGTTCATATCTGTTATGTCTGTTTTGGTTTTGTCATTGACATTCGAGAAATTGACATCCAAAACCTTGTCATTGACGCAGCCCGCAGAACCAATGCCCTTTTTAAGCAACAGGTTGAATGTGCACTGTTTTTGTGTGCACAAAAAGTTTCTTCCTACATCCCTATCAGGGTTCAGAAGAGGCATTTATGTACCATCATAGGTAGGGCGATCAAGAAGTACTGGGCCAGCTATAAGGTAAGGGGGGAGGGGCGATTTTCATCTTATATGACTTCTAAAGTCATATAACTGTACTATGATGTCTTTTATATTTCATAACCTTTCATATCATTTGTACCCTTTCAAATCTTTCACATCTTTTGTACACTCATATTTTTTGGGCCCTTTTGTAACATTCATACGCTGGCCAATGTTTTTGTGGTAGTGGACATAGTTCTTGCCTACAAGGTTGAACCATCATCGTCCCTACACTGAAATTGACATTTAGGTATCCTAACTCTAGTGCTGTAGTCCTCTAGATGTACATTGGTGGGGTAGAGTTAGATGAAGTACTCATCACAGACAGAAATTGCCATGGGTAATTAGGTGGTACCACGTGAGGCAGATGACGACGATTGTGTTTAGTGCAAATGATCAGTGTATTCAGCATGCATCTTTACCAGTCCTGTAGCTACCTAGTTTCATCTCATAGATTCAATGAAAGCCAAAATAAGTCTTATTGAACAAATTGGATCTTAAACTAGCCTAACAAACAAACAAACAAACCAGTCCTGTAGTATTGTGCCAGAGGGAGGAGCAATGGGGGTCTGTTGAGCCGACCTTTGTCTTGGTGGTTCTTGGTGGCCAGTAGAGTGGGGGCCACTTGAAATTTCTTCCTGGCTATTGTAGATGGGGCCAGGAGTTTCTTCTCAGAAGTAAGGGGGCAGCCAAGTTTTTATCTCATACAAAGTAAGGGGGGGGGGCAATTTTCTTCTCTTATGACTTGGTTTAGTTGAGGAGATAGTTCCATCAACATACTGACATTGACATAGTGGCATTCCAACTTTGGTGCTGTCATAATCAAGCTCGAACTGCTGCTGATCATTGGTGGCAGAAATTGCCATGGTTGTTTAGGAGGTTCTACATGTGGCAGATGCTGAGAGTGCTGTTAGTTGGTACCCATGATCAGTGTATTCAGCATGCCTTTCTACCGGTCCTGTAGTATGGTGTCAGTGGGAAGAGCAATTACCAATCTGTTCACCCTCTTGGTCGCCTCGCCTCCTCGTGGTGCAGATATGCTTGCATGCAAGCCTAATAAAAGCGACCGATTGGGGAGTTAGGTCAGTGGTAAAGAGCACTGGACTTGTAATCCCAAGGTTGTCAGACTTTGTTGATTTCAGTCCCACTGCAGCCACTTTTCTACTTCACCTCAAGCAGTGGTAGATTTACTACTATATTAAAGGCCAGTCTTTCTCATGCCATGTCTATGTGCTGTGGGAAGTAAAAGAACTCTCACCTCGGTAAATGTGTAGGGGTGGGATTTTACCTGAATTCATCACATAGATTTGATCATCACCCTCGTGGTGTAAAAGAACCTTAAGAAAGTCTGGTAAGGACCTATAATGGTTGACTGGACACTAAATCAAACCAAACAAACCAAAGAAACAAAGCAATTGGGGGTCTTTGGGGTTGGCCTTTGTGTTGGTGGTTTCTTCTTGTCCAGAGGAAGGGGTGCACAAGGTATATCCCCCCCCTGTCTGTATTTCCACCTGGCTATTGTAAGGGGGCCCCAAAGTTACTTCTTTGCTGAAGTCAGGTGGGAGCCAAATTTCTTCTCATTTGAAGTAAGGGGGGGGCGACTTTTTGTGTTGTCTTCTATACTTTGTACCCATTCACTTCTTTCACTCCTTCCATGTTTTTTGTACCCTTTCTTGATTTTTGGAGCCTTTCATATCTTTCATAAGTTAACAAGTACTGCTAATTAGTGCCCATGATCAATGTGTTCAGCATGCCTCATTCTAATGGCTGGTGTTAAGCCGAATGGGCAGTAGGTACCTTTTTTTTTTCTTTGGTATGACCCTACTGGGGTTTGAAACCAAGATCTCCCATGCTCGAGGCGAACACCCCTACCACTTGGCCACCGAGCATTTCTACCAGTCCTGTAGTGCGGTGCTGGTGGGATGAACAATGGGAGGTCTGTTGTGTTGGCCTTTGTCTTGGTGATTCTTCTTGGCAGGTGGAGGGGAGTCACAGGGAATTTCTCCTTGGCTGCAGTATGGAGAGGCCAATAGTTTATCCTGCCGTACTTCAAAGTTTCATGGAAGTATATCTGTGGCCAGAACTATCTATGGCTGCAACAGTTACACTTGTGGCTTAAGTGCCCCTACCTGTGGCCACAATGACTGCACCTGTGGCCACAACTATTACTGAAGCCCCAATGCTCACAATACCCACAAATATATTTTCATTGAGAGTACATCATTAATATTTGTATTGAGAGTATGATAAAAGATGTTTTTCTTTTGACCAAAGGGGCTCCCAATTTATAGATCAATTGATTTTCATGGTGAGAAACATCCGGAAGAAATTCAAAAGATAAGAACTACAAACATTTGAAAAGTTGTACACAGTGGATTAAGGCTTCTGTCTTACAGGATGTCTAGGTAAGGGTAAAGTCTGTTCAATATCCTATGTTGAGATCATGACAAATTAACACTCATCTCATTTCCAGCACGCTATTTAATTATAGTGTGGACTGACTAAGTTGGTAAGTTCTGCAGTAGAAAGCTGTGGCTACTTATCGACTGTCATCATTTTGGTCACTGGCGTGCTATTAATTTAGCCTGTAAACCATTCATCTCATCAGAGCATGGTCAATGAAACATGGTATTAACGGATAAAAACCCTGATAAAAAGCATCCTTTTCAATCCACATTTGTAAATATCTGAATAGCCAGGGTAAACATAGGTCAGCTCACCCTGTAGATATTGCCAAATATGTTGAGGTAAAATTAGGTGGACTTTTGGGGAGGAAAATCTTCTTGTGCCGGATTCTATTTTATCATAGTATATTTCTAAAAAGAAAATTGAATTCTCCTCTTGCTGTCAGATTGCCTTTCTTCTTGATATATTTGTTTGATATAATTGACTGGCCCCTTACTTGTTTATGAATCGTCTTGTGTCAGGTTGCCTTTTTTTAAAAGTATATTTCAAAGAAGAAATCGGGTGCCCCCCCTTGTCTTCCTTGTGTCAGATTCCCTTATGATTAGTATATTTTTAAGAAGGGAATTGAGTGCTCCTGTTGCACCTGCCCCTTAGTTGGTTCATTGGTGGTTCGCTCCTTGCTCCTTTGGTGTCAGATTAGCTTTTTATTAGTGTTTCTCTGAGAAGAAAATTGAGTGCTATCTAACTCCTGCTGACTGAAAGACTTTGCAACATGACAGATTGTCAGTAATTTGGTAAATTTTGTTACATCATACTGTATTTATTGACGTGGGTTTAGCTTGGTAAGCATGGTTCCACAGCCCATAAATCTTGATGGACGTCAAACTTATCAATCGCTGGTTTTGACAGAAAATGGGCATATATTTGCCTTGTCATTATAAAATAGGTTAAATAAACTTTTTTTTTTTTAAACAATTAAGTACTGGCCTCAATTGAACTGGCATATTATGGGGAAAAAATCCTGGATTAGGGTGCCAGGGTTTGGGGGCCTGCACTTCCTTTTTCATTTTCATTTTTTAGCAATTTTATTCACGATACCATGAATTAAGTCAGTGAAGGCAAAGAAAACCAAAACGAAATAATATCAAGAATGAAAGGGGTTCAAATGACTTGTACACATTCCAACAAAAATGTTATCTTCCTTGTGCCAGATTTGAAACTGGTCGCAAATACCAACTGGTGGTTGAAATAATGACTCGCACACATTCCAACTATAATGTCATCAATTTTTGTACCAGATTTGAAACTGGTCGAAAATACCAACTGCTGGTTGAAATCAATTTTTTAAATCAAAGACAACAAATGTAGAATGGGAAGTTTTTGTTCTGTCATCCTGTCGGCGGATACTGCCAAGTTCCATGATATCAGAATATTCTACATGACAATGTAAACCTACACTTGGAATCCAGCTTGGAAGTCGTCACATTTCCTTATGTAACTACAATTACATTTGTACGTGCCCACAAGCAAATGAGATATGTGCTTCGCCATCCACAACAATAGAAAAACGATATTCATCATTGAGAGAAACCCACTACATTTTGGATTGGTACAATTCTTCTTCAGGCTAGCAGATTCATTTTCGAAATTCATTTTCTATTGTATCAATTTAATTTATATGTATTGATATCAACCAAAACAGAGTTATCATCTACAGTGACAATACAACGGGTAACATTTTTGCAAAATACCTCTGGGCGAGTCATAGAGGAAACTGACACATCAGAATCGCTAAACATTTCAGGACTAATGCGATCCTGAGAAAATCCCTAGCCAGATATACAGTAATCATAAATATCATCAGAAAATTTACCACTGGCCTGACTGACTTCGGGCCAAGGAGGTAAATTAACCATATCGCTGACAACAAAATCTTCAATGTGAACTACAGATTCAGTAGATGGGCCACACAAACTCAGGGCCTCATCCTATTTAGGATCAACCTCATGGAAGATTTAAAAGTCAACTCAAGCACGGTCTCCCTCAGACACAATTATGGAGCGTCCAAAAGATTTGTTGCTGGAAATACTGTCCAGTTCCTTCTTTTCAAAGTACAAACACAAGCTTCACAATCCATATGTACCTCTGCACATAGGTACTTAGCTCGAATGATAGATTTGAGTCATGATGTCCCACACACGGAGCCGGTATCACAATTTTTTGCCAAAAATCATTTTTAGTGGTTTTTTTAATTAATACACTTCGTAAGAGTTGGGGGTTTTACAGCTTGCTGGGTTACACAGCTCCATCCCTGTGGTATACATTACCAGCGACAATGTGTGTTATTAGCACACTCTCACAACTCACAGCGAGCTGTTGGACAGGTCAATTAGACTTGTTTTCCCGCGGTTTTTGAAGTGGCTATCCGCCGCTGGCTATTACAGACACCGTGTTGGGACCAGTCCAGACTGGTTTCTCAGCTGTCAGGTTGAGAACCAGCAGTGAGGATTGATCCTGGGGAGTTGGGCAGGGAACTAGCGGGAACCACTGGGTTGCTAGTGACCAGGCTGACTCAGAATACCCCGTGGAGAACCAGCAAAGTTCTTGCACATGCTCAGTGAGGACATGGGCTGTATATAAGCAGCCTGCTGTGGCTTACTGAGACACACTGGGGTGTGGAGAGACTATGTGCGGTCTCTCTGCAGGACTCTGTCTCTGTGCTCCACCGATGGGAGCTAGCTCTCCGGACTAGCTGTTGACCGATTCGGGTTCCCTAGATGGTGGAGTCAGATTATCCCGGTTCTCTAGGAGGAGAGGGTCGACCGATGGGTCCCTTCTCTGGATAGAGTTCTGGGGTCCCGAGAGGAGAGCAGGGTGGTGGTGTCCACTGGCCGGAGGGAGGTAAGGTGTACTCCCTCCAGGAGGTGGCCCTTACCAGCCCTGTTATCCTCGAAGGCAGAGCTACGGCGCTGGGTGGTTGTGGTAAAACACAGCTGCGGGTTAGCGGGTGGGACCAGCACAGAGATGGCATCTTGGACCAAAAACTGTAGTGGTGCTCGGGAGGAGCTTCGGCTGTACCCGACACCCAGCCACTACAGAACTATTACTATAGGCCTGAGACCTTCCGCCCTCTGGCAGTATGCATTAGCACTAGTACCCGCTTTTTACCACATACTTTTGCCACAGGTACCCGCCCTTAAAGGGTTAAGAGCTACATCTCAGCTGTATGTAGATACCCATTTTCTGACTCTCTCTAAGCGGTTCAGCTTTTATACTTTTATACTATACAGTAAAAGTTGAATTTTCCTATGGGGCATCCAAAAGATTTGTTGCTGGAAATACTGTCCAGTTCCTTCTTTTCAAAGTACAAACACAAGCTTCACAATCCATATGTACCTCTGCACATAGGTACTTATCTCGAATGATAGATTTGAGTCATGATGTCCCACACACCGAGCCGGTATCACAATTTTTTGACAAAAATCATTTTTAGTGGTTTTTTTAATTAACACACTTCGTCAGAGTTGGGGGGTTTACAGCTTGCTGGGTTACACAGCTCCATCCCTGTGGTATACATTACCAGCGACAATGTGTGTGTTATTAGCACACTCTCACAACTGACTAGCATGTGTGGTATAAACTACTACAATCAAAGACAAGTAACAAATAGAAACTCTGTTGCGCTATATTTTGGGTAATTGCTTGATGGCAGCAGTAATCACATCGTAGATGCAAGCTTTGTAGGCCTCACAGGATAGTGATATATGGTATAAAGGTATTATCATTCTGTTACTGTAATCATAATATCATTCCTTTTCACTTGGTTCAATAATACATGATAAATTTATAGACATAACTTAACCAACTCTTGACTAAGAAATATAACTTTATGAAACCATGCAAACACTTACAAGGACAGTACATCCCCCTCTAACGGACACCCCATGTAGGTGAGAGGTGGCATTAGGGGGCAGGGCAGTGGCTGGACCAGTGGCGCATCTCATCTTTGTGGTAGTGGGTGTGGTGGAGGAGGTGGCAAGGGCTGGGGCAGTGGGTCTTATCTTTGGCTTTGTGGTTGTGGTGGAGGTGTGTGGGGGGGGATGAATGAGAAGGTGCCCGTGATGCATAGTGCTTAGTCGCTTTGTTTGCCCTACATACTGGGCGTTCCATACCTTGCAGGTGATGTATATCACATTTGAGCTGTTGCATATGACACCCATTTTGGTGTTGTGTTTCCTTCAACTCCCCTGTGGTGTCTAAGTTAATGCAGTATATGCAGTTAGTCTTTCCACAGAATTTGTCGTGGTATGCACCCAAGCATAAAGGTCTGTTTAATATGGGACGAACGAGCCTTAGAAATCTCGTTCGGGGGTCGTCCAGGAACGAGCCGCTTACGAGACGAGGGAGCTGCCATGAGAAAGTCTCGTTAAAAAGAAACTCGTCCAATGGAAGAATCTCATCCATGCTGTCCTACGTCATCATAAAGTCTGGCAACGGACGACACCTCAAAGGGGTGTCCTACACTAGACAATTTAGGGGACTGTTGAATAAAGTTTGTTCGTTTCTGGTGCTGGTGCTGGTACTTTAAAAATAAATCGGTAAAAGGCTAGAAATCGTCTAGTGTAAAGGCCAAATGCATGGCGACTGCAGATCATCTGATTATGTCAGATTATTCAGACAAACTATTGGACAAACTCTGATGCTGGCAACTATCAAAAGCCACCTTGAATCAGTCTTCTAGATGGGCAGCGATTCTGTGAAGGGTTGGTCTTTGACCATCTGCACTTTGGACACAAAATGTGTCCTTTGCTTCGACGACATCGGAGGATGGGGAGGGGGGCATAGGTACAGTTTTCCCTTGCTTTTCAGTTTGGGCAGGGGGTGATTTTTTTTGTATTCTTTGGGTGGGGATTCATATTGGGAACTTGGGGTTGGGCGAACTTATTTCATCTTCATTTTTCTATTTTCTGTGGAGAGCTTCTCTTTTTTTAAATTATGGTGTCTCTCTGTGTCAGATGGGGGGGGGGGGGGCGGTGTATATTCATGGGGGCAGAGGACTTACTTTGGTAACTCTAGGGAAGGGGGCTAATTTTGTCAAATTTTGTCCCGGGGGGTTTCAAACAAAAATGTTTGATATTTCGTCAAGGGGGGAGGGGATTTTTGAAGTAAAGGTTTCAGAGGGGGGGGGGGGTGCTTCTTTGACGCCGGCAACTGTTGCAAGCCCCTGTGTGTGTGTGTGTTGGGCGGTGTATATTCATGGGGGCACGGCACTTTCTTTGGTAACTCGGGGAGGGGGCCAATTTTGTCTATTTTTTTTCCATGGGGGATCGGGGCAGGGGAGGCAAATATTTCAGGTGTTTCCGTGTTGGTGCAGGGAGTGATTGTTTTTATACTTTCATTGGGGTGGGGATTTATATTGGTAACCCTGTGGGCAGGGGGAAGGGGGGTTATTTCATTTATATTTTTCTATGACAAGCTTCTCTGGTTTTAAATCATGGGATGGTGCTTATTTTGTTTCATATATTTCCGGGGGGCAGCTTTAAAAAAAGAGAATAGAGGGGTGTCTCTCTGTGTGTGAGGGGGAGGGGGTGAATATTCATGGGTGCAGGGGACTTACTTTGGTAACTAATTTCGTCTAATTTTGTCCAGGGGGGGATTTAAACAAAAATGTTTGATATTTCGTCAAGGAGGGTGGGATTTTTGAAGTAAAGGTTTCACGTGGGCAGGGCTGCTATTTTGACGCTGGCAACTATTTCAAGCCGCCTTGAATCAGTCGTCTAGATGGGCGGCAATTCTGTGAAGGGTTGGTCTTTGTCCATCTGCACAAAATGTGTCCTTTGCTTCGAGGACATCGCAGGATAGGGGGGGGGGGGCATAAGTACACTTTTCCAGCGCTTTTCAGTTGGGGCAGCTGGTGATTTTTTTTGTATTCTTTGGGTGGGGATTCAAATTGGAAACTTGGGGTTGGGCGAATTTATTTCATTTTCATTTTTCTATGGAGAGCTTCTCTTTTTTTAAATTATGGTATGGTGCTATTTTTTTCATATATTTCCGGGGGGGGGGGCTATTATAAAAAAAGAATAGAGGGGTGGATGCAATTTTATTCAGGTGCCCCTGTGTGTGTGTGTGTTGGGCGGTGTATATTCATGGGGGCAGGGCACTTTCTTTGGTAACTGGGGGAGGGGGCCAATTTTGTCTATTTTTTTTCCATGGGGGATCGGGGCAGGGGAGGCAAATATTTCAGATGCTTCTGTGTTGGTGCAGGGAGTGATTGTTTTTGTACATTCATTGGGGTGGGAATTTATATTGGTAACCCTGTGGGCAGGGAGAGGAAGGGGGGTTTATTTCATTTATATTTTTCTATGGCAAGCTTCTCTTTTTTTAAATCATGGCAGTGTATATTCATGGGGGCAGGGGACTTACTTTGGTAACTCTAGGGAAGGGGGCTAATTTTGTCAAATTTTGTCCAGGGGGGATTCAAACAAAAATGTTTGATATTTCGTCAAGGGGGGAGGGGATTTTTGAAGTAAAGGTTTCAGAGGGGGGGGGGGTGCTTCTTTGACGCCGGCAACTGTTGCAAGCCCCTGTGTGTGTGTGTGTTGGGCGGTGTATATTCATGGGGGCACGGCACTTTCTTTGGTAACTCGGGGAGGGGGCCAATTTTGTCTATTTTTTTTCCATGGGGGATCGGGGCAGGGGAGGCAAATATTTCAGGTGTTTCCGTGTTGGTGCAGGGAGTGATTGTTTTTATACTTTCATTGGGGTGGGGATTTATATTGGTAACCCTGTGGGCAGGGGGAAGGGGGGTTATTTCATTTATATTTTTCTATGACAAGCTTCTCTGGTTTTAAATCATGGGATGGTGCTTATTTTGTTTCATATATTTCCGGGGGGCAGCTTTAAAAAAAGAGAATAGAGGGGTGTCTCTCTGTGTGTGAGGGGGAGGGGGTGTATATTCATGGGGGCAGGGGACTTACTTTGGTAACTAATTTCGTCTAATTTTGTCCAGGGGGGGATTTAAACAAAAATGTTTGATATTTCGTCAAGGAGGGTGGGATTTTTGAAGTAAAGGTTTCACGTGGGCAGGGCTGCTATTTTGATGCTGTTAACTATTTCAAGCCGCCTTGAATCAGTCGTCTAGATGGGCGGCATTTCTGTGAAGGGTTGGTCTTTGTCCATCTGCACAAAATGTGTCCTTTGCTTCGAGGACATCGCAGGATAGGGGGGGGGGGGGGCATAAGTACACTTTTCCAGCGCTTTTCAGTTGGGGCAGCTGGTGATTTTTTTTGTATTCTTTGGGTGGGGATTCAAATTGGGAACTTGGGGTTGGGCGAATTTATTTCATTTTCATTTTTCTATGGAGAGCTTCTCTTTTTTTAAATTATGGTATGGTGCTATTTTTTTCATATATTTCCTGGGGGGGGGGGGGGGTATTATAAAAAAAGAATAGAGGGGTGGATGCAATTTTATTCAGGTGCCCCTGTGTGTGTGTGTGTTGGGCGGTGTATATTCATGGGGGCAGGGCACTTTCTTTGGTAACTGGGGGAGGGGGCCAATTTTGTCTATTTTTTTTCCATGGGGGATCGGGGCAGGGGAGGCAAATATTTCAGATGCTTCTGTGTTGGTGCAGGGAGTGATTGTTTTTGTACATTCATTGGGGTGGGAATTTATATTGGTAACCCTGTGGGCAGGGAGAGGAAGGGGGGTTTATTTCATTTATATTTTTCTATGGCAAGCTTCTCTTTTTTTAAATCATGGCAGTGTATATTCATGGGGGCAGGGGACTTACTTTGGTAACTCTAGGGAAGGGGGCTAATTTTGTCAAATTTTGTCCAGGGGGGATTCAAACAAAAATGTTTGATATTTCGTCAAGGGGGGAGGGGATTTTTGAAGTAAAGGTTTCAGAGGGGGGGGGTGCTTCTTTGACGCCGGCAACTGTTGCAAGCCCCTGTGTGTGTGTGTGTTGGGCGGTGTATATTCATGGGGGCACGGCACTTTCTTTGGTAACTCGGGGAGGGGGCCAATTTTGTCTATTTTTTTTCCATGGGGGATCGGGGCAGGGGAGGCAAATATTTCAGGTGTTTCCGTGTTGGTGCAGGGAGTGATTGTTTTTATACTTTCATTGGGGTGGGGATTTATATTGGTAACCCTGTGGGCAGGGGGAAGGGGGGTTATTTCATTTATATTTTTCTATGACAAGCTTCTCTGGTTTTAAATCATGGGATGGTGCTTATTTTGTTTCATATATTTCCGGGGGGCAGCTTTAAAAAAAGAGAATAGAGGGGTGTCTCTCTGTGTGTGAGGGGGAGGGGGTGTATATTCATGGGGGCAGGGGACTTACTTTGGTAACTAATTTCGTCTAATTTTGTCCAGGGGGGGATTTAAACAAAAATGTTTGATATTTCGTCAAGGAGGGTGGGATTTTTTAAGTAAAGGTTTCAAGTGGGCAGGGCTGCTATTTTGACGCTGGCAACTATTTCAAGCCGCCTTGAATCAGTCGTCTAGATGGGCGGCAATTCTGTGAAGGGTTGGTCTTTGTCCATCTGCACAAAATGTGTCCTTTGCTTCGAGGACATCGGAGGATAGGGGGGGGGGGGGGCATAAGTACACTTTTCCAGTGCTTTTCAGTTGGGGCAGCTGGTGACTTTTTTTGTATTCTTTGGGTGGGGATTCAAATTGGTAACTTAGGGTTGGGCGAATTTATTTCATTTTCATTTTTCTATGGAGAGCTTCTCTTTTTTTAAATTATGGTATGGTGCTATTTTTTTCATATATTTCCTTGGGGGGGGGGGGCTATTATAAAAAAAGAATAGAGGGGAGGATGCAATTTTATTCAGGTGCCCCTGTGTGTGTGTGTGTTGGGCGGTGTATATTCATGGGGGCAGGGCACTTTCTTTGGTAACTGGGGGAGGGGGCCAATTTTGTCTATTTTTATCCATGGGGGATCGGGGCAGGGGAGGCAAATATTTCAGGTGTTTCTGTGTTGGTGCAGGGAGAGATTGTTTTTGTACTTTCATTGGGGTGGGGATTTATATTGGTAACCCTGTGGGCAGGGGGAGGAAGGGGGGTTTATTTAATTTATATTTTTCTATGATAAGCTTCTCTTTTTTTAAATCATGGCAGTGTATATTCATGGGGGCAGGGGACTTACTTTGGTAACTCTAGGGAAGGGGGTTAATTTTGTCTAATTTTGTCCAGGGGGGATTCAAACAAAAATGTTTGATATTTCGTCAAGGGGGGAGAGGATTTTTGAAGTAAAGGTTTCAGAGGGGGCGGGGTGCTTCTTTGACGCCGGCAACTATTGCAAGCCCCTGTGTGTGTGTGTGTTGGGCGGTGTATATTCATGGGGGCAGGGCACTTTCTTTGGTAACTCGGGGAGGGGGCCAATTTTGTCTATTTTTTTTCCATGGGGGATCGGGGCAGGGGAGGCACATATTTCAGGTGTTTCCGTGTTGGTGCAGGGAGTGATTGTTTTTGTACTTTCATTGGGGTGGGGATTTATATTGGTAACCCTGTGGGCAGGGGTAAGGGGGGTTATTTCATTTGTATTTTTCTATGACAAGCTTCTCTGGTTTTAAATCATGGGATGGTGCTTATTTTGTTTCATATATTTCCGGGGGGCAGCTTTAAAAAAAGAGAATAGAGGGGAGGGTGCAATTTTATTCAGGTGTCTCTCTGTGTGTGAGGGGGAGGGGGTGTATATTCATGGGGGCAGGGGACTTACTTTGGTAACTAATTTCGTCTAATTTTGTCCAGGGGGGGATTTAAACAAAAATGTTTGATATTTCGTCAAGGAGGGTGGGATTTTTTAAGTAAAGGTTTCACGTGGGCAGGGCTGCTATTTTGACGCTGGCAACTATTTCAAGCCGCCTTGAATCAGTCGTCTAGATGGGCGGCAATTCTGTGAAGGGTTGGTCTTTGTCCATCTGCACAAAATGTGTCCTTTGCTTCGAGGACATCGGAGGATAGGGGGGGGGGGCAAAAGTACACTTTTCCAGCGCTTTTCAGTTGGGGCAGCTGGTGACTTTTTTTGTATTCTTTGGGTGGGGATTCAAATTGGTAACTTAGGGTTGGGCGAATTTATTTCATTTTCATTTTTCTATGGAGAGCTTCTCTTTTTTTAAATTATGGTATGGTGCTATTTTTTTCATATATTTCCTTGGGGGGGGGGGGGGCTATTATAAAAAAAGAATAGAGGGGAGGATGCAATTTTATTCAGGTGCCCCTGTGTGTGTGTGTGTTGGGCGGTGTATATTCATGGGGGCAGGGCACTTTCTTTGGTAACTGGGGGAGGGGGCCAATTTTGTCTATTTTTATCCATGGGGGATCGGGGCAGGGGAGGCAAATATTTCAGGTGTTTCTGTGTTGGTGCAGGGAGAGATTGTTTTTGTACTTTCATTGGGGTGGGGATTTATATTGGTAACCCTGTGGGCAGGGGGAGGAAGGGGGGTTTATTTAATTTATATTTTTCTATGATAAGCTTCTCTTTTTTTAAATCATGGCAGTGTATATTCATGGGGGCAGGGGACTTACTTTGGTAACTCTAGGGAAGGGGGTTAATTTTGTCTAATTTTGTCCAGGGGGGATTCAAACAAAAATGTTTGATATTTCGTCAAGGGGGGAGAGGATTTTTGAAGTAAAGGTTTCAGAGGGGGCGGGGTGCTTCTTTGACGCCGGCAACTATTGCAAGCCCCTGTGTGTGTGTGTGTTGGGCGGTGTATATTCATGGGGGCAGGGCACTTTCTTTGGTAACTCGGGGAGGGGGCCAATTTTGTCTATTTTTTTTCCATGGGGGATCGGGGCAGGGGAGGCAAATATTTCAGGTGTTTCCGTGTTGGTGCAGGGAGTGATTGTTTTTGTACTTTCATTGGGGTGGGGATTTATATTGGTAACCCTGTGGGCAGGGGTAAGGGGGGTTATTTCATTTTTATTTTTCTATGACAAGCTTCTCTGGTTTTAAATCATGGGATGGTGCTTATTTTGTTTCATATATTTCCGGGGGGCAGCTTTAAAAAAAGAGAATAGAGGGGAGGGTGCAATTTTATTCGGGTGTCTCTCTGTGTGTGAGGGGGAGGGGGTGTATATTCATGGGGGCAGGGGACTTACTTTGGTAACTAATTTCGTCTAATTTTGTCCAGGGGGGGATTTAAACAAAAATGTTTGATATTTCGTCAAGGAGGGTGGGATTTTTTGAGTAAAGGTTTCACGTGGGCAGGGCTGCTATTTTGACGCTGGCAACTATTTCAAGCCGCCTTGAATCAGTCGTCTAGATGGGCGGCAATTCTGTGAAGGGTTGGTCTTTGTCCATCTGCACAAAATGTGTCCTTTGCTTCGAGGACATCGGAGGATAGGGGGGGGGGGCATAAGTACACTTTTCCAGTGCTTTTCAGTTGGGGCAGCTGGTGACTTTTTTTGTATTCTTTGGGTGGGGATTCAAATTGGTAACTTAGGGTTGGGCGAATTTATTTCATTTTCATTTTTCTATGGAGAGCTTCTCTTTTTTTAAATTATGGTATGGTGCTATTTTTTTCATATATTTCCGGGGGGGGGGGGCTATTATAAAAAAAGAATAGAGGGGAGGATGCAATTTTATTCAGGTGCCCCTGTGTGTGTGTGTGTTGGGCGGTGTATATTCATGGGGGCAGGGCACTTTCTTTGGTAACTGGGGGAGGGGGCCAATTTTGTCTATTTTTATCCATGGGGGATCGGGGCAGGGGAGGCAAATATTTCAGGTGTTTCTGTGTTGGTGCAGGGAGAGATTGTTTTTGTACTTTCATTGGGGTGGGGATTTATATTGGTAACCCTGTGGGCAGGGGGAGGAAGGGGGGTTTATTTAATTTATATTTTTCTATGATAAGCTTCTCTTTTTTTAAATCATGGCAGTGTATATTCATGGGGGCAGGGGACTTACTTTGGTAACTCTAGGGAAGGGGGTTAATTTTGTCTAATTTTGTCCAGGGGGGATTCAAACAAAAATGTTTGATATTTCGTCAAGGGGGGAGAGGATTTTTGAAGTAAAGGTTTCAGAGGGGGCGGGGTGCTTCTTTGACGCCGGCAACTATTGCAAGCCCCTGTGTGTGTGTGTGTTGGGCGGTGTATATTCATGGGGGCAGGGCACTTTCTTTGGTAACTCGGGGAGGGGGCCAATTTTGTCTATTTTTTTTCCATGGGGGATCGGGGCAGGGGAGGCAAATATTTCAGGTGTTTCCGTGTTGGTGCAGGGAGTGATTGTTTTTGTACTTTCATTGGGGTGGGGATTTATATTGGTAACCCTGTGGGCAGGGGTAAGGGGGGTTATTTCATTTGTATTTTTCTATGACAAGCTTCTCTGGTTTTAAATCATGGGATGGTGCTTATTTTGTTTCATATATTTCCGGGGGGCAGCTTTAAAAAAAGAGAATAGAGGGGAGGGTGCAATTTTATTCGGGTGTCTCTCTGTGTGTGAGGGGGAGGGGGTGTATATTCATGGGGGCAGGGGACTTACTTTGGTAACTAATTTCGTCTAATTTTGTCCAGGGGGGGATTTAAACAAAAATGTTTGATATTTAGTCAAGGGGGGGGGGATTTTTGAAGTAAAGGTTTCAGGGGGGGCTGCTATTTTGACGCTGGCAACTATTTCAAGCCACCTTGAATCAGTCGTCTAAATGGGCAGCAAATTCTGTGAAGGGTTGGTCTTTGTCCGTCTGCACAAAACGTGTCCTTTGCTTCGAGGACATCGCAGGAAAGGGGGGGGGGCATAGGTACACTTTTCCAGTGCTTTTCTGTTGGGGCAGGGGTGATTTTTTTTGTATTCTTTGGGTGGGGATTCAAATTGGGAATTTGGGGTTGGGCGAATTTATTTCATTTTCATTTTTCTATGGAAAGCTTCTCTTTTTTAAAATTATGGTATGGTGCTTTTTTTCATATATTTCCTTGGGGGGGGGGGCTATTATAAAAAAAGAATAGAGGGGAGGATGCAATTTTATTCAGGTGCCCCTGTGTGTGTGTGTTGGGCGGTGTATATTCATGGGGGCAGGGCACTTTCTTTGGTAACTGGGGGAGGGGGCCAATTTTGTCTTTTTTTTTTCCATGGGGGATGGGGGCAGGGGAGTCAAATATTTCAGATGCTTCTGTGTTGGTGAAGAGAGTGATTGCTTTTGTACTTTCATTGGGGTGGGGATTTATATTGGTAACCCTGTGGGCAGGGGGAAGGGGGGTTATTTCATTTATATTTTTCTATGACAAGCTTCTCTGGTTTTTAATCATGGGATGGTGCTTATTTTGTTTCATATATTTCCGGGGAGCAGCTTTAAAAAAAGAGAATAGAGGGGAGGGTGCAATTTTATTCGGGTGTCTCTCTGTGTGTGAGGGGGAGGGGGTGTATATTCATGGGGGCAGGGGACTTACTTTGGTAACTAATTTTGTCTAATTTTGTCATGGGGGGGATTTTTAAAAAAAAGTTTGATATTTGGTCAAGGGGGGGGGGGGTTTGAAGTAAAGGTTTCAGGGGGGCAGGGCTGCTATTTTGACGCTGGCAACTATTTCAAGCCGCCTTGAATCAGTCGTCTAGATGGGCGGCGATTCTGTGAAGGGTTGGTCTTTGTCCATCTGCACAAAACGTGTCCTTTGCTTCGAGGACATCGCAGGATAGGGGGGGGGGGGCATAGGTACACTTTTCCAGTGCTTTTCTGTTGGGGCAGGAGGTGATTTTTTTTTGTATTCTTTCGGCGAAGAAGTTTAGAGAAGTTGAACAGTAGTTGAGACCTTTATTTTACTTTTAGGGAGAGCTTTATCTGAGAGATTTACTACATTGCTGGTAGTATATTTTTCTAAATTAGTAATTAACATTCTTTTTAATGATTTTGCTGGTTTTATTGTATTCCATCTACATGAAGATTGAAAACACGGTTCAACAGACACTGTTTCAAACATTTATTTCTAATGAAATCATTGGAGGCAGAAGACACATTTGGGGCCTATCGGACATTACAGTCTGGCCTATTGGGCTGGTCAATGTTCATTGTCCATTTGAACGACGACGTCCTCACTTCTTCTAGTTTCCCTTCTCACTGCGATCACTGTGATTATACTGGTCATAGCGATTTCCGCAGCTGTTGCATTGTCATACCACAATTTTCCAGTTTCCCTTGCTGCTTGGCACAGGAGAGGGGTTCATATCTGTTATGTCTGTTTTGGTTTTGTCATTGACATTCGAGAAATTGACATCCAAAACCTTGTCATTGACGCAGCCCGCAGAACCAATGCCCTTTTTAAGCAACAGGTTGAATGTGCACTGTTTTTGTGTGCACAAAAAGTTTCTTCCTACATCCCTATCAGGGTTCAGAAGAGGCATTTATGTACCATCATAGGTAGGGCGATCAAGAAGTACTGGGCCAGCTATAAGGTAAGGAGGGGAGGGGCGATTTTCATCTTATATGACTTCTAAAGTCATATAACTGTACTATGATGTCTTTTATATTTCATAACCTTTCATATCATTTGTTCCCTTTCAAATCTTTCACATCTTTTGTACACTCATATTTTTTGGGCCCTTTTGTAACATTCATACACTGGCCAATGTTTTTGTGGTAGTGGACATAGTTCTTGCCTACAAGGTTGAACCATCATCGCCCTCTAGATGTACATCGGTGGGGTAGAGTTAGATAAAGTACTCATCACAGACAGAAATTGCCATGGGTAATTAGGTGGTACCACGTGAGGCAGATGACGACGGTGGTGTTTAGTGCAAATGATCAGTGTATTCAGCATGTGTCTTTACCAGTCCTGTAGCTACCTAGTTTCATCTCATAGATTTAATGAAAGCCAAAATAAGTCTTATTCAACAAATTGGATGTTAAACTACCCTAACAAACAAACAAACCAGTCCTGTAGTATTGTGCCAGAGGGAGGAGCAATGGGGGTCTGTTGAGTCGACCTTTGTCTTGGTGGTTCTTGGTGGCCAGTAGAGTGGGGGCCACTTGAAATTTCTTCCTGGCTATTGTAGATGGGGCCAGGAGTTTCTTCTCAGAAGTAAGGGGGCAGCCAAGTTTTTATCTCAAACAGAGTAAGGGGGGTGGGCAATTTTCTTCTCTTATGACTTGGTTTAGTTGAGGAGATAGTTCCATCAACATACTGACATTGACATAGTGGCATTCCAACTTTGGTGCTGTCATAATCAAGCTCCAACTGCTGCTGATCATTGGTGGCAGAAATTGCCATGGTTGTTTAGGAGATTCTACATGTGGCAGATGCTGAGAGTGCTGTTAGTTGGTACCCATGATCAGTGTATTCAGCATGCCTTTCTACCGGTCCTGTAGTATGGTGTCAGTGGGAAGAGCAATTACCAATCTGTTCACCCTCTTGGTCGCCTCGCCTCCTTGTGGTGCAGACCGGATATGCTTGCATGCAAGCCTAACAGAAGCGACCGATTGGGGAGTTAGGTCAGTGGTAAAGAGCACTGGACTTGTAATCCCAAGGTTGTCAGACTTTGTTGATTTCAGTCCCACTGCAGCCACTTTTCTCCTTCACCTCAAGCAGTGGTAGATTTACTGCTATATTAAAGGCCAGTCTTTCTCATACCATGTCTATGTGCTGTGGGAAGTAAAAGAACTCTCACCTTGGTAAATGTGTAGGGGTGAGATTCCTACCTGAATTCATCACATAGATTCGATCATCACCCTCGTGCTGTAAAAGAACCTTGAGAAAGTCTGGAAAGGACCTATAATGGTTGACTGGACGTAAAATCAAACCAAACAAACAAATATCACATACATCGAGGTACTTAAAGATTTCGTGAATTTACAACATCAATCTTAGGATGTAAATGCAATACACCCGTTGTCAGAATACAGCTGAAAATGTACTCATTGTCAAAACTTTGAAAACGCAACAGACTACATAGTGATGATACCTAAAAATATCTAAAATTTCTTTGAAAAAGCAAAACCATTTGACAGGTGAGCTACAATTAACATGTTCCATACATGAAGAATCATAGGATCAGCCTAGTTCCCATCTGAGCCCTGTATTTATTTTCCGGTTTGTAATTGATCTGTGTGGCTGTATTCTCCTTGTAGGTTTCTGCCATTGTATTTCTACCTCTGTCGTGCACTGTTTCTGTGTTGTCTTAACCATATCTTAGATATTATTGAGCCAATATGCATGTTTAGCGCACCAAACTGGAGTTGAAATACCATAGAATACGATGTGATCACTGTAATTTCCCTGGAGATTATCTAAACAGATACCATAAGCATATTACTCTTATACACTGTCATCCAATGCTAAAGAATACGTCCCCATGTGTTTTTTAGCTAAAACATTGCATAACCAGGCAGATGAGGTGCGACAACGGTCTGTGGAAAAAGGTCTTTTTCAGCAATAGCTCATGTAAATAATAATGAGGCATTGAAACTCTGCCAGACACCTGGAGGAGTGTTTTTAGGGCACTTTAGATTGCCATGGCAGTGCTCACATAGTATAACTGCTCTGCATGCTGACGGTGCGCCATTTCTCCCAATCGGGTACCCTTGATCCATCGTTAAGCTTCTTAATGATCCAAAAGCTGTGAATACTGCCTCTGACATTTGCCAGTTGCCATCAAGATAAGGACCCTCACTATTGGGCATGATGTGCACATTGTTTTTCGGCCAGGTGTCATCTGCATTTGACCTCTCACTTGCCGCATAATATGCTACGTCTTACACCTCCAGGGGTGGGGAGTTAGCTCAGTGGTTAGAGCACCGGACTTGTAACCCCAAGGTTGTAAGACTTTGTGGGTTAGAGTCCCACCCCCAGCAGTGGTAGATTTACTGCTATAACAAAGGCCATCCTTCTCATACCATGTCTATGAGGTGTGGGAAGTAAAAAAAACTCTCACCTCGGTAAATGTGTAGGGGTGGGATTTCTACCTGAATTCATCACATAGATTCGATCACCACCCTAGTGGTGTAAAAGAACCTTGAGAAAGTCTGGAAAGGACCTATAATGGTTGACTGGACGTAAAATCAAAACAAACAAACAAATAGTATCAACCTTGTGTTTGCTCTTGAAAGCCCCCCGAGTGCTGAAAATTATCCTCGAATAGGTAAATAACCACTGACATTAATGGAACAATGCAACTGGTTGAAAGCCTCTGAAATTGATCAAAAGACGTTTACAGCAAAGCTTATTTTGTGCTGTGTAAAATATGAAATCCGATTGTAAATTAATACATTTATTACCTTCCATTTTGGGATAAGTGGAAAACATGTTGAAACAGATTTATTTTCTGCTTTCAAAGAGAGATAAATCTCTTTTTCCAAATGCCGACCCTATTGTATTTTCCATACATTTCACAGTAAAATCTGGAAAACGTTGGGCCTCAAATGCCATTTCCCAATTGAGGATGTTTCTGAGCTGCGGGGAACAAAATCACATTTGTTTTATAATACATTCCACAGTGGATCTTTGGGTAATTCTAGAGCTGAATATGGGGATTGAAAAGGGGAAAACTCCTAGTTCGCACAGCTTTCCATGTTCTAAGATGTTTGCATAAATACCCTCCATCCATAATACCATATAAAAAGGACGATGTGTTTCAAGGTGTAATACGACCACTTACGATAATGTTACAGCTGTAAGGGAATTCCATTTTAAGAAGACGAACAAAACGTGGCCTTCTACATTTACTAAAATCAATGGCGTGTTGCTTTGTTTCCCACACTTTGCATTTAGAAAATGCGCGACTGTTTTTTATCTGCTATACAAATAATAAAAAAAAGAGTACAACAGGAAAAGGCAAAGCTCACCGCTTACTATCGGAGTGTAGAGGAGTAGCATATGTATCTTATATATTCTAGTCAGTGATTATAAATGCTTTGAATTTTATGTTCTGGTGTTATACACTCGGAATCGCAGTGGTGTTTTATTTCACATTTTATCTGATTATATATATTTATTTAAAGCCAGATTCATTTCATCCTGTCTCAGCGACATCTTAGTAAGTCAAAAGTAAAGGTCATCAATAGAATGCGAATATATACGTGCACGCAAGGCATTCGGTGAATTGTTCGCATTCACGTTCTACTTTATTCCAGCCGCTGCTGAGAGTGCAAGATCCTTTCGTTAAAGTTAGTAAGATGAGTGCTAAATGTCATTACTAGCTCTTCTCGCTCTGTGCGTTCAGGCACCATACAAAAGTAAAGAACTTGGTATTCAATCGAGTTCGGTGGATGTTGTTGAAAATCGCAGCAATGGCTGGAGGTATATCTCGGAACGATGGAATTCATGAGGTGAGGGTGTAGTAGAGAAGCGTAGCACAGCAACCCGGTCATATATATAGAGGAGTTTGTCGCTTGTCACGTCCCTGTCCTCCTGAGCCTCACTCTCCCCTCCACTATCAGGATGAAATTGAATTTCATGGAGGAGATTATTTCTTGAAGGAGATTGCGCTGTCACTTCGTTTATATGCAGAGGACAGTTCCTGGAACCAGACTTTATGAGCGTTTTAGTGAAGTATAGAGTTCTCCCAGAAAATGCTAGATTCACATTGTTATAGCCTAAAATATAGGTGATCGTTATCAAATGACGACATGAATTACCTACCGTGCATTTCTAAAGTTCCAAAGGGGCAAAAGAGCTGTTTAGGCCAAGACTGGTTTGAAAAGATATCAAGGCTGGATTCCATATAGCCGATTTTACTTCCGATGTGGTCAAGATATACTAGGTAATTACCCGATTACTTACCTTGGTTGAAGTATGAAGGGGAATTTATATTCGAACGAGCCGGGGGCACTACTTAAGTGCCCCAGGATAACAGAGGCAACGTAGTTCCCCCGGTAAGGTAGAATCCTGGGAGCTGTTTCAAAAGTTGGATGGGTGGTAAGCGAGAGTACTGACCGGCAAAGCGAGAGCTCACCACTGCAATTGGAGAGACCGCCCAAACTCTCCTTTCGGAATTTGCGTCGCTGTCGAGGTGGACATGCCGCTCCCTTATTAGGAAAGTGGCGCGCCGCTTGTGGAACAGCGGCACGTCACCTTTCAAGTCTCGGATTGGCAGTTTATTTTTGGCTGCGGGGCGCCTTCTCTCGTGTGGGCATATAGTTCTTTGCTAGAGTTTTGCTCCCCCCTCCCCCCCCCTGCCGGGTGTATGGGAAACCGTCGTAAACTCTGGGAAACCCCGATAATCATACCTGATGAAGACATTTATATAAGAAAGCGCATGATGTTATCGAAGTATAAGAGCGGGTTCTTACACGGCTCGTACTTCTTCACCTTCCTTGGTATTCTGATAAGATGGTCGGCAATGCTGCCAGAACGACGTGACACACGTATCTGACCGCTTACCCTCTCGTGCACTGCGGCAGTGACATGCCACTTACAGCGAGAGCTCGCTTTCTATTGAAACGGTTGGTACCGGTTTTGGTGCCGCTTTCTTGCCGCTTTCTTGCCGCTTGCTGTTGCCGGCCTCTCGCTTTGACATGTGACGTGCCGCAGGCAAGACCTCGCTCGACTTTTGAAACAGCTCCCAGTTTCGGTCCTGTCCCACACCTACCCCGATCTATTGTGACGATGGGCTCCAGACATAGGCCAGTTTTGAGAAGGCTGGATTTAGGAAACTTACCCTTCGAAAATGTGTCCAGTTAAGGCGGTATCGGAGTTAACCCAATATTGATTTTTGTCCTGGCCAAGATCCTAGGGATATCTTACATGGTCTTTATTGCCTTTCTGATTTTGGTAAAGGGCGCAACGAATTATTTCTTACATTGCTTGGAATATCTCGTCATCCCATTATTTGGAGTGTTTGACAAGCTTTCCAGGTTCTTGGATTCGTAAGGTTCGGGATATCACCTTAACAATGGACGATATTCTGATCTGTTTTCAAAGCACTTGTGGTCTGCGACCAAGGCCGAGCTCAACCGTTGGGAAGATGCCAATTTAGTTTTCACTGCTACCGGGCTGGTAGGGGAGTTAGCTCAGTGGTAAAGAGCACGGGACTTTGTTGATTCGGGTCCCACTGCAGCCACTTTTCTCCTTCAGTCCCCAGCAGTGGTAGATTTACTGCTATATCAAAGGCCAATCCTTCTCATACAATGTCTATGTGGTGTGGGAAGTAAAAGAACTCTTACCTCGGTAAATGTGCAGGGGTGAGGTTTCTTCCTACATTCATCTTATAGATTCGGTCAAATCCAAAGTAAGTCTAATTGAACAAATTGGACGTTAAACTACCAAAACAAGCAAACAAATCACTGCTACCAAAAACATATTTTACATAAGATAATGATACTTTATGATGGAAAAATTGTACAAAAGAAAGGAGTACGTATAGGCCTCTGCAGCGCAGGTATTCTGGCCAGTTATATTAGAACTGGTTATATTCCCGTTTCAGTAACAATTCTCAAATTAAAAATACAGATTTTTTAGAAATATTTACACGGTGAAGAGGATGAGATGAATTTGGGTGGCCTTTGTACCACTTAAACACGATATACTGTCCAAGAATTTGGCGGTCTTACTCCTATACTGAGAAGATCTTCATTTTAACATGCTTTTTGTATTGGTATAACGTGCCTTCCTGTACTTCTAAAGGTAGATTGTTCCAAGACGCCATACCATAATACAGTGGATTTCATTCATAAAACGATGTTTTAGGGCGTTTCAAACGCTTATTGTCTAGTGGCAGGTTCGTCAGTTGGTTCTTCCTTTAGTGCCACCTTCCTCATAAGAAGTAAGCCTTCTGGGACTAGTGTCTCAATATCATAGGAATTGATCGCGATAGCAGTGTAGCAGTTGCCGGATGGCCTGTGTATTTGAGCCAACCTTCAGAAGATCGTATATCAATCCGGCGATTGTGTTGCTGTTGTGTTGTCTATGTGGTGTGGGAAGTAAAAGAACTCTTACCTCGGTAAATGTGCAGGGGTGAGGTTTCTTCCTACATTCATCTTATAGATTCGGTCAAATCCAAAGTAAGTCTAATTGAACAAATTGGACGTTAAACTACCAAAACAAGCAAACAAATCACTGCTACCAAAAACATATTTTACATAAGATAATGATACCTTATGATGAAAAAATTGTACAAAAGAAAGGAGTACGTATAGGCCTCTGCAGCGCAGGTATTCTGGCCAGTTATATTAGAACTGGTTATATTCCCGTTTCGTCAGTACAGTTCTTTGAACACCAGAGTGTCAAGTAAAGCCGAGGGATCAAGATTATCTGGTGAAGATAATAATCTTCCGCAACCACCAAGAGGCTGTGGAAAAACATACGACCTTTGTGAGCCCCCAAAGATTTACTCCTCACAAAGGGAACAGCGAGTGACCTGCTTACTGCTGCAAAGTCTGCCTTATATACAAGCCGAGTTACATACTCCAGGCGGACCCATGGTACTTGTGTGCACAGGCTCTCCCGAACCACTACACAGCAGGGAATGATACCCTGCATCTTCTAGCGAAGAGTAAATGCACCGCCACTCGACTGACCTGTATTTGCTTTTATTTCTGACTGATTGCCGACCAAATCGATAATAGTCCTCGATATTGGTGATTCGATAAGAATCAGTAATTATCGTAATTAGTTATAAAATTCTTATAAGCAATATCATAAACTTAAGTATCAGTGGTAAAGCGAATATATAGTGCCTTACTCTCCTGACGTGTTTAGACCGTAAATTAAAGTCAGGGAATAGATGATATGTGTAGATGAAAGGTCAAGTCTTGAAACTCCCCAATTGAATGCTGAAATATCGCCTAGAATAGTAGTTAATAAGCACATGTCCACTTTTAGAATAAATGTTCCTCGGCATTGAACTTCCAAAGTAAGCATATGTTTTGAAGAACCGATAAATAAACTACGGAATTATTGTATGTATTCATTTCAAAAAGGAAGCTAGAATGAGACAAAGTGATGCTGGTGCCGAAGTGTTACTCTCGAAAAACAACTCGCCTTGACGGAATACGGCCAGAGAAGGTTTACTGTAAATAGAGAAGCCTTGCCTGTCAGCTAAAAGTCGACCAGTCCATTCCTAGCAATAGAACGGAGTTCCGTCCCATGCAATAACCACCGCGTTACAACCGGTCTGTCAGATTAGTTAAAGCTAGGATGTAAGACGACCTAATCATTACTTCCTCGCAAATTAAGCAGATCTATGGTGCACCATCCCGGTGTTCTTTCCAAACATATTTTGTTTCATTTTTTTCTAAAAAGATTTCTTCGACAAGATAGATTTCAGCAGATTGCTGCTGGTTTCAACGTTCCGCCAGCATGGCCCGTGTATATAATCATACTTGTTGTTCACTGTGACATTGTAGGACATAATGTATAGAACAAGTTTCTACACAGCACGCACAGTAACTTCACGATTACTTGCTAAGATTCAGATGCTGTAATATCTGCCAGGGCCCATAGTTAATCTATCAGGTGATGACATTGAACAGATTCTATTCGGCCACACTAACCATGTCTTTCTATATTATGTAATAGAAACTTTGGTCAGAGATATTCGAAGACTGAGGTGAATATTCCTGACCAAAATATCGAGGAACAGATGGAATTCGGACACACTCACTATGTCTTTTTATTACTATATACCGAAAATCATTGAAAACGCCATTTTACAACTCTGTGCCTCATGGTATCACCCTACAGTAAGGCACTATGAATGCACGAACATTCACCTTAATCAATAGTTCACAATAATGTCAACAGATCACGTAGGTGTGGGTGGGTAGTAAAAGTGGTACTACTATCGCGTAAAAGTGAGACATTCGTGCACCGGTATATAGTAATATGGACAACAAGGATTCATGCTACCCTAAGGCACCAATTTGCAACGGGATCTGGCGCCAATTTACTTCGAACACTCACTGCCATCAACGAGCTCTGCCATAACAGTAATTAACACAGTGATTATTAACCGCGAGAGATGCAATAAAGCAAGACAGGCCTCATGGAAATTAAGAAATCACAAAAAAGACCAAGCAATGACAATAATTACGCCAAATCACACCACTAATACTTGCCTAATACAAACTTGATTGAAGTATTTCTTTCTTTTTTTAGTAGCAGCATTTATTGATATCAAGAATATTCAATTACAATAAGATATCATGATAACGTTTCAGCAAGATGTTAGGAAGAACAGCTAACAATAACCAAATACCAGTTCAAACAATGAGGTGTAATACAGTGATGAAATTATTGCTGCTTATTTTTGATGGACATTTCAACCAACAAAATACAGTATGAACATGGGTGCTACAGAACTTCAGTATCGTTATAAAAGATTCAGAGGTATCAATCCTAAAGATATCTAATAGGACATACACAGGGGGAGATGGACAAGACATATGAGAGACAATAGGGGAGAAGTTTGTTCTCAACCATTCAAAAACAGACATTGAGTGGGGCAGAAAAGGGCTAAGAGAGGAAGCGTAAACTCTTGTGTAAAAAAAACTTAGGTGTGTATAAGGCAGTACATACATAAAGTATCACAGGGATTATAACATTGATAATTGCCCTTGAGGGATAAGGAACAATTACATGTCACCTGTGATGAACTTCCTCTTGTGCAAATGTTCAGAATTGCAGACAAAGCTGATTTTTCGACTTAATAAATCACAGTATTGATTTATGACATATTGAGAATAACTTTCATCTGCACAGTATCAGTGAAATCAAATATATAGATTATATCAAATTACAAATGGCAACTGTAATAAAATTGTAGAAATCATTTTCAGCGTAGAATGGAATTCGACGCTGTTGGGAACAGCAATTCGGGGTGCTGTAAGGGGGTCTAGGGGCTTTCTTAATATGTAACGTAGATACTCCTAATAAAGAGCAGTAGATAGCTAAAGACGCTTGGAAAACAGTTAAGTTCATATTTCGAATAATGGTAGGGAACATTCATTCTCTGATAAGATCTCTATTTTTGTGCATGAAGTTTGAACATAACGCAAGAAAGCTGTCGCAGCGTTCTCCATTAATATTGTGTGTAAAACGCCCTTACATTTGGAAAAGTGAGCATCTGTTCGGAGAGTGAACAGGGAGCTAGTGATAACATCAACATATTTTTGAGGTGTGTATCCCTTGAGAGGCTCATTAGTTCAACAAACCATTTTACACACAGTATAATATGCATGGAATCACGTTTGATTCGCCATTGAATGAATCGGGAACAAGTGTAACACTGTAAGGCAGCCAACTTCTAGCAGTCCCAATGCCAGGCCAGCTCCTGTCGACCGCTAACCTTAGTGGAAGCGTCGCTAGATGCCTGCATTCTGTTCCACATATTCCACGCTTATCTATCAATGACAGACTCCTTTCTGCTCCTTGTGTATTTAGGAGATGGTGAATCCAACTTGACTCCTCGATACTGTCAGCAAATCATAACTCACAGACTAGAGTTATTCTTAGGTAGATGGCAGAGCGCCTGTTAACATGATTATTGTGCGTACAGAAAAAGCATTCCTGGCCGTCGACCATACAATGTATGTGCTCTAGGTACTGCTTTAGTGAGACCTGGCGACTTGTTCGGCCTCGGCGTTTAGTACTGGGAGCTGTTTCAAAAGTCGAGTGAGGTCTCGCCAGCGGCACGTCGCATTTCAAAGCGAGAGGCCGCAGCAGCGAGCGGCACTTTGAATCAAAGCGGCAGCAAAATCGCTACCAATACCCAATAGCGAGCGGCACCTCCACCTCGACAGCGACGCTTCAAGTGACATTGTTAGCTCTCGCTTTGGCGGTGAGTACTCTCGTTTAGCACCCTCCCGACTTTTGAAACAGCTCCCTGATCCGTTGGTCAGATTTGATATGTTGTTGTGGGATGATGCGTTTCGCTTTGTTGCCTGTGTTCTGTCTGTTACCTATGTGGTCTTGAGGTGTGCTGATTAATTCAGTGTCGGCATCACCCTGATAAAACCACCCCTTGTCTTCTGAGTAGGCACTGATACTATCTAAACTATCATGTTATTCGTCAGTATTTTGAGATCGATTTTTTAAATCTTGTTTTGTTGCTTCTGCGAGCGTTATTTCCCTGCATACTCTACGCCTCCAGGATTTCCGACATCTCGCCGTCGTCATTTCTCCAGGCTTGGCGCTTTTGTAGCCGAGCTTGGTTGGCATTTCTGGACCTGGGTCTCTGCATCTTAGAACTGTTTTAGCATGCTAACAATATCCGCTATTTACCTCGTATTTCCTTGACGCCCTCCGATGTATCATCCACGGTGTTCTTTTTATACCTTGGTATTATTCACCATTCGGTCGTTTTGAACCGCGATACACTGCCACTCTATGAGGTCGTTTTATAGGTTCCTTTGCTGCCAAAACCTGAGATCTTTCCTAGGGTAGTAAGCTTCCGTATGCAGAGTCTCCACATTGGAATGGCGAGTGGGTGGAGGACCATGATGGTCTCAGGGAATGATTACCTGTTGTATACACAAAAAGTAATGGTAATATTGCATTAAATCCAACCATGGCAAAATAACGGATGCACATTCCAGATTTGTTCTACTTGTATCTCCAATTGTATTTTGGGGAACTTGGTGGTTAATGCTTATAGTTTTGGTATACCTTAAACAAACTGAAATATAAAACAATATAGTAGAACTATCAGAATTATTCACAAATACCTTTATACGCTAGTTATAAAGTGCGGTATGTGTTTAATTACTTCGAAGTCCAATTAGGGACAACAATGCTGTGCTCAGAGATTATATACGTTGATAAGGACCTGAAAACTAAAAGGCATATTTTGATAGTATATGTGTACAGGCACCCTGCTTCCACCCCTTTACTGTTAAGATATCAGTTTATCAATGCTCTAGTTGAACATATTAAGTATAAATGTACGGCGAAAATGCTCCAGAATTTTGGCTCTCATGGCGTATTCCAGCGGCCCCTTTAACCAAAAGTCACCACAGATGCACTATCATTTACTGGGTCTTTATTTTCTCCCAATCATTTCATGAGAATAAAAGGTATATTGGACGTGTGTGTGCTCTGTTACTATGGCCGGCGGTATCATGTGACCATAACAGAGACCAAACTTTCAATGGCAAATCAAGAGATGCTTGCCTAGAGACGCCGTAATGTAGAGACTGATTGCTTATGGCATTCAGTGTGGCCAGAGTTTTCTTTGCTTAGTATGAGGCCATTGTAAATATTCTGCGGCCTGTTGGATAGAGGAAATTGCATCTGATTAAGAAAAAAGAAGATTACAGCAGGAAAGATGCCGGCGGAATAACACCTCCATAATTATCTATAGCTAGATTCCTGAGAACACTGAATCTAGAGTTGACATTTGCAAGGGGTCCTTCTCTCATGCCGGCATTTATTATTGAATACAGTCTGCCTTATAAACGTAAAACACACTTGATATTTTAAGAGCTGACAGTTAATCTTGATTTGAAGTGTATTTCAAAGGGTATAATTCTTGCCTGAGGTATATGTGAAATTCAATTTTACCCATGCGGGTAACAAAACATTCAAGGTCTTAAGGAGTCTTATTTTTAGTTGACCCGATCGATTAAATTCTGTTTGAAGCAGGTATATTCCTGCTACTCCTCCTCACTCTATTTGCATAGTTCTTTAACTAACCCTACATAGGGTGTATATAGGCCTCTGACCCCAACTGATTGGACCAGACCAGGCTAGGCGTACGCTACTATATGTTTGATTCCATTTACTAACAGAAATATATAGCCCAGTCAGTAACCAAGCAGTATCTTTGCAATGCGTAAGCTTATTCAAGTGAATATTCATAAAAGTGTGTAATTTTTGAAATGACATGAAATGATATCTTCATGATGTATTACAAATAGTGGGTTCTATGAGAAACATTTCGCTGACCTCTTAAAAAATAATTTTCTTTGTTTCAGGTGAGATGTGAATATTCAAATTGATCCTCTTTACAACGCCACAAACCTGAATACGAGATATCCAGCGGAATGACTCCATGCAATCCGAGTCGTCATAGAACATTCGTCAATCCTTCAGCATATGACAATGCAAGGCGCCTATCTCAAGCTTCACGATAGGGTCTCATCTGATTCGCTGCGCCACTCTGTCATAAAACTGACTGCTAGGAGTGATCTTCAATAAAAGTTTCACGATTAGCCCCAGAGATCGGAGTAAGGAACGATGACTATGTGTTGAGCTACAGAATTTAGGTTGATAGTCATTAATTCAAGGATGTTTACCAATGGTGGAGGCAGCACAACGGTTCATGTTGAAAGCAGATGCAGGCGTTTTGCGCTTCTACCCTGATTGTTCATTTGAAAAGAAAAAACAATTACTGGCTCCAAAGACATCCATTGGCACAAATCAACCGATGATATAGGTAATATTGAAATATTCCCATATCACAGAAAATTACCTTATTGCCACGCCCGTACTGCACAGACAATATGTGCTACAATACAATGTGATGGACAGATTGAGCGGTGCCGGGACTAATTCAAATTTAATCTAGAAATTCTATTATTGAGTTGCATAAAAGCATCCAAGTACTGTTACATCAAGTTAATTAGCGGTGAACCACGGTGATCTGAATGAAGTTCCCAGACAGACAATCACGGAGGTGGTTCTTTGTTATGGGACACATCAAGATCTATCGGATTAATGTGACAGAGTAACTGAACTAAACAGAATTATATATTGAAGTACATCAGTGAAATGTGCCACATGGTGAATATCAGCTATTTTTATATATAACCCGTGAGTGATCAACCTGCCAAAAATAATACCAATTTCAACCATATAACGGTTTTTTGTCATAGAACACCTTGAGTACCTACAGTCAGTTACATCATATTGGACACATGTTCCCAAATAGACTATCCGTTGTGGAATACGCTGTCTTTTGATTCCGATTTCTGACTCCGGGATGGCGACTGAAATAATGGCAGAGATATCAAACCTCAGTTTTACTGACTTTGAAAAATTGACCTTAAACTCCGACTCTCCACCATATGGAGACATGGAGCCCAACCTGACCTCACAAGTGCATTCTGGGAACATCAGTTTCGGCCAACTAGAACCCATGTCGCCGACGCTGGCTGCGTTTGACTCGGCAATTCGGTGGATGGACTACTGCTTCGTGCCTATAGTCTTCTCCGTGGGAGCCGTCGGGAATACTCTCTCCTTCCTGGTGTTTGTGTTCTCACACGTCCGGCGTCTCAGCTCCAGTGTCTACCTGGCCGCCCTGGCTATCACCGACACTGGCTTCCTCCTGTGTGTCTTTGTCTCCTGGGCGAACAACATCGGGATCCACTGGTTCCACCAGCCCGGATGGTGCCAGACGTTCGTCTACTTCACCTACATCTTCAGCTTCCTCAGCGTGTGGTACGTTGTGGCCTTTACCGTAGAGCGCTATATTGCTGTGTGCTTGCCGTTCCAGCGTCAGAACATGTGTACCCCAAAAAGGGCCAAGATCGTCGTCTTGGCCCTGTTGGGTTTGGCGTCACTGCTGTACAATTTTGCTATCTGGACGTCCAAAGTCCAGATGTTCACAAAGACCCCGATGTGCGCGCCGCTGCCGCAGTACTTCACGCTCGCCACGTGGATCACCAGCATCGACAGCGTGTTCACGCTGGTCATTCCCTGCGGGGTGATCCTGGTACTCAACGTGCGGATTGTTTACGCCGTCATCTTCATCACCAAACAGCTGCGAGCAGCTCACCCGGCCTACTGTAGCCACAAGCCGGCCACCACCTCCGTCGTGTCGGCCGGGGGAGGCGGCGGGGCAGGCGGCGGACAGGCGTCCAAGTCTACGGTCCTCGTCACGTCAACGGGTCGCAACACGCCCATCCCCACCGAGTCTCTCGCCCAGCGTCAGAGTCTAGCACAGGTCAGCCATTGATCTATTTATTTTGTTAGTCGGCTGGCCCGCGGAATTTACCCCCACAGAGCAGTATAGTGATTCTCTATCTCTTGTTGACATATTTCCATTTAGGTGCAATAAGAATGTGCTTCATGCATGTCTCATCATGCGCCCCATCCCCGGGGATAAAGAAGAAAAGAGGCAGGTATATGGAATTCAGTTTTGGATAGATAGTAAATATGTATGGTTTACAAAACACGTGATTGTATTGATAGGGTAAATTAATTTAATTACGATAAACTGGTATGGTTTATGATGTCAGACTTGAACGACTTTCCATCTGACACATGGTCGCATCTGACAGCATCTGTGATAGCGCATATATATTTTTATAATTCAGTAGGTAGCAAATTCCACGGAAAACCAGACAAGCTGATTATGATTAGAGTTGGTTTGATTGGGGATTAGATAACATCGAGATATAAGGGCGGTAGATGGGAATTGTTGCGACGTTTCGTCTGATTAATCAGACTTCTCCAGGTCAAAACCAGTCATTATTGTGTATATATCCGCCATTCATAGCAAGGCCGCCAAACGGTAAAGAGCTTATTAGCTGCGCAGTGATGTTCTCAAATGAGTTGATTGCGTTCAGACACATGGACAATCTTCACTCGCTTTCCTTTCTCTCTATAGCTGTTTCTAGTTGCTGTCACTGTCAGAGGAATTTGTACCTAAGGAGCATCAGCCATACTATAAATATGCATATCACTGTACTACCAAGAAGCAACTGAAAAGTGAATGAAGCACACAAAAAGATGCATATCACTGTACAATTATTCTGCCGATGTAAAATGAATGAACCATACAAAAAGAGGCATTTCCCTATACTACTAATATGCCGATGAAAAATGGATTAACCATACAACAAGAGACATTTCACTATTCCCTATGTCGGTGAAAAATGGATGAATCATACAGGAGACATTTCCCTGTTCTACTCCAATGGATGAACCATACGAAAAGGGGCATCTTCCGAAAGTACTGCTATGTAGATTTGGTAATCCATACAAATAGATTTCCCTGTACTGATCTTATACGAATGCAGGTACATTGTATTAGCATTTCTGTCTGCATCGAAGTATCGAAAAAATACTATGCAGATAAACAATTGGTATCGCGTATAGATATACACAATTATTTCTTTTTCTATACAACCATGCAAATGTATGTGTGAATGATGTTAACACAGAAAGACGAGGGAAATTGTTTATGTTGAAAATATTCTTTGGATTCCTATTCATTAGAGTACCTGTACCACGGGTGATAACAAGTCAATTATAAATTGCATTTAACCTAATTTCCAAACATATTCAGAGTTGTCGACCTCATCAAATAAGAAATTGTAATTTTTCTCAGATTTCTGAGATTATTTGGATAGTTCCTCAAGGTTTAACAGTATGAGATCTGGAGACATATAGGAGATATGTGAGTTTAAATGAGGGGACCCCGGGGGGGCGCTCGCACGCAGGCTGTTCAATGGCAGTAACCAGGTCAAAGGTCACCAGAGAGGAAGGACCACTCGCCTGCATGCACCCAAGCAGTCAGCACCCCGCGCAGCCTCCAGCTAAAAGCCAACATGGTGGATAAGGGCAACAGAGACATTGGAGAATAGAGGAGAACTTCAATTTTACCGCATGGGCTAAAGCGACAGGTCTCACGCGGAAGAAGACGGAGGTGCTGACAGGTGACGACTATGCAGACTATGACGTCCTTATGATAATGTCGTGGCAGGATGTAAAGAACCTGTTGATACTGCCGGGGCAAGCAAGTATATTGCATCAGGGGCTTGCCAAGCCCGGCAACACCAACTTCAGCGAGCTAAGAGAAAAGAAGGTTGCGAAGCAGAAAGATGGCCCACAAGTAAAGGGTGACGGGGCCCTTCAGGAGGCGGCGGTAGAATGGGAGAAGATAGGGGAAAATCTGTAGGCGATGAACGGAAGGAGGAGCCACAGCGATGACTCTGATAACAGCAGCAGTTCGACCTTGGATGTGGGGGTCTCAGGCGGCTAGTTTTCGACGTCATCAAATAAGAAATTGTAAATTTTCTCAGATTTCTGAAATTATCTGGATGGTTCCTCAAGGTTTATCGGTATGAGATATTATAAGCCATAACAAGGCAGTAGGATCTCAAAAGTGTATTCTCTAGCATTTAAGATCAGAGAACGTCCCCATCCTCCAAGCAGATATCTTTCAGCTCATATTTCATTTCGTGAATGGAGTTAATCTAATTCTCAAATAATGATTCAGTTAAAGGACCTCTTTCATGACATATAACAAGTTCAAAAATACTCCTAAAGCCTAATCATCAGAATCTACTCGTGTATCATTTTATACACAGAGAGTAAGTATGACTTCTACACAGGTTAGAAAACACTGAGCACTGAAGGAAATCATCTCTACGGGTCCAAGTCACATGCATCCCTTTCATGAAAATGTTTGCCTCTGTATTCCTATGTTCACGCCAGGTATTCTATAAAGGGATAGCAACATGTGGAAACAAGGTGACTGGATCTGTCCCAAGTGGAGAGTGATGCGCCATTGGGCTCGGGCTGGGCGACCTCACCCTGAGTGGTGGACCGCCAGCATGTGAGTAGCTAAGGACGGCCGGCAGCATCACAGTAAGATAATTGTAAAACGTGATCTGAGCCCTTGTGGATATGGCGTAGGCGACGGAAAAATACCAATGAATATATATCAAGGGAAGGATCAGAGATGGCAGTCATACAGTCATTACCGTTCTTAGCTTTAAAAACACCTCCTTGGTATTTATATTTCACGAGGTCTTTGCCCACGTCAGTCGGATACACGTCGTCTTATTCACATTGGTTTTGTAATTACTGTAGAATCCCGCTGAAGGAGAAACCTTGCTAAGTGAGACACCTTTGCTCAGAACGAAAATATTTTGCCCATAAATTAGGTGTTTTATTTTACCCCTGGGAGTTCTCCTTTATAGTGATAATCCATGACGTACGTACGCAATATTTCTGAATAATGCCTCATTCATTCTGTCTTAGATTGTAGAAGATTTATTCGCAAAATTGTGCTCCCCTCCCCGACAGAGTACGTATTTTACAAAGCTGCATCCCAGCTAGGCAGATACCCTTTGCTAGTGTAGCGTACCACTGGTCATTGAGAGTGTGCTATCACTCTCCGCGGTATTTCTACCTTACCAGTGGCAGAGACAAAGCCGCTACCCCGCGCTCCCGCTTCCGCATGGGTTGGTTTGGAATGTTCCGAGGTAGACTGGGGAGATGCGGGATCTACTACCTAGCTTAGTCTAGAACAGAAAACTCCGGACACTTCAGGTATAAAGGTTTTATTAATACCTGTTTGTTACAGTTCCTTGGTGCTGCGGGGCACCAAGTAAAGCCAGGGAAGGGATTCTGGTATCTTCACCGTTGAAAGGTTTGCGGAGAAACCTAACCAATACTGAGGCTCCAGGCGTTCACTCAATTGAGAGGCACCGCGAGAAGACCTGACAACCTGCTGTGGACTCAGCCTATATACTGACTGAGTTACGTAATGTGGGCGACCCTGTGGTATTTGCACATACGGGTCCGCCAGCCTTACTGCACAGTGGGGATCGGCACTCGCGCCACCTAGCATGAAGTGAATTAAACGCTGCCCGACTACCCTGACACTAGTATCATATAACCTGGTGTTATACCTGTTAGTCATTTAGTTATATGTGCCATACTTGCTGGCATTATTCAAGTCTACCATACAGTTATAAGAAGGAGAGCAGGTATGCGAATTTCCAAAATGTCATGAATTTTACAAACCAGCCAATCACAGTGCTTCTAACAGAATCGCACAGAATGAACATGAAGAGACGGTTTTGGCAGTATCATGTTCGGCCTGGTGGCAATATTGACAGAGATTGGCGTCCATTGAAACGACAAGAAAAATGGGTAATAAAAATAACCTTTTTCATAATTAACAGATATATAACGATGAACCAGATCAGCTATAGTAGGCAATATACCATTGGACAAATAGGTGGATAAATCGAGCAGTATCGCTCTGAAGCAACTTAGATATCAGAATCCAGCAAGCTGACGCTAAAGAAATATTTTAAAACAATATAAAAAGAATACTGTCTGACACCCAGCGTGATTAGTGTATTATTCTACTGAGACACACCTATCTGTACCATACAATGAAACGACTGATCAACATTCAATATCATCCTTGTTTCACCATTATACATATCTGAATTACTTGATATTACCTGTCGCGAAAGTTACCCTGTATGTAATGTAACGAATCCCTGATTATCATTTGTCGGAAGAACAATGTTATCACATTAAAGCAAATGAAGATCTTATTTACAAAAAAAAGGAAGAAAACTATAGTATGTGTGGTTGAAGATTATTTGCTCCCGTTATTTTCGGCGTTTTCCACGTCAATCGGTGCAATTACAAATTGTATTAAAGCAGCTACTCAAAACGTCAGGTGTATAAATGCCCTGAGGAAGGAATGTTACAATTCCGAAAAGTCAGCCAGACATTAAACGAAATACACATGGAGCCTTTGAGCAATTTTAGTATCCTTTCCAATTGTGTGGGGTTACCTATTGTGTCCATAAACAGACTGATTACAGAATTAGAAGCAGGCACCCAAATTCCCAAAGTAGCGTAGCAGGAATATAAAGATCCCTCTGATATCAGCTGGTGCTATAAAAAAATTTGTAACCCATCAAATGCAATTTGAACATAATACATAATTTCACAAATTATCTTCAGGAGGTGACATCGGCTTGCCATCGGAAGTTGCCTAATAATTTCCTGATTTTAACGATCATTGGTCCTATCAAATAACGTGTTTTAAATTGCACGGCCCAATTTCTTAATTTAGCTTTTGGTTTCAGAGAGATTGAGTTTCGGTGGCCGGGGTGAGGACAGGGACGGGCGGGACATGATCCCCTAAAAGGAATGCAGTTATTGTCGTCACTCGTCGTAGGGAAAGTAGTGCGTTTAAACTAGAGGAAATTAGTGCGTCTTTAAAAAACTGTGTATGAAACACAGGAGAGTAGAGTTTGAGGCGAAGAGTGCATGTTAATTGTAGGAAGTACGGCGTCCGGACTGCAGGAAAGTAGGGCGTGTAGACCAAAGGAAAGTAGTTCTTGAAAAGTAGAATTTAGGGAAGGAGATTTTTTTTTTTTAGGTCTTTTATCTATACTGGAGTTTTCCTCTAGGGTGAAGTCACCCTGTTTTCAGTGGGCTCCAGTGGCCAAGATTTGAGTTTCGGTACGCTAAATTTTTTAAAACAGAACAAGTGACCAATAGGTCATCAGAGTAACAGATACAGTTGAGTTACAATACTTTTCCTGGTGATGGTATGTACAATGATGGGTATGAGAATTTATAGTTCAATACAGCTTTGCATGTCGGAGATTGACAGCGGTGGGACAACTTACAGAAAAGTAGTTCGCGTAGATCCTAATAAAACTGCTGAACTGATTCTGATTGAGTGAGAGTGAGCGCAGACGCTATCGAGTGACGTCAGAAGGAAGGGTTTCACTTTTTAGAGCATTGAGCCGTTTACTAATGAGAACGACATCATGGCCTTTTTTTATTGACCGCATTAAGGCAAATACTATAATTAGCAGGCTGGCGCTTCTTTCCTTGGTCTACAAGCGCGATCCCGATAAGTGTAAATATGTTAATTACCTTTCCACTCTCCAATTCATAGTCTCTGTTTTTCGGTAAGCGTACGTATAACAGAAGATACGACTGGAGAGTGCCAAGCAGCTACACACTCTCCAAATCGCAGTCTCTGTGAATAGATCGGTGTGAATACACATCGACGTCGTAGTGGCTCACATAAGATGTCAAAATAATTACCAACACACTTTGAATCCCGCTCGGACATCGTAACCTTTCCGTAATTATTTCATCAAATACTTTTATTTTAAGGTATAGGATAAATTTAAAAGGTATTACCTTATTTGTACGTACTCTCCTTGGAATGACCCCCCCCCCCCCCCCCCCCCCCATAGGAATAGGGTAAAACCAAGCGGGGAAGCTAAAATAATGTAGCCTTTTTCGATAAGGCCTTCCTACTTTACCTTAATACAAGTCCAGCTACATCCAGTCAATTGTCATAGTATGTGATAGTGGTCACACTTCCGATGGTACATACTGGTATGTGTATAACTGACATTTACTCTTTTGGAAAACTGCCCAGATCTTGTCGTTTGATGTGTCATTCATGGCATGAACGCATTCTCTTCATCTGATGAGAAGTAATCATCTCCTGACGATATTTCTTGTATAACAATCTCCTCTGACTCGTTGTCATCCTCAGGCTTGGATTGTACACTGCTAACAATGTGTTTGTTGAGGAATACTATACGAGACCTTTGTCCTGAGTGCTCCACCTAGCGTAGGCAGATAATGACAAATCTGGGCCCTGTTTTTCAGTCGAGATGATCTCAAGTTGAGACCGTTTGAAAGGCAAACTGTTTTACAGTTGAGATGATATCTAGGGAACTCAGGCTGAGATCGTTTTAGCTGAGATCCGATGTAGCTAGCTGAGACCACGTCTGAAAAACACTTGCAGCCGTTGATCTCCCAAACAGTCTCAGGATCGCTCACAGATCTCAGCGGATCTCAGCTAGACATCGTCACGACTGAAAAACAGTCCCCTGGATTTCTGTGGAGTAATCTTCCAATATTTATGATCCTGTGTTACCCAGATGATTAAAATGAGGTCCTTAGACCAGGTTTTAAATAGGGAAAAGAGGAGAGCTCTCTGATGATTATGAACACAGGTTTACGGCTTTCCCATAACTGTATACCTCAAAAAAAGATATTTTTAGCGGCGATCGTTGTAGCGGCGATCAGCTAGCAATGACCTGTGGCGCGCTGAGACCACATCCGAAAAACACTTTCCGCTATTGATCGCCCAAACTGTCTCACAATTGCTCTCCGATCTCAGTGGATCGACACGAAGGGCAGTTAGGGGTGTCCTATAATAGTGACAATCGTAGGTGAATTTGTTGGCCAAAGTGTCGCAACCCAAGGCAATTGTGGACATGTCGCACGGGTATAATAGGTGGTTGTAATTTTTTTCAGGTGCTAAAATTTATTGAAATTATAAAATATTTTGGGAAAATGCTTTTATATATCTGGTGTACCTATACTCGACATTTCATGATCATCCTCATAGTATTTTGATCGGGAGAAATATTTTTCTAAACCACCATGTTTTAGTTGACACATTTGGGCAATGCACAACTGTGCTGCCTTTGCAAACCCTACTGCGGCGCATTCCCCAATCTCTATACATCGCTTATAACGATTGTCAAGACTGAAACAGTGTCCGGTGTCGGCACCTCAGGTGCACATGAATGTGCAGGCGTTGAGAGATAATTCCAGACTAGAGGTGGACTTTTGAAACTATTAGCCGAACACTGAGAGTATAAGGTGAGTTTTGTAGGCGTGGGGGCGAGGTAGTACAAAGCATTGATTGTTATGAACCTGACTTAAGTCTCCATCCGCTGCCTATGAATTCCGGAGTTGCGGGATGAGGCAAGAGTTCACTGGATCTGGAAAGATCATAATAGTAGAAGTTACTAACATTTGAAAAGTTGTACTCAGTGGATTAAGGCTTCTGTCTTACAGGATGTCTAGGTAAGGGTAAGGTCTGTTCAATATCCTATGTTGAGATCATGACAAATTAACACTCATCTCATTTCCAGCACGCTATTTAATTATAGTGTGGACTGACTAAGTTGGTAAGTTCTGCAGTAGAAAGCTGTGGCTACTTATCGACTGTCATCATTTTGGTCACTGGCGTGCTATTAATTTAGCCTGTAAACCATTCATCTCATCAGAGCATGGTCAATGAAACATGGCAGTAATGAATAAAAAGCATGAGTCAAAGCATCCCTTTTAACCCTTTCCCAGCCGAGAATGCCTCAAGGCATTCCCGTGGCTACGGCCGGAGAATGCCTTGAGGCATTCCCGTGGCTACGGCCGGAGAATGCCTTGAGGCATTTTTTTCGTCATCTGTTACTAAAGTATATATTTAATGAAGAAATCCTTGATGGATTTTCGTAATTTTTTCAGTGGTGGTAGAAACTTGAATAAATATGAGAATTTTATAATATTTTGGTCGAATGTCTTTTTTATTACGTTGATATATAACTATAAACATTTGTTTACATTTTCTTCGACAATCGCAGCATCGGAGAGTTATACTTCCGGTCGCGCCCGTTTTACGTTCCCGCCCCCACCACCACAAACCTATGGTATCAATCTGAAACAAAGTTAACCTGAATGATCTATAGACCTTCAAGGTTCTCCACATGTACATTTTATGAAAATATATCGACCAGAAGTGGTTAAATTGATTATTAGATCAGAGACAAAGCCTCCACGTCCGACCTCGTCGAGTGCCAGACAGACACTGAATATATGTATACCTTGTTGAATCTGAAATAAAACATCCCTATCTGTGTTTTTCACCAGAGAAGTGTACGACCACGAAATATAATTGGTTTTTGTAGCTAAACTACGTTATCAATCTGAAACAAAGACATCCCGCACAATCTATGTACCATCAAGCTTCTCTACATGTCTATTTTGTAAAAATATATCGACCAGAAATGGTCAAATTGATTATTATATCGGCGATAAAGCCCCCACGTCCGACAACATCGAGTGCCAGCTAGACACTGATAAATTTATATCACCCTGAACCATTCCTGCCTGTGTTATCTAGCATGTAATGCTATTATACGACTCAACTGAGAAGTGTACGACCATGAAATATAATTGGTTTTTGTATCTAATCTGCGCTATCAATCTGAAACAAAGTAATCCTGGGTGATCTATGTACAATAAAGCTTCTCTACATGTATATTTTGTGAAAATATATTGATCAGAAGTGGTTAGATTGATTATTAGATCGGAGACGAAGCCCCCAGGTCCGACCACGTCGAGTGCCAGACAGACACTGATCATATTACCTTGATGAATCTGAAATAAGATATAACTGCCTGTGTAAAGCTAACCTGTGTATATATCGAACAATATTGCTGAATAATCGATCTGGAAAAAAAACATCATCAAAATATATTTTAAATCTTACTTCACCTACCTTGTCATCTTTTCTCACTCCCAGAAGTATTCGTATGTAGATATAATCAATCATTGTCCAGCAATCAATTTAAAAGTTAACTCCTCCTGGAGATGTCAATGCTGAATTGGCACAAGTCGAATTTTCCGAATTCAATATATCAGCATGGACATTAAATATATTTAGATGATCCTTAGTGTGTGGGAAATAACCACATGTAGCCTTGTAATGATTTAACTCCATTAGAATCCTTAGGCGAATTAATTTGAAGAGACCACTGTAATTCTGTGGTGTATTGTCCATAGTAGAATTAATGGCGAAATAAGCCTATATTATCACTGCTCGAATCTAATTTTCAAAAATCAATATCTGAGTCCCAACTCGTCGGAAATGGTCGAGATATATATCAAATGAAAGCCCAGAATATCTAATTAACAAATATTAATGTCTCCAATCATATATTTCAAATTAAATCCTATTAAAAAAAGATTTAATAGAGTCCTGACCAGAGCCTGACTCCCCTACCAAACCAATAGTAAATCTCTAGCTATATGACCATTTCTTTTAATTCAATTCTAAATCCTCCACTGGTTCAAAGTTCATGATATTTTATATAAACAAACCTCAGACAGTATAGTGTGCCCTAATCCAAGTCCCCGTCCATAGATTCAATGCTGAAAGCCTAAAATAAATCATTTTGAAAACGATGTCTTAGAACCATAGCTATGGCATGATAAGCCATTTTATACACTGAGTACTTTTAATTTTCTAAATTCGATAACTAATTCCCACATTGTCCGAAATACACAAATTATATATCAGGAGAAGGCTAAGAACCCGTAGTTTATGGATATTAATGTCTCCAGTGATATATTTCAAGATAGATCCTCATAATAAATGATTTTCGAAATCGTATCTCGACCAGCGCACCACTCCCTAGAAAGCCTATAGTAAAGTTTTTAATATTGTAAATTCGATAACTAAATCCCACCTTGTCCGAAATACACAAAATATATATGAGGAGAAAGCTAAGGACCCATAGTTTACGAATATTAATGTCTCCAGTAATAGAATTCAATTTAAATCCTCGTAATAAATGATTTTCGTAATCATGTCTGGCCCAGATCCGCACTCCCCTACCGAACCTATAGTAAAGTATAGAGGGTGTGTATGGCGCATCTTAATATTTGGATTACTTGGTGTCAAATCAACCAAAATGGCCAATGTTATAGCATTATGAAGCTGAGAGTGTGCAGTTTACCTTAGAAGATACAAAAATGTATTTATCTAAGATTTAAAGCCTGAAAGAGATGATTTAGTTAGCCGAAACACAAAATGCGTAATGCTGACTTTCTTTTTTGGATTATTAAATCTAACCTGATCTAACCTGGACAATATTTACATAGAAAGGTAGCTTAGAGTGTGTAGAATATGAATATACGTATCATTAATCTTTAATCTAAAGTTTAAACCCGGTGCGAACAGATTTCTAATGACAGCTCGACCACCCTAACTACACAGTATAAACACTGTAATTCTGTGGTCGATTGTCTATAGTAGAAGCAATGGCGAAATAAGCCAATATAGTCACTGCTCGAATCTGATTTTCAAAAATCAATATCTAAGTCCCACCATGTCTGAATTGCACATTATATATATTGGAAGAAAGCCCAGAATCTCTAATTTACGAATATTAATGCCTCCAGTCATATATTTTAAGTTAAAACCTATTAAAAAAAGATTTTCGAAATCCTGTCTTGCCCAGAGCCCGACTCCCCTCCCAAACCCATAGTAAATCTGTAGCTATATGACCATTTCTTTTAATTCAATTCTAATTTCTCCGCTGGTTCAAATTGAATGATATTTCGTATGAATGAACCTCAGTTTGCCCTAATATAAGTCCCCGTCCATAGATTCAAGGTGAAAAGCCTAGAAAAATACATTTTGAAAGAGCTGTGTTAGAACCTAGCTATGAGTACTTTTAATTTTCTAAATTCGATAACTAAATCCCACATTGTCGGAAATACACAAAATAGCTATCAGGAGAAAGCTGAGAATCTGTAGTTTACGAATACTAATGTCTCCAGACATATATTTAAAGTTAAATCCTTATAATAAATGATTTTCATAATCTTGTCTGGCCCAGATCCGCAGTCACTTCCACACAGTAAGCTATGGACAGCCGTTCTGATATAGTCTGCGCATTGACCAAACAATATAACCAATTTCTAATTCTCCAGTGGTCAGATAACCCAAAAGCTCATACGCGAACAAACCTCAGAGTCTATAGAATGTGAAAATATACTTTCCTGTGGTTAATTATAATGTTTAAATCCTATCTGAGCTGATTTTGTTAACCTCGTCTAAATTTCGACTGAACCAGCAAGCCGACTGCGTAATGCCCAAGGTTAAATTTGGATTATTAAATATAAACTCGTCAAACCTGGACAGTATGTACATAGAAAGAAACCTTAGAGTGTGTAGAATATGAATATATATATATATCATTAATCATTAATCTAAAGTTTAAACCCGGTGCGAGCTGATTTCCAATGACAGCTCGACCACCCTAGCTACACAGTATGAAAAATGGCGGATCGTGCTAGGCCAGAATTCAACGTGCGTAATGCGCATCTTAATTTATTAATATCTTGGTCTCTGCTCGTTTAAATTTGATAAAATACGTACGGGAACAAACCTTGGAGTCTATAGAAGGTGAAAATACACTTCCCTGTGGTTAATTCTATTGTTTAAACCCTATCTGAGCTGATTTTGTTAACCTCGTCTAAGATTCGACTGAACCAGCAAGCCGACTGCGTAATACCCAAGGTTAAATTTGGATTATTAAATATAAACTCGTCAAACCTGGACATTATTTAGATAGAAACAAACCTTACAATATGTAGAATATGAATATACGTATCATTAATCATTAATCTAAAGTTTAAACCCGGTGCGAGCTGATTTTGTATTATAACTTGACAACCCTACGTGGAAATTTTTGGAAATATGTAAACAGTAAATAGCTGGGGTAAATATATGTCACCTCACCATGTTGATATAGTAAAATATGGTGAGAAAACATATAACTTATGATCACTCCAAATGTGTAAAAGATCGGCTAGGTTTCAAATGTCAAGGTAGTTAAATCCAGATCACATAAAAGGTTACATGAATTGACAATAAGTATGGATAGTTTTCTACGGTCGAGAGTTGACCTCGAATCTTAGGGGCCACAACCACCCTCCTAGACACACACAAATTGATATACCATGATAATTAGTACAAGTACAAGTAATATAATGGCAAGGAGTATGAGTAATGATGAACACACTACTTGGACTACTCTATGTTTGCCATTTTTAATTTACTTCTAACATACCAGCAATCCCATCTTTAAAGCTCACTTTACAGGGGAGTTTTTGAATTTCCTCTAACCCTAACCTAACTCTAAAGAACACCTGTCGTTCATAACGAAACATTTCAGCCGTCAGTGTCCTATAGACGTGAGATCTTAGGGGATCGGCCAACGGTTGTCGTTCTACGACACGTTGGGCTGTGTGAGGTGTGCTATAGTCAAGCAGTTGCTAATATATGCGGCGACCTTGACATTGACCGCGCTTGTTCCCAATTCATTAGAGGTGGTCAACAAAAAGCGAAAATATGTACGAAGGAACTAGAATGACAAGGAGAACAGTAAAACAAGTACTAAAAATAAAAATAAACGAACACTGAAAAATACAAAGCAGGTCCACTTTACAAGGGAAATGTCTTATGGGAAAAACTCCCAGCGGATATGCAAAGGTTAAGTAAAGGTATTGAATTTAAAACAAAGATGAAGGAAATAATCACGCAACTCGTTGACATGTAATTTGTATGTCTTTGTATTTGTCCTTGTACTGTACTGTTTGTGTCTATGTGCGTCTCGTTTATGTACTTAGGATGTAAGTGACTACTTCATGGAAGAACGCCTATGCAATGGCGAATGGACTTTGTCAATAAACACATTTTTCAACAAAAAAATTAGACAGTAGTACATCCCATTGATGTTAGAGCTAGGGTGCTCTCTACGACACCGTCTATAGAACAGCGGCCATCTTTTGTCATCCAAACTGTCGTGATAACGCTGGGAGATCTTGGGGCTACCTGTAATCACGATGGTCGCGACTAAAAAAACAGGCCCCTGGTTCTGCGTTCATGGGTACCTTATACAACATGTATATGTATGTAAATCATCCGACATGGAAACAGAATTCATTTGAGGAATGCGTAACCAAGTTAGGACTAACGATGAATACAGTAAAACCCCTCTTCCGGGACACCCCGCTTAAGGGGACACCCCGCTTTAGGGGACAATTTGCTCGGAACGGAAATTTTCCCCTCTATTAAGAGTTTATTTTAACCCCGCTTAAGGGGACACCCCGCTTAAGGGGACACCCCGCTTTAGGGGACAGTTTTTCGGTACAGAAATGCCTAAAAACCCCGCTTAAGGGGACAGTTTGGAGGAACATCATATTAAAAACACTGAAAATCCAAGTTTATGGTGCCCGTTTGTACGGGACAGACAGGTGTCGCAACCAGAACAATAAACTGAGCATTCCCGGGCGGGCCCGGGCGGCCGGAGTGTGTTTTTTCAAGGTAATAACCACATCTCTAGCGGGTCTGGGCGGGCCACAGTGAGTGGATATTAGTATGAGCGACTTTCGCACCCTTGAAGGTAGGGGGTTAGAGGCCCGCTTACAGGTTAGCGGTGGGCAACACAGGGAGGGCGGGGGGCTTTGAAGGTGCGGTATTCAGTGAGCCGTCGCGGCTCTCGGCGGCTCACGGCGGCTCACGGTCATAGGGCTGCTGACTTCGAACCGGGGTGTAAAAAGGAGCAAATTTCACAAGGAATGCATATTCATCTTCAACCTCTCTTATCTGTTTATCTTTAATTGTTTGTACATTTATATTCATTTTTATTCATTTATATTGTATAATTTATATTTATTTGCTTATTTATTAATAAACCTTTTTACCTAATAACCATCATTTCCTTCATTTATGTAGACCTGTATTCTCTACTATATAACCACTAGCATCCGGAAAACCCCGCTTAAGGGGACACCCCGCTTAAGGGGACACTTGGCCCGGAACGGAGGGTGTCCCCTTAAGAGGGGTTTTACTGTAATAACAAAATAAATATTTAATTGTTTGAATATGAATAAAGAAATGATAAAAGGCCACCGATAAAGACGGGAGATATCATTTCGACTATACCGGGGGGTAATCATCTAGGTCACTATAATGAATTCATGAAGGATTTTAAACTAGAATTATTTAAATTCAGAAAACTGAGGTAAAATTAGTGTCGCATAAGAGCCAAGGCGCTCCCTCTCACGCCTGTAAAAGTTAGAGGACGTAAGGCGAATTGTTTTATTGAATATGGTTCGGCTGTACTGATAAATAGCGCTCTACCCCCATACATGTCTGTATAAGCTATACAACCATTACCCCATATCCCTGGATGAACTAAGAGTGAGGCCGGAGTGGGCTGAATAAAATTTTATTGAATTTTATGTGCACTTATTAATGTGAATAAGTGATAAGAGTACTTCTATTGATATTAATAATAAGAATATACGAAGTAATTGTTTGAAGTATAATTGATGTCAATTATAAGTAATATGATATAATAAGTACATTTATGAGTTATTACATAATAATGTGATAATGTAATAATATAATAGCCCTACGAGGGTAGTGAGTAGAAAAAGAGAGGTGAGGGTTTGTGGGTAGAAAAAAGGTACGTGTGTACGGTACGAGTGCTGAGCGAAGTGTGAAGGATAGGCGAGTGCGCTGCGGACGCAGGAAGATGAGTGGTGCAGAGGGGAAGCGATAGGGGGCGCGCAGGTGCGCTGAGGTGCGGAGAAGTGTCACCAGGGGGGGCAATGACCACCTCTGACCAAATGGACATGGATCACCAATTATTTAGAAAGACTTTTATACATCGAGGTATAAAAAGAATATTTCATCTAGATGAAATAATAACTGATTTATACACCATATGATTTCCTTTAATTAGGTGTGTTATGTGTGAAAAATGAAATGAGAGAGTTGTGGGGTGAGAGTAATTGTGATCCTTACTAGGCAGTACAATGAAAAATTAGGGAAGTTATAGAAACCTTATATTTAGGGAAGGGTTGCAATATTATCAGTTTCTTTATGTTTTGCCAATTTTGTTTTTACTCTATTTTTGAAAGATTATTTACTTGGTGCACTCAGGATTACAAAAGGCCAGGAAGGCATATTAGGGACTCTGGTGGGATCCGGATTCAAATAGTATTTCTCTGAAAAATTCTAATTAATTTAAGGAATCATTTGCTTGTAAATAATTACTAAAGGAAAACATTCTCTGAAATAATGCATCAATTCCAACCTTGCCCCTTTTTTCTACATTTTCCACCTACCATGACAGTGCTTTGACATTTGGCAGATATCACAAAAAGGGGCATTTTGCTACTTTTCTATTTTGATAACAAAACAGTCCATTTTGACTTCTACTATGAGTACAACAATAGTTAATGTATCACAATCATTGTAAAAGGATTCTCTACTTGATTTAACTGGCTTTTGATTTTGCTTCAATATGGAATTCTATCCAGGAATCGTCAGTCATATTTTAGAAGTTAAATATTTTGCCTAACTTTTGAAATGAAAACAGATAAATCATCTCAATGAATTCCAAATATGTGTGGCAATAAAGCCCATAATCTTTGGTTAAATATGCTACCTTTTGCGAATCTGATTATTTTTTACAGCCTAAGTTACGCGAAGTTATCTTTGTATATCGGGTCAAAAATAACTAGTTTTCAGTCGACAATATGGTTGCGCGGCCTATTGGGGAAGACTATACCATATAGTTTACGACCACGATAGGAAGGTCCTTTCATATAGAATCCACATGTTGGTCTGCGCACAGTACATATTGGTTTTAAGCTTTTCCTAGTTGTCATAGCGACTGTCTTGTAATCTACATTATTTGTAGATGTAGATTCATTAGTTTCGTTGGTTTCAATAGTGTCTATGATGGCTGTATCAGTGTTGCCATTGGTATTGATTTTAGCATTTTGTTCTTCATTAATAAGGCCCTGAGATATAGCTAATTTTCTTTGATATACCTACATGGTCTCTTCTCTCCTATTGTCTAAGTAATCTATTGCACATATTTGGTCTAATTCTTTTGTTGTGTGTTCCTCAATACCTTCCTACAAACATATCTCAGACCTCGGTTTGCATTCTCTGTAATTTGTGCAGGTAACTAATTTGTTTACAATCATACAATATTAAGGGGTAATTGGAGTGATGGTCTGCCTATATAGTTATATTGCTATTCGGTCATCATCTCTGTGTGTTGAAACGCTAATTTTTCATCTATCATAGTCCCTAGCTCCTGTAATTATTATGTTTTACTCTTTCTAAAATATTGATGCCCATAAATAAATTTGGACAACGTTCCTTTTCTAATTTGTTTTACATCTATACCAAACTATCATTGTCTTATCTATATTTATCGTCAACAGGTTTCTTTGGGTCCACTCTACTTATTTGTCTCACCCCTCTCGTAAAATTTCAGATGCCTCTTGGCTGGTTTTTGATTTAGGCCACTAAAAAAAAAACTTGTTTCTCATCACCAAACCATGAAAAATATAACGAGGGCGCTTTTTTTGTTTGCTATATCATAAATAGCTTTTGAAGTGTCATAAAATGGGCTTCAGACATACAGTAAAACCCCGCATAAGCAGACACCCTCCGATTCGGGCCAAAGTGGCCGCTTACGCGGGGTGTCTGCTTATGCCCCAGTCACACTGGCGTAAATTTCGGCGTTTCTTCTACGTATTTAAATTGGTGGGGAGTACGTATTAGCTACGGATTTGGAACGTGTCTGTTGCGTTTCTTTAACGTTTTAGTACGCTTCTCAACGTTCATCAACGTTTCTTTACGCTTCTGTACGCATTGTGGCGTTTTCCGGCGCATTCTGACTTTCTTTTACGTATCTCCGCGTTTTGCGGCGTTTTACAACGCATTTGTAGATTTCAAAATGCGTAGAAGAACGTAGACGTGCGTACACGGAAAACGCCATTTTTTACGCCAGTGTGACTGGGGCATTACGCAGGGTTTCCAGATTTTTATTGGCTATACATTTAATGCATCCTTGACATCAGGAGCTTTAATTTGATACCAAATACACATACCTTTCATAATTTCTATTAAGATTCATCTATTTTAAAAAAATCTTCTAAATAGTTTTTTTCTGATGCGCGCGGTGATGAGAAACAAGTTTTTTTGAGTGACCTTAGCATAGATGATTAGTTTATAAGGCGCATTGTATATCCTGTTAAAGGGGCTGTTCCACCAACTATGCGCTATCCCCGGCTGGGGGCTGTAAGAGCGTGTAAGGTGGCCCTGGCGGTGCCCGATCCTTGGTTCAGGTAGAAATACTGCCGCCGGTGTCTCCAGGTAATGCATTACCGGATAGCTGAGGTGTAATAGTGACACTCCAGTATCATCTGATCATGTGACCACATGTACAGCCTTCATACTCGTTGGAAATAACACCTGGTATCAGTCGGGGATCATTATACATTGACGCCCTGGAAATGCTAAGCAACTGCTGATTTTAAGTCGGATATACACAAACATCTTTGCAGGGACCCGACGTGACTTTATTCCCATTAGGTTGAGTGTGCTCCTGATCAAGGTTTTTTGGTCAGATCGATTGGGGCCTGATGTAGGCTCTTTTCCATTTGCAAACAAAATGATCACTGATCTTCAGGGACCATGCATTCTTCCCAATATGCAAAGAAGGGGAGAGCGGTGCAGGCGCTTAAAACCGATTTTGTTTATCGTTGGTCTGTTTCCACTTTATGTTTATTAGTGTTTTTTCGTCCGACTTTTGGGCCTATGAACCACTTCCTTCCCGACAAAAATCAAACCATGTTGAATCGATAAGGGACAATTCATTTTGGTATCCTATGCCAAAAGAAACGCAAACAAAAGCAGGAACATCGATCAGTCGCCGATATTTTTATCTTATGTTTCCACTTCTGAGAATAAAGTTTGAAAATCCATCGGTGGTGGCCGACAAATTCATCGTGATGCCAAATCGGTAAGTGAGAACAAGCTGTATTGGAAAGTCTGCAACTTTCTGTGTTACAACTTCCACTCACTTTTCAGTTCGGGGAATGACCGTGTATCACTTTCTGGGTCGACAGGAGTATTGAGCTTCCGGCACAGGACCAACGGGTGTCATGGTTGAGATTGTTCCACCCCGATATGTCACCCGCGCGTGTGTTGTGCTTGTCGATGCTGCACCAGATGATATCCAAGCTTTCACAGAAGTCGCAGGTCTTTGTTTGCAGGTGTTAATTCCAGGAATACGTACTCAGAGTTTTTCGATTCGCAGTACGGGGCGGGAGATGAGCAGGCTTCAGCATGAGCTTGGACGCGCTCACTGTCACTGCCACATCCAGCTTAACCCCCGCTCATTTTTTTTTTTTTTTTTTTTTATTCATGAAAAAGTGGAATTGATACAATCGCCACTTTACAGGCGCTCTTCCTTGGACCGTTCCAGGTGGATACAACAATCAACATGACAGTACACTGTGCAACATAAAGGGATACATAGGTTACATAGCTCATTGAGCGGGAATAATATCGTAAAACTGGAGATGAGTTTTAATCGTATGCCACGACTGGAGTTTGGCATAGTGACTTCATGAGGCGAAGCGGAGCGAAGTCCGGAGCCAAAACTCCAGGAGTGACATGCAGTGGCCAAGATTGAAACAAATCAGGTTTTGATTCTATCCTACCCCGTCTCCTCGATTTTGGAACATTACGTGATAACAATTCTGTATGCCACTAGTGGCATGTAAAACTGTATGCCAGTCAGCGTGGCATACGGAAACTCAATGTTAAGCCTATGTGATGCTATATTAGGGGTAGGATAAAGACAAAACTAACACGTTCTGGTCAAGGTCTTCTCCATACGCCCTCCAGAGGTTACTCGGCTCCCTCTTATCGCCCAGGATAAATACAAGTTCCGCTCGCGAGTGCTTGGTTACACTACGATCGCATGAACCACAGTTTTCCTATTTATATTTGAGTAACCTGGACAGAATTTCGGGTTTACATGTAGAAATAGCTGAAATTTCCATTTCTGACATCGGATTTTCCATTTGAAGATTTATAAAAACCGTTAAAAGCAATGATTGTGGTTTACGGGTCAAGGGTCTATTACCATATTACGTCGGTAACCAGCGCACACCGGGAACTGTAATCAGATTGAATTCTGGGATACCTCAATAGGGTCTATGCGTTGGACGAGTAGCGATATAAACGAGGCGAAGCCGAATGAATATCGTGTAACATTCAAACAAGTTTGAGAACGATGACTTTGACCAAAGGGCGCTTTCTGTATTCATCTCGTCCCTGTACACACTAAAGGCATAGATGACACACTGGATATATGACATCATAGACCATCTAGAACGGACTGCAATACTCGTAGATGCATGAAGAACAATTTACCAATGTTAAGACTATGGGAAATAATACGAGTGGTGAGATAAAAAATACACCTGCCACATTGTTCTTATTCGTATATCTATATCGTAAAAATGATGTATGGCACGGTGTACTACCCAGCCGTATAAATTATACTTTAGATAACGATTACAGGTAATTTCTTATTAATCTAAAATATTTGAAGGTGTATAATACAGAGAAAACCGATCGGATGATTGTTACTCTCTCCCGAATTCGTAAATACGCCCGATCTTGGAGTTCGTAACAATTCACAGATTTAACGCCCGGTCAGTTTTCTTATATTACTCCGTCGGTGTACCCTCTGCCCATATAAGAATACACCTGTACTGACAAAATGCTGCTTTTATTGCAGTTGTTCTTTTTCCAATAAACATGTGCAGTAATAACTGCAGTGCTTTATAGTGCACCTTTTTCCGTAAGGGAGGCTATGAATGAATACGGCAGTTGGGTCTTATTAATATAGTACATCCATGATATTTTCCCATTGATCTTATTGTCAATCAAACAAGCAATATGGTTTACCGTTTCTGGCGCTCTTTCTTATCTACTATGCCGGGGAGTAAGGACTGATCTGTACAAAGGATACAGCAACTTGATACATACGTCCATAACTTCTATGTGGGCATACGTTGGTAAACAGTAGAAATTTTTTTGTTATTATTATCATTGAGTCTGATTTGTTAGCGCAAAACTCCGATCTACCGTCTTACCCGTGTGACAGACTTCACATACAGTATCTTTTCCTATTATTACATTGTTTTCGTCACATTTATAATTTTGATAGTGGACAATACACTGTAAAAAGTGTGTTTGGTTATACACACCAGATTCTCTAAACACCGTTTAATTCCCGCACACTTACAATATCTACACACATGTATCTAAACGCCACCGGATATTAAACACTTGTTCTACTACTTAAACACTTATTTTTTACACACTTAAACACTTTGCTCCCAAATGTTTAGCCGTTTAGCCTTTACACACTAAGTGTTTAGTTTTACACATATCTGTGTGTATCCCTCCAACCTAGTTCTGATGGCGGCACACTTATTCACAGCGAGGTGGCCACACACATTTACAAGCAAGTGGAGAGAAATAGTTGAAAGTAAGTACCAAACTTTACATACCACCTGGACTTATTACTTACATCTTATAAATATTATCTGGTACCTCATTAAGTAGTACCAATATTATCATACTGTGTTATCATTCAATGTAGCCTATATATATACTGCAATATGTAAGCCATATCTAGAGCTACTTTAACTATGTCCTGTGGAGATTAATGATACAGATTGAAAGTTCACTTATCTCTAATACGATTGTATGTATTTTCTTTTTATTAGTTTCTCATGTTGGGGATTTGGGGAAGGCCATTATATATTTGAGATTATGTTATACATACTTCACATGCATGTATAATGTAACAACATAACATATTATATAGGTCAAGCAAAAGTGACCTTCACATACACGGCTGGACTTGCAGTTATCAGTTGGCATTGTTGTAACAGCTACCAGCCACAGCCAGCGCAATGTCTCGGCTTTCACACCTATGTGGGGATACCACGTAGTCTGTACTGTTAGTCTAATTTTGATGTGACTGAATTTTTTCTTGATCAGAGAAATGTTTTAGATGTATCTATATTAGTGATGAGTTTATATCTATGGGTGTATTTATATTATCAGTTATGGCATATCTTAATTATATTCACTTGATATTATATCATATTCATAATAAGCTATGTATTACTTACAGGTGCCGCCAAGAGAGCCATAAGTTGAAGACATATATGGACAGCGGTGTGGCCGGGCCTCCAAGACAGGGCCGTGTACCGGGTCAAGGCGCTAACAAGTCGGGTGTATCCATCCACCCTACCAACCTACCTACCTACCTAACTATTACCCATCTACCTGCCTATATACCCATCTACATGCCCACCCATCTACATGCTCAACCAACTATATGCCCACCCATCTACCTGCCTACCCATCTACCTGCCTACCCATCGACCTGCCTACCCATCTACCTGCCTACCCATCAACCTGCCTACCCATCTACCTGCCTACCCATCGACCTGCCTACCCATCTACCTGCCTACCCATCAACCTGCCTACCAATCTACCTGTCTAAACATCTACCTGCCTACCCAGCTACCTGCCTACCCAGCTACCTGCCTACCCATCGACCTGCCTACCCATCAACCTGCCTACCCATCACCCTGCCCACCCATCTACCTGCCTACCCATCTACATGCCTACCCATCTGCCTGCCTACCCATCTACCTGCCCACCCATCAACCTGCCTACCCATCTACCTGACTACCCATCTACCTGACTACCCATCTACCTGACTACCCATCTACCCATCTACCTGACTACCCATCAACCTGACTACCCATCCACTTGCCTACCCGTCTACCTGACTACCCATCTACCTGCCTACCCATTTACCTGCCTACCCATCTACCTGACTACCCATCTACCTGCCTACCCATCCACCTGCCTACCCGTCTACCTGACTACCCATCTACCTGCCTACCCATCTACCTGCCTATCCACCTTCCTACCCGTCTACGTATCTGCTCATCTACCTGTCTATCAATATACCTGTCTATCAATCTACCTGTCTACCCATACAGATTAACAGACGGATGGTATTAGGACTGATGGCACCACTTTGGACCGATGGAGGGGGGGGGGGGTCGAGGGACAGGGGCTAGTTTTGTTTTGATCCCATCTACCCATCTACCCATCTACATGCCTACCCATCTGCCTGCCTACCCATCTACCTGCCCACCCATCAACCTGCCTACCCATCTACCTGACTACCCATCAACCTGACTACCCATCAACCTGCCTACCCATCTACCCATCTACCTGACTACCCATCTACCTGACTACCCATCTACCTGCCTACCCATCTACCTGCCTACCCATCTACCTGACTACCCATCTACCTGCCTACCCATCCACCTGCCTACCCGTCTACCTGACTACCCGTCTACCTGACTACCCATCTACCTGCCTACCCATCTACCTGCCTACCCATCTACCTGCCTACCCATCTACCTGACTACCCATCTACCTGCCTACCCATCCACCTGCCTACCCGTCTACCTGACTACCCATCTACCTGCCAACCCATCTACCTGCCTATCCATCCACCTGACTACCCATCTACCTGCCTACCCATCAACCTGCCTACCCATCTACCTGCCTACCCATCTACCTGACTACCCATCCACCTGCCTACCCGTCTACCTACCTGCTCATCTACCTGTCTATCAATCTACCTGCCTACCCATCTACCTGCCTACCCATCCACCTTCCTACCCGTCTACGTATCTGCTCATCTACCTGTCTATCAATATACCTGTCTATCAATCTACCTGTCTACCCATACAGATTAACAGACGGATGGTATTAGGACTGATGGCACCACTTTGGACCGATGGAGGTGGGGGGGGGGGGGGTGAGGGACAGGGGCTAGTTTTATTTTGATCTGTCTGTGGAGGGAATAAACACAATTTTTCTTTCAATATTACCGGGGGAGGGGGTATGTGTATGTGTGTAGCTTTTTTGGAAGTTCTGTTTTAGGTGGAGGGGGGGGGGGGGGGGTAAATGTGTTTCAGGTGCTTCTATATCAGGGCAGAGGGTAAATTCTGTATTTTCATGGGGACAGGGGGAACTTATTTCGGTAACTCCCGGGGGGGGGGGGGGGGGACAGTTCTAATATAATTTTTCCATGTTGGGAAATAAAATTCATTAGGGGTACTTTTTTTGCTTTTGCTATTTCCATGGGGTGCTGGGTTGAAGAAAAGATTTCAGGGGAGTTGGGCAAATTTATTCTGGTGCCCTCTGTGGGAGTAGGGGAGGGGGGCTTATTTTATCTATATTTTTCTATGGGGGCTTTTTTTTTTAAATCAGGGGATGGTGCTAATTTTTTCTTTATTTCATGTATTTCCTAAGATAGCCTTAAAAGCAATTTGGGGTGGGCAATTTTTTTCAAGTGTATTTTTTTGTATTTTCATGAGAGCAGGGGACTTACTTTAATAAATCCGTGGGGCTTATTTCATTTGTCCATGGTGGCCCTAATATTTCGGGAGGGGGGGTGTAGGCAGTTTATATCAGGCGTTTCTATGGAGAGGGGGGCCGATTTTTAGTATAATCTTTTGGGGCGGGGGATTTGCTCTGTTAACTCTGAGAGGGGCTAATATAATTTGTCCATGGGGGGATTTAGAACATGAAAATCATTTAGGGTTGTGCCTACCCGTCTACCTACCTGCTCATCTACCTGTCTATCAATCTAACTGCCTACCCATCAACCTGCCTACCCATCTACCTGCTAATTTATCTTCCTATCTAATTTATTTTCAGCCTCCATCCAACGTGCCCACACATCAACATATGAGTGTCACCAGCAATGACTGTCCTTTTTATCCTACCCCTAATATAAAATCCCATAAGCTTAACATTGGGTTTCCGTATGCCACACTGACTGGCATACAGAGTTTTATATGCCACCAGTGGCATACAGCATTATTATCACGTAATATTCCAAAATCAAGGAGATAGGGTAGGATAAAATCAAAACTCCTGAAGTTTTGGCTCCGGACTTCACTCGGCTTCGCCTCATGAAGTCACTTTGCCAAACTCCAGTCATGGAATACGGTGGCCAAGATTAAACCTCATCCAGTTTTACGATAGTATTGCCATTTGTATTGGTTGTATTGTATTGGTTGTTGCGATCTTGTATATGACAATAAAATCTACATGCAGATATAACAAAGTACTTTTGTCACAGTTTTCTTTATAATATCTATGGTATAACAGTAATTATTATGTACGAGAAGATGATAATAAAATCTTCTAGAGACTTCCTTCGGTAAAACACTTAATGGTTAAACACTTCCTAATAATAAGCGCTTAATGGTTAAACACATCTTAAAGTTAAACGCTTTGTAATAAAACGCTTCCTAAAGCTAAACAGTGTTATATAAACGCTTCCTAATGTTAAACACTATGTATATGTAAACACTTCCCAAACTTAAACACTATAAAACTAAACGCTTTACTATCAAACACTTTCCTTTTTACCTAAACATGTTTAAAGTTAAACGTGTTTACCCCAAAAAAGTGTTTAGAAAAGTGGGACAAGAAAGTGTTTAAATAAGTGTTTAACTTCTAAACATTGGCGTGTGGATAGCACATATAAAACATTAGAATTTCGTCGAATCCACTTGAAGTTGCTCCCGTACATAGAGACATAGTGAACCAGACCTAGGTGTGGAGAATGAGGGCCCACAAGAGTGAGATTTTCGTACAGTGAAAAACTCGAACCTGGTCTTCTTTTTTGTAGGACTATACTCAGACAAACTTCTTCTCTTATGATTCATTTCAAGCCATGCCAAAATCAAAGTTTAGTATTGTAGTTTCCTGATCTACCTTTCTCGTGAGAAACCAATGAGATCTCAACTTTCGCTGGTAGCCCTTTTCAAAACTCCGCTGATCCTGAAGGATCCCATTTTAGGAGTCTCGTGGTTTCAGGCAACACGATCTTTGACCTCCGAGACCGTCATTAACATCACTGTCAGAGGGCGGGTGACGGAGGCATGTCGGCTGCTGAAACTGCCACCATGGAAGCTGCTGAGTGCCGGGTTACTTGTGTCAGCAGAGCAGTGACATGGCCTCCGTAATGAGGTCTGCCCCTCACTGCCCATCTGAACCAGAGATTTTAGGTCGAGGCAGAACAATAATAAGAGATGACGTTGTTATTGAGCCCGTATCGATGGCTTTTTGAGTGTTTGGTCACGGTGGCAGAGGGAAGTATTTTATGAGACAAAAGGCCCAGAATGACATCCCTACGAGCTTAATCAATATGTTTTCTTATCATCATATATGCCTAAATAACACTAGAAAAACCTTCTTTTTATACAACTTTCTTGATCGTATCTCAGTTATTACAATATTTCCTCAAACTTTCTGTAATCCATACAATAAAGGGGGTATGCTGATCAGCAAGATTTTGCTGGTTTCAGTCAGCTCCCTTTGTGGTAGACATAGTCGTTATTATCTACAGTGAAGTATACAGTTCAAGGTGCTCTTAAAACTAGAGATACACAGATGTTCTCCTATATCCGTGAAAAGTCTATCCGAGATATTCATAAATTATCGTTTTAATGACCAGTAACTCGTCGAAGGCATTTAGAAAATTTTATTACCTAGAGAGTGGAGTATGAACAAAGGTATCATACAGGTAATAAAATACGTGAACAGTATGAACAAAGGTCTCAAACTGGTATGACAGTATTATGTCAAAAAAATTGATGCTCCCGAAATAGAACCTGTGGGGTGGGTGGGAGGTAAAATGATCAAACGAGTCTTTGAAGTGCGTGCGGCATGACGTCACGAACGGCCGCGATACGCTAGATGGCGCTGGTTCCGGCAAGCGCGGCGTGTCTCTGGAAAGCGCCAGGTGGCGCCAGGCTGTTCTCCTCGTATGTCCATTATACCTCCACAAGTCGGTCACAATGATATATTCCACACTAGGATGATGCATATAATGGTGGTTGATATACATAAATAGGTAGATTATTCAGGATGGGATGGATTTCATCATAACTTTCTTTGTTAGCTTTTTAAATTCTTTGTATGTTGGGGTTGATCTTAGCAATGGAGGGAGTTGGCTCCATGTCGAAGCTGTTCTAAATTCTATACTTCTCTTATATATTTCTAACTTCGGTCTATTAATTTTTGATAATTTGGCTGCGATAGGCATACTTCAATAAATGAGCATGCCTCCTCTTCTCAAGGTATGGCATGTTAGCAATGTTGTGAATCAGATCGACATGGGACCTTCGATCCATACCGTAAGCCATCCTAATGCACTTATTCTGTATAACTTGTAGTTTGTCCAGTAAACTTTGACAAGCAGTAATTATATAGAACGTCCTGACCATGCTGTACAAGTCACAGAACGAGATGCTAATTTACCGTTTGTACGGACCGAGGCGTTTACGCCGAGTTCCGTACAAACGGTACATTAGCATCGAGTTCTGTGACTTGTACAAGCATGGTTGGACGTTATATATTTAGGCCTACTATATACCCGAAATCTAAAAAAAAAAATCAATTTGATTTTTCTTAGCAACCAAAATTTTAATAAATGTGTATGGCTAGGTGGTCCTTATTTTAGTGTACGGACCAGTGTACAGCATTTTTACGTCATATGCCAAAACGGTGCGTATTTACAGTATATACAGCATGGGTATATAGTAAAGAATAATACATCTCCATAGTCCATATAAGGTACTACAGTAGTTTTGTATAATAATAACATAGTACTCGGTGTTAGATAGTTCCTCATCTTGCTGATTTGGTGCATTTTATGAGTAACTTTCTTTATCAATTCCTTTAGGTGACATGCATAGCTCAATGTTTGATCAAGAAGAATTCCCAAATAACGATATTTATTGATTAATTTAAGTTCCTGCTCAGTTATTGTTAGTAATATATTTGGTTGATCTCTTATTTTTTTATATGTGTTATTACTGCCATTTTATGTACTTACTACGTCATCTCTTCAGACTTTATGAGTTTGGGTCCCACTGCAGGCTCTTTTCTCCTTCACCCCCAGCAAAAGTAGATTTACTGATATATCAAAGGCCAATCCTTCTCATACCATATCTAAATGCAACTCTCAACTTGTTAAATGTTAGGGGATGAGACTTTTACTCAATCTCATAGATTCGATCGAACCCAAAGTAAGTCTAATAGAACATATTGGACGTTAAACTACCAAAACAAACAAAAATCACAGCCTGTTGCCTCTATGTTGGTACTCATACTGTACGTAACAGCACACCCGAACATTTTTAATACTACACCCATATATAGCATCGAATACTGTTCTATAGACGTTCGGTCATAGGTATAAAAAGGTAAGAAAGAAAGCGTCTTTTTCACAGAGTACCAATAAAAAGAAGTGTATTTAGAGAAATGCTAAATGAACCACAGTCGATTAGGCGCGCACACATCAAATTTTAATGCAATCATTGCATATTTATGTTAACATTCATATATCTATGTATATAAGCATCGCTGACTTGTGCATCTTCAGATAAAAAAGCTGAATCACGGGCAAGTAAAATCCTCAAGAAGCCTTTCTCTTCTTGCCTAATTATGCAGATATAGCAAGAATATGTCTTGCCCTAAAAGCAATTATAGGACACCTGATAGTGACAGTTGCAAGCCAGTGCTACCATGAGTTTAACGCCGTTCTCATGTTGTCCATTGGTCAAAACGGACACTGCATGGGTCGAATTCTGCATTCACTGAGGTACACAAACAAGGGCCCTGTTTTTCAGTAACGACATCGTCGGGCAACGATACCGTACGATCGTCCAGCGATTCCACGACAGTTTTCAAGACACAAAATGGCCGCTGTTCTATAGACACGATCGTAGTGCGGCACTCACGATCGCCGCGAAAAATGTCGGCCACTACGACAAGTATAGAACTGTCTTAGGTTCTATAACACATCACTGTTTGTATATAGAGGATTTTCCCACTTCCCGACGGAATTAAGCCATGAAATTTTAACACGAGTAAGGGATATATATGACCTGTAATCGTACCAGATATAAAGAAAATAGGCTGCACCGTTCCGAAGTTATCGGTGTTTGAATTTCGTCATAGCAATCGTCTGCTCTGGTGGCCAGTCACCCCCTCCCACCTCCCGATGGCAGACAAGTCAAAGCATGTCAAGGGCGCTGCATAAATTAGTGGAGGCGTCGGGAAAATACACTGGGCACCAGAGCAGACAATTGCTATGACGAAATTCAAATGCCTATAACTTCGGGACGGTGATTCCGATTTTCTTCATATCTGGTACGATTATAGGTTATATGTATACCTTACTCGTGTTAAAATTTCATTGCTTAACTCCAACGGGAAGTGAAGTTGCGCATTCTGTACGACATGTCCATAGCTGTCATGAACCAACGACAATTTGGGCGACATTTTCAATCACGTGACCCCACGATTGTCGTGACTGAAAAACACATTTGGCTGCCCTACGCCTCTTAGACTCACGACATATCGCCTATTCACTAAAGTGTCGTGTCTATCGAACACTGACGGCAAAAACACGTCGCCCATAACGATTGTCGTGACTGAAAAACAGGGCCCAGAGCTCGGCTCACCACATTTCATAAATTTGACCTCGCCCTAATGTGTTTTGGCTTTTGTTTCTCATCTATCACCTTACCAGACAGATAATTCCCATCAGGAGTCATTCTATTCTCTTTTTTATTGAGTCGGTTCGCACACTTCACAGTTGCGGTCTACCACCTTGCCATGGTTCATACTGCTGGTCAGTATTCTATTTTCATTAATGCTGTTAGTATGGTTTTTAACGGAGATGGGCGGGAAGAGCCATTGTCAGTTCTCCTAAGGGAACCCAGGATCACATGCGTGAGGTCCACACGAAGACTTCCGGCAAAGAACAGCAGTCTGTTTCCGTTGGTGAATGGTGGAAGACTGATCAAAGTGGGGGATGTCAAGATGAGATTGACCACCCCATGGGAATGGTGGAGAAAAAAATAATCATCCACAGCTTCTGGACCCTAATGGTGTTTTCAAATGCACTTTATCAATAAACATATTAGTACCTATTCCGACCCTTTGGTTGAATAACAATATTTCAAATCCTCGAATATTTTCCTGATTAGAAAATATTTGTCGGTAAAGCGAAATAATTAGGTGTGATGTTTGATGATCCATTAACCATCACTTTTACCTTTTACATATGATGAACAAAATCTGATACGTTAAAATTGTCTACCGTCCGGACAGCCATATAAAACAAGTAAATAAGACCAATATCTGTGAATTATAATTCGCGGTCCTTTCGCTCTTTGCTGATGGAAATTTAGATGTATTTTATATTTTACTATCAATCATCGATACGTAAAATAAGACCAATATATTGCGAGAAAGGTTATGCACAGTGACATTTCCTTTTTATATTCATATATATATATATATATATATATATCCCGAGATTAATTCATACCTTTGAACTGCCTGCTCTTTCCATGTCATATTCTCTGCTGTTGATAACAAACATTGTGTGATGAATGAAACCTTTATATATAAGCTGCAGTAGCGTTGACCTCAAGCTGCCAAAAGTAAGAGTTATGATGAGAGCAAAAGTATGATTTGTAGAAATAAAGGACAAAGTTAAGACGAGAGTTTGCAATAAGGGCAGTTGACTATTAACGCACATTCAAAGACTCCAACTTTCCTTCCATTGATCTCCAGGGACCTGTTTCACTAGTATCGTGACATGTCTGTGACACCATACAGACATTGGGGTTGTCTTGTTTCGTGACAACACAAGTAGCTGCCCTTAGGAAAAGACAGACCCCAAACATAAGAATTAGACAAATCTACACATCATGGACCTGTTTCACTAGTTTCGTGACAAAAGTGTTAGACAGATATGAAAAGCGGCACCAACAGTGCAAGCAAGAATGGACAAAACGAAGTCTAATGTCTAGTTCTTATGAAATCGGACACCATCTAGACGCCATCTAGACATGTCATGAAACTAGTGAAACAGGTCCCTGGTCACAGTTGGTGATTGCCTACCTCACATAAAAAGGCAGGTTTTCTACAGGATCTACTAGGATTTCCGTCCCCACGTAGTCAACTGTCTCGTGGAGAGAAAAACTCGAACCTATTATTCTCTTAATGTATCTTACTAAGATATTCCTTTCCTCCTATGTATCACACTGGATCATATTACAGTGAAACATGACCGCGGTAATCGAGGGTTGGTTACTACGGTAGCTATTCTCTAATGCTTACCTGTAGTGCGGCCAACTTCCACCATAAAGTGTTCATATTTCAGGATGTAATATGAAATGGATGGGCAGAAGGTCTTATAGAGATAACCTGTGAAGGTTTACGGTCAGAGCTTGTATCTCACCGAGTTTGAATAGCGCAGTAAGGCGAAGCTACGTGAATTCCGCAGCGAACAATGAAAACGGGATCGAGCTCTGACTGTAAACTTGAATGGGTTTCTGAATTTATCTCACCCCTCACATTGACTTTTTTTTAAATACTCCCTTGGCATTGAGTACGAGTTACCAATGTTAAGACTATGAGGTGAAATACTAGGGGTGGGATAAATCTTGCTTAGAGATAGCCACTGAGTGCGTGCACAAACTGTCAAATTAAACGCTCATCTCATGCATGGTTTTGACTTGCTAATTTTCCGTTGCTCACCTTAACAATGTAATTATTATAATGGTCTACGAGTATGCCCCTCAACATTATTCCTGTGCCATCAGCATCATAAATGTTATATAACTAAGAACGTTCTCATACCATGTCTATGTGGTGTGGGAAGTAAAAGAACTCTCACCTCTGTAAATGTGTAGGGGTGGGATTTCTACCTGAATTCATTACATAGATTCGATCACCACCCATGGGGTGTAAAAGAACCTTGGGAAAGTCTGGTGAGAACCTCTAATGGTTAACTGGACGTTAAATCAAACCAACCAACCAACTAAGAACGTCGTGTCATATCACGTGACTAAACAGCTGATTTCGGAACTCAGATAACATTTAACTTCCTACGAGCCTAACCCCTCCGTCACACCAATGACTCCCGTACTCTACACAACGTGCGCGTGATGATCAATGAGCATTACAGGAGGCCCTTTAAGGTCTGGCAGCTCTTAGTTGTCATTATCATCTAATAATATGTATCAACCTAACTAAAAAAACAAATATGAGACTCAGCTTCTGAACCTCCAAGGCCAGACAGCTGTACTTGTCTAAAAACGTCTCATATTACATTCCCCTAATCAGGTCCATCATGTTCATACTAAGAAAGCTGGTTCATGCGGAGAAAGCCCATTTGATAATGAGCAGACTCCCGTGTCTGAACATAATAGACCTGGGCAGGAAGGCCGTGTAAGTAGAGATATTTGCAACTTTAATATCTACCAAGGTCATATTACGGCAACAAAAGGGAAATTCTGTAAAAAGTATCTGAGATACATAAATCTATATATAGATTGGTCATGTATTGTAAAATCGTTTTAAAACCAGGGCCCTGTTTTTCAGTCACGCCAAAATCGTCCAGCGAGTGTACGACATTTTGGGCGACAAAAGATGGGCAGTGTCCTATAGACAGTGTCGTAGCGTGCCATGAGCGATCGCCGCAAAAATTGTCGTTCAGAACAATTGCCTTAGAAAACTATAGAAGTATGCATGGTATTTTTCAGTCATGACAATCGTTATACAGATTGGGGAATGTGCAGCAGTACGTTTTGCAAAAGCAGTCGAGTTGTGCAGTGCCCGCAGTTGTCAACTAAAACATTGTGGTTTAGAAAAATATTTCTCATGATCGAAATACCAAAAGGATAATTATGAAATGTCAAGAATAGGTACCCCAAATAAATAGCAAACTTGTCCAAAAATATTTACTAATTTTGATAAATTTAGTATCTGAAAAAAAAGAAGAGTTTCAACAACCAATTATACCTGTACGACATGTCCAAATATGTTGTTGGTTCTGACACTTTGGATGACAATTTCATCTTCTATTCCCTACGATTGTCATGACTATAGGACACCTAGCAGCACCATACGTGTCGTTGAGTGACCATCGTTGGCCGATCCTCTAAGATGTCAAATCTTTTTTTTTAACACTTTTTATTTATACTGGAAAAGCTCAGTTTTATACAAAACTGGTATCCTTGCTCGGCCAGTGCCGGGTTGAAAAATATCCGTGGTATTATAGATAGCAAAGTGATCGACATGATCATACATACATAAAAAAATGAAAAACATTACAAGAACAGCATGCAGACTATTTAAGGAGGAAACCCGCTATTTTCCCTGCGGAGTCATGCATCAGGTGACATAGCACAGTCTCTTGGTAGGACTCAGATGTATAAGGGCCCAAAAAAGTGAAAGACACATCTACGCTTCAAAGAAATAAATGTCACCATCGTGTACAAAGTGTCATTAGCGAACTCTAGCCAATAAAAGTTGTTTTTTCAATAACTTAAATTCTTCTATATTGTCAATGTTCATTGACAGCTGAAAGATGTCATTAATAACGATTGTCATGACTGAGAAACAGGGCCCAGTAATATTGCCCAATGAAATAAACATAATGAAGTACTTTATAGGAAGTGTATCTTTGGACTAAAATCTATATATTTAGAGTGATGCTCGTGAATTTTTACTAATCGGGGGGGGGGGAGCCGTCTTGTCAGCTTTTGAAATTTAGACATATGTATATAGTATTGATTTCCAGTGAGAGCAGTTGTTACATATAGCATCAGGATTGACATCAGTGGGAGGCACCTAATGATACTGCGGGTAGGGTGATAAACATGCAGAGGAAATGCTACTACCGTCTGGGGGATATTTGACGTCATTATCTTGCTTCGCTCGTTACCCATTCATTCGATAGGAGGCGCATCAAATGCACCTCCACACACTGTGCAGCTCAGTCTGCATAAAACCCAGTGCTCGAGCAAGGCAGTGTCCTACCATGTTGGTATCTGGATGGTTACGATGCGCACTCATCAATTTTTCACTGAATACTGCAATGAAACCAATGATTAGGGTAAATAAAGATAAGAGTTTTAGTGCTCATAACTGCTGGCTGGCCAGCCGGCCTGCTTGGGTAGAGGAGCGGGGTTTTCGGACTTAGGCCCATAAGACAGCAACATTTTCCACAGATTCTCCCCGATCCGATCACCGATTATAATCGGGAACAGGAATGTCGCTGTCTTATACCCTTGCCGATCACACATCTCCACTTTATGACAGTAACCCGATTGAGATCAAAGACAGCCGCCCGGAGCCGAGCCGGTGTGAGCCACGGGCCGCTGGTGTGGATTCATAGAAGATAATTCAAAGTTTGATAATTTTGGATCTAATTAAGATATTCGGAAACAGTTTTCAGATTCATTATCACCTCTATCTCCCCTACCAATCGGTATAAATCGGACTAGGGGATAGGTAGCATCGATGTTCAAATGGCATTCTCAGAATCCGGAAGAGTCGGTGAAGTGCGTACAGCGACACGATTATGGTCGGGCAGAGTCGGTCATTACCCCCACGCCAGTAATGCCCGACCCGATTAAAATCGGGTCTGTGAAGTGCGTACAGCGACCCGATTCTGACCGACCCGACGGGTCCGTCGGGCAAAGGTGTGATCGGGCACAATGGTCGGGTCGCTGTCTTATAGGCTTTAGGGCAGGTCAGCCATCACAGGCCCGTGCCGGGAATGAGGTCCACCGGCCAGGTGGGCTGTACGTCGGTAGCACCTTCCACGCTCTTACACCAAGCAGATTTTCATCGGTACCACACCGACTCTGTCGGCGACGATCATACGGGTGTCAGCCGTGGCTAGTGCCGGCTTGGTGGAGCAGCCACTTTAGTGTAGACTGCAGGTATAAAACGTCTGCCAGATGAATAGTCTAATCTGGCGTCTATATTCACGCCAATCTTTGAGCCTTCTATAGTATTCCCCCCAGAGCTTTACGTCTTCCAACCACGCCCTTTGCTGGTCCATACAAGACCACACATTCCTTTCCTCCGGCTCTTCATTAGGCTTTGCATGTTTCTCTTTTTTATCACGATCCCAGCCATCATCAATACGTAGCAGAGCTTCTCTATCACCAAGGAAAGTGTACGTTAGTAAAAAGTACCCCCAAGTGTTTACTGAAAGAACCGCCTCTATTTGGCGCCCAGACGGCAGGACGCTCATTTGCCGCCATTTTGTTGAATGGAAAGTATAGTAGCGACGTCTGGTGGCAGTGAAAGGGTCATTGGAGGAGGGTGAGAAAGCGGCGGCCATTTCGTTAATCCAAATGTCGGCCCCGTGTTGTGGAGACCCGACCGAGACCCTCCCTATATTAGTCCATTAGGGTTGGAAAGTAAAAGGCATAACCCTTTTCTTCTTGCCTCTTTCCTGGGCAAGAGGGCTTTAAATCAATTATTGAGCAATTGCCCCGGCAATTACCTAGGACGACATCAAACTCAAATTTATTCTCGTGGATATTTCAATAAACATCTCGATACCCATGCCTCTGGGTCCGTCTGGGTGCTCCGTCATTAGGGAATGACGGTTAGACAGTAAACGGCACGATAGCCGGAGGACGACTACCCTACTAAACACATTTAGTTCATGTGAGGGATTGGTTTTTATACTTTTCAAACTCTAGAGTATGAAATTGAGCAACAACAGAAAAGTTCATTTGCCGCAGTGATAGATACCCATTGTCTCTCTGTCTTTCTGTATACTTTCCTCTCATCCTCTACCCTTCCCCCTTGCCTCTATTCTTAGTTATCCACCTAATACAAAGTGTCCATAGAAAACACATGAGCAGCTCAACAGGGGAGAGTGAGGGAGAGTGCACGCGGCCAGTGAGGATGAGCCCGAGGTCACGTGACCCACGGGGGAGGGTGGGGTCCGTGTCACCTGAAGATGTTCCTACTGTGTACAAATAGACAATAATCGATGGTTTTGTGGACAGGCGGCCGTAAACCACGAGAGGTTGACGCGTCGTAATACACGAGCGTTAGCGAGTGTATTACGATGTCAACCGCGAGTGGCTTACAGAGCCGCCTGTCCATAAAATCATCGTTTGTTGCATTTATTATCCATCTTTTCGAATAAATCAAACCCAATAATTGCCATTTTTTCTTTGCTCTTTAGCAAAAGGGACTATTTTTCCCGTATACCATGGATTTGAGGCCGTATACCACAGGTTAGAATCCGTGTACCACAGTTATGGTATCTGACAGGTTTTATACAATGGGTCGTTGTTTACTGAGTCCCCATTCATTTCGAATGGGGGCTATTTATCCTGTATCCATAGCCAGTTTATTTGGTTTCCCTCCCCAGACAACAACAGGCCGTTGCAGCAGCTACTTTGTAATGTAGGCATTATCACACAAAATAAATATGTACCTATACCATTAGAGTTGTTTTCTCATCACTTCACTACATGACATTTGGAAAGGGTGTGGGACATAAACATCATGTGGTTTATGGTTAACACTGTTACTGATTCCAGATTTGGTGAGACCATCTCCAAAGAGCATGACATCGTGTCCTCTGCCCGTTTTCTTAGTCCCAGCCGAGGAGTTCAGATATTGGATATGTTAAAGAAATGCATTCACCTTTCATTTTCCAAAATGGTCTGCAGTTTTTTTTAGTTTCTTCCCCCCATCGTTTAGTGTTAGCTTTTTTTCTTATCAGTCTGAATTGATTTCCTCGTGTTTGGTCTTACTGATCTGACTTGAACTTCCGCAAGAACGCGAAATAAGAGCTAACCCCCCCCCCCCCCCCCAACCCCCAACCCTCTTCCCCTAGTTGAAATGAAGAGGAATGCAGAAGAGTTGCTCTATTTAGTAGTTTATTTATGGTTCTATTATTCATATAGATCTAACCTGAATAACCCGAGAGTAGTTGTTCAGCTATAGAGTTTGACATGAGGTTTACCCATTGATTAAACATTTAGTATATTTGGAGTTATGTCAGTTTGGGTTCTACCAACAGTTACCCAGAACTTCGGTATAACATTGTCAACGTAACTTCATGCCTCCAGTAATTCTGGAGTACCCTGCTTCACGATGCCACCGGGCATTCCCATAGGATACCACGGCATGATGATCCACTAAACCTTGGACAAGGATTATGCTTTGGTACTACAAAAGATAGTTAATTCCCATGACAATATACTGAAATATTGTGACAATGTCAATTTTGCGGACATGAGTTTATCCTATAATAGAATTCAATGGACGACTAAAAACACTCCTCACTATCCGATCTCAATGGGAAATTTGATTGCAAGTGAAACTCTAGTTGTGTCACTTTATACCGATTCTATTACCATAGGTCGATACATGAAATACTTTACCTGTTACATTGGGTAGCTCTGGAGTATGGAGAAATCGAACGGAAATTAATCCCTTAACAAGAAGGAAACGTGATCCTTTCTTTGGTGATGAATGGCTCACAATATTTCTATGTATTTTTTACAAATTCGTAAAATGTATAATGTGAGATCTCAAAGTACCTTCCAGGTATCACGCTCCAAATTTTTCGGGTGCCACTTAGCAGAGATGCAATAGCTGCATTAGATGAACAGGTATGATTAGGTTTTGCACGACACCACCTTATTATCGGCGAAATAATCCCAGGGATCGACGCGGGAGGAGGACTCCACAGCTTTGTAGCATAGCTAAGAGGATTTTTATCCAAACTTTCATCCCGAGAACTTATTACTCTTTTTGTAATAAACCAGAAAGTGATGCAGCAAATAATATAGGAAAACATCTAGAATTCGGATTAGTTTGGGTATAAAGAACCACAACGATCCTACGGCTCATAATGCAGAGATCGGGATGTGTCCCCGATTCTTCTTAATGTCGTCCTACAGATCTCACTCCCGAGCATGGAGGACAGGATAATGATGGCTATGAAATCTGAGAAATACTGAGTTGTGGCTAAAATAGTAGATCAAAGTCTGGTCCTATGGCAATTAGGGTGTACGAGGTATTTAACATATCGCGTATCTATCAATGTGGTGGCCAGGTGTGGAAGTATAACTCATAGTCATTTTTCACCAGCGTTCATTTAAAAGCGCGCCACGTCAACTGTTTTAATGGGCGGATCGTTTCCTGATTCCTCTGTAATAACCTTTTGGATCACAGGAACTGATAGGGAAGAGAAGCATATCTCAAATAACGAAACAGAAATAATCCTAATTAAGAAATATTGCTGATGCTTTGGATCTTGTAGTTCTACATCTTGTTATTGGTCGGCCGGGGGCCAAGGGGGATATAGCGCTCACCAGGTACCAGCAGTGGCTTCAGCCTTGTACCCACCAAAGCCGATGATCTACGATAGACCTTCCGACATGCTACGACTGGAAATGGCAAAATCGTAGCCTATTGGGGGGTCCCCGATAATTCTAATAGTGTACTTTTTGTGGAGGAACACCTTTGGAGGTTAAAAAGGGTAAACCACGGTCAAAGCAAATAGCAAAGAAGAACTTAACACCAGACAAGAAGCCCCAGCTGGGCTCGTATTTGATTTACCCTGGATTCATTGACGGGTTTCCTACTTGGAAACCGGCTGTCAGCCGACCGTCAACCAAACAAGAGGTATACCTGGAATGCCGGATACTGCCGGCCGCGTTTCCGATGACCTATCATTGTCAGATCCAGTATGGTAAATGCCCCATTCACACTGGCGTAAATTTCGGCGTTTCTTCTACGTATTTGAATTGGTGGGGAGTACGTATTAGCTACGGATTTGGAACGTATCTGTTTGGTTTGCTTTGATGCCCCAGTCACACTGGCGTAAATTTCGGCGTTTCTTCTACGTATTTAAATTGGGGGAGTACGTATTAGCTACGGATTTGGAACGCATTTGTTTGCTTTCCTTCAACGTTTTAGTACGCTTCTCAACGTTCATCAACGTTTCTTTACGCTTTTGTTCGTATTATGGCGTTTTTCGGCGCATTCCGACTTTCATTTACGCATCTCCGCGTTTTCCCGCGCATTGCGGCGCATTTGTAAATTTCAAAATGCGTAGAAGACCGTAGAGGTGCGTACACGGAAAAACGCCGTTTTTTACGCCAGTGTGACTGGGGCATCACGTTTTAGTACGCTTCTCAACGTTCATCAACGTTTCTTTACGCTTCTGTACGTATTGTGGCGGTTTTTTTTGCGCATTCTGACTTTCATTTACGCATCTCCGCGTTTTCCCGCGCATCGCCGCGCATTTGTAAATTTCAAAATGCGTAGAAGAACGTAGACGTGCGTACACGGGAAAACGCCGTTTTTTACGCCAGTGTGACTGGGGCATTAGAACAACACACTTTACGGGAACAAATTGACATACTGCTAGGAACCTCGTTGCTGCCCTGCGTGCCTCGGAATGTGTGCCAAAGAGAAAGTACCATTACTAAGTCCCTCCACGTACCCTACCCCTCCTCACCAAGACCATGAACCACGTACGGTTAACCCTTCAAGAGCCACACATAATTCACCATGTACCTATACTACAGCAGGCACCAGACCCAATTGTGGCCTTTGTATGGCCGGCTTTTGTAGTCAATATTATTAAGAGAAATTACAAATTTAAAATTTCCAGTAAATCTGTATTTTTTATTAGATCTTTCCGCTATTTCAAAGACATACTGGCGACATTTAGCGTAATATCTCATATAATTTTTATGATTCTGCGATAATTTTTCAAAAAGTTGCAAAGGAACAAATACAGAGTGGTTTATTAATTCCATATTTGAATGCCATATGGCATTGCCCGGCCCTGGCCAGGGGAATGCCATATGGCATTGTCCTGCCATGGCCAGGGGAATGCCATATGGCATTGCCCTGCCAGAAAGGGTTAAGCACTTACACCAGCATACGGTTGTGGTCTCAGAGGCTGTTTTTGTCCTCAGGGTAAGGAAATCAGAGTATAAATAAAACATAATAGATTAAGTATATCTGAGTAAAGATATGCAAAACGAATAACAGGTTCAACATTTTCTTGACATAGGAATCTCACTCTCGTGGCGCTCCAGTCTCCAATCCTAGATCAGGGAGGTATTTTATAGTCATGATGTCCAATCGCTTATAGTAACCAGTTAGCGACTATTCAGAGGTCATCACAGTCTATAGATAAATTATTGTAATGTAAGCTAGCTAGCAATTGGTCACTGCTTTGAATTTCATAGTTATGATCATTTAAACAAAATTATTTCGAAAGTGATCACAGGGTCAGACTTGTCATATAGGTCTATCAAAATTAAAAGATATTTGCAGTGAAGAATTCAATATTTATGCCATACCTTTATCCCAAATTTCATAATATTCTCTTGTACCAAATTATCAACAGATGGTTTGTGTGCCTAAATGCTGGCAACTGGCATGTTCACATTCATTTATAGTTACTATAAGACCGTCTACTATTAGTAGAAAGTCTTAAAATGATCACCACCAACAGTGATCATTTCAACCTAACAGTGATTTGGTCTATGGGATGCACTGCGATGATGATCACCAAAACAGTCTCCCAATCAGTCACGCTTTACCCATGATCACTAATAAAGACGCCAGTGTCTAAAAACACCTTTACTGGTTAACTCTGCCCCTAAACAATTTATATAGGGTAGGAAAAGATGTCCTACTGCATGGGTTTCATGGTTATCACACTGGACGGTGCAACCGAACTCTAGTTGGCTAATATTAACTAGAATTCACGATTGCAGATGTAATCTCGTAAGTCTCGGAGAACGTATAGGGTTTTCTGACTGCATTCGATGTAAAAAGGGTATGCTTTTTGGATAGTTTCTGATTAAAAGGAAAACGCTATAAAACATACCAACCTTCAAGATTTTCGAAAAAGTAAGGTAGTGTACAGTCGTACATGCGCCTCAGAATTTGTGTAGTAAAGCGGGATGTATCCCTTATCAAACCACACATGTCTTTGTATATCTTTGTAAAACAAGCACCACCAACACATTGGCTACAAAACTATTTATCAAATAGATCTCATAAAACTCAAGTCAACTAGGTGTTAAAGTTTCATGGCTGAATTCTAACGGGAAGTGAATTTCCGCATTTGATACGTATCATCCTTAGATGTCTTGGGCTATGATAATTTGGGCGACAGTGAGTTAAATTCTGCGTACGGTACGGCCCGTCAATCTATTTAACTGAGAGTGAGGAGCTCAGCTCAGACAGGGGTTGATGGCCAATCTATCAGGAACAAGTGCAGTCAATGTCAAGGTCGCTGCATAAAGTAGTGACCGCTTAGCCTTAAGTAGGCCTACACTGGCCACCAGAGCAGCATTAGATACAACCAGTATCAAACCCGAATATCGTTGGATCCAAGCAGCCGATTTTCTTCATATTTTAGGTGATCGTAGGTTGTATATATCACTAACTGGTGTTAAAGTTTCATGGCTGAATTCTAACGGGAAGTGAATTTCCGCATTTGGTACGTCATGTCCTTGGATGTCTTAGGGCTATGATAATTTGGGCACCCGTAACGATGGTTGTGACTAAAAAACAGGGCCCACTATAATTACTGCATACAGGTGCAGTAACCAATCTATACTGAATGTACCAGAACGTAAAGTAACTGGTATTCGTATGTGTAAGGGTGAATAATAAATAGTTCTGGATGGAAGATTCCCCTATTTATGTAGGTATGTCTGTGTAAGATTCAAAAACGGAAATAGAAATAATTCAGAAAGAGAAAAATTGGTTCCTAAAAGAATCTTTATGACTCATAAAAAAAAAGAAGTCTGGATTGAAGGGGATTTGAACTCTCAACCTTCAAGTTTCCTATAAGAATCTTTATGACTCTTGAAAAAAAAACACTCTCTGCATGGAAGGGGATTGAACTCTCAACCATAGGTTTACCTTGCAGACACTCTACCTCTAGACCACTGAGTCTGACAGGAAGAAGGCATGTTTAGGGCGTTATGAATGTAGAGAGGAACCTGGTTCCTCATAATACACTAGGTGGCAGGACCTGTCAATGAAAACGTTAGTTCTTATCATAGCCACCCAATGTCAGTGCTCTGACTAGACTATACTGGTGAAGCCAAGAGATAAGATGACTAGATAACTGTACTTTTTGTCATTTCCAAACAGAGTCAGGGCTGTACTATGATAAAGTCAGTGAAGTAATATGACAAGATGGCTTTGGCTTGTGCATACTCATAACAGAACAGAATTCCTCACTGCATTCTCTTATCAGTATGCACAACCTGAAGCTATCTTGCCTTCATTTCGAGTTCTACTTACTTTATAAAAGTATGACTGCAAAGACAGATTAATGAAACGGGTTTGAAAATAGTGCACTACAATGTTAGAAGCCTTTGGCCTAATCTGATGCATAGTGTCAGACTCTGACATAGACATATGTGCTATGTCAGAAACATGGTTAACCAATAGTATGCCATCCTTTCTGGTAGATTTACCAGGTTTTAGACTATAACGCCTTGACAGGGGTTGGTGTGAGGAAGGCTCTTCTGAAGTAAAGACCGGCGGGGGGGGGGGGTGGCTTTATATATACGTGAGAGTTTGGCTTTGGATAATTCCAAAGTTTAACTGCTTAATCGTAGTGACAAGAACATTGAAATTATTTGGACAAGAATTGTTTTGCCACATGTGAAACCGATCTTTGTTGCTGCCTTATATAGACCCAGAGGAGGTGATATTAAATTATTTTGTGACATATTGAAAGAACATACTTTCGAATTAACATCTGAAAGGGATTCTGATCCCCAAATACCCCTGAGTTAAAGAAATAACACGATATAGTGACATAAAGGATAGTTGTCTGATTATGCTTGATAATCAGAACTTTGTGGATTATGGATGAGGAAAAAAAACCAAAGTTGATCACTACAAAAGTTAAGTTTCAGGGTAGTTCACCCAGAAACTATGATCGACTTAAGTTTATAAATGGTTTACTAAGTGAGGACTGGGTATCATGGCGTTTGCTTGGTGACCCCAATGCCCTCTGGTCCGAAATGCTCATACTAATCTTGAAGAACCTGGAGGTTATGTGCCCTATTAAACAATTTGTTGTCAAAGATAAGCGTGAACCTTGGATCTCAAATGAAGTACTCGAGATGATAAAAGAAAAAGACAGATTGTTGAAAAGGGCCCGTAATAGGAAAAACAAAGATTCATGGTCCGAGGCTCGTAGGGCCAGGAATTCTACCACCAAAGCTGTTAGGAGCGCCAAAGCTGATTTTATACATGGTTTACTTGACGATCACCATGGTGATAATAAAAGATTATAAGATAATAAGGAAATCCCTTTTAAGGACACTGCGGATTACATGAATACATTTTTCGTAAATATCGGTCCCAATTTGGCTAAACATCATGATCTACCCTGGCTAAATCAAGTAACCCCTCAACTGAATGCAATGGAGGATATTGTCACAACAAATGACGAGGTCTTGAAGTTTATGAACAAGGCATGTAATTGGAAATCTTCAGCTATTGACAATCTGTCCACCAGGATCTTAAAAGATGATCTCACTGTCTTGATTGATCAATTTGTATTTTTGTTGAATGTCTCGCTGAGTAGGGGTATCTTCCCTGACCAGTGGAAGGAGGCGATAGTTATCCCTTTGAGAAAGGAAGGAGATAGTAAATATGTTAACAATCTTAGACCTATATCCCTCCTTCCGCTGCCAGGGAAGATCCTTGAAAAGATAGTCCACTTAAATACTATTAAGTTAATCGAACGAAACCTCCCTCGGCTAGAATTCTGTGTGGAGTCCCTCAAGGCTCAATTCTTGGCCCGTTAATGTTTATTTTATACATCAATGATTTACAGAGCTTGATTACTCGATATGAATGTCTGCATTATGCGGACGATACGGTATTGTATTATAGCTCGAACTCGGTAGATAACGCTGTGACTGTTATGCAAGGTGAACTTAAAGAACTCTCAACTTGGTGTAACCGAAACTCACTAACAATTAACACTAAAAAAACAAAAACGGTACTTTTCGGCTCTAAACGTAAGGTGAATGCAAACAGGAGTGTTGTTTATCAGGTTTCTATAAACCGCACTATACTTCAAAATGTTTCTACTTATTACTATTTAGGTGTCTTAATGGATAGAAATATGTCATTCAAACCACATGTAAATCATTTAGCGAAAAACGTCTCTTGTAAAATACATTTATTAAGGAAAATTAGAAGGTATATTACCCAAGCTGCTACAACAGAAATATATAACAAAATGATTTTACCAATAATTGATTACGGAGATATTCTATATAAAAACACTGCAATGAATTAACTCAACAGACTCCAGATTCTACAAAACCAAGCTATTTGAGCCATCACCAAAGCACACCCTAGGACGCCAAGATTTCTTCTCCATCGGAGTGTACAGCTTCCATATTTGCACCACAGAAGGGACATGCATGTTCTGAACTATATGTTTAAACAACAGTCAGATGATAGTCAAACTGTTCAATGCGAACGTGTCTCCAGACGTACTGCTGGTACAGTATTTAAACAAGAATTTCCATCCACAACGACTTTTATGAACTCATCGTATTTCAGGCCCAGCTTATGAATGCCGAACCAGCTATTATCAGGAACATTCCAACTTACGATGAATTCAAATCTTTTCAAAAAAGGAAGCTATTGTCATTAATACCATAATCTTTAAATCTGTTTTTATATAACGGGATGGCAGATTGTGACTCTTTCTACCCTACTCACCCATTTACATAGCCTACCATAAAATCGTTACGTTGTAAATCTGATCGTCGAGCCCTTGTATCGCTGCTTTATGTTGTTTGTCCTCATCTTTATATGTCATTTGTTGTATCCTATACAAACATGATAACTCACAATGTACCTCACTTTATGTTCTACACTGACGGTGCAAGAAAACCAGCTTCAAGAGAAGCTGAGCTCTGCCTCAGTTAAAATAAAAGATCTAAAAAATAAACGCCATACTGTCCGACTCCAGAATGGTCACCTGTGGAGTACCACAGAGGTCCATTCTGGGTCCCTTACTCTTTCTTCTCTATATTAATGACTTAAGTAATCTACTAAACAGTTCACGCACTAACCTATATGCCAATGATACTGTCGTTTTTGCCACCAATCAAGATCCAAATATCTTTCTGACTAAATCTCAATCAATTCTTCTTTACAAAACTAAAGTATTGCCATATGCTGAATGTGGCAATATTCTTTTCCACAAATCAAATCAAAAATCTCCAAATATTACAAAATCGTGCTCTACGGATCGCCCTTAAAAGCCCACCACGAACCAGTATAATGTTATTACATAGAGAAGCTGATACTCTTTCTTCTCTATATTAATGACTTAAGTAATCTACTAAACAGTTCACGCACTAACCTATATGCCAATGATACTGTCGTTTTTGCCACCAATCAAGATCCAAATATCTTTCTGACTAAATCTCAATCAATTCTTCTTTACAAAACTAAAGTATTGCCATATGCTGAATGTGGCAATATTCTTTTCCACAAATCAAATCAAAAATCTCCAAATATTACAAAATCGTGCTCTACGGATCGCCCTTAAAAGCCCACCACGAACCAGTATAATGTTATTATATAGAGAAGCTGATATCAATTTTTTATCTGAGTGACGAGACTCAGCAACAAGAAAATGCGCCTATCTGAGAAGTAGAGATGAGAGTTACACTACAATTCCTCCTAGAAACACTGACTGTATGATGCCCCGGTTTTGTCTGCTGAGCATGTGATGCGTAATTCCTTTCAAAGAAGTATACTGTATAAAACTGCCCAACACTGGAATAAAATGCCAACAGAATATCGAAGCATTTATACCTATCCCAAATTTAAGTATAAAGAGAAAAATGTTCTCAGAAATAGCCGTCTACACTATCTTTAATTATAAATATTCGGCAGAGGTCCCCTGTTTTGATCCCCATGGTCTATTGGGTTACTCACATGTCTCCAGTATCTATAAATTACGTATGTATATGTCTAACTGTTACTAACCCTCGTACATGAAATTGGTATGTACTTACTTCTCGACCATCATTATTGTAATCAACTGAGCTATTAAAAAAAAAAGATCAATTGGTTAAATTGCACAAAAAAGTCGAGACTACGTACTAGTAATTATTGATTGTTTATTTATTTCTGTATCTCATATAATGTATTGGAATCTTTTTATTATTCATTGTTGCACACCTAGCCAGTTAGGGAATCGCAGATACTACCAAGTATGATGACTTACAAATGCTGGTTATTGATAGTAAGCAGGCAGTTACTGCCTTATCGTACCCAGGGTAAATAAAACGACTTAAAAAAAAAAATATATATATATATATATATATATTCAGAACTAGCAATGACGACCACCATTTCTTTTTCACAAATGAGCGGGTTACCCACACCAGGACTTACACTCAGGAGCCCATTGTACTTGGCATACATAGAATCTCTTACCATCTGTCATCAAAGTAACCATAAACTAAATATATGCTTGAAAAACATGGGTTCCCTCCTCTTGATATAACGTATCATTGTTGGTGGGTAATTGCTGCACAAATGCATATAAGGAGAATCTCTTTGGAAGGTTACTGTGTGGAATCGCGTGTTAAGTACACTCGGATGTGTTCAATGTCTGGGCACATGTGCGCCTCAAATGATAGTGATTTCTGTATTCTGGTGTAATTATAGTGGTCCCGTTCGAAACAGTAGGTCCGTATACTTACGCCGGAATACAGAGTACAGATTCTGTTCATATAATTTATCTCTGTCTCTTTATCATCATATATACCTGGAAATATCAAACATTTTGCATTGTCTTGACAAGTGACGTTGTATAGAGGTAGTATTATCTATAGTTCGTTACACTGCGGGATACCTTCGTGCACATGTATGCGATAAAAACTATGACCGGGGACCACGCACCTTGCTGCATAATAAATCAGCTGAATTCTCGATGAAAAGCACACCTATTGTAGGATACATTAAGGGGCTAAAAGTTAATCGATTTGTCATGATTTCTGTCATCTTGACACGAGTTAAGACACCGGAGATACATGCTGCCGTTCAAATGCTACGCCGGAGCCTCGCCCCACCTTGCTGTTAAATTTGTAAGCGGAATTCACAGGAGTTGGATGATTTATGGTATGAAGAAGCCGTGAACTGAGGATCACTTAGAGGGTTTCCGGTATAACGAGGCTCTCACGGCGTCTGGCTTGGCGAGGTTTATAAAGGAGTATAGGGGACAGAGCCATTGTTAGTTCATGAAGCAGTCACTAGGTGGTCGGGGGACAAAACCTGTATTCTGGCTCTTTGTTCTTACCAAATTCAGATGCCTTTCAATGTTTTACCAAGGTTCCTTTGACTCTCTACACCGATCCCAGAGCAGGAAGGTATAATGCAAAAACCCAGGACATGATGTCTTTTACATGGAACACTTTATTTACATATGTGAGCAAGGCAAGAAAAGTGACATTTTCCAATTATCACTCACTTCTTTTGCAACTCCAATATGAAGAAAAGCTACTTTTTCACCTCCTTTAGTGAAGAACAGCTACTCGGGGGGCGTCATGGCGGCGCCCATGGATCATAGGCTATATGCCGTATAGATGATGAGTCGGTGATTAAAACGATGGCAATGTCAAGCATAATGATCCAGTTTAAAAAAACCGTTATTATACTCATTGTCGCGAGACTACTTAGTGTCTGACGCTCATAAACTACGTACTGCTGCCAATTTCTCAAAATAAAGAAAAAGGCCACGTGATTGTCAGTTCTTAATCATCTTTTTTGCAGAAGGCCACAAGAGACTAGGCTCTCAAGAATATTACGACTCGGATTGGAGTGCTGGGATTTCCTGATGTGTTGTAAGAACATGAGTGAGACATATGAGTATCATCTATACTAATTCACGCCTTAACGTGTAAAGGTCAGCACCTAGAGGAGGTAAAGTCGCTCTGCTTTGGTCCAATAAGCAGACCCAATACCCCTGACATGGTGAGTAGGCCATTCACATCCCCGTCTCTATTCACTGGATAAACCGCTAAAGGGACCGGAACGACCAAAGCAGCAGGGAAGGTGTGTGCCTGATCCTTTCAATATTGATATATTCTAGGCTTGTAAAAGGTTCCAACGCAATCAGCATTCGTACAGAAACATTAAGCATATATTTACTTATTCAGATAGTTGTTACCTCTCTGAGATATGGACCGCTACACACTGTTCTTCTAAAGAGAAGGTATTGGTGTCATCATTACCCCTAATCCCGCAACACAAGAGTAGAAAGCAGAGTTTGGGCAAATAAAATTTATTTTAATTTTATGAGCGAGAATAGAAGATATTAATACGTGATAGTAATATCTTAAAGATAATAATATACATATGGTAGATATGTTATATTATATGATAACATAGTGGTAGATATGATACATATTTGGTAATATGGTATGTGGTATACATGAAGTAGATGTGATACCGTATAAGGTATTACATATGGTGATATTTAATAAAAGAATACATATTGATATACATGTATAAAGTATTATGGTATATATGAATATACAATGTGTATAAAATATAAAATAGGCCCTACGATAGTAGGAAGATAGAAGGTGAGGGTGGGTGGGAGAAAATTAGAATGCGTCTGAGCAGAGTGAAGCGCAGGTAGAGAGTGAGAGAGAATGTGAGAGCGTGCTTCACCACATGACCTAATAGTTCATGTGGCTCGCACTAGGGGGTGCGCAGGGAGCACTAGTACAGAGGGAGTGCGCTAGGTGGAGCAATGACCGCCCCTGACCCTACGGCCATGGGCTACCCATTACCCCTAATCCCGCAACACAAGAGTAGAAAGCAGAGTTTGGGCAAATAAAATTTATTTTAATTTTATGAGCGAGAATAGAAGATATTAATACGTGTTGAGGGCGTAGATTGTGTTGAGGGCCTCCAGCTCCGATATGCATTCCACCGGGTCCCCGACCGGGCACACCTGTCTGGAGTAGGCGAGGCGACCGTCGGTGCCCCCGACCCCAGAGAGACACGCATCCACGGTGATACATTTGGTCGGGGCGCCCCTGGGGATCAAGGCACGCCCATTCCAGCCGTCAGCGAACCTGGAGAACCAGTCGAGGTCCTGCCGCATGTCCGACGAGACGTTGATGTAGAATCCGGACATGCCTCGCAGGGCCTCGAGGAGCTTGCTGACGAATGCCCTTGCCGGCCGGATACATTTCGCGATGTGCAGAATCTTTCCCAGCACGGACTGCAGTTGCCGCTTCGGGAGGGAGCACTTTCGGGATACGGCTGCGACGTGCTGCCGCACATCCTGTAGCTTGTCCTCGGGGATCGACAGAGTTATGTTCGCGGCATCGATATCGATCCCCAGCCAGCGGACCACCTGGGACGGCTCCTGGGCTTTGTCCCGCGCCTCGGGGAGCCCCAGCTCGCGGAAGAGCTCCCGGGCGGTCGCGAAGTCCGCCGCGGCTTTTTCTTTTGTCGGTGAGATGATGATCAGGTCGTCAAGGTACATGGCCCCCTCGACCCCCTTGCCGGCCAGAATCTCCACGATGGTATCCGCCACGCACTGCATGTGATACGAGGACGCGCGGGCACTGAACGGCATGGTACCCGCCGTCCCACTTGAAGCACAGGAGAGGCCAGTCAAGGGGGTCACACCGGAAGTTCTTGTATGCCCTCGCGATGTCGATGGAGGCCATGTAACTCGAGGGACCCGACCTCAGGAGACGTGAGACGAACCCGTCGACGGTAGGGAGGCTGTGCTCCCTCTCCTCCCCGTATACCGAGTTCTTCATTACAAAGGCATTGACACTCTGTTGCCGCGGGAACGTCATGGACGTTATCACCCTCCGGGCATCGGAGTCCCGTTTCTCCCGGGACATCAGGGGAGAAACATGGCACCACGGGCTGAACGGGGCATCGGAGAACGGTCCCAGCAGGTTTGAGAACGAAAGCTCCTTTTCAACAAAATGCCCTACCTCGGTCGGATATCCAGTGGCACCCCCCTGGTGTCCGTCGCGGGACCGAGGTATCCTAGGGGGAAGCCGTATCATATGAAACCCATTCCCCCGCATCCCCGTGAGGTACTTCTCCCACGCCCGTAGCCGTAGGTCCGTGGGGAGAGTTATTTTACTACACATCGCGTTGGGCAGCCCCGTGGCCCGTACGGCCTCGTAGATGTGGCCGTGCGCCGCCGGGGCGCTCTCGTGGATCCGCGGCCACTCCGCGCGCCGATGTGCCCTGAATGCCTCCGGGTCCGTACGAGTCCGGCCGGCAACAATCCCGGTACGACACACCTCCTCGAGTTTCTTAAAGTCCGGGGTTGAGGTAGGTGTGGCTCCGTCCTTGGTCCTAAGCTTGGTCGTGCCCGGGTGGGGGACGCCCACCGGGCCGGCCACGTGGTCCCGTGAAGCCGTGTTGTTGTTATTGTTTTGCACCCCCTCCCTGTCACTTGGGGGAATCCACACTCGCTCGGTGACGTCACGTGTCCGAGCGGCCTCGCGTGGGGGGACTCCGACCGGGGGGCGGCCACCGACCACCTGTGCCCACGTAGCCGGAGGCGGTTTCCTGTCCCGTGTTGTTTCGCGTGGGGACGGCTGTGTGATGTCACGTGCCACGCACCCGTTGACCGCGGGAGCCCGTGTGGGGGGCACACATGTACATCCTGTAGTCGGGTGCGCTCCGATCACTCTCGGGGCGCACCGTGCCCGTTTTTTGCCGGCTGCGGAAGTCCGTGTTGGTATAGGGCATCCGGTCCAGGGTCGGCCGCCCTCATCGTGTATCCGGCCTGAGGGGTGTATCCGGCCTGCTGCACGCGTCGTGTTGTTTGAGGGGCTACCGGCTGGGACTCGTACCCCATGGTGTACCCCAGCTTCCGGTTGCAGGCATGGAGGGAGTGCCCGCACTGTTTTCCGACCGAGTCACAGTATGAGCATATATGTACCCATTTAACGGGCCCGTCCTCGTGGCCGCTTCTGTGCCTGCATCCCCTCTCTGAATTGAACTGCCGGCATGGCAGCTCCCTGGCCCGACTTTTTCCTCCGTTGTCCGGTCCGGCCGACTGCGTCGATGTCGTCATAGCGAGCCAGACTCGCTCCTCTTGTATCAGGCCGTAGTCGGACCAGCTAAGCCTCCCGGCCTCAATCTGGTCAAACACAAACTGGCTATCGCCTAACGCCGGCCCACGGTCGAGACTGGGCGTCGATGGACACCTGGTGGAGGTGCTTAAACATGTGCTCGCGGTCCGCGGGCTCCATGGCTCGGTCGTCCCCCAGCAGACCGATGAATGCGCTCACATACTCCATCGGCCCTAGGGACCCCCTCACCTCCAGCTTCTGCGACAATGTATATATGGCCTCACGGTCAACAAACATATACGGCTTAGATGTCAACCTAGAAATGTTACGATCCGAATGGAGCTTACCTGCCGTCCTGTCGTGCTTGATGGCCTCACGGTCAAGCTCGCGTTGGATGTAGGAGTCGGCTGCGTACCGCTCCCTCAGCTGGCGTGGCGCCGGTAGAACCGGTGAGGCCTGGTCCTCGGCCCACTCCTGTGTGCGTCGATCCGCGGCCGACTGGACGGTTGGTGGCCATGAGGCCCGGTCGGACATCCTCTGTTCTGCCAGCCGGTTGATCGCGGCCAGAACCCCGCCGATCTGTTCCTTCACATCTTTCTTGAAATCCGTGAGGCGTTTCTCAACGGCCACGAGTCGGACCGTTTTCACGCTGCCTACCTTGGAGGCCGATTCCACGTGGTCTTCAGACGGTCGATTCGTTGATTCCGACACCGCCTCCGCCTCCGCATCCGTCGTTTGCGATGTGCTCGGGCCGGCTCGTGTTTTAGGCATCCTCACGTTTTCCTGCGATCAATTAACCCGTAGATTTAAACCCTAACGTCCTCGGTCCAATACTCGTGGAGTATGCGGTGCAGCGAGAAGCGTTGGGCCAAAAATAGTGGAGAAAATTAGAATGCATCTGAGCAGAGTGAAGCGCAGGAAGAGAGTGAGAGAGAATGTGAGAGCGTGCTTCACCACGTGACCTAATAGTTCACGTGGCTCGCACTAGGGGGCGCGCAGGGAGCGCTAGTACAGAGGGAGTGCACTAGGTGGAGCAATGACCGCCCCTGACCCTACGGCCATGGGCTACCCATTATAAACATATGTTTTATCAAGCACAATGTTCAAGACCTTTATGCAGATGCATGCGTTACATTTGTTCCAGTGAATTGTTTTCGATCGAATGTAATAGTGTCAGCAAATCTATGAATTTTCTATTTGAATTTATTGTAACCCTGATTGCTTTTTCTTCTTTTTTTCATTTTTATGAATGATAAGGAAATTTGGAACGTTTTCTATGTAATATCTTAATTCCAATTTAGGACGAATTCACATATTTTCAGATTTTAGTCCATATTGCAGAGGCTTGTATTTTTTAAGTGAACAATACTTTAAAATCGTATTTACCCCAAAGGTTTTTTAACACATGAAAATGGGGATTCGAAGTTAAGTGGACGCTCCCGCATATCATTCAATCTTAAAGCTTATGTGAAATCTTCTCATAGGTCATTAGATATTTAGTCCCAGATAACCACCCTATCCTACCATTCCTGTGTCTGGCCTGACTTTCCACGACAGACACATGTCAGAGTTTCCATCTCAGGATTATTACTATCTGAAGCCGTAGGAAATGGCCGGGTTCCTATTGCTGGGAGGGGAATGAGGAAATTAGCCACACTCAGAGCACAACTTGCCACAGAGTGTTCACATGCCAAACTGGAACCCATTATAAAGGGCGTATCAATATCCTGAGCCCAACTTACTGCTACTTACGTCTGGATATTTGCGCGCCGCGAGCGGTAAATATATGATTTCCGCATACCAGTATTTACATACCAATAGCGGGCTTCCTCATATACATTTATACGAAAACTGTGATGTATGGTTACTATTCCGGTTATAACTATAGATTATCAAAGAGAGGAATAATACATGAGACGAACTTTATAGCTAGTGCGACGTATGCTTTTATCATTTAGGATAAGGTTTGCTTATCAACTCGTCACCCCTCTTATTACAGCACTATGACTGTTCTTAGTGGCCACTAGAGCACTCTCCCAGCATAAATTCTGTGCCTTACTTCTTGCCTTGCTTAATAAGCGCAAGCGCCACAAGGGAACTGCTGGGAGACTGCCCCTAGAGGAGCATCCGGGCGCACAATGGGCTGTTCCATTTTATTAGGCAGCCAATGAGAGTCCTTCTTATGGCAGTCCACGGTGTGGAGCATTAACAATAATTCAAACTTCACAGTTAATAATCCCTCAATTAGATCACAGTATTTTGGGTCTATTGAGTGTGGCTTCCGTCTTCATCACCATAGTCACACTAATGCTTGTAAATTCTTTCCAGATTAAAGGATATCTATCAGTGAATAGTGTGAATATCTCATGCAGAATGCTCGTTATAGCCACACACAAACCTACGATCTTCTATACTACTTACATGGGATCGCTTGTAATATATATATGACCCCCTGCGGCTCACTCCAGTTGTTATATACTACTATGTATCGCAGGGCTTGAATCCGGACTTTCTCTTTTGTCATTACGAGGTTTGGTTCTCAACAATGAACATGATAAAAATACCATATTTTCAGCGCAAATTCGCCCAGGGGTCGCCATATCTTGGGTTACTATTTATCGATTATTCATATCAATAAACTGAGGTAAAATAGAAAAATAGTCACGGGCAGTTACATACAGCCATACGATAGCCTAAAACGTCAATTGAAAACTATAGATATGAGGGTTCATTCCTGCCTTCCCACCAATTGATGGCCATATCGTAAGACACCAAATACTGAAATTCACTTCTGTTTTGCCAACACTCAAAAGACATGCGCTCGACACTAGAAGATAACACTTTTAAGATTTATCATATACATTATACACTCAAGATGTACGTGCATATACTGCAAATACGCACCGATTTGCCATGTAAAATAGAAATACCGTAACGGAACCCTATTCCGTTCGGCGAAGTACGGAACGCTGTTCCGTCATACCGGGGACACACCAAGCGAGTGAAGGCAGCAATCTCTGGAATCGCCAACACAAATTGGCGTGAGTAACATCACAAACAAACGACATCAATCAAAACATGGAGCCACATGCAACAGCTCCAATGTGATCTACTGTATCAGCTGCAAGACGTGCAATGCACAATACATAGGTCAAACAAAAAGGAAGATTAAAGATCGAATGCGAGAGCACTTCAGATCAACCGTCACGAAAAGCAAAATCAGTGACGTACCAAAACATTTCAACAAACCTGGTCACAACGGGGCAGACGATATGGAGTTCACGATCATGGACTACATACATCGACACCCGGACAGCAAGTCAGCAAAAGAACTCTGGCTAAAAATTGAGTACAATTGGATACACCGGATGAAAACACAGGCGCCACAAGGCCTCAACACAATGGACAGTAGATACGGCTGATAGAGCTACATAATGCCACGTCCAAAAATTTTTCTAAATACCGTACGGTCGAACACACCCCCACCCGGGATAGCAAGACCAACACGTTATGCAGAAAGGTTCTTGATACCATGAATTACATTCAACTCTATCACCACGAGGCGACTGAAATGTGACGACGTCGAGAAAACAAACATTCCCCAAAATCACCGACACGCACCCAAAATACATTAAAATAATAATGGCGATCGGCCAATCATAGCCTGATGATATTGAACGCAATTGAAACTGCTAGTATGGCCCAGGACATCTCCACCTGGGAGAAACATTGCACAGCACTGGAAAACAAATGGGAAGACAACAGAACAAAACTCTGATCCCCTTCCCATAATGAGGTCAAATACAGACAGACGGCGCCACCAGAACAGTACGTTCTGGTCCCCACCCCACACAGAGACCCAGTCACATAAACAACAGGCCTAACCATAGGCTGAGACAGGTTCCCGCCGCCCTTTGTCTTAATCTGCACCAATTAGGGTCAGCATGTAACAACATGTGACTGACCACAACCAGTGGAAGCCGTGCTTTGAAGGTGACCGGAATAAATTAACTCACTCGCCGCCCGCCGGCCGAGAGAACGCCGTCACATACTAGCAGTCGCTTAAGCGGATCGCTCGTCTTTTTCCCATACAAATTGGCGTGTATGTGAGGTATTATTTCATAGGAATATCTCCTGCCTATAATTTAGCATCTTTGAAGTAGTAATCAGGTGAAATGTGGAATAATAGCTCACATATAGGCCATTTTGTGTTGGCGATTACGGAACTCGCTGCTTTTCTCGCTTGCTGTGTCTCCGGCTTATATTAGTTGTTAGGCCAAATTTCTTTTCTATTAATTTCGGGTATATGATAAATGTATAACAAGCTACAAAGCTTGATAATAACTTACAGAACTCGGCGTAATCACCTCATTCTGTACGGACCGTAAATCATCATCTCGTTTTGTACATGTACATCATGGTCAAGCCGTACCGGTACTATATAAATACCAACACAATTTGAAACACCTATTTTAGAGCTTCGCAGATTAAAGGTGACTAGACGTACTTTGTGTCATCTCCAATACGAGGATTGTGGAAGTCCTTCAGGTGTCCTTTCCATCTATTATGGCTGATAATAAAAGTGGCGCATACACGTATGATCCTGTTGAGCGGATGGGATTTCCGATGCAACAAAGAATTATTTTTTACGTACGTATCAGAATCAGATGGGCACCACGTAAATATGTAAAGGCATAGGCTACTGTCGACGTTTTCGCTCACTTAGCTTTACCTTTTATTAATGTTTACTAATGTTTATTATCTAATTCAGGCACTATTTCACGTCTCTGTTGATATTCTATTATGAGCACCTGTTTAAGGGTCTGGATAACTAAAACAAAACCATACAAACAAAAATAGTCCATATCGATCTTGTTTTTATTCTAGCCAAGCAATATTTGCTTAATTCTTAACACTAGCCCTAGAGATTCTTGCATACTATAAAACTCATGAAAATACTAGTTTCTCATTAGCATCAATTTCGCAGCAGTATGGGCGTTCACTTACGCCCACAAAAATGACCTACCAATAAGAAAATTAAAGATGTTATTAATTTCTCTAGCGCATCCAGACGAACGTTCCTCTCCGAATAATTGATATGTAATCACGGGCATCTGAGCTACGCACGCGCTAATACTCTGCATACGGCCCCAGCTGGGAAGATGATTTATTGATAGATGGAAAATCTGAGCCTGTTCCGCCGGCTTTTGCTAAATACCAGACAAATCTATCGCCTGAATCGTCTCTCTCACAATGAATACGCTGTGTGTTGCAAATATGGCTATTGAGTTTCTGTTGAGCACTGATAGTAATGTAATCGAATCAAAGATGCACTCTTAAAACATGCTACACATTCACGCCATATGATGCAGGTTCTTGTGCCAGGTTAGCTTTGAAACATAATTGGTGATACCTAAAGTAGGGCAGGAATTACCACAATCTTTATTTGTGTTAGTGAACAGCTTCGTATATAGTGTAATATCTAGGTAATAACCCATATGGTGATATGCAGTAATTACAGGTTACAATGACGCTGAGTTAGAGACTACAATTCAATTTATCAAATCGAAATTTGTTATACCGGTACTTTGTATTTTGGTTTACATATAATGGTATGATGACCATCTCACTACGGGACATGTACGACAAGTAATCTATCATGAATAATTCATATATATTTGAGGAAGACTCTGTATCAAGTATGAGTCTGTCTGCAGTCTCCACCATCCAGGGAATGGGGAAAGATAGTGACAAGTTTTAGTTGTTTGTGTCCATGGCTACTCCGTCAATTTAACAGTAATCTTAAAGTCCTGCCCGGAACCGGCTCATCCGTCAAGCTGATAAGATCACTAATGTTATAATTTGGTGAAATAAGAAGATGGAGACGTTTGGCTTCCGGAAATAAAATTGGATTTATCAAATTTAGTTTATGAGGTGACCGTACCATATTGGATATAGGCCTACATTTTGTTATGTGGTAATAATATCAAATGTCATAGAGTAATAGATTATACCCCTGGATTTTGTTGGGTTTGTTTTTAATGATAAATAAGATATGATAAATAAAAGAGTGTGGGTGGGTGGGGAAAATAATGGGGTATTGAGTGATTTATGTATGGCGATTTGAATGAGGAAGGCAGTATTTTGGTTGAGGAGAATTATGGGTAGAGGTTGTGTTTATGAGAAGTGACACCAGGTGACCGTATGAAGCCACCCTAGACGTTATGCATCGATACTGGGCCAATCCTTCATCATGCTCACTGACGGTAAAACTGATTTCCAGCAGCCCTGAGTAGATATTTTATGTGAATTAGTATACATACTTGTACATATAAAATAGGACGCTTTCCATTATCAATTTTTGGATGTGCCTTGCCAGGTGGTAAAGGCAATTGATAAAGTAATATTTCTATAGTTTGTTGAAGTAATTGGCATATGGGTGGGATTTTTTAAACCTGCTAAATTACCGAAAACAGGGTTATTTAAGGCTAATGTTGTATAAACGTATCTCATCGATGTAAAAATTGCATTTTTTGGTGCATCATTAGATGGTCTTTCATTCCAACATAGGGTTTAGTATAGCTCTGAGGAATTTTTCCTTCCGAAAATCAACAAAAACTGTGATTTTCTAGTGTTTTCATTTTTTTTCAAAATCTTGGAGGCACAATGTTGAGCCAATTGTTTCTATTAACTTGTTTAAAGCATATGTCATGAGAAGTGTAGGCTATATAGTTTTAAAAATTGGTTAAAGTTTGAAAAAATATCATAATGGTCAAAACTATCCAGGACCTTTAAATTTTCCAACTGAGAGCCCCATAGAGCATGTTGTCCGACACCCCAATTTTGAGAGGATTGTACTAATGAGATATACAATGAGAAATCAATTTTTCTTTATTGTAAAATGTTGACCAATATCCTGACTGTGAGACCTGAAAGTTTCAACACAATCAGATTATCCATTCTGATATTAAAACATTGTGATTCCGTGATGATATTTTTTCAAAAAAATGGGGTGTTGGACAACACCCCTGTTAAAAGATGTCTAGAAGAAATAATAATCATAATAGAATAACAAATACCCCTGTATATGTTAAGTATTCCTACCACTTTTAAATACCCAGTTTACTTTCTTCCTGAATAAAAAAATGTACTTCTTGTGATTCAAAAACTGAAAACGTGTTGTCCGACACCCCGGGGTGTCGGACAACACACTCTGATATAAATCCTGATTTTGGGGTTGTTTCTTATCAGTAATTGAGTGATTTGCTTTGAAAAACATAGCTTTCTATCATTTCATTAAGAATAAAAAGGATTATAGTTACTGATACTATTTTATTCACTGTTCTGAGCAGTTTTAAAAACGTGTTGTCCGACACCCCGCATGTTGCCCGACACCCCTGCCTGGCCCAAACCCAAATATGGCTCAGAGCTTTTGTTTCAAATCTGATATATGATAGAGGTGTTTTGGGTCAAATATGACATATGTCACCATATAATATTAGTTTTTTTCAAAATATAAGCTTTTATAACGTTTCTTGAAATTTCAAATATATTAGGGGGGTGGACAACATGCAGTATTATACACAACTTCAAAAGGCTCTCAAATCTGAACCATTTGTCTGATTTTGTTGGAATAATGTTTTTCTGGAAGGTATGCTGTAGGAGACTAATATGAAATGTAAAAAGAAGTAGTATTCTAAAATTATTTTTTGAGTGTCTGACCCCAGGAAGAAAGCGTAATTTAGCAGGTTTCAAAAATCCGACCCATATGTGTGGCTCTGATTGAAATACAAACATTCCAGATTATATATATTGTGACAGAGGGCACACTACAAAAAGGACCAAATTCAGTGCCCAAGTGTGATCAGGTTTATTGACTCTAAAACTAGAATTTCATTAATCTAATGTTTCTGTAATAGCTCTCAATCGAAGATAGCAGGTAAGGGCAGGGGATAATAAGGGCTCAGCAGGGTCTGCGCTCAACGAGCTGGATCCAAGAAGTGCCAGGGCAGCGCTGATTTTATAAGTTGGTGGGGTGTCACCACGTTTGCCTGGAGGACTTACACGGGCAGTGTAACTGTCCGACACTCCGGCAGCGTAACTGCAAATCCCACCGGCAGTGTAACTGTCCATCCCACCGGCAGTGTAACTGTCCAACCCACCAGCAGTGTAACTGTCCAACCCACCGGCAGTGTAACTGTCCATCCCACCGGCAGTGTAACTGTCCATCCCACCGGCAGTGTAACTGTCCAACCCACCGGCAGTGTAACTGTCCATCCCACCGGCAGTGTAACTGTCCATCCCACCGGCAGCGTAACTGTCCATCCCACCGGCAGCGTAACTGTCCATCCCACCGGCAGCGTAACTGTCCATCCCACCGGCAGCGTAACTGCCCATCCCACCGGTAGTGTAACTGCCCATCCCACCGGTAGTGTAACTGCCCATTCCACCGGCAGTGTAACTGCCCATCCCACCGGCAGTGTAACTGTCCATCCCACCGGCAGTGTAACTGTCCAACCCACCGGCAGCGTAACTGTCCATCCCACCGACAGCGTAACTGTCCATCCCACCGGCAGTGTAACTGCCCATCCCATCGGCAGTGTAACTGCCCATTCCACCGGCAGTGTAACTGCCCATTCCACCGGCAGTGTAACTGCCCATTCCACCGGCAGTGTAACTGCCCATTCCACCGGCAGTGTAACTGCCCATCCCACCGGCAGTGTAACTGTCCAACCCACCGGCAGCGTAACTGTCCATCCCACCGGCAGCGTAACTGCCCATCCCACCGGCAGCGTAACTGCCCATCCCATCGGCAGTGTAACTGCCCATTCCACCGGCAGTGTAACTGCCCATTCCACCGGCAGTGTAACTGCCCATTCCACCGGCAGTGTAACTGCCCATTCCACCGGCAGTGTAACTGCCCATTCCACCGGCAGTGTAACTGCCCATCCCACCGGCAGTGTAACTGCCCATTCCACCGGCAGTGTAACTGCCCAACCAACTGGCAGTGTAACTGTCCATCCCACCGGCCAACTGCCCATCCCATATGCGGTGTGACCGTCACCCACCACCGGCGGTTTAACTGCACCCACCAGTGGTATAAGCCGACCTGCCCATCAGCAGCATAGCCTCACACCGACAGAAAGGGGGAGACCCTGGGCAGAAGGCCAGAAGGGGTGGTGATCCTTGAGAGTACACCGCCCCTCCCATGCCCGGCCAATGCCTACCGGTCGCACCCGTCTGCATGCCCGCCACAATATTATGATCACATAGTTTGTCTTTTTTTCGTTCATGAATTGAATGTTTGAAAAGACCTGACCGCACAACATCTCATCCAGCCTAGACCAGAAGTATCGGAAGAGAAAGAAAATGATTTATTATGAAAAGAAAGAAATCTATCAGAGCTACTCTTCGAGGCTCCACTTTTCTCCTACACCTCCCAGCAGTGGTAGATTTACTTCTATATCAAAGGCCAATCCTTCCCATACCATGTCTATGTGGTGTGGGAAGTAAAAGAACTCTCACCTCGGTAAATGTGTAGGGGTGGGATTTCTTCCTAAATTCATTTCATAGATTCGATCACCACCCTTGTGGTGTAAAAGAACATTGAGAAAGTCTGGTGAGAACCCCCAATGGTTAACTGGACGTTAAATCAAACCCACAAACTCTCATGACAAGTTCTCCCTCCACTCAGTTCTCAGCAGCTTCAATGAAAACTTCACCAGAGCAGTCACACAACGTGCTTTTTTCGGATAGAGTGGTGCACCGCAAATGTTGCGAGTTGCAATAGCTTTCTTCTTCAGCAACAATTTTGTTTTAGCGATGTTTTAGTGAAGTTGGTCAGGTTGATTTAGGTGGTTTAAGCTGTAGTTGAGTTGCAGCAAGGCCATATTATCGACGTCTGGCTATTCAGCGCCGCCCTTGCTTCTTCCATGATGATTTTAACTTATTTTGTGTTATCCAAATCGAATTTATTTAGATAAGCAGAATTTTGAAGTCGCATTGAGAATGATGATTTGGATGTGCCCCACCGTAATGGTCTGCGAAAAGAGCTAACTTTGTCTTTGATGTTTTACTTTCTAGTGGTACTTGTCCTATTAAAAGTGAGAGTTGATCTTAGGGAAGGCTTCTGATGAAGTCATCATCTGCCGTTTACTGAGTTATTACCACGGTGTCAGATGTCTGGCTCTATAAAACTCCACACACGTCCTACCGACAGAGATCCCTGAAGACCTCATTAAGATGCTTCTTTGGTTCACTGTGTCTCAGGGCTAGGCCCTGGCGCAGGTTGATTCTCTAACCTAATGTTCTGACGTGTACTTCGGATTAGAACCTGCATTCTATAGATACCGTTCATTTATTTTCTAGATTTGTTAGATAATGATATACAATCAGAGTACCCGGTAGTTATGAAGCCATTGGGCCAAACAGCGATGAATGCTAAAACACACACATGCAGTTAACTGATACATAATGCCTTATTGCCCTTCCCCTACTTTTGTCCTATCCTTAGATATAGTCTGTTGCATTGTCGCCCTTGTCAATTTCACAGGATATTACAATATTCTCAATTTTATCATGATTTAGCTACTGTATTTGTGCGCTTATTAGGCTACTCTGATAGTTCTTACCTTGAAGATGGTTACTCTTCACGTACTAAATAACAATAACTAGGTAATCAAGATTGAATCCAAGATATTATTATTCACGGTTTTATGAGACCAACCTTACACAGGGCGCATAGGTTTGTAAGGACGAGGATATATAGACTGGAATGGTTAATAACTGCAATGTGATTTCCCTTCTGCCCCAAATCACGGAGGGTACCCCGGCCGAGCCATTAGCGGGATTACAATTTAACACGACTGAGGCCACAGCCAGACACAACAGGAATATTAAAACTTGTATACTAAAAGATCTATACTGAGCAACGGATCGCAAGTGTAACATACCGTTACCTGGAACATCTCAGAATATGTGTACTTTATCATATAAATGGAGTTCTATTTATATTTACTTTGCCTTTGAACTTCTAAGAAGTGAGACTGTAAAGTATAAATCACGGAGGGTACCCCGGCCGAGCCATTAGCGGGATTACAATTTAACACGACTGAGGCCACAGCCAGACACAACAGGAATATTAAAACTTGTATACTAAAAGATCTATACTGAGCAACGGATCGCAAGTGTAACATACCGTTACCTGGAACATCTCAGAATATGTGTACTTTATCATATAAATGGAGTTCTATTTATATTTACTTTGCCTTTGAACTTCTAAGAAGTGAGACTGTAAAGTATAAATATGGCAAACACTTTAAATGGATTTTATTACATAAAGCCATGAAACTATTAAGCAAATCATTTGCCTATATCTCTACCTTTGGCTTTTTTTCCCTCCTAAATTTTATCACAAGACTTACATTTGGGGTATCACAATCCTTTTCCTGCTCATTGATTTCAGCATCTGATAAAAACTAATCTTGCCCCACAGAGTTCCTGCCCCGATTTCACCCCCCTCCCAAGAATAGCTATGGACAGGTATCTTATCACTCTATGAAACCTACATGAGGATGCATTTCTTCGCTCAATGGGCAAAACTATGGATAGGTATCATATCGCTCATTAGTGAAAGCCATCGTAGTAGATCTCAAAATTTAGGAATTTCTTTTGTTGATTCGCCAGAATAGTTATGGCACAATTATTTTATTTCTCGATAGGAACATCTATGAACAGGCATATTATTGCTCTGTTCTTTTAATATAGTTAAGTAGGCAAAACCTTCTCACATCCTATTATGGAGAATGGAGAAAAAATTGTAAAATATTGCTGATATAATTACAATTGAAAACGATTCGCGTTTCTCTGTTCTTTTTGTGTGTAAATTACATTCTTGCAGATATTGCTGATTTAGATACAATTGAAAACTATTCATGTGAGATTGATCTTTCTTTTTTTCCTTTCTGAGAAAGAGAATGGAATTTCCTTTTCTTTTCTTCTTCTTATTTCTCAGTTACATTTTTCATTTCGTATGTGCATTACACTCTTTAAGATAGACATCACAGCTTTATATATAAAGGCATATTGATATAGGAATGTAGAGCATTTAGAGAATATGGGCAACAGACAGTGCGCATGATTTCTGTCAAGTTATATTGGTAGGGGGCATGAAATATGTGTTCAGGCGTTCAGCACTTCTCCGACCCTTCACAGACTAAATGCTATCATCACCATCCATATTTGTTGTTCACAAAGTGATGGCCCTCTGTGAGGTATTACTTCACATTCGAATTGTCATTCTAAGAGAATCCACTGTCCTATTCAGTCGACCTTTCTATAAGGGGGATAGAAAGGCGGATAACATAACAGTCAATATGGGGTAATGGTTGTAAGTTTGCTCTACAATACCTCAAAATGTCATAGAAACGACTCCATTCATACTGTGCTACTTACAAATAAATATCTAGTATGAAAGGAATGTCCTTCTCATCACGACTTGTCATATGTTAAAACGAAAGCGAAGAAAGACATATTAGTCAGAATCACTATCTTGATAATTTTCGTGGAGATTTTGTAACCTATATTTTTTTCCAAAAGCTTAGAACCCCTAGAATTAAAAAGTCATGTTAGCGCGGCTAGTTGATTTTGATAGGGATCTGTATCGAAACCTCTGTATCAACTGAAGCTGGAATAAGTGCTCCCTGATTAAGTAGATCAAAGATGACACAGGATTGCCCACCACACCAACTACATCGTGTCCTCTCACTGAGTACATTCCTTTGATTACGGAACCAATACATTAGCTCTCTGATAAAGCGCAATGATCAAAGTGACAGGTTGGGACTTATAGCACTCCGAGCTTCGCGTTGTGTTATCGTATGTTCTCTCTGCGATTTCCGCTGTTCCGCAAGACATTAACATCCATCTTTTTTCTGATGGCCTTTAAATAAGAAGGATATATGACAAGAGTTGAAATGAAATACGAAAGTTCGACATATATGCCACAGAGATAAATAGTCCATTAGTCTTCATATACATGGATACTTATATTTCTGTAGAGAGGACTTTGCCCCTAAGCTGATCTTTCTGCATTCTATTTAGACTTCCCCACAAATCATTACAAACCTGTCCTCGCCTCCGCCTTCTCTTCTGTTTGGCGCATAATGTTACTATACAGACGACGTACCAGCGCTAACTATGCAGTCCGACTTTTCTTGTGGCCGTGGTTTTTATCGTGAACATAAATATACTAGCCCATCTTTGTGACGGTGGGATAAACACTTATAAGTTTGCTTTTTTTTATTCGTTATTTTGCTGAGCAAAATAACCCGCGCAATTTCAAGAGGAAATATGAAGTTCATTAAGCGAGGATGGTTTCTATAAATTGAACACTCTTTTGTACCTTATTTTCACACCTTTGACATTGTAGTGGCTGAGTGTCGGGTCCAGCTGAAGCTCCTCCCGAGCACCACCACAGTTTTGGTCCAGAATGCCATCTCGGTGCTGGTCCCACCCCGCAGCTGTGTTTTACCTCAACCACCCAGCACCGTGGCTCTGCCCTCGAGGATCACAGGGCTGGTAAAGGCCACCTCCACAGGGAGGGAAATGTATACCCCCTGGCACACTCCTCAAGCAGAGGTCTGGCTACTGGTCAGGATATCTGATGGGAGATTGATCCCCTCCCACTTTGATCTTAATCGGGTCACAGTCAGGAGTAGGCTAAATGTATTGCTATGACAACACAGGCGACCAGGGAACTGGAGGTGGGGGAGGGGGAGGAGTAGGAGGAAGTATAGGGTTACAGGGAGTGAGTTTGGGCCATAAACAGGAGATTCTGTTCATAGTGGACAAGTCTTTGATTCATGGGCCAGTTAGAGAAGGACACATGCTATAATGAATTGTATTCCGATTTTCTTTAATCATTTAATGAATGTTCATAATCAAAGACTTGAGCAAGTCTAGGACTTCCCCTCAAAAGAAATGGGCGGTGCGAACCTTGCTTCATTGGCTCCTGGAGGAATTCTATCAGCACTGCGACTCTACATGTGGCGCTAACAGGGAAATGGATATCAAGTATATCCTGTGTGACGATACGACTCCAGAGGATTTCCTGTCCCTGATGGAATGCCTTGAAAGGCGCTCTTGTCCCCCACAGCTTCTACGTTCTATGAGTTCTTTCCATGATTATCTATATAGGTTTTATATAAGATATTTATATTTCCATATACTCATATCAAATTGATGGTTATGTTATTCTTCATCCTACAATCTATATTTATAAGTTGATTATAATTTAAGGGATCATATGTCTAACCACCACAGGCAATTCCCCTGTTGCACTGATTGGTCAAAAGGCTTTCCTGTCCTTTATTCTCATACATTTTTCAAAAGCTTATAGGTAAATGTAGATGTAATGCAGCCGCACCTACAACATAAATAAAGTCTAGCTGCCAGTAATACGACAATAGCCTAATGGCAGAGCCAGTGTCTTTATATCTCTGAGAGCTTGCTTACTCGGAGCGCTGCTGTATGGTTGGATGACAGTAGGGACTTAATCAATCACAGAAGAGACTTTGTCCGGTGCAGTAGGAATTTTATTATATACCCATGCCGTATATACTGTAAATACGCACCGTTACGCCATATAACGTAAAAATACTATACGGACCACTGGTCCATACACTAAAATACAGACCACCTTGCCATACACGTTTATCAAGATATTGGTTGGTAAGCTCAATGAAATTAATGATTTGTTTTTTAATTTCGGGTATATAGTAAATATATAACTTCCAACCATGCTGTACAATTCACAGAACTCAATGGTAATTCACAGTTTGTACGGAAATCGGCGTTTATGGTCAGGGCGTTCTATATAAGTATTCTCTAAAGTGGATACTTCATCCTGTGCAGGATGGAGTATATCGTTTCAAGTAGAGGCGGCGTCCTATGCTCTTGGGACTATATCCTCTACAGCAGGGACTATGTCAGACGAAATCATCTATAGTCAACTCTAACCTCCACTGCAGCTACCACCTCCAGCAAACACCAAAGGATCTGAACCTCAATGAGGTTACATCTTATGAAAGATGCAATTATTATATATACCTTTGAGGAAAGGCCTGTAGAGGTTTGGGTTACAGAGAGTACCTCTGCTGATTCTACACACTCACAGCGATGCGGAAATTTTCCCCTGGTTTGCCTTTTTCCTACACTATTCCACATGCAGGGGCTGGAACTACAAGGACAAAGCATGGTTGTCGCTACCATTTCTATATACCCATTTCCGAACACTCTATAATTACATACCGCTGCTGGGGGTGCAATTATTATGAGTTGTGTAGCGAGGCTAATGTTTTTGTCCTGGGCTGATGTTTTTGTCCCAGGCTGACCACGTGATTTAAAGAGCGCCGGGAAGAAAACATAGTTGTTGCAGTTACTTGATAAGGGTAGCCCTTTTTCTTGGGCTATCGCAGGTAAAGAATAACCATTTTTCTCGATATTTGAAGGTATATAGGGATAGGGAAACCAAGTACCGATAAGAGAATGTCAAAGTTACTCGGTGATGACCGGAAAAAATTACTGCTCAAGGCGTCAGTAATTTTTCCGGTCCTCACCTTGTAACTTTTACTTCGAGTTTTGGGCACTCGGGGATATAAAGGATTTAATTTTAGCCTGGATATACCGTAGTTATCTGTTTATCACCCATTGAGTATGAATTACCGCACTCGCAAGCCTGTTGAAAACGAGTTCCTTATTTACATTACATTTATACCAGTAAGATTTATTATAGTTAATAGCTAGGACTATTCATGCTGGTTGTCAGAAAGATGGTTGGAATAGTCACTAGCGTGATCTAAGCAGTTTAACTCTTTCTGCCCGAGCCTGAATGGGGAGTGTGCGCATTATAGGACGAGGCATAATACTGCTATAAACCCCAAGGGCACGAGATTATCGCCGATTATCTGTCTGTTTGTCGTATGTTAGTCACTTAGTAACCGCTAGATACAAGTTACTATAGTTACTAATCAAATGCCCACAGAGTATAATGATGAACATATTTTTTTATTTGTTGTTAAAAAATTGTGTAAATCTAAATATTATTTCTCATAAAACATAACGTTTGTGCTGATGGCACATAAACAATGCCTGGAGGCATTCCTCGTCCCATGGGTGGGAATGCCTCCAGGCATTCCTCTTCCCCTGCGTGGGAATGCCTCCAGGCATTGCTCGAACTGAAAGAGTTAATCAAATGTAATATCAGGAAACGTCCTTACTGTGGGTGAAACTTTTATTGTTCGTGGTCATTTTTGGTTTTTCGTACGGCCTGACGCCGTAGGCGGAAGGCTGTACGAAAAAACAAAAATGAAAGAGAACAATAAAAGTTTTGCCCACAGTCAGGATGTTTGCTTATTATTATATACCTTAAGATAATTAAAAACTCAATTTTAATGACTTATAAAGTCACAGTCACAGCGGGCACGAACATTATTACTGGCAGTATTTAATAGACATTCGGACAGTATTTAATAGACATTCGGACACAGGTATATAATAATAACTGATCCTCTTCCTTGTGTTTGCTTACTGACAGGTGAAGGTCACAAAGATGTTGGTCATCGTGTCGACGACGTTTCTCGTCCTGAACCTCCCGAGTCACGCCATCCGCGTTTACGGGCTGCTGATGCACTTCTGCGCACAAGACTACACACCGTCCAAAGTATGCCTCATCTTACAGCGGTTCTTCATGTACATCTACTACACCAACTTCAGCATTAACTTCTTCCTCTACGCCATTTGTGGACGCAACTTTCGCCACGCCCTGTTTCACACACTGCGCAAGGTGCAGTATAACTTCCGGAAGTGCGTCAATCGGAAACGTCACATGCCGTCTTCGACGCTGCTCGCACAGAATGACGTCGATGGAATGAGGCAGAGGGCGACACCGGAAATTAAGCTGAGCGATAAGAGAGTAATGCACGATGCTACACACAGAGTGGTGATTCAGAATGGGAACGTCAGGTCTAACACACAATCGTCTAGAAAAACAAGCACCCCCACCAGAAAATGTCAGTCGAGATCAAAGTCGCTTTTGAAAGGCTATAGCTTTCGATTTGAGGGTTAGGCGATATTGAGTGAATGGCCTTTCCCCACTAGGTGTGTTAGAGACAGGTGCCAAGATGTTGTCAGCTATATCATTTAAGAAGCTATTGAGGCGCCTTGGAAAGACGAGGCACCCATGCCTTCCTATCCACTGCCAGCTTCATTCAGTGCTACTCGTTTTAATTGAAGTGACTATCAAATTATTTTCTTTAGGAAAAGTTTACTAAAGGAGACAACCCCTCACAACCCTCTCCGATGAGTAATGGGTTTTGAGAGCCACAGGCATTGAAGTCACACCTGGGAAATTGGTTTTTACATATATTGAATATCATATGCCCACAATATTCTGCTGTATGTGCTTTGTTAACGTCTGCAACATTTGTGTGCAGCTGAACGACCTCAGGAGCTATGGAAGTAGTTATGACCTCATGGATTGTTTCATAAGGGGGAAAGGATTCTCTTGTGCTGTACAGGCAATCAACCTATTAAAGGGCGCATTCCACTGGGCATACTGAACGCTGCCGCACAGGCAATCTAAGGGCGCCGTGTTAACACCTGTCAGGTGGATATAGAACCTGCGCGGTGGAGCAGGCCACATTTTCACTGGCGGAGTCTTACGGTGGTGGTACGTCCAAAGCTTGCTAAAATTAAATAAATCGTTGGTGTTTGATACCCACCGGCGGCGCTTATACCGGCACCATATGGCATCAGCCGTGTAACTGGTCCATTGGTTTGTACACTATAAGCATGTTTTACAGATGCCTGGCGGGCCCAAAGTCCGGCCTACCCGGTGGAAGACTCTTTACCCTAATGTCAAATCTGTTGTTTTTGGTGGCAGATCCATGTCAGAGCCTCTCTTGTTAAATGTGCAAATCAAAGATATGTGTAATATGATCTTCTTGACACTGCTCCAGTCATTAAATTCATTTTGTCCTCATTGAGATTAACAAAACAATATTCCAGACGGGTAGGCTGTGTATATTCAGAGTGAGTGTCATTGACTTGTAATCCAACCATCAAATGCTGGTGTTGTCATTGACCAGTAAAAGTATACATAATGTTCCAATGATTCCAAAAACTATACATAATATTCCAATAGATCCAAAAAACGCAATTTCCATTGAGTATTCACCTCTTGCACATAAGCGTGGCGCGGCGATCGCCGTGATAACGGGTTTCGCTGGTTCTATGTAGTTGATAAAGTACCAGCCGCGCACCAGCGAAATTTCCGCACTCCAGAACGAGGCGTGCACTGTAAGACTGAAGCCAACCCTGCAGCATGTCCCTAGTACCACTATGATAATGAAAACATAAATTCTTCTTCTGTCATTAATAAATGGCCGTATATTACAATTAAAACATTGTTAGAAAGCTGAGACTTAGGCCTATCTGTTGGTATATATATATGATATATCTGTGCTATGTCTATGATTTCCTGCCGTAGATTGAACATCGGAATTGTTTAGGTAAAATTTAAAAAAAACATATTACCTTCCTACTTTCACAGTGATTTAATGAAAAATCTATCGCGATGACCTATAGAAATAACCATCCTATCTTCTTAGATACTTCAAGACAATTAAAATGATACCTATACTGTCAGGCTGTGATAGATATTTTCTGAGATTTTCGTTTGTGAAGTGTGCATAGTCTCCTGAAACTAGAAGGAAACATCTGTTTAGAATCCTCTAATATATCAGCAAGACCCAAGCGAGTGCCAGCCATTCATAGAGAATTGATAACAATAAGATTTATTTAGATTAAGAATACTCATAATTCAACCATCATTTTACTATTTAAATCATCAAAATCATACCAGTAATAATCTGAAATTTCAATCACAAGTCTGGTGCTCTACCCAGTGAGCTAACTCCCCACTGCCTTACCTATCTATCACAACCTGATAATATCGGTATCATTTTAATCGTCTTGATATGCCTAATAAAATAGGATGGTTATTTCTATAGGTCATCACGATAGATTTTTCATAAATCCACTGTGAAGGTAGAAAGGTAACATGTTTTAATATTTTTTACCTGACAAATTCTGATGTTCAAGCTATTACAGGAAATCTTAGCCAAGGTATAGGTTTATGATATGTATACCATCCAATAGACCAGACTCCTAGCTTTCTAACAATGCTTTATTTATAAAGATCGGTCTATTATTCACAACGATAGAACAATTTGCATTTTCCGAGTTAGGAATAAATAGTTTTGTTTGAAATCACGAGGCATACCAAATTTTAACATCCTTACCCCACCGTATTGCGACCACGTAATAGAGAGACAAGGGAAGCGGACACGGGGAAGTTCCCGCGTCCTGCTGCGTACCCCACTTTCGGCGTGTCTGATTGGCTGAGGCGTGCACGTGACCCTCAGCGTTGTATTTCATTGGATGCGAGCGCACGGCGTGTGCCGCCGGCGTTCAACTATATGCCTGAGTTCGCTTGAACTCCGGGCGCGGTGGTGTTCGACTATATGACTGAGGCTGACTTGTGTGTTGGGCCACACAGCTCCTATTGGATTCTCTTGTATCAGAGAGGCCACAGTGGGGAATGGCACCTTCCCTACTGGCCCAGCTTTGTTCAAAGCTGGGAGGAAAAGCCTACTGTTGTCCAGTCATTCAACCGACACAAACCAAGTCTGTCGGTGATGTGGTAGTCGTTGAGTCGAATGGGGAAATATTTTCGTTCCCTACTCGGTGTCTTTCTTCGTTCGTTGATGTTCTACCCGGCTCAAACCAAGTTGTGTCGGGTAGGGAACTACGGTTGTTTGAGCCGCAGTGTTGGTTTTTCTTGATTATTTTATTTCTCTCGTGGTTTCGACTGTTCTCCAGTCTCATCAGGCAAAGTGCGCCGGGTTTTCTTCTGTGGTCTTTCCCGCGGGGTCTGCACCCCGGAGGAGGATACTGCAGTCCCTCTGGTTTGTATTTTTCGTTGACATGAAAAAAACCGCTGATTTTGCTTCTCTCTATTAATGTAGTCCTAACACTTACAAACACTAATGAATAAATAGTTTTTCCCCATATCAAATGCTCAGCAGTCAGGTCGCACGCCTCATTTTCATGTGACCTACTTGACAGCCATTACAAGATGGCGCGACTGTGAAGGGGGTCTATTAGTTGGAAATGCCTGTATGGAGTATGTTTCATTTCCCCGGAAATGTTTTTATTATCCATCTTATACAAAGACCCCATTGAAAATGTATGGGGACTCAGTAAACCACGACCCATTATATAAAACCTGTCAGATACCATAACTGTGGTATACGGATTCACAACTGTGGTATATGGCCTCAAAACCATGGTATACGGGGAAAATAGTCCATTTTTGCTATAGAGCAAAGAAATAGTCCCTATTGTTATACCCTTTGATATGGAAATTACTGGGTTTAAATTATTCGAGAAGATTCATAATAAATACAACAAACGATGGTTATGTGGATAGGCGGCTCTGTAAACCACTCGAGGTTGACGTCGTAATACACTCGCTAGCGCTCGTGTATTACAACGCGTCAACCTCTCGTGGTTTACGGCCGTCTGTCCACGAAACCATCGATTATTGTCTATGTATTCAATAAGCTCTACCTCCCTGGGGGCTCCTGAAATCAAAATGTGGTATAACCCCATAATTTCTACAATGTGTATGCTACATTTTCCCTTGTAACCCAAGCATACATCATTACCTAAGGCAGTGCATATGCTACTGATATTGTTGCCTGGAAATGGTTACATGGAGAAATCTGCACTAATATTTTATATTACTAACACTAAAGAGTGATAATGGCTTAATCATTGAGATCCCTTTGAAAATGTTCTTTATGCTACATGCCTATTTTCCAGGTGGTGGGTCAAAATATAAATTCTATATTTTGCATTTTGAAAAGGGAATTTCCTGAGGAAGGCCGGTGTAATATGGCTTTGTGAATATTGTAATTTGAATGTCAGTGATAAGAATAATAAAGAGTATTTTACTCGGGATACAAAGTGCGCTGTAGAATAGATACACATTGTGTCCTATCTTTTTCAGACACAGATCTTTACAGTCGAGGGCAAGATCGTATCATAACAGTATAGGCAATTTACTGCCATGTTGTTTGATTTTTACATCCAGTCAACAATTACATACCCTTTCCAGACGCCCTCAAGGTTCAACCTTTTCAACTGGTTAGAGTTTCTTTACTTCCCACACCATGCAAACAGTTTCTTTGTCATAGCACCACCACCACTCTCCCACTCAAAATAAATTAAAGGTTGTCTAGGGGGAGGGGGGTATTTGGAAGTGTGTATTTTCCGTGTGCTGACAATATTAAGTGCAATTCTATTAACTTGATACTGAGTGTTGACATGATCTTTGATTTTTAGACATTATGTGTTCCGTCAGTTATTTCATTTGTTGCCATTGTGTTCACAATGATTGCTGTCAACCTTTATATGTATCCCTTCTTGTATGAGCAAAGCCTACCAGTGATTTGGAAGTGTGGGATATCTCTATCAAATATTGACATAACAGTATATGATTTATGATATTTATTTCACAAAAGCATAGAAAATCTATTGTCAATTTACTATCAACAGTTCTGTTCGAAGTACAATTTCAATTAGTTAAATATCATAATGGGATGAAATAAGGCAAACATTCTTAATATATGAACAAGGTATCGGTTCTATGTACAAAATAAACCTACGAAAGTATGTTGTTACTGAATTACTAAAAATATTAATCAACTACAATAACGTTTAGTCAAATGGCATGAGATAATGAAATAAGGCTTTGAACATATAAACAAGATATGGGTTATGTCTCCAATATAAACCATGAAATTATTGTGCTACCGAGTTGCTACTAAGAGTTCTGTTAATCAAAATTACAATAAGTCAAATAATGATGATAATATAGTTGATGAAATGAGGCAAACATTTTGATACATAACTAAGGTATGTGTTCTATTAATAGAATAAACCTTCGAAATTATCGATGTTACTGAGACTCTAAAATGTATTAGATCCAATATGAAACTAAGTAACTTTCTCCTAAACTATATACAGAGGAAATTCAAGAGAACACATATACTACGTACAAATAATACAAGACAACACAAATTCGGTCAATCTGACCTTTTGGAGGAATTTCAATCCACCTTTCACTCAGTTGGAAACAATAACTCCGAAGAAAGCTTTCGTTTCTTCACTTGTCTATGCTGAGAAAGCAGAATTTAAATTGAGGAGTAGCAGTTGTGTACTACTTTAAGGGACGTCTTTAATGTTGATGTTCTCCCACCTTCCCAGCTGTTTGGGCGATGTTTTACCCAACGTTCTAAAGACTCAGGATTTCAAATTATATGCCGTATAGATATGTTCTATTACTCTTTGCTTGTGCGTTTACCGATCAAAGAATAGTCTCCACGTCTACTGTTTCAGTATTGTGGGTCCCAAAATAAAAGTTGCTATAAGTAGCGAATCAACAAGTGCACAATATTAATAAAGAAGCGGTCAAAGGAAAAAAGAAAGAAAAAAAAGATGCAAGATGAAACCCTTAAGCCACATAAGTACAATAAATTTCGACAGACCGTTAAGAAAGAAAAAAAGATATGGAGCATTTTTGCGAGACCAAAAATGTAAGCCTCAAAACTACTAAAAATTCAAAACGGGGAACATTCGTGCAAGGTGAAATATGCAAGCCCATAGAGTACAATAAATTTCGACTGACTTTTAAGAACCGAAACAATAAAAGGAAACATTTATGCAAGGTGAAATATGCAAGCTCCAACATACTACAGACACCACGATCATTAGAGATGAGGAAAATAATAAAATACAAATAAAAAATCCACCTGCCAATATCTTTCGTATAGTCCACATCAATTTACCACTAGCCCAAGGTCAGACTATACGCCGGTTCGCTAGGGCTCTGGATTGCAATATGTGTGTTGTTAAGTTCCTCTACCAGATTAGTACAGTACCCAAAGGAGCCAACTCCGTCCTAACAGCAGCTTCATAGCAGTCACACAACACCCTGACCACTTTGTAGGGTCAATGACATGTATCCATACATGCAGTCACAAGGAGGAACGTGCGGTGACTAGTATGGGAATTATCCACCAGGGGCCTACTTGTTCCGGCAGTGGTGTAAGCAGACCATTTGATATCCGAGACCGTTTTCAGGACATCTTGCACTAAATGACCTTAAGGCTGTCACACTGTAGAAAAAGTGTTTGAATTTACTAACTAGATTTTCTAAACACCGTTCATCTCCTGCACACCTTGATATCTACACACATATATTTAAACACCATCATATTTTAAACACTTATTCTGTTACTTAAACACTTATTTTTTTTTACATATTTAAACGCTTTGTCCAAGTGTGTGAACGCTAAACAGCTAAACACTTTTGGACAAGGCATTTAAAAGTGTAAAAAATATAAGTAGTAGAATAAGTACTTACTTCTAAACATCTATATATTTGTAACACCAACCCAGCCTCTTTTTGGCAGCAGTATAGTAGTGAGTGTCGAGGTGACTACACGGACAAGACAGTTGAGATCATGTTTACAAGCAAGTGGAGAGAACTAGTTTAAAGTAACAAACTGTATATATACCACCTGGAATTTTTACTTATATCTTATAAACATAATGTTGTACCTCACTAAGTAATACCTATATTACCATAGCATGTTATCATTCAATTTATCTCACCCCTGGCATTTTCCTCCACAGACTTAACATTGTGAATGGATGTTGGTGGAATCTAACGCCCATTAGATATTTCGGAAAAATATCCAATGGGGGATTGTCACAAATGATAGCCCATTAGTAAATGTTAAGGGTGAGATAAATTCAGAAACCCATTCAAGTTTAGTGTCAGAGGTCGATCAAGTTGTTTTAGCAGCTACCAACCACAGTCAGCGCATTACCTCAGCTTTCACACCTATGTGGGGTTATTACATAGTCTAATTTGGATGTGACTGACATTTTTTCTTTATTCAGAGAAATATTTAGGGATAGATGATACTAATGATACATATCTATAGATATTTTTATATCATAAGCTAATGGTATATTCTATTTCATATATTTATATATATTATATCACATTCATAAAAATAAGCTATGAATTACTTTCAGGCGGATGCTAATGAAATCTTCTAGAAAGTTCAATAGGTTAAACACTTTGTATTCAAACACTTCCTAATGCTAAACACTTAATAATTAACCACTTCCTAAAGCTAAACGCTTTGTATGAATACACTTCCTAAAGCTAAACACTTGATATATAAACACTTCCTAATGTTAATCACTATATGTGTAAACACTTCTAAATCCCACTATGAATATAAACACTTCTCAAACTGAAACTCTATTAAGATAAACACTTTCTAGGATTAAACACTTCCTACCCAAACATGTTTAATTCTTAACATGTTTAACAAAAAAAGCCTGAGAAAAGTGGTACAAGAAAGTGTTTAAATAAGTGTTTAACTTCTAAACATTGGTGTGTGGATAGTAAATGTTATTTTTACAGTGTAGAGGTTAGACTGTAAGCCAGAAAGCCTGGAGAACAAGACCCTTCCACTGGGAGTGTAGACTGGAACCGTTAAGGCTGGTCGACGTCAGACCGTAAGCCCAACAGCTAGAACAAGACCCATCCACTGGAAGTGTAGACTGCACTGTAAAAACGGTGTTTTCTATCCACACGCCAATGTTTAGAAGTTAAACACTTATGGACTTTCTTGTCCCACCTTTCTAAACCTTTTTTTGGTCAAACACGTTCAATTGTAAACAGGTTTAGGTAGAGTGTTTAATTTCTGAAAGCGTTAGTTTTATAGTGTTTAACTTTGGTCGATGTTTATATTCATAGCGTTTATCTTTTGAAAGTGTTTAAAGATTTAGTATTTAGCTTTTGTAAGCGTTTAGAGCTGTGGTGTTTATCTTTTGGAAGTGTCTAGATACAACGCGTTTAGTTTTAGGAGATGGTCTGATAGTAAGTCTTTAGCATTAGGAAGCGTTGAAATATAAAGGGTTTAACATTTTTTACACTGCTCAACGTCGACGCCTCGACGGGGTGACACCCCCAGCATGATGTTGGGGAGAGACGGGCCTTACCCTTGGCCCGCCTATACCCGATAGAGGACGACCGCCACGCTGTATCAGTTACCCCTGAAGATAATACATAGTTCATCATTACGAATCTGATGAACACTCAAAATCATTACTTGTTCATTACTTGTCAAAAACTTGTGAAAATAACGACATTTTGGGTTGTTAAATACTTTCAACTATTCAACGACCCAAAGACCCACCTCGTCAGTACTGACAAGGAAAAACTAGCTGAGATTTTGAGTGTAATATCGAGGAAATATACAAACAGAACACACTATTAACACACAAAAAGAATATACCCATAGATATGCTTCATCCCAATACGCTCCTTCTATAGAAAAAAAATCATTCTGTCAAATCCAAATGAGACCAATAGCAGACAGTATGTGTTATAACACCCATTCACTGTGCACACGCCTGCCGTGTGAGGTGAGAAAGCTGGATAATGTGGTCGGCGGTCAGATGCAAAAACTACACTATACTGAAAATGTGTCTCTGAATGCCCAGTTTGACCTAGGCTTGACCTAGATGATATTTAAGACATGGTAATGGACCGGATTAGACCAATATATATATCTCTATATATATTGTATCAATACTACTTTGTGAAGTACAAGATTATGATTATAATATAGGAACAATAAATATAGGTAACATATAAATATATCTAGTACTTACGTTGAACTCCAGCTCTCAGCTGTCTTGTCTGTGTGTGTGTGGTCCACGCTCATTAATATACTGCCACCAAATCAAGGCTGGGTTGGTGTTGTATATATAAACGTTTGGAACTAAACACTTAGTGTAAACCTTAAACGGCTAAACACTTGACGACAAAGTGTTTAGGCGTGTAAGATATAAGCGTTTAAGTATTGAAACAAGTGTTTAAAAACAAATAGCATTTGAGTGTATGTGTGTAAATATTGTGAGTGTGCAGGAATTAAACGGTGTTAAGGCAATCTAGTGTGTATGATTAAACACACTTTTTACAGTGTTGGGCCGTTAAGGCTCACTGTAAGCCAAGCAGCCTTGAGAACATGACCCATCCACTGGAAGTGTAGACTGGAACCGTTAAGGCTGGTTGAGGTGAGACAGTAAGCCCAACAGCTTGGAGATCAGGCCATCTGGCTTACAGTCTTGCCTCTACAGCCTCAGTCTACACCTCTTGTGGATGGGTCTTTCCTTTTCCAGAGGGAATTCCTGCTGGTTACTCCATTCCCTCCTTAAGTCTGCAAAGCTAAGTGCTAGACCCGCTTACTCCACCTCCGCCATTCAGACAAGTAGGTTTTCCCTGGCAATGCCGCTCATTTTACCCCAGCACATCCCACTGGCAATATAACTAGCCATATAGATACATTTCGGACCTCTACACAGTAATAGAGACACTGTATCACCACCATTTCACCACTATCGGCTTTGTTGACTCATTTGGGTACATGTACTGTCATAGAGGAAGTTAACATATCACGTTCAGCTTAATCTGGCCCTGCTATCAAATATCTCTATCTGATACTCACTTGTATAGTCATACCCTTCGGAGCCATGCTAGAATGGGGTGGACTTACACATGGTAGACATTCGTATCACAGGTAAAAAAAACACTAATGTAGCGCATGACGATATACAAAATTGAAGGCACATAGAGAAACAGTCAGCCATTTAAGAAATATGATTCTGAATTCAAAGGTTTATGAAAATATAAATGTAGAAAGAAATGATAAGAAACCAAAAAGTACAACTTTCCAAAAAAAAAGGCAAAACACAAAAAAGTAATTTTGAACTTAAGAAAATCACATTAGCGAACCTAAACTCAATCAACACAAAATACGACCACAATTTGGGAACAAACATGAAAGTGGGCTGGAGTACTTTCAGCAGAAGTGTCCAAAATACTAATATGCATTCACTATCATGACCAGTTTTTAGAGGACCAAAAGACTAACAGTAACAGCAGATAGAGTGCTGAATTAGTAAGAATTGTAATGATTGAAAGAAAAGACAAAGAGAGGAAAAGAAGAGTGGAAAAGATAACACGCACAAACCTGAGCTTTAGTTCACATCTAAGTCAACAAATAACTCGATCACCTGTAGCCATTTAACTTGATGAATTTAAGCCACTTGATATTATTTGTGGCTTCGTCCCTTTCTTGAGGCTAGAGGTATCTAGCGGCGGCGAGCATTGGTCTGCGAGAAACGAAAAACAAATTAAATTGACATGATACTGACATATAACATTCTCTGTACAGACATCTCAGAAATATAATATAAACAACATCAACACCTTTAGAACTATTAGGCTATATTTGACTGGATAAGTGAGTATAAGCATGAAGATGGCCCAGTTCCTAGATTCGGTCTTCAGAACTATGTCCACTCAATCTCAGATTAGACTCTTCTCTCGCGCTGAAAGGTTGTTCTGTTCTGGCCAACAGCACACATGGCTGGCTCCGGAATTACGATATATGAAAATGTGATTGGATACCGTTCACCTCCATTCTGGTGAGTAGAAATTTAATTGTTTGAAAAGAACACTTATTCAATCGTGAACGTGGACCGTTCTTGTTTCGCAAAAAAAAAAAAGAAAAAAAAAAGAAAGAAAAAAAAGAGAGCACTTACTCGATACTGCTCGTAGGGGTCCTCCTCGCGGGGGGCGTCGGGGAGGTGCGCCTTGGCCTGTGAGGGGCGTGCGGCGTTACGCCGGTGAGGGCGTCTCTGCTGGCGGATGTTGGGCAGGACTGTCCCCTACAATAAAAATATCATTTTTCAATTCATTCACTTTCCACATGTGGATATATGCCTTTCTTTTTCATAGAAACTCTGCACTTTGGTCTTCATTTATATATTAAGTGCCAATCTAAATACTGTAGGCTATCCTAATCTGTGTGCAATGAAAGTACGACGGACAAGCCAATTCCTCTCCACCAATAGCGCATACTATTTCCGACTACTGTGTTACTTATAATTAATTGAAATGTTTATCTATTTTGTTATCCGACAATATAAGGGCGAAGTTAGTCTGGGCCAATTGAATATTGCTTCCCGTCGAAAACATAAATGATAACGACATATTGATAACCTTTAATTGTCATGATTTTTCTTTTGACGTTAACAAGATGACTAGTATATTGTCTTTAGATGAATATTGAACTTGAGACTCACGGTTTTGAGGTTCTCCTCATAGTAGACGGCCTGGGGCACGGTTTTCTGACCGCGCGCCTCGGGTGTCCACTTTTCGCGCTCGGCGGGCGAGTGGTGCAGGTCGCGCACGGCGCTCACAGGCACCTGCTCGTAGGTTGGGGTCTCACTACGACGTCCGGCTGTAATCAAAGACACGAGCATACATCATACTCAGACCTCTCAGTTGTTATCAACCGAGGCGGGCACAGAAGGTTTAGACAAACACAACACCAAACAAATGAAATTTTGCACGATGAACGAAATAAATCTTTTAAAAAAACCCAGAAAATGTCGGGTTGTTTATGCTAAGTTTGCTATTGTTTTTTTTTAATGTTAAGGAGGCTATTTAAATGTGTGGATGATCCGAGTCGTTAGCACATTTTTCGGAGTAATACATAGAGATATTTTTTAGTTAACACATTGTTTTTGGGGGTGGAAGGTTCCTCTACCCTCTTTGACACACTACCACTCTCTGGCCAGGGATGTCAGTTGGGGTCATGAAAAAAGGTGGAAATATTTTTCATGTGAAATGTACTGCCTCCTAAAGACTGAAAAAAACCCATGGAAAACACATCGTTATTGGCTATGGGATGGGTATTTGTTGGGGGGGGGGGGGTTGTACTACTGTTGATTGGTGTGAATGAGGCCCAATTTATTCTCTCTTTGTGTTACACCTAAAAAGAGAATTTCCTAACTGAAAATTAAAAAAAAAAAAAAATCCTTGGAAAAGGGGAAAATTGCCATCTCTGTCTGGCGACATTGGCGTATACTACTCACTGACGTCGGAGGCCTCGCGGATCACGTGGTCCATGTAGGGGTTGCGGTTGGGCGTGTGGTTGCGCAGATGCTGGCGCGCTCTCTGCTTCTCCTGCTCCTCCAGGGCCTGGTCGTGCCACAGGCCGTTGTTGGGGAGGCGGTTGTCCTCCATGCGGCTGCGGCCGTTGAGCATGCGGGGCGGGGTGACGGGGCGCACGCCGCGGCGGCGGGCCTTGTCCTGGGGCTCGTTGGAGCGCACATCGAGTGGGGTGCATGGGCGTGCCCACAACCCCTTCTTCCAGAACTGCTCCTGGCAATGCAGCGAGGAGCTGCGGATCGTGTCATCTGAAAAGAAAGATACAGTCTTGTTGTAAGGAAGAATCATTATATATTCTGATTTTTATGACATGCCTCAACAATTGAAAATAATTATTTTATTGTTTTGCATTTTTATAAGCTGGGGAAAGAGACCTTGAAGCGTACCATTGCACAGCTCGGGGATGTCCGGGGTGCGGTCGGCGTCGTCGTTGGTGGCGACACTGCCGCGTCCGGAGCTGCTGGTGCTGTCCTCTCCGCAGCACATCTTGTTGGTCGCCTCAATCCAGGCGTTGGTTTTCTCGTAACCGTTCCTGGTGTAGAAGCCGTTGCCACTGGTGGCCTTTGCTTTGTCTTCGGTTTTCTTGGTGGTAGTCGGGTACTTCTTGGTGGCGGCAAGCCAGGTGCAGTCATCTCTGAGGTAGACGCTGCTGTCGAAGCCCTTGGTGCTGGCGATCCACAGCAGCTCCTTGTCGTTGAGCCAGTCGCTGTTCAGGGCATAGTCCCTCTCGCTCAGACCATACTTGTTCCTCCGATTGCTGTAGCTCGGAAGGTTCTCTCTGATGTAGCTGATGCTACTGCAGGTGAAACCAGTGTCGCTGCTGTCTGGTGTCTCAGCTTTAAGAACAGAAGAGTTATTGAAATCAATAAAAAACATAATACATTATGCAGTATACTGTTATTTCTAATTACCCAGGTTAATTGTAGATATTTATTGAACACAGAAATTAATGTTATGTCAGATTTCCAAAATGTATGTATTTCACTCGTATATTCCCAGTTTTAGAGAACCTTTGACGCAAATTATGTTGGGGGTGTTACACCTGCTGCTGACGCAAGTTCGAATCAATAATAATTTGACACGAGTATTTCTGAAATTTACAATTACTGTATTCACGACTATTTCAAATATGTTTTAGGCCTCACCTTCGGGCCTGCTGCTCTGGGCCTGGTGCTGGGCCTTGGGCTGGGCCTGGGGCTGGGGCTGAGCCAGGGGCTGAGCTTGAGGCTGGGGCTGAGCCGGGTGCTGGGTCACGCTTTGGGGCTGGGCCTGAGCTGGGCTCTCAGGCTGGGCCTGAGATGGACGCTGGGCCTGGCGTTGGGCCTGGCACTGGGGCTGGGCCTGAGCTGGGCTCTTGGGCTGGTCCTGAGATGGACGCTGGGCCTGGCGTTGGACCTGGCACTGGGGCTGGGCCTGAGCCGGGCTCTTGGGCTGGGCCTGAGACGGACGCTGGGCCTGGCGTTGGGGCTGGCACTGGGGCTGAGCTTGAGCCGGGCACTTGGGCTGGGCCTGAGATGGACGCTGGGCCTGGCGTTGGGGCTGGGCCTGAGTTGGGCGCTGGGCCTGGCGTTGGGGCTGAGCCTGGCGCTGGGCCTGGCGTTGGGGCTGAGCCTGGCGCTGGGCCTGGCGTTGGGGCTGAGCCTGGCGCTGGGCCTGGCGTTGGGGCTGAGCCTGGCGCTGGGCCTGGCGTTGGGGCTGAGCCTGGCGCTGGGGCTGGGGCTGGGGCTGGGGCTGGGCCTGAGCTTGGCGCTGGGCTGGGCGTTGGGGCTGGGCTGGGCGCCGAGGCGGGGCCAGGGAGCGTGCTGGACGGGCGGGCTCAAAGACGGGGGGAAGCTGAGGGCAAACGACACAACATAGCCTACATTTGCTTAAGTGACACATTTTGAAGGGAATCGCTATCATCTCTCTACTTAAAGTTTTACAGAAAAATGATCATTTCAATGATGTAGTTTCAACCCACAAATTAAATAAATGTACATGTAAATACGTTTTTGATACATGAACATGACCACCTTTGAAATTCGGTTAAATATATAAAAAAATTATAGAACTATATCATTATTTCTGTCGCTAATTTTATTCTCACCTCCTTCTTAGTCTTCCGCGAGTCCGACCTTGACTTGCGCCCTGTAAGTTATGCAAAACATGAAATCATCTTGTTAGGACAGGTTATCAGTCCTTTTTTTCTTATGTATTTACTGTACATTATATAGTCATTATGTTACAGGGATATCAGTTGGAATCAGGGAAAAAAATAGTCGAAATGTGATGTCATGTGGAATTTACTGCCTCAGAGAGATTGAGAAAACATAGGAAATATATATAAATACTGGCCACAGAATAGGGCTGAGGGTGTATGGGGAAGTTCAAACCGCTATTTCATTGGCTTGAATGAGGCTCAATTTATAACATTTTTGTTTTGTATTTATATAGAACGTCCTGACCATGCTGTACAAGTTACAGTACGAGATGGTAATTTACGGTTTGTACGGACCGAGGCAATTATGCCCATTATATCCATACACGGCCTAACAGTGGGGGTGGGGGGGTGGGGGTGGGGGTGGGCCGTCCATAAAGTATGGGTATGTACGAAAATTTCTGAAAACTTTGACACCCCCCCCCCCCCCTTCAATTTGTATGCATTAGGTCAGAGAGGGAGCGCGTGCAAATGGTAGAATTTCGGGAGACTTACCTGGTAAGTTGAAGTAAAATTGAGATTTTACCGAAGACAACACGGACGGTTCCCAGAAACACGCGAGTGTTGCCGAGGTAAAATTATCAATTTTACACTCCCCCCCCCCCCCCCTCTGGGTACACACTTTATTATTGATGCCCCTTGATGATCATACGCCATAAACATCATACCACCCTATGCTTACATCCCTTACACCCGCGCACCCATATACTCTGACCCCCCTAAGTTCTGATTCCACCGGCACGATTTGTTTTTGCCTTGATGGAATGTGTTTTACCTAATTTCTTAAATTCTAACACTACTTTGGTAACATGAATGTTATGAGACTCAAACCTCAAAATTGTTAATAACTAGAAATTAATAACTTAAAATTAAATCTTGTGAAACGTGAATAAGTTATGATTATAAACATTGATTATCGCACTGCCAGACTGCGCAAGGAAGGGTTAGTAAATATGCGCATACAAAAACACCGCACAGTAGAACAGTTAAATAACTCTCGATTAACTTACCATGCAATATGCACTATCTGTCTCAATATTGATAAAACAGATTAGATTAGATAACAAGGATGCCAGTTGGGGTCAGAAAAAATACAAGGAAATATTTTGTTCTGACAAAACATGGTTTAGACAATACATACATGCAATTAAAAACCCCTGAAATGTTTTAGATATAGATAACATTATCACTGCAAAATAGTGTTCCTAAACGAAACAAAAATAAAAGATTTGCTGACCGACCCAAATATTGTAAATCTTGTAAAAAGTGCCGGAAAAACTTCAGAAAAATCCAGTGCACTTAGAACCATAAGTCCAACTGTTCCATGTAGATATATACTTGGAATCGACAGTAAAATAGCTTATTAAGGCCTAGGGGCATGGGAATAATTTCAGAATCTGGGAATGTTGACTGCCGTCCCAACCCAAAGTAACACAAAAACTGCACTTAGAACAATAATCCCAACTGTCTCATGTAGGTGTATACTTGGAATCGACAGTGAAATAGTTTAAGGCCTAGGGGTATGGGAATTAATTGAAATTTTCACTGGAAAATCAGTGAATTTTGTCTTCGGTCCTGACCCAAAGCTTTTAATAAGAATTTGGTTCGTTGTCATGAAAGTTTTATAAATTTGTATTATAGTGTCAAGATACACATGAAGGACATATCTATTATCATTGAATATAGTGAATAAATTTGTCTATGGAAGATTTTCTTTATCAAGCAACTCCTTACCAATTGCCCTAAAGTTAACTAGGACTCCATAAAACACATACAAAACCAAACATCTAGCTTTATATCTAGGAAGGAAAGGGAAAGACCTATTAGGATACTCCAAACAGCAACCGTGGGGTGCTGATGGCCTCCCAAGCCGCGATGGTAGGGCACTTCCTTTCCAGCACCACTGAGTCAACTCACTCAAAACCGGTTAGTTCATAACTTCTCCAGTTCATAACTTCTCCACCATGAGCGCCACTTACACCTTGTTAGTCACACTGCACCGCTAGAGCAACCTACAGAAACAGGTTTTGCGGCACAATAAACCGGAGCGACGCAGTGTGCTTGTTAGCTTGCATTTCTGCCAACAGGGGATGCTGACGGCAGCCGAGGCGAACAGACGTTGAATAAAAGACTATAGAGGAAACCCATGAAAGTTTAGGGTCTGAGCTTGTATCCCATCGAGTTTGAATCACGTAGTAATTCACAAGGTGAAGCTGCGTGAATTGTTATGTGATTCAAATGAGATGGGATCGAGCTCTGACCCTAAACTTGAATGGGTTTCTGAATTTATCTCACCCTTAATATTGACTAATGGGCTAACATTTGTGACATTATCCCCCATTGGATATATTTCCTAAATATCTAATGGGTGTTAGATAAGAGTTTCCAATGTTAAGTCTATGGAGAAAAAATATCTGGGGTGAGATAAAGATATATACGGAAGTCTCTCTTATTTTCGATTTCTATCCTGCTCAGTTATATAGAGATAAACCTAGACATAAATGAAAGCTTAGCTATGACATTTTAAATGCGTAAATAATATAATACATTGTATACTCACGATCCATGATTCTTTCAACCTGGATCTAGGATGACGAGGATTTTCTCTGAAAAATAACCCAAGAGAGAAATAACTACATAGTATTAGTACATGTATACTACGCTGCACTTCTTCATTTCATGGTCCATGTAATTTCAATATGCGGAATGAGAATGCATATGAGGTAACGGTGAATATGTATGCGGTGTCAGTAGTCACTGTTATTTTTGTATGTTGTCAGTGTTATCTGAGAATGACAGAAAACAGGCATCACGGAATCAGCGATTGTTGTAAGAATCGCCCACTTCAAAAACCGGCAATAATACATCTACCTCTATTGTTTATGCTACTCTAATATATGAATGATACAATACTTGGAATATTCATGTAATGATGTATTGCTTTATTCTAATTTAAGCTAGATTGCTCTTGTTATAATTCATACCTTTTCACTCAATCAATATCTGATGCTGCAAGTTGACCCTCCCGCCCAAATCTTGTATCAATGTTTCTGGTAACTAACCAACATACAGCGGAAGTGACGTCACAGAAATAGACCATACCTCTGCTGGGAGATTGTGAGTGCCATGCTGTCCGCGTTTTACCAGAACAGACTAGATCTAGATCTAACCAGTATTTCGCGAAAGCTTTAGATGAAAATTCTATCATATTCTGCCGGCGGAAGTTTTATTTTGGAATTAAATCTCCAAATTGTGAAATAATGATTAATAAAGATATATAGGCTTGGATACATTTTGATATAGAAATGCTTAGATTGTAATACTTGAGTTTGAAACTTTGATCTCGAAATCTAGATCTAGATCTAGTAGTAGTAGTACTAGTAGTAGTAGATACTAAGTAAGATAGACTACCATTTTTTTCATGAGAGTTTGGATAGTTGGGGCCTGGGGCAGGCTGTTCAAACTAAATAACTGTTGATCTTGTTAGGTATGACATGATAATAGTACATTATGAAATCAACATTTTAGGTGAAAGAAAACAGACATTTCCAAAAAGTTTGACTTCAGTGCCGAGCCGCTTCGATCATTCCAATTACACTGCAGACACAGTGACAATGATTTAAACTGATGGTGATGAATATTCCGTGCAGTGGTAAATAATTGCATAGTTATATCTTAACCCATGGTACTAAAACTCATAGTTAGATATACTGATTGAGATCGGACTGGTATCTAAATGCTAAACATTGACCCAACAGTTGCGCCTAACACCATTAATTTGGCTATTTACGGCATTACTCCATTTAGCATGCCGGCTGCCACCACGCGGATTTATCTAATTCTGTTTTCTCTATAAAAAAATAATGTAATCAAATTCTTGTTGCTAACATCATACGCTATATACATAGATACTAAATGGAAATATACTTAAATGAGCCATTACAAGTTATAGCGTATTTAAATGATGTAAAATTGTACGAGTCTTACCCAATGCCGTAACACGAAGCTGCTCTGAGTCCTTCCCTGTGTTGTTAGTTACCAGCAGCAAGTCCCGGATGTACGTCACGTAACCTCAAAATTGGATGTTTTAAAGTGATTTTTTACTACGTCACTATGAAAAATAAAGTGTAGTTTTGGGTAAAGAAAATGAAAATGTATTGGCTATATGAAATATGTTAGTTTTATAGTCTAAAATTGAGCAATTCGGAAGCAAATTATCTTGAATTTTCGGAGTGTAGATTATGCTAAATATAGCATTTGCTCTCCATGCATAATCTCTGAACTCGAGCTGATGCAAAGAGCGGATTTAGCCTATCTATGTGTTCCCGCTGGAAGCAGCTACCCCCGCTAGCCGATCAGTGCCGCTTTTTAATACGTAATGTCTCATAATACAAATATGCCTAGATGTACCATTCCATTCCACTAATTATTGAATTGTGAAATAAACTCTGTTAATAAGACAAAAACATAAGAAAACTGCACGGCGCCGTTTTGTAGATAGTTCCGCGAGGTGCCACAAGATGGTGCAACAGTAATATGCACTCAATGCAACAGTTATTACACTTTACACTGAATACAGGCCTTTCTGTATCACTTTGGTATCGTGGTTCTATCTTTATTTTAAGTATTTTAGGAAGATTATTGAAATATGTAATGAATGCTGTATTGATTATGAGACATGTTTGTTTAAAGATTTTTCAAATGAAGGGATAATTTCTATTATTACCCACCTGATACGGAGTCTTCATACTAAGCCTATGGAGATTAGGCCTACTATCTTATTATCCATCGTATACAAAGCCCCCATTGAAAATGTATGGGGACTCAGTAAACCACCACCCATTGTATAAAACCTGCCAGATACCTGTGGTATACGGATTCAAAGCTGTGGTATACGGCCTCAAAACCATGGTATACGGGGAAAATAGTCCCTTTTGCTACAGAGCAAAGAAAGAGTCCCAATTGTTATACCATTTGATATGGCAATTACTGGGTATAATTTATTCGAAAAGATGGATAATAAATGCAACAAACTGGATGAGTTTTAACCTTGGCCACCGTCAAAGAATTATAACCCAAGAAGCACGACTCTCATGTTATGACGTGACACTGCGTGGACGGTGGCGCCACACGGTAGTTGACCTGTAGGAACTAACGTAGATAGAGGTAGAGATCTAATTTCTTTTTTATTCTATGACTCACATATACCACTATATTTTTGGTAAAGAAATGAAAACTCAAGTGCTTTCAATAATTTTTTTATAAGTGATTATGTGTCATGGTTACTCGGGCGGACACAAACTGCCCCAATGGTTTTTTTTACCTCCAGAAGTGAAAAATAGGGCTAGACACCTTGTTTTGGGCTAAAATTGGGCCCAATACAATTGGTTTCTAGGGAAAATTAGTGGAAGTTGCATACCTCTAGGTATTTCCTAGAAATGCAGCAGAAACCACCAAAGTTAACATGCCAAGAGCCATTTTTGGGCCATTTTTGACCCTTTGGAGACCCCTAGCTGGGGGCCAAAAATAGTTTTTTTTCATATAAAAATTGGTGTCCTCCTCGAGATCATTCATTAAGTTCATTCAGATAAACAACAAAAAAGATACAGACAATACCCCTGGAAAAAGTCCAAGGTGTGGACAATAACGATTTGGCCCGTGCACAGTTTTGGTGAGAATAGGCCTGGTATATGAATATAACAAGATAAATGGATTGTGATATATATATATAATAAATTACACAAAATGTACATTTGAACAAACATTTATTGCTAATAAAACATTGAACATGATAAACTCTTGTCTTTTGAATTATCAATCATCATAAAAAAATGGATAAATTACTGTGTAGCAAATCCTATGTCTCACATTAACAGAGATATAGCCAAAAGTGTAAATACCCCTTTAGTCTGGTTCCAGGCCGGTTTTGCACCAGTTCGTCATGAAGAGCACATCTTCATTAGTATATGTCTAAAATGTGGTGCAGATCGGACAATTATTAACCGAGATATAGCCAAAAGTGTAAAAATGCCTATATCCCACAGTGACGATACCGCATCGTCGGTATCGCGACAATACTGCGGCGCCGGTAGCGCACTGATTTCACACTGTTAAGGACATCCTAGTCAAGTTTTAATAGAAACATATAGACATAGCATTGGCAATGATAAAGAGATTTATTAGTTCCAACTTTTGCCAACAGAGGACATCACAATCTGATTTAAAAAAAACTTTGATGAAAGGTGAGACAAATCTGTGAAAAACATCAATTTAAAACAATTGAAAATTATAAAACCTTTATAGATAATTGTAAAAAGTTCATGTGGTTATATCTTATTTGTCTGGAATTTAAGACAGTATTATTTTCAAAAATATTAAGTAAACACCACTTTGTAGTGTATTATGTAATTTATAAAGGTATGGGTAAAGATGCTAGTTTATATGAAGAAAGAGGTATATTTACCACGCATGTGGTTGGGTCTATCACATAGTTGGTAGGTCCCTGAAAAAAAGAGAAATATTTCAATTTTATATGGAACCTATGCCAGGTCCTGCTCAAGTTCGAGATGATGCTCATGCATTGCACCCAGATTACTTCGCGATCACGTCCAGAACCATTTAGAGACATGACATCAGAAGACCCACCAGATCAGTCTGAAACTAAACCGCCCCTTGGTATACGGACTGTGATGGTCTAACAGAGCATAATTCTTTCCGAGACCTCGCAACTAGCGCGGGAAAGGTGCTAAACACAACCTTACCAATACGTGAGGCTCCAGGCACTCTGTACAGAGGTCCTGTCAACGTAATGCGGGCGACCCTGTAGCATTTGCATACCGCGGGTCCGCCAGCTTTACCGCACAGCAGGGATCGGCACTTGCCACACATAGCGTGTAGTGAGACAATGCTGCTCGAAAAGACCAAGCGAGTTCAGCGTCAATTACCCCTACAGGGAACCAAAACCACTTGCCGAAGCCGGGTCTCAGCTCCCACACTTTCTCTGCACCCCTGCGGAATCAGACAGAAGTCCAACTCGCAGAAAGCAACCGCAGGGCAATGGGGCCCTGCTACGGGGCTACCATCAAGAGACCCTTCAGCCCTCTGAAACCCAAGTTGTGCAGCAAAAATTCACCCTGGGGTGATTCTCCGCGGCCCAACTCAGGATTGCTTTTCTATTTTGATCCCCCTGTACTACCCTTCCCAGCGACCACGAGGGCCGCTGGTTGAAGCACCACGTTAATGGGAGACCAAGCCCGTCACCCTCTCCACCCGAAACTGAATTCAGGTATGGGTGATCGCCAGATAAGAACCACGTGAGTTAATACCTGAGGAGCCGGCGGACGGAGAGGCACAAACAACTAGGGCTGAATGTGTCTCGCCATCCTCTGCGGCAGGAATTGTCCTGCCTCTTTCCATCCCACATCGATACCAGGGAACCTCCGTGGGTTCTCTAGATTCAACATAGGATGGACCGATGCTGCCTCCCAACAGGCCTTCAGCCAGCTGGCCTCTCGCCGCAACAACCGGGTTGTTCAACGGTGGGGTCATCAGCTGGATGGGCGACTGTAGTGGACGGGGAGGCGGGCCCCGTCACGGCAGCCTGCTGACCAACGTTAGGTGGTGGACTTAGAGGGTCTGTGACCCTGAACCTAGCCATCACTGCGTTCAGGTCAGCCGTGCTGATGTCGTCAGCGATGCCGGGAGAATCCCAAGTTACCGCGGAAGTAAACGGCAACCGGGGGAATACACCTCCAATTTCTCCCTGCTCCACACCGAAAGGGGACCTGCTGCTCACGTGGTGGCACGAAAGAGGGTCTCGACGTAGTGTGGGTCACTGCCGGCGGCTGCCTCAGAGATACCTGTGGAGATTCCGAGGAACTTCCACCAGGAGTGCTCTGAGGACGGTTACACGGAGCAGTCCCCATAGCCGAAGCCTGGGATGACTTCCATCTAGGGCGTAATCCCTCTCCGGACCCCAGTCTAACAATGTGCCAGCTTGCTGCATTGGCAGGTTTGGGGTATCTACGAAGTCCAGATACTGCCCTCTCCGACGTTGATGTAACAACCAGGCCGACTCCGCGGCTGCGATGTTAGACGGTTCAACGTCGAACATGCTCACTCCCATCATAGTACGACACTTGTAGTCGTAATCCTGTAGAGCGAGCTCTGACCACGCCAACCGCGCCTCAACTCCTGCCAGCTTAGCAGCCATGTTCTCCAGGGGAACATGCAGCAAACTTGACATCTGGTTGTGGGCAATGACGCACCAGTACTCCACTACCTGCATCTGTGTTATATCCTGAACTTGTCCGGAGCGTCAGACGAGACCGCTGTCTCTGCAGAACCTTTAGAGGATTTCTCCCCCTTAGGCGCACTCGACCCTTTCTGGCTGGGTTTCTCCTTAGCCGGGCCTGTCTTCGAGGAACGCAGAACGTCCCCTAAAGTTACAGACCCAGGGGGGTGTTTTTCAGTTGAGACGATCTTAAGTTGAGACCGTTTGAGGGCCAAAGTGTTTTTCAGTTGAGATGATCTTAGGGGATCTCAAGTTGAGACTAAGATAAGACCGTTTGGGGTGCTTTGGGCGTTTTTCAGTTGAGACGATCCTAGGGGATCTCAAGTGAAAGGATCTCAACTTCGGTCTCAACTTAAGGCCAGTTGATACGTGTCTCAACTTTCTCATCTGGTGCCAAAACATATAAAAATTCAAAGATATTTAGAGCCAAGTGTATTAGTAACCTGGCAAACCTATATTCCAAATTTCATAGTTTTATTGTGGCTATTATGACCATGAGACACAATTGATAAGCAACATAAAAATGGAGGCACTGCACCACTCAGCTAGTTTGTGCTGAATCTACTGTATCGCTTAAAGTCTGTCTCAACTTGAGATCGGTCTCAACTTTAGATCACTCTATACAGAGGGCTAGGGATCTCAAGTTGAGATCGTTTCAGCTGAGATCCCCTGGTTGGACTTGAGACAACATCTGAAAAACACTTGCCGCCATTGATCTCAAATTCGGTCTCAGGATCTTTGATCGATCTTAGTGGATCTCAAGTTGAGATTGTCTCAACTGAAAAACACCCCCCAGGCGTCTGGCTCCGCCTTGACCGGCTAGACCTGGGACCTGTTTCAGTAGTTTCGTGACATGCCTAGATGGTGTCTGTGACACCATACGGACAGATCACAAGATTGCAATCGATGACACGCGGAGTTTCACTCACTTCCCATAGGAATTAAGCAATGACACTTTAACATGAGTAGGAGATACATATAACCTATAATCGTTCCAAATATGGAGAAGATTGGGCACTCCAATTTTCTGATATTTGCTAGTCTTTTTCCGCTGTTGCTTGCACTGTTGGTGCCGCTGTTGATGTCTGTCTAGGCCTAATGTCACGAGCCTACTGAAACAGGTCCCTGGAGTCATCGTCTGAGTCGCTGGACTTAGATGAGCTCTTGGTCTTCTTTGCAGCAGGCCTGCGGTTCACAGAGTCGGTACTCCAGTCCCGCTTCCCGCTGCTACCACGCGCGGTGTCGCACATGTTCTTCATACGGTCCCAGTCCGCCGCGCTTATCCGCAGAGTCGCACCGAATTGGGATTTTGGGCGTTTTAAATATTAACACCCAAGCCACAAATTATAATCTATCTAAATAAGAAGAAACGACCAAATCCGAGGATATGTGACAAGACAAAGGTTTAGCCAGGTAAATAAGGGCGGACAAACTTTTCCAGTCGCCAGTTAGTCTTATATGTTCAATTGGTAGGCCACAGGCATCCATGCGTTTCTTGTCCACTCTTTGAGGTAAGTAAATAGTGGGTCCTCTGGGGAACCTAAGGTATCTAATAAATGACATTTTACTCAGTGAACTGCGCACAAAGGGCGTACTCTTGTATAATTAAAAGGTCATGATAATATACACCAATGGGCCATTTTCACAAGGGAAAACATATTGAAACCTATTGAGGGTGGGGGCAGGGGGCACAAATTTAGGCGGATACAGGTAATTATCCCCAGGTGTGTCCCCCTGGATTGTTGTAAACGCCGGAATTACAGTGTCATTCGATACAACGACTATACGTCACCTTCAAAGACTATCTAATCTATGCTAAGCCAAACAATTCGGAGGGCATTGCCGCCTTGACCTCCATGATGCTCAGTCACTTTACCCTTGGACCCCTTACAATCTTCCCAGGTAGCCTCAAGTGTGTAACCAATCCCTGGATACAGCTTGTTTAAGCTCCAAAATTCAAATGCGCCTTGTAGCTTTACCCCCCTGGACCCCAGAAACGGCTTTGCTTCTGGACCATTGGTGTGGAGCCCCCTACTTCCTTTAGGCTTAAACAAAATCCTGGATACAGCTTATTACCGGTACATATACTTTATATTTAACTAGAAACCAATAGCATGTTGGAATGATCCGAATAAAAAAATTAGGAGGTTTAGGTTGTTTTTGAGAGCGAAGCAGGGAACGATATTAGAGGTGTTTAAAAAAAAATTATGTTGTTGTTTATTCTGGAGTAAACTACTAGTATGTTTGTGTCATCCTATTTTCAGTAGGCTCCAGGGCCATGCTTCATTTTCGGTTGTTTTACAGGTGGTATAAGAAAATATAAAGGAATCATGACATAGGCTGTAAGCAACCCCTGGAGATATTTTGCTGTCGGACCATTTGCAAGCTTCCCAGGTAGTCTCAGGTGTGCCCCCACCGCTGTAACAAAATCCTGGGTACAGCTTGTATAGTCCCTAAAATCCAAATGCTACCACGTAGCACAGGAGGGTTTTTGCTACTGTACATTATTCCCTTATACCTTCAGGGATGGAACTCGCCCTGCCCCCCATCCCCAGAACAAAATCCCCGATACGGCTTGTATTATAAACTCTCCAGAGTCTTCTCCCCCGAACCTCACAGAAGGGTTTTGTCGCTGGACGCCTGCCGATCGTTCAAGGTATGGTCCAAGGTGTACCCCCCCCCCCCCCCAAACAAAATCCTGAGTAAGTGTAAGTGGGGGGGGGGGGGGGGGACTGGAAAATTGCTGACTTTTTTTTGGTATGTAGTCTGACTTTGACATTGGCCTGTTCCACTCGATTTACCATAAATCAGCAAAAATTCTGTGAAAAGTCAGGTCCTAGCCATCATTACATGGTGAAAAGTCAAGGCTTAGCCATCATTGCATGCTAAAAAGTCAGACTTTGACATTTTGCATGGTAAGAAGACAGGGCTTAGCCATAGTTGCATGCTAAAAATTTAGATTTAGACATTTTTCGATGTTGAAAAATCGAGACAGTTTTCCACTTGATTGAGTTAAATCTGAAGCTGCTTACTTTTTTGGGCTGGCAAAAAAGTGTGTGTGTGTGTGTGGGGGGGGGGGGCGGGGGGGGGGGGGCAATCAAGACAGTTTTCCACTTGATTGAGTTAAATCTGAAGCTGCTGACCTTTTTGGGGCTGGCAAAAAAGTGAGGGGGGGGGGCGGGGCAGCCGCCCCCTGCCCCCCTGCCCCCTCCCCCCCATTCTGCCGCCACTGCACTTATATCTAAGTGAGAACTCTTAGAGTGCAGGTATTGTCGCATGCAGGGACTCAGAAGGGGTGTCATCGAAGTCCGTGATGTGGAGCACACTGTGGTTGGCTATCCTGCTTATCTGAAGGTGGACATTACGTCCCTAGGGACAGAGCAGTAGGCCCAAAATAAATAGGCCTAGTCACCCCCTCCCAACACACACATGCACGCACTCACGCGCACAGTCTGTATGACACCACACTGCTCACTCAAATGTAGGCCTACCGTTAGCCTACTTGGCACCCTGGCCCTCAAAGTGCCGTTCCGAGCACAATCCAAGCTGTGGATACCACTGCCCCATTCACAACTACCTTCTCAGGAATGCGCTTTGATGTTTACCTGGCTGTTCCCACAATATAACCAACTCCCACTTCTCTCCATGTGGGGATATTGCCCTAGATTATGATATACGTCGGATTCCTGCTTCAATATTCTATCATATAGGTAGGTCACATTTAGAAACAGATAGCTTGTACAGTTGTTTTGATTGTATGATGTAGAACAAGTGCTGCGTTATTTAGTTGACAACATATTAAAGCTGCTTTAAGTAGGGGGTGCGTCCAGACATGGGAACAGCCAATTGTAACCCAAGCTGGCAGCGTTCGATCAGTGTCGCCAAGTCTGAGGCGGGGATTTACGTAAAACTGTGACAAACCTGGACCATATCTTGACTTATCCAGCCATAATATGCCCGGATCTTAACTGCTCCTATACAAGGGAGTGCTGGAGAGGTTGAGGTAAGTGCCTGTTGTGCTAGATGCATGAGTTTTGGAGAGTTTATGAAAGTTTTGGTTGGGGCGAGGCGTGGGGGAGGGTCATGTTGTGAATTGTCGTCTGGCTCGTGCATTTTGCCACCTGTGTGAGGCCTACTTTGATCAGTGTCACTCTCTTACTTAGGTCCAGCAAGCTATCAGTTATATACTTTAGATAGATACTGTTCCTGCTGTCATACTGTGGGAGGTCATACTGGTGCGAGTGTGACATGCATATCAACAGGTGTGTTGGTGTGACGGTTGAGGCGTGCATGCCCGGGGTTGCACGGGTCGAGGCCCCCGGTCTCCCCGGCCGAGACGGCATGTTGTCGGAGAACGGACGGCAACGATCCGACACCCGGCGCAGGGCTGCCGGTAAACCGCCTCTCCCAACCCCATCTCCCACCTGGCCCAGCTCACACACTGACACAGGGTAGTCACCTGTTGACACTGGGAAGTCACCTGTCGTCGTTCTATCAGTGCAAACGTTAAAGAAATATTAAATCAGCGCTACATATATGCACAGTGGCGCTGTCAGTGTCACTGTCAGAGAAGATAACCTCAGGTGTAGACTTGTAAAAGTCTTCGATTAGGACCATTATAATTAGATAGCCGTTAGGGGAATTCATTACAGTACGTTGGGTCTCTGGTAGGACAACCAATCGCGAGGATGTGCGAGGTAGGATAGAGGGACTAGAGCCGGTTTACCGGAGGCGTTCAAGGGAGCCATGTCAAGAGACCTTAAGGCAACCCACTCTCTAGCCTAGAGTCTAGGTAACAGACACACTTGCTCGGCGACTTGGCATCGCACGAGACGCTATATTTTATCGTTGGCGTTTCGCAGTGCTATCCAACATATATATGAATCGGGGCACCGTATTATATAGGCAAGGATGGGACAGCAAGGATTGATGTTGGTGTTAGACAGCAAGGATTGATGTTGGTGTTGCAAACCTCAGGTGACGGGGAGCTTGGCAGTGTGTGTTGGGGGGGGGGGGGGGGGGGGCTCTTCCCTTCAACCATTTATGGGAGGGAGGGGGGCTGTGAAGATTTGATTGACCATACTTTCACCTTCTAGACCCTATAGTGGTGGAGCCCCCACCCCTTTGAAAGTTTTGCTAAATAATTGGAGTTAGAACGTAACCATATACAAGGTATTCATCAATAATGTAGATGTAGGCCAATATTTATAAATATGATCCCATGTTAATTGACCGAATATGAAATAGCATATTTCCGTGTCATGTCTTCATCACCCTATCATGATTGACGAAGCTCCGTATATCTGTTTTGGTATGCAGTTCACAAAGAAAGGAACAATTGTGTTATAACTTATCATACTGGTTGAAAATCAGATAATTACTGTGTATCAATATATATATATATATATATATATATATATATATATATATATATATATATATATATATATATATAGTAAGGGCACATATTATGTTGGACCAAATATAGAATTGGGTCAATATATGGGACGTTGTGCCTTGTCGAGTTACTTCAATAGGAACTGATAGGGCGACGTACGGTTCTCGTTTGTGCTATTTTTTTGTGACACTTAGGAGCGTACACTTGCCGTTCATGTGCATTGATTGGTAATGGACACGAAGCTGTGAGGAAATATTCTGTTGATGGTTCCAAGTAAGATTTTTGCTGTCGTTCCATGAATATAGTTTTCATGTATATCTAACACTTATCCATTGATGATAGAAAGATGTTTTGCACCGTGAATCACTGAATAATGAATAGAGAAATATTTATATTTATAGCAATGGTTTACAGGGGAGGGCTTCGCATACGTCATATAGACCGCATAGACAGTTGTGGCGCCCATCGCTGCTTAAGTCGGTCTGGTATAAAAGGAGACCTCTGACGAGACACTGCCGGCGTAGACAGCAGTTGTATTACAGCAGTCAAACATCTATGGCAGGGTTCCTATGACAGTATAGCAGACTGTAGTGAGGGCTACAGCAGGGGGTAGAGAAGGGGAGGGCGATGTCACGGCAACGGGGGAGAGTTGTCGCCGGCCGTTCCGGTCTGCTTCCACACTGCAGGGTGCCAGTCCGAGTCTGAGACGAGGCCATGTCACCAGTCAGCTCAACGTAACCCTAATATCTATTTCAGATGCCCTTGTCCATCACTCTACCTACTCTTGGTTATGATAGTTTCTCACCTCCTCGTCAGTATTCCCTTTTGAAAACATCTCAACCACTCAGCTCTCCAGCGATTTTACATCCTCATGTTATGCCATGTTGCGCATCATGAAGCAGCCATCTGACTAATTCATACATATGTTCTTAGTCATACATACTTAACAATGAAATATCTGGTGAACATATGTTTATATTGAAGCTATATCACTATAGTAAGCTAGGCTAATTGTTATCCCGTTCAAGGTCTGAGTGTGCACCCTTTGAGCGTGTTTGACAGTACCTACAACTTAAAAGTACAAGTCCATGGTATCATATTCTTTTCCTGTTATTTTCATCTTCTACAATGGAAAATCCCATAGGAGCGGTTTAATTTCATATGATCATCGTATATGTGAATGGCAGGAATGGAAGTACCTGTAATATACATCATTTAATTTTTCTCACTATTGATTATTTCTGTGTAAAAGAATGTTCTGTCATGAGAATTCCTTTGTTTGTGATCCCACCTGCAGCTGCGGTGGAAGATCTTACTTCTGTAAGAACCGTATCTACTCAATAATAATAAAAAAAGAATCGTCAAAATAAACTATCCGATCGTGGGCCACAGATTTCGGGCAACATGCATCGGCAGTATTTTACACCGACCCGACCCGACCAGATACAGGTCTCAAAGAACAAGTCATGGCCAAACTCCTCGCAGCGCATCCACAGATTTATATCCAGCGAGTCTACCCAAAATAATTTGATAGCTGCATAGAATCTGCATTCAGAACACACCCACACCTCTTGTATGCGTACCCCTTGCATCCCACCTTACTCGTTGATCCTGCCATTCACATCTCTACCCTGACCCTTCCCTCAATGCAACACCCTGCTGCAAACCACACACCCTCACTCTCCGCGCACAGTCCTCTGACAGTCACCCCACGTTCAGGAAGGAGAGTGGCGTGTCTGGTGGTTGCGTGAGAATGTTGGGCGCTCAGCGGGTGACGGCCATGTTGTATAAAGCTGGCTTCTCGGGTGTCATCCGGGCTGAATAAATAGGTTAATTACGGCTAAGCGTTCACGTATATAATTCTCCCTCTATTCAATGAGAGATTTCAGACGACCCCACGCTCAATATAGTGGCAGACCAAGATTTTCTTGATTGTTTGGGGCAGTCTGTTTTGAGTCTGTTACCTGTTTGCACGGTCCAGTGTTTAAATGTTGCTAGATTGCTGTTTCCATTAACACCACTAACGGAGAGACCACCATTTACGAATAGACCACCACAAGAATAAAAGCTCAAGGCTTCTGTTGTAACAAGAAGCAGAGATAGGTCCGACGTAGATGGACAACTAAGCTGTTGCCTCCAAACGTTACATGAGAATAATGCTGCGACCTTAAACTCACACCACATGCTGCCGACCTGTTGACACAGATCAGTGTTTTATGTAAAGCCTGAATCCACTGCGATTCTTGTTCTTTTCCTTGCGATAAATGGCCCCTCCATCCGGAATTGCCCAGTGGGTTTTAGCTTGCGATTTCTGGTCCTGGGATTCAGGTACTACCCCCCGCGGAACGTACAATTTGTCGCCGATAAATTGTACCTAGGATGAGCCCGGAATAGCATGCAATCAAATTCAAACATGGCTGTCTTTATCCCTGCGACTTTGTTGCTGGAGCCCTGTATCCCCCATGGGGAGGGTCATCAGCCGCCTATCCCAGAATCGCAAGGGGATTTATCGCTGGAAATGGGTCAGTAGGAAGCGCATAGTGGACCGGAAAACGCATGCGATTCCTGTACCAATCCCTGCTGTGCACACCCCACTACGGAGGTCGACGGTCAGTGTGATAAACTGCCCTGCGATTATGGAGAGTCCCAATATTGTCAGGAGATATATCGCCCAATGGGTCAATGGATAAAACTTGCAATGAATCTCTAAATTATATCCTAATGTACAATATTACAAAAAAAATCTAAATACAATATCATAGTGAGAAGTATACAGATCATTTGCCATTTGGGGACAGTCCTCTTGTAGTCCACATTCTGTTCTTGTCTGGGTCTATTTATAATACAGGTATTCACTTAATCTTGTCCCAAAGATTATGGTATCTCAGAGACCTCATCGAAAAGATTCAGAACATCGAGGCCTCTACAGACAGACAACATATGACATCTCGATGATGGCCATATCTAAACGTCACAATGTGTACTCTTAGACCCTCCATACTATCAACCTATTATCTGCTTTATGCTCCAGTATGAACCACTGATTTATCATCCACGATAGAGAAATCTTAGACTGGCCTCAGTCCCTGTGTCCTATCCATCTCTCACTGCCAGCCTACAGCAAGCGTTACCCCTCCCACTCCACTCCCCCCCCCCTCCCCCAAGGGTGATTCCTGAACCTGCTCGGGGAAGCTTATACATTCAATTAATGTTCATAATCAAAGATATGAGCAAGTCTAGAGTAATCTGAGTATTATTTCACATAGGGTTTGACACAACTGATATGCAGTACAGCATACTCTCCCTCCCTCAGTGGGGCGCATAATCAACTACATGTATAAATCAAGCATTAAGACTCGGACATGAACCATTCTTTTTGTCCGAGTTGCAGTGATGTAATACGTCAATATACACTGTAGTTAATGGAGTAGAATAAAGTAGGACCTGGTATATCCATCACTGTCAAGAACTGAGACACCAAGTGTGTAAAACCGATATAGATTATGAAGATAGATGCACTAGAAAAGCAGGAATATGGTCATACAGAAAGAAGAATGAATGAAAGTTTTCTTTAGTCCTACAAACGTCTACCTTTTTGACATGGAACACTGTATTGTATATTGAGAAACATAATAATATCAATGTTATATGTGTTCTACATCATATATCTTTGCCATAGAAGGCTAGAGGATTAAGTGATATATTCGAAAAAGATATAACGCTGTCTTAAGCTTTAAAGCCCTTAAACCTAGAATATCCGCCCTCCCTGTACCACAGCTTAGATATATATTGTTCATTTTCTTCGTCTATATTTCTCATGCCTGGAGCAAGTCAACATTTGGCACTCAACCTCACTTTAGCGAAGTAAAACCTAGTGAGACTATCTCGACACATTCTTACTTGCCTTATCTATTTTACATGAAAATAGCCTGACATATGTTTCGATTTTTATAAGGATTTTCCAAGTGTCAATACTATGGTCTATGGCTTACATTTGTAACAGTCTTCGCCGGCGCTCTGTATTATACTAAGAAAGTGTTGATAATGGAAACTAATTTCAAGAAAGGATCATGTACATTATATTGTTAAATGAACCACCAGTGGACAGTGACAGGCAAGAGAACCACATATAATTAATTCCCTGGCGTTATTAATGAAGCGTCCCAATGGAAGTGCTCTTGTTGCTTTGATAATAACAATCACGTTCCGTATGCATCTTCCCTGATATTAAATCATATGTTGATATATCAATTGAATTATCCAGGCTGTACTACTTGATATCATGCTTGTGATATGTTTTTGATTACTGATGCTTGTCTCTGGTTTTCTAAACTTATAATATATGCCAAGTATTTCCAATGATATGTTCATTATTAAATTCATGTAGTTTTCCTTGCTCCAAAGTTAACAAAATTATCAACATCAGTGCTATTCCGATCTGGATGTGATTTTGATGATACCACCGTCCTAATGCAAAGAGATTTGAACCGTTTAGGATTATGGTGCTCTGAAAATAAACTCACGATTAATACAGATAAAACAAAAATAGTAATTTTTGGGTCACCATATAGAACGAAAAAATTTAACCATAGAAATGATTTTGTCCTAAATCAGTCTCAATTGCAAAAGGTACAATCTTACAAATATCTGGGAATGGCACTGGATCATACTCTAAATTTTAAACTACATTTGAGTGACTTAATGAAACAGGTATCACACAAATTGTACCTACTAACGAAAATTAGACCATATTTAACGGAGCATGTTTGTTTAACCATCTATAAGACTATGATCCTACCCCTGCTAGATTACGGGGATGTCCTGTATGATACCTGTAATACTGCTGAACTGAGTAAGCTACAAAGACTGCAGAACCATGCAATTAGGATAATTCTTAAGAGTAATACAAGAACGAACACTGAAACCTTACATAGAGCGATTCAACTGCCTTTCCTCATAGACAGAAGGGCTAATCATGTCAATGTATATATGTATAAGCAACTATCAAATGAGGAACTGATCCAAGTACCTACAAGAGAAACCCGTGCTCATGACGCACCACTCTTCAAGGTCACCAGACCTCTATGTACCGCCTATAAACACAGTATTGAATATCATGGTGCGATACGTTGGAACGCACTAACACCCCAAATCCGGATGACAGAGACACTGAAAGACTTTAGAAGTTTGCAAAACCAAATACTATATAATAAGATCCCATGATATTGATGACTTACATATCAGATCTAAACTGTGATAAATCTATAGTGTTGCTTGTACACCGACCATAGGCGGACTTTGGTTGACTATGTGCTTAATTTTCATCTAACTATCTTGTAAAATATTTGGTAAGGCTGACCGTATTTCAACTGTATATGTGTTGCGCATTTGTGCCTAATCATATGAGAAAAAATTCAATGTAATCCCATTGTGTTGTAAACTGGTGGTTCGTTGAGACCAGTCACTCCTGACTGAGAACCCGCCAGTATAAATAAAGGTCTTAAAAAAAAACAAAAAAAAAACATTAACTTATTCTTTCCTAACTGGTTCCTGGCTTTCAAAATTATAGTTCATATTTAGTGATTCTTTTTTTTTTATTAAGAAAGACCTCAGAGTGCTGGTCCACATGCAAGGAACATTTGTTTTTTGTTGCTGGACCCCGCGGGTTTAATCACTATTCACCAACACATGTCGCTCTGTGTCAGTAGGCAAACCACAACCCGACCAGTCCACTTAGCGAGAAAACAAACACAAAAAAACAAGCATATTTTTTATATCAACTAGCCCAAGAGCGTTCTGTTTGCAAGCAGGCGTTTCAAGTTAGAAAACGCATGGTCAATTTAGTGGTTTGCATACCACGAAATAAACGAAATACCTGATTGTGTGTAAAAATACATCCCTCCAAAAGTACTCTTTTATCATGAAAGATGATAGAATCACTCATAATTAGTTATACACAGGAAAAAATAATAACGATTATAATTAGAACAGAAAAATCATTGAACATGTTAATTCCCAGTGTAGCAGTACATGTATTTTGACTGGCTGTCTATATCACATTTATTTTAGGACCAAGAACTCATAACATGAATCAGTTTGTTTATGGTTTGACACTGCAGTAAAGGTCATATTACAGCGAGTTTAAATCTATGAAACAAGAACACTAGTTTAGAAATACAAAATAGTGCAACGACTGAAATTCGAACTGCAGATCCATAGAGAACATAACTTGCTAGATATGATCCATCGGTGGTAGGTATCTAGGTAAAAGCGTATAGATAGAAATAATCATTAGGTTTCACTTTTTTAGATCCATGAAGTACCATTTAAAGTTGTTTGAGTTGTTTGAATCAATTCTCTAAAGTTTATCATGATAGATGTATATTTTATAAATGCATATTATCAGGTTTTTTTAGCCGATTTATTCATTGCTGAAAAATATGTCCCTTAAGTGCTGATTTCACCAGGCTAATGTTTCATCGGAAATGTTCTCGTCTCTTTGGAATACATAGAAGGATATTGTATGATAGTGTAGTGGTCACCAGGTGTTATATATCAGGTTTCTTTTCCTCTGGTTTTGGCTTCTGTTTCTTCCAGTTGTGTGAATTAAGGGGCAGATTGAATAGATAGTTTAACATCAAGCGACATTATGATTTTATGAATTCAATTGATATTGAACAGGTCTAAACTGCCATCCACATCGCATTTGCTGTATATTTGTGATAACACTTTTGGTTGGGTTAAAGGTTGAGGAATTAACATTGGAATCACACATGATAGTTACGTACAGTAAAAAGTTAAACGAATTCATCCGGCCAGCATTATAAATCTAATCTGGTAGACCATGTATACTTGGAACTTGGAATGTCAGTGTTGACTGAATTCAAACGTTGTTTGCTATGAGTTGCGCTAGCAGAGCGAAATGTTTTGAAAATGTACAACGATAAATATTATGAATAATGATAAAGCAGTTCTCATGACAGATGTTCCAAATTTCTCATCTGGGCAAATATTGAGATCCAATGAAGGGGTCAAATAATTATCATGTTTTTACCCTTTTCATCTCCCCACCCCTTCCACTACGAAGATAATTCAGGATTGTGTGGAGTTGTTATGGTATAGTTTTAATTTTGTCACCCGACACACACACAGTGATATCAATTTGGATTTGTCTTTGACCGGGAAGACAGTCATCTAATAAATGACATGGCTAGAGATTAGATCGCACACAGAGAAAATATTATGTATTTAAGGAATCCCAGACTCAGAATCAATTTTGAAATGCGCATATCTTTAATTGAGCAAGTTTAAAGATCAATTATTCCGCTAAGGTAGAATAAACGAAAATATTCCAGACTAAAAGAAATTGAACCGGAGAGAAAACTTTAAAAAAGATATATAAAGAACGGCTGCCCTGAGACGTTTGTCCCTTTAACAGCCCTGTGTGTTTGTATGGGAAAAGTTAAAGGGAAAGTTAGTCTTTTATGAATCAAAGAATGTTTCCAGCATTCTTAGAAATCCTGTTTCACCTCACGGGGTTCATGTTTTATCCGAACCAGGCTGGTTAATCCAGGACGTAGACATGAGAACATGTTATATGTGTACACAAAAGTTCCCCTGGAATGTTTTCTGTAGACCTTGAGTTATTTGTGGAGAATTTAAAGTACTCCCCATCTTCAGGAGAACACCACTGGATCGGTCTGCAAACAAGGACAGTCTTGTATACAAGTTATTGGTAAACTTTTTTTTCATAGGGATTTCCCATACAAGAATTATAACCTAGGGACAATAATAACAAGATCTATTTGTATCTACAGAACCCACAATTGCCTTCTGCGCCCTTGCTACTTCTATGTATTTAATGCGTCGTGGTTTCGGCTTTGGAGTTAATTGTACACATTATATACATGCATCATAAAGATTTATTTATCAGGAGTCAGACCTCATGATTCAAATTACTGAAGTTGTTACAGGAGGCTGCAACGATTGCAACTTTATTATAAACATAGTTATTATACTAGGTGTGCAATTAAGTATGTGCTTAATATACATTGTAGATCTATGTATGTTACATTCATACACATAAAGAATCAGGAGAGGGTGTTTATTGAGTTGGTTATTGACCTATGTCCAGGTTAAATATAGCCATTCTGATGACATTGCGTCATTTGGTGTATTTTCTGTACATAATGCACGGTCTAGCAGGAAGTTGCAGTTAATCCTCCTGTCTGCTTTGTACTGTTTTCAAAAGAGAGGGAATTCAGATAAGTGATTCATGAATAGGCAAGGTCTATCCGTATTCTGTATAATCCTTATGGCTCAACACGCATTTAACACAATGTATATTTATTATAGAAAGAGAGGATATCTATTCTTCCTGTCATTCTTCCTTACGGCACAAGCATAGTTAGTCAGCCATACTTGGTGAAATTTCAAACGAAATTGTCGTTGAAAGCTTGCTCAGAACACTTGCATATATGTGGCAGTTCTTCCAGTTATACATTACCCGCATACACGTATGTGTACCAGGTGCAATTCCATATTTGCTCTATTTTTTCATCTCAGTTCATCTCTGTTCCGGAAATTATTATTCTGGAATAATTTTTTTCTCGACAAATTTCTCGAGACTGATTACAGGAATATGTCCCAGGTCTATATCTAGATAGTCACATATGGTAATCAGCATAATTGAGAGAGAAACGTAAAAAAACCTTATCGAGCAGCAATATTATCAAAAATTGTATATAAGCTATCATTTGGGTACACGGGATTTGCACACACTTCGTTGTGATTTTCTTGAGATCGATACCTGTTAGATATTTATCTTTGACTGTTGGCGCGGCATACACAGGCGGCCTGAATATCAGAGACCAAAACCCTCTATGTCCACAACACTGTACACTGTTATTGGGCGAAAATTATTCTGATGTTCACATTCCTTGTGGCGTTTGTTCGTGGGGCGAGGACGGTGCATACCTGAGCTGCCGACTTAACCAGGTAATAGGTGCTATGGATGGGGGGGGGGGGGGGGGGGGCTACCCCTCACCCTGTCCTCCTGACCTACTGCGTCCCACTACTATGGGGCACTTATTGTATTCATCGTCGAAAAACTAATGTTACTTCATGTGGACATCTACTTATGTAACTGAGGTCTTGACATCCAAGCTCTGTAAAGATTAGATTATCAAAGATAGTGTACAACGAAGGGACGATGGGGTTATAAATCCCAACATAAGTGATCAAACTATAGTTATATATCATATAACCAGTATATTTGTGAACTGAAAGAAATAGTGTATTAAGAGAGCATATGTCATCGTGAACATAGTTAGCCTGGTAATCTGACGCTGATCTGATGTGATCAGGGATCGGCCTTATTGTACTACATGTATGTTCTTAATCATTCAAAATGAGTGTGTTTTATTGTCTAGTTGTATCAACTTCCTAGTCGTATATCAGATAAACATTATTAAAAAGAATGAATGATTTAAAACGGGCTGAAAATGCAAAGTATAAAAAAATGTATACTCCATTAAAAATCAAATAATTAAAATAAAACACGAAACCAAAAACAGATCTGATTTGACTGTCTCCCTTAAATTCATCCTACAGATACATGTTCAGCAATTTAATACTTGTCGCCGCAATAAGTGACCTCTGGTCTGGTTGTAGGGATCAAATGGAGAAAACGCTGCCTTCAGTAAGGTTCAGTTCAGGGTTAGCTCTTTCTACAATGCAGCACCCAAAGTCAACAAAACCTGGGGCGTCGTCTGTGTCCATGCAGCAAAACGGCACCAGAGGGAAATGACTGGCGACTGAAAAGGCAGAAACGTTTATTTGTTTTTCTATGAATGGGCTAGAAAAGTCCTTGGGATACCAAGAGAACTTGAGGTTTTGACACGCTTTATCATATCATTCCAGAAAGCCTTCAATTTATTTTGTGCGAATGATTTTGTGTTGTACCGGTTAGCCTATCGAGTTAGATTCCATTGCGATACAAATAGCTACTCCAAAATGTTAATAGGAATCTTTTTTTTTTTTTTTTTACAAAGATTAACTATAAATACTAAGAGAGAATCCTGGGGCTGTAGTGAAAGTTAGGACTATATGACAACTTCCGTCCTCAGATTCATGTTAGAGAATTCCGAAATTGGTTTACGGATATTCATATCGTGAATGATTTAACCTAAAATTTCCGTTTACAGTGATAATGTGCCTTCAAATCTAATCATTTGTGAATTATAATAATCAAATAATAACATCAGGAGACCAATACGGGTTGTTTCAGGACGAGATATAATTCCTTGGATATCATATCAATAGATTGATAAAATTCCATGGTCACCTGTAAATGATATACTATACATTGCACAAGTATGTCACATTACTGAATTTTAATTGCTTTTGAATTAATCTATATAAAATAATTTTTTTATTTTGAAATTGCAGGACGTGATGGCTTCTCACAGGCAGTACGCAACCTCGGCCATGCGCGGCGGTCCACAGGGAAGCCACCCAGGAAGCCATATCCAACAGGGAAGCCACCCGGGAAGCCATGTTCAACAGGGAAGCTATGTTCATGGACGACATGGCTCACAGACAAGCCTCAGTCAGTCACAGAGAGGTCAGTACATGGAGGACGGGGCCTACGGCAGCCGTCAACCCTCATTCCGAGAGGCCCATGGTCCTGGTCAGCCCGGCCCCGCTCAGCCTGGTAGGCGAGGCCCGCCCGGAGCTGACCTCGCCGCCTCTCAAGGACCTTATGATGGTCAGTATCCGAATCAACCGTCGCCACGTCTCACGGGCTATCAGGAGCAGCCCTATGTTCAGGATGGAGGGTACTTCACTCTACCAACCGAGGCCCAGTCACAGCCACAACCACAGGCTCAGTACCAGCCCCAGTCCCAGCCAGAACCACAGGCTCAGTACCAGCCCCAGTCACAGCCTCAATCACAACCACAGGCTCAGTACCAGCCCCAGTCCCAGCCTCAATCACAACCACAGGCTCAGTACCAGCCCCAGTCCCAGGCTCAGCCTCAGTCACAGGCTCAGTATTTGTCCCAGTCACAGGTTCAGTACCTTGACCCCACCGGGCAGGTCGGGGGTTTCCATGATCACCCCCAGCGTCCTGGTTCATTCAGCCAAGCACACGACAGGAACCAGCTGCAGCAGGACATGACATCACGGGGACAAAGTGCGTCGTCGCGGCCAGGGCGACCTTCCTCCCAGATCATCGAGGAAGGGCATTACAGTGTGCCAAGGTCATTTGAAGGTCATTATAACGTGAACACACAGAGGACCATTGAAACGCCTTATAGTACTCTAAGGTCAAATGGAAGTCAAATTAATACATCAAGGTCAAGTCTACATTCCAAACAGCCGTCGGATGCATCGTCAAGGGAGAGTAAGGCACCGAGAAAAAGTAACACCAATGGATATTCTAAATCGCCAGAGCGCACTGAACCACGTAAGTGTGTATTTATACTTGGTTTAATTGAGCAACATGGTTTATCCTTCCGGCTAAACAAACCTGAACTGGGCCACATCCCCGGTCCTCAATGTAGGTCATGCCATGCTGTAATTGTAACCTGTCCCTCGTCACCATATAAAAAGACGCTAGATAGGATAAGCGGCAATTAAAGCGGAGAAATGTGTGCAGGACAGGTTTTTTTTATCCCATAGGAATTTAGGAAAGAGAAGGAGCCCAACTAAAGAGACACAAGGGTCAGGAGGTACACATCTTTCACTCTACTAGTTGATGATTGAGGTAGGACAGGGAGCGATCTGCCCCCGGTCTAATCGCTCTCTTTAAATAATGTGAACTTTCCTGATTATCTTGATAAATAACTAACGCATCAAACTATTTGCATATCATAGCCCGTGTCTCAAGTTTCTCCCTTGAAATCCACAAAGCCAGAGAACTTTTATATAGTTTCATATCGTAAATAATGGGAAAAACTAACTAAAACTAAAGAAAACCTAACTAAATCACTAACTAAATCATATCTTCGCGTAATGTTGTATCATCAAAATATTTAACAAGAGTGACAGAAGCTCAGCTCATATGGTTCCTCTACTTAAGATTTCTTCCAGTGACAAATGTACACGTAGTCTGGGACGGGATTGCCCCACTTGTGAGTTCACGCATTCCTGATTTCCTCTGGATAATATAATTTCAATCCTGTAATCCTCTTTTGCGGCACAGTTTCATGATAAGTTACGGTTATTATATCGACATCAGTAACGCGACTGAATACTGAGTTTAGAGTTCTGAGTTCACTAATTTCCTGTAGAAGGCTGTGAAGATGAGAGATTGAGGTCCCGGTGTAAGCAGGATGTACTTGGTGAATGTAATATACAACACCGTGTTGCGGTGATAACTGCTTGGTACTTGACATATCGGGCATAAGCCACCCTGTACAGTCTACGATGATACCGTGATCCACGGCTGCTCTCAGAACCAAAGAGCCGCTGACTGTGGTGGGTCAGTATTGTAGACCTCGGTTTGTAATTAGCTGCTAGGTTGGCAATCCTGACCACTAGAGATAAGAAGGTAGCGCGACTTCTGAGCAGTAGGCATATAGAGCGTGTCATAATTAATGGTGTTTGTGATAGTAATTACCAGGAATGTGAATTCCATATACCACAGTCTATACATCAGCACTCCTCATGGTACATGGTTGGTATTCTAAGGGATTTGTTCTCTACATTCTCATATTCACTCCAGAAATGATATCATTGAATATGATATCATTGGTTCATTAAATGTGGTACACTGCTAAAATAAAGTCCTCTCATGTACATGTGTACGTATAATTCATCATATTCTAATTCCCTAGTTTATGACCGGAAATTAATCATGACAACACTCTTATCAGATAATAACCTTACGGGTTTGAATCTCAGATAACATAGTCCTGCGGTAAATGAGTATTGGCCGGTGACTCGATGACCCTCAGATACAGGTACTATCAGGCGGTGAACCACTTCTCCACTAAGAGTCGCAGGTGCACTGTCACATTCATATCGATGAGATTCCGGTATGTTTTGATCAATAAATCTACAGCAGTCTAGACGAAATGCACTTTGCTCCGTTTGAGGATATATCCATAACCTATGAATTGCTACATTTAAACAGGAAATTCATTTAATGTTGACATATTCAAGTCTCCTCCTACATTCATGAACTCCGGGTGTTATAAGAACCAGAAGCTTAGCGAGAACACAGTGTCACATTGTTACAAGCCCGAAGAATCTACCTACTCGACTACCTCATGATCCCGGTTGATGTTTTCAACGAGAAAACTTTTGTCTGCACTACAGAAAAATCCATTTATTTAGCATATATAGCAAAACAGTTCTTGTGTACAAACACAAGATTAGATGAACTGGAAAATAAAACATAACTGATGTCCCAAACACTAGTTTTAGCACTAATGATACACTTTATAGGTATAACGATAATTGAACCTCATAAATTTGACTGTTAAATTTAAAGAGGTGAAATGAAAATACTCTGATATGACCATATTAACAGGTAATGATATCAAAGTTGGGATAAATGGTAGACAAGGCTTGAATGTCCTAAGGTTGTCTGACCCTCGAGAGGAGAGAGGTCAATGACCCTTTCCTTTCTACAGTTTAGGTACAACATATGATGCATGTTGCCTAGCAATAAACTTATTTCAATGTTGGTCTAGTTTATGCATCATACCATATATATATGTCCAGTTCAGATAGATGCAATGTAAAAGTTCCTCTGGTCGCGTGACTAGATTATCACCTTCAGCAGTATACGCTATTTCGACTAGAGGTAATATAAGTGGGGAGGATGTGATAGGTCGCCATTGAACACCAGCCATCAGTCACCCCAGTCGTGTGACGCTATCTACTGGTTGTGTGAACGTTCATGCATGGCTGAACATTTAAAAGAAAGTCTTCAAGCCTCTGAGGCACAGCCGCTTTCAGGTTGAGGACTGGCCGATGCCAGAATGATCCAAAGCAATCTCTAGGAGCAGAGCTCGCTGATTAAGTGCGCAGGTTGCATAACAATATACCAAAATCTCGGCCCACATTCTGTGTATTTGCTATGGGCTATGACACTATTTCGGGACCGGTTTATTGGTGAAGAGAATATATGTTATTTATGTGACAGATTACTATGTACTCATGGTATGTACAAGCAGTGCAGGTATATGTGAGAAATAAGCAGACTCTAAGTACATAAATGCAGTGGTATCGATTGTCTGGTGGCTGTATGGGGAGTGCATGTTTGTCTGTGCACCCCCACTACCCACAGCGACTGCAACAGGTGATGGTAGAGAGGTGGGTGTGGATGTAGGCATGTCAACTGGCGGATACGGGCTGGTAATACTGACCCCTGTGTATGTTCAGTGAAGTGTAGCTAGAGGATAATTGTTCGATACAACATCCCTTGGTGTATACATACATGTATACAGCTTAAAGGTATGTTATCTCCAATTTATTTATCTTTAGCATTATTAGTATATTGACAGTGGTAAAAGTGTAGGTCTCCGAGCGATATTTGAATCCCACTCGTTCTATTACTGATGTTTAGGGCGTTTATATCATCTCATATCAGTATCAAATTCTCACGAATTCTCCAGTGAGCAATAAGCAATTTCAATTATTTGTTGGGGTGCAAACTCTGTTTCGAGGATCGGGAAATACTACATCAGAGAGTGTAGAGTTGGAGTTTACACTCTTTACCTTCTGGGTATTAATATTTGGTTATGGGAATATATAGAGAACTTAAATTATTACATCTCATCTATGGAAAAAGATAATTATAATATGATCGCGTGAACTATGTATTTAGTTTTAATCTCAGCAGGCTCGTCATGGTTATCATATCTCTAATCACGACGACAGTGTTAAACTTATTATTCACATTCCGTTCCACTCACAGGGACAGTATCTTTACTTTACAGGATAGCCTGGAATATTATCTGACCCCAATCCTATTATGACTCGTGCAATAGCTACATTGCATTTCTCTGTCGGTATAGAGGTCAGGTAATAACGATGAATCGGCTACTTGTAAAACACGAAGTGACACCTTCAAGCAGTTCTCCGCACAGTTAAACATAGCTCTAGGCCACCTCTGATCTTATAACAATAGATTGCCCGAGGCAGAGGCCTGTGAATTAAGTGCGTCATGGTCTGTTGGTTACGTTTAAAAAGCCATTTAAACTACAGATTTAGATTTATACTTCAGCGTTGTTTGATTTTTATATCCTACACATATCAATGGAGTGTAATCTACTAGTCTGAGTTATACAAACAGCAACAACAATACTTAACAAAACGACAATTTTTTTTTATAAACTCACCTGTAATACTGGGCAGCATAGGAACCTAGGGTTCTTAAGATATAATAGACCATTTCAAAAATAAGATATTATTTGCAATGTATCTGCCAACGATGATAGAATCCAGTAAATAAAACGAAGGTAAACAACCCTGCACAGGTTATAATGAAAGCACTAACTGCATTGGCCGAGAACACGTTGAGATTTGTATGTTCGTTGATAGTATCAGCACGACTGACCAATACTGAGTGGAGATGATTATCATCAGAAACGTTATAGAAAAGCAAAGCATGTCCTATTTACTGTGTGTAGAAGACCCGCTCTTGACTCGAAATTATGATTTCAACACGATTTATCATTTTAAGAACAATGTTATTGAGATAATTTGTATTAGTTATGGCTGAGATATATGCTAATGATATTGCTCCTTGTTTATGAATGAATAGCTGATAAAAATAAAACAGCTGAACACCAGATAGCATTGTCCCACTGGCTTTAGTACATCAACCGCGAGGGGGGAAGGGCTTAATGATAAGATGCACGACCGATACTCGCAAACTAAGCTTCCTTCCGCTGTATCACAATACAACCTGTCATCCTCGTCTCATAGGTTTGATCGCCGTGATTTTGAGCCTGGCTGTTTCTATGCAGTACCCGTTATGGGTCAGTAAGTTTGGGTAGTAAGTTCAGGTCATGTCTTGTACCGTGACGTGCAAGCACGTTCACAACGTCACCGCAGGATGTTACTGACATAACCTCAATATGATACTGGCATTATGTCAGTATGCTGCTGATATCAACTCAGGGTGCTACTAATGTTACTTTAGTACGCTGTTGATTCTACCTCAGTGTATTACTAATTTCACCTGAGTATGCTCCTGATCTTGCTCCAGTACATTGCTAACCTTATCTCAATATGTTCCCATGGGGAAATAGCTCACTGGTTAACGTTAATTAAGGCACTGGACTCGTAATCCTAAGGTTGTGGGGTTCGCGTCTCACTGTAGCCACCTTTCTCCTCCATTCCCAGAAGGGGCAGTTTTACTGCTATATCAAAGACCAGTCTTTCTCATACCATGTTTATGTGGTTTGTTTGTGGTTTAAAGTCCCAGGGGACCCTGTCGGTATATAGGGACCATCAGTGATTTAGCTTTTCACTTTCGTAGACTTATTTCAGTCAATTCTTTTCAATGTTTTCAAACATTTCATAAACAATCAAAGCAATTTGTCTCTTTGAAAAACATGATGAAATCTTTCTTTGGAATAGATTCAAACAACATTTTCATTGTGTTACTGTTTTTTAAAGTACTTTCTTCTATTTTCTTGTACCCTTTTACAGTTCAGCAGGGTATGCTGAACAGTTATGGGTACATTGCATGCTTGGCATAATGGGGGATTTTCCCCTTTCAGGAGATATTCGTGTGTAAGTCTGGAGTGACCTATTTTCAGACAGGTCAACTTCACCTGTTCACATGTTCACTATGACTTAATCCCCCACAGTTTCTCTTGGGGTGAGATTAGACTTGTTCATCTTTTTTATTATGGACCTTCCTGATTAAACAAAATTAGGCTTAAGTATGTTGCAGTGTGACTGGTCCAGGAACCTGTATCGAGGAGAGGAGGGTGGGGTAGGTGGGCGGGTACAGGGACTGGGGGCAGTGTCGTATGAAATTTCTACCTAAATTCATCTCATAGATTCGACCCCCGTCCGTGTAGTGTAAAACCAGTGAGAAAAGCTGAATCTTGAGAAAGTCTGGAAAGGACCTGTAATGGTTGACCAGCGATAAAACCAAAGAAAGAAAGAAAGAAAGAAAGAAACCAAGCAACCTCAGTATAGTTCTGATGTTACCTCATTATGCTTCTGGCATTTCCTCAGTCTGTCACTGACAAAGCTGCAGTAGGCTACTGACACTTCTTCAGTACGCCAATGACATAGAAACACTACTGACATTATCTCTGTATGGTAGAATGTCTGTTCTGACAGCCTCACCTACTTTCCTCAGTCACCGTGTTATGACTCGTACGGGTTACCAGTTGACCTGTTAAGTACTACTGGACCTCTCTCCGGCGAAGGGATACCTCACTGGTTGTGACTAGTGTAAGATTACTGTTTCAAGTTGTAGTGTCTATCTTGAGTGTGGTTGTAGCGAAGAGTGATCAGCTTACCAAGGACAAAGGTGATTATAAATGTTGTATCCTGGTAGTTAAAAAAATTAGATTAATGCTATACTTTCTAAATCAGAAGAACGGAATTCATTCGTCCCCAGGTTTCTTCTGCATTAGTCTAAAGTATTCTGCTAGAATGTGGCATTTGTGAGAGCAGTATACATTATAAATGACTCGCCATATAGATTTTTAGAGAAAAATATCTATTCAGTACCATGGATATCAAAGTCAGTGACACGCTATCAATTGAGGCATATAACAAGAAATCTAAATTATATAGTACGTAAAATGCAATTTCTCCAACCTCATTGATATAAACTATGAAGGTATTTGTGTAACAGCATCAGCTGTTTTCTTAGTGATCTCACTGTTTGTTGGAGAATCATGTTTATTACTACTCTCCCTGTCCATATGACGATTTAGATTGAAAATCATGTATCCGTATGTGAATCTTATTTCGTCAATAAAAGACTTTAAAAAAATTTAAAAAATTACAAATTAATGATTGCGGTAGCGCATTTCTTGGTATTACTTACCACATAATGTCATTTACTTAAATTGCACATATTTAAGCTTTAATTAGCTGGATGTTCTTAACTCGCTGGTTTTCCCCACACTCACATTTTACCGCCTCCCCCTGGCACGTCGCCCGGGGGTTCGGGCCGCCGTCCCCGGTACAGCACCGTGTTCACTGCCGGGGGACGGGTCAAGATCTGCCGGTTTAGTCACACCTACAGGGGATACCTACCTGTCAGCAGAACAGCAGGGGGGGGGGGGGGGGGGCATTCATTGCGTGAGACCAGGGGATCAGTTCCTAAACTCATTATCGAAAAAATCTTCAAGAAATTCACGATATATACCGTTCCCTAATTCATATTCTCACTGCCCTGAATGGAGATGAGTGACAGACTTCATCATCAGGCGATGTATATCTGCAACATATGATACTGTTCATTTTTTTTATTTCTTTTTTTAGGCATCGGTTGGGGTTAGAAGTGTTCTTAGCCACGTTTTCTAAACATATGATACTGTTCAAAGCAAGGTTTCACTATCGCAGTAGAGACTAGCTTCTACTTTAGGAAATAGCTTCGATACCTCTGGTGGGTGTAAGATGAAAGCGAACGGACAAACAAGGAACAAGTAGGGGTGTCAGTATGAGACACTGATTAACCATCTACTCTAATGTATATTTCATTAGATATAGTCAATTGAGAGTGACTGCGGTTAAACATATTGAATGTCTTTCGATGAGAATCTAGAACTAAACTCCAAATATCATGATGTCAATACTGAACACATCATAAACCATGTTGGCCTAAGAGAGTGTGGTGCTACTCGGTGGGTGTCAACTGAACCACCACATGTGTCAAGGAGTTTATAAATTGATATTTTAAAAATGACAAGTAGAGAAAACTAAACAACTCGTTCTAGTGCCTGCACGTGCGTCACACCTGGGGATCTCCACCTACTCGCAAACAACGACAACGAAATTAACATTTTCTTTTATTTATTGAAGCTGTTTGCTGAATTAGCCATTTCCTACTCAGTACAAATAATCCGACCATATATCGGTTACAGCAGACACAACACGGGACATATTATTGTGGTTGAATAGTATGACAAAGGTCGAGAAGAGGAATGGGATGTTATCTAAACTGAAATAAATCTGTCACCAAGTAATAACAATCATTCTATAGCATCTTGATTGTGGATGATATATATGACATATAATATGAATCACCTATCTAAACATATTTTTTCTGTTTACCATCTGACTGTTAGAAAATGTAATAGTGTAACCTTCAAGAGAATTTATGATTGATACTGTGAGACCGGACTGCATTGTGATATGACCCTCGCTGTTTCTCTCTCACTCTACTTGCCTCTGTGCCTTTGGGCTGAACCGTAGACCAGCATGCAACACTGGTCTACAGTGATATGAGGAGAAAGTAGGAGAAGAGTATGTTACTAATGTTGAAGTAACTTATCACTGGAATACTGTAGTTTAAGTCCATGACAGTTGTAGTGGGTAGAGAACTTCTTCTTGGCTGCATCATTCCTTCACAGATCAGATCTGCTCACAGAGGTACTTGAAATGCTTCTTGATTGTAATCCACAAGGTAGTAACAGGTTCCTCACACGCCAGACTAAGAACCCACAATGATGGGTGCAGCTGGCTTATAAATATAGCTGGTGTTGAGGTTGCATGCATTACAGTGTCAAGGTTGTTGTCCCAAATGCTCACTCTCAACACTCTGTCCTACTAACCCAAATGACCTGTCCTGCTGACCCAGGTTAAGTGGGACAGTAGGTGTGCAGGCACTGACCCACTGGCCCAAATGATCCATCCCTACTAAGTGGGACAGTGAGTGTGCTAGCGCTGACCCACTGGCCCTAATGCTCCATCCTACTGGCCTTCACCTTGGGTCCTATGTGCTGACACACAGGCCTAGATACAGCTCTCTTGCTACCAGAATGCCTCATATGGGATAACCCTATACTTCTGCTTTACAAGAGCTCACAGTCTTACTTATACATTTCTTATACATTTCATATACATTTCATTAGTTGTGATTGGCTCTGGTCCAGTGCACCTTCATCCATCCAAGCCTGCTCCCTTCCCTGCTTTCCTACCCCCTTCCATCCCAGTTTCGCTTCTTAAATATATTCTTGTGATTATTATCACTCATATAGATTACCATACTATTCGATTGTTCCCCTCTCGTGCACCCTGCTACATACCCTGCTGCCAAAGCATTGACCAGTGCATCACATTCGCAGTTGGTCCATCGGGCCCTTGCCACTATTAACCCGAGGGAATAGGCAGTGATAATGCGCTGTACAAGGTCATAATGATTTTATGTCAATAAGATAGTGAAAGGTTTTAAACATGCACAACTCCACAGCAGCCCATTGTTTGTGTCATTGACGGCTTTATTAGAACAGTGAATATTTACACAACGTTTGGGTTATGATAGCAGCCTTTGTCAGGTCTTTATATAAGAAAATGTTGTATTTTGCCCACCCTATATCCCTCTACTACACCCTGGTCTGTAGCACTACACTGCTAAAGACAGTTACCTCACAGTGACCTAAAGACAGTGACCTTCCTTAAACACCACAGTCACACCCCCACCTATATCACCCCCTCCCACGCCACCACCAACTAACCCATCATCCCTGTCTAGATCTACGTATGACATCCCATAATTCGGCTCACAGGATGCGTAATCAGAGCGAGGCCCTCGCCCTGCTCCGCTAGGTGTCGCCCCGGCACGCCATCTTGTCACGCATGTCTCAAATGAAAAGCTGAGCCGGGAAGAGGAATTAGAAATATAGCATTAACAGCAGGTTATAAACTGAGGTTGAGGCGATAGGAAATTATGTTTGCTTGATGTTACGTGGCAGTGAGTTCTACTCAGAACAAATGTCCTGAGTCCTGCTTGGAACAAATGCAGAGAGAGGAAGTTTTCAGCAGTATCACATTATGGAGTGCACGGATGAAAATATATGATCTTTGTAGATTTACGTGGCAGACAATGAAATTGTGGTTCAAAATTATTCAAAACCTCTAGAGATAGAGATATATCCCAAAACATTGTGAACTATTTTCTACGAATATCATTGCGTTAATTTTTTTTATTCATTGAAATTTGTGTAGAGGGCATACATACATTCTCTAACTTGATTTAGTGTTCTTCCATGCACAGGCCCTAACAGTGCAATCGGACAATACAAGTGGACAGAAAGTGTACAATGATGATATATAAGGTTTGGTGATTTTGTATAATTCTTTCCGGTTTCAAATAGTCTTGATTCATACTGTTAATGATTTGTATTATTTACCGCGTTTTGTACTTCTTTTCGACGTACCTTTAAAGTGTCACTAATTGGGTCACTTAGAATAAAACGATAGTTTGTATTCCTAAAGAGAGTTGTTTTGATAACGAACAAGGACTGGTAAGAGGTTGAACTTTGACCGAGGGGTGGGGTGGTCAGTGTGCCCCCACCCCACACCCCAACCCCTCTCAACCCCTCTCAGCCCCTCGCATCTAGTACATGTAGTGTGGGAAAGGTGTACGTCGTCATGGCAACAGCATACCACTCACACCCACCGCCAGAGGGCACCACCAATCCTTCCCGGAAATCCTAGAGATTCCGAGAAATATCGTTCACGTTTTAAACCCAAATAGATTTGAGGAAAACCAATACAATCGAAGGAAATATTCATTTATTGCTTTTACTAGACAAAATATTGATAGCTTTTACTTAGCGGTTTGTTTTATGGAGCTGTGGTGGTTAGTAGACGGGGTTCTGTGCCTGTGGAGCCGGCTGAAGGCGGCACCGGGAAGTGCTCTTCATGGGTGAGGGGGGAGAGGACGGTTGTTGAGCAGGAGACAGGCCGTGGGTGTGGTACTACCAGTAACACCAGAACACTTCCCGATGCAGGACCCGCCATTCTCCTGACTGACCGTCGTGTGACCTTCAGATGACCATGGAGGTCATATCAAGGTCGAATATAGAACACAATGGAACAAATGGATATATTCATGCTGCTGACTGTTGTTTTGCTAACAAGGAGCTAGAAGGGCACACAGTTGGTGATATTTGTAAGTACAATGACATCGCCGGAACTGTGCCATAAATGCACACATAAATGAACGACTTTAGGTATATCTAGTTTAATCTATATCTTCTTTTTTTGTATGATATAGTACTATGTCTTGATCCTGTAAAAGAAAAATAGTAGATATAAACAGGATTCAGGGTGATTCCGGGATTTCTTTCAAGACCTCACTATCATCTCTGACCACAAAATTATCTTCAAATTGGAGATAAGGGTAGGTTCGGAAACTGTCCAACATTTGTTCAAAGTCTTACCGCCAACTCTTTCGTGCACTGTAGTATCCGTTGGTTAGAATCTCTGTAAATACCAGACGTGATTTATTTTTGTTTCGAATCCGACATCTTGGTTTAACCTTTTACATCTTTATGTGCCATTATTTTTCTATTAAAATTTAGCGCTAACGACCATATGAATTATATTCATGAAAATGTTGGCAACTGGGACCTGTTTCACTAGCTTCGTGACATGTCTAGATGGCGTCTAGATGGTTTGTCCGGTTTGATAAGAACTAGATATCAGACTTCGATTTGTCTGTTCTTGCTCGCACTGTTGGTGCCGCTTTTCATGTCTGTCTAACACTTTTGTCACATAACTAGTGAAACAGGTCCATGATGTGTAGATTTATCGAATTCTTATGTTTGGGGTCTGTATTTTCCTAAGAGCAGCTACTTGTGTTGTCACGAAACTAGACAACCGCAATGTCTGTACGGTGTCACAGACATGTCACGAAACTAGTGAAACAGGTCCCTGGACAATATTTCCAACTTGATAATATTTACAGGTATTCCTAAGTTTAAACCATAATAAATAAATATTTTAGGTTTACCATTAATCAAGCAGGTTAAATAGCTAATCAGGTTCCTAGAAAGATGATTGCGTCTCTTACATGCCCAAACTTTCTATATGAGGTTTCCATATTAGTATACGTATGCATGTATAGATTTTCTTATATGAGGTAAAAACTTTGGTACAAGGTACATACATGTATTTGTATTGTGGGAGTATTATGTAAAGGAGGACCAGAAGCCTTTGTTGCTAAAATGAATTTGATAACGACTAGGTCGTCGGAGAACAATTACAATGGTTGTGAAATAGGTTTTTTTTGTTCTTTGATAATATAATTTCATTTTTAAAGGTTTTGTTCAGTTCCAACAATAGAAGGGTTAAAGATTCTATTTCTGTTGTTATCTCCCGTCTTACTGTCTGTTAGAATAGACTTATTATATCATCCAGTGTTGTAACCTAGATATACAGTTAGAGGCAGGCATCTCTAAAATCGTAGTTTCAATAAGGCCAAACATCTCGTATAAGACTTAATTTTCTAAACACCAACGTCACAGTCACGCAAATTTCCAGATTTCTAGATTACTCCACACTGTGCCGGCAGCCCCGGCGGATGTGGTCCTACTGTTCACAGAGGGGCACGGACGTGTTCTTATTACTTTTAATGTTGCCCATCATTGATTTAAAAAGATTTACATAGATTATGTGTTTTGCCGTCTATGAGGTCTCGATATAATTTCATTATATATCGTCACCATGGCTGGATATAAGATATTGTGTGCATATAAACTATGAAAGAAAAACAGCGGTGGGCGCTGGACATCTCTAACGTTACGCCTCGTCAACAACCACATTATGAAAGAAAAACAGTACTTTATCCTCTAGACAAATAAATGATTACTAAGAATCGAGTCAGAGCCATTAAGGAAAAAAACCATATTATAATCACATTACTGTGACGGAACAAGAATTTAATGCTAAATTTTTAAATCATTCCCTGGAATCTGAATTAAGTCGCATGTTATTTTTATTTATGGTGAGCACCATATTTCTTGATATACATATAGAGTGTACATTTATCCAATTTATGGAGAAATGTATACGATCATTCTATTACAGCAAAAGTACAGCTTCATATTGTTTTGATTAGCCACTTATCGTGCCAGATCTGTCTTCCTGTTTCTCTGTGAACCGTCCTCTCTACGAAATAATAGAGACTTTCTTTCTTCTTCTCTGATATTCTGGGCCCTGTTTTTCGGTCACGACAATCGTTATGGGCGACGTGTTTTTGCCGTCAGTGTTCGATAGACACGACACTATAGTGAATAGGCGACATGACGTGACTGTAAGAGTCACAGGGCGTCCAGACGTGTTTTTCAGTCAAGACAATCGTGGGGTCACGTGATCGAAAATGTCGCCCAAAGTGTCGTCCGTTCATGACACCTATGGACATGTCGTACCGAATGCGCAACTTCACTTCCCGTAAGAATTAAGCAATGGAATTTTAACACGAGTAAGGTATACATACAACAAATAATCGTACCAAATATGAAGAAAATCGATCGCAGCGTTCCGAAGATATCGGCGTTTTAATTTCGTAATAGCAATTGTCTGCTCTGGTGGCCAGTGTATTTTCCTGACGCCTCTGCTAATTTATGCAGTATTGACTGCGTACGGGAGGTGGGAGGGTGACTGGCCACCAGAGCAGACGATTGCTATGACGAAATTCAAACGCTGATAACGCTACGTCCGATCTTCTTCATATTTGACACGATTATAGTTTATATGTAGCCCTTACTCGTGTTCAAATTTCATCGCTTAATTCCGTCGGGAAGTGGAGAAATCCTCAATATACGCACAGTGATGTGTTATAGAACCTAAGACAGTTCTATATTTGTTGTAGCGGCCGACATTTTTCGCGGCGATCGTGAGTGGTGCACTACGATCGTGTCTATAGAACAGCGGCCATTTTGTGTCTTCCAGAATGTCGAGGAATCGCTGGACGATCGTAGGGTATCGTTGCCCGACGATGTCGTTACTGAAAAACAGGGCCCTGGTATCTAAGACAAAGAATACCTTTAAAAGACGTCTTAGAGGATGTCCACAGTCAAGTGGTATCTAACACATTGATAAAAAATAGAAGTCAGTATATCAGTACTTAAACCATTGAAGGGGGCCCAATATGCAGTTTAAATCAATTTGCTGCTGGGATATTCACTGCGTTGTGGTGTGCACATTGATGTAACATATTGACAGTAATTATTCAGAAAACACATTATATCTTACACCGAGTTGATATCTCGGAAGGGTCAGACCTTTCAGCCTCGTAATTAAGATGTTTATCATAGTGTCACTCTGATTGTGACGAACGTGTGACCAATCCTCCGTTGAACATGTGACTTTTCAATGCCGAACATTAATCTATATTAACAAATAATAGGCAAGAACATTCCAAATAACAAGGCCGAACAATCCGCATCAAGTTAACATAAGCGCCACCATGTCACAACCAAGCTTATTATCTGAATGTGGAGTACCTTTTACAACAAGTGTTGACTCCAAGTTTGCCCTCTTTAGGCTACTAAATAAAACAAACTTGTTTCTCATCACCGCGCGCATCTGCAAAAACGATTTTAGAAGATTTTTTTGTTTGTTTTGTTAAAATAAGATGAACCTTGATAGAAATTATGAAAAGTATGTGTATTTAGTATAAAATTAAAGCTCCTGATGCCAGGGATGCTGCCAATGTATAAACAGTATAAATCTGAAAACCCTGCATACGCAGACACCCCGCATAAGCGGACACTTTGGCCCGGAACGGAGGGTGACCGCTTACGCAGGGTTTTACTGTATGTCTAAAGCCCATTTTATGACACTTTAAAGCCATCTTTGATCCAGCAAAAAAAAAAAAAAAGCGCGCTCATCATATTTTTCATAGCTTGGTGGTGAGAAACAAGTTGGTTTTTTTTGAGTGGCCTTAAAAGACATTTTAGGCAGACATTATGAAATCTCCTAAATATACTTGGTTTTGCTGTATGAGTTATGTTCCTGGTGCTCTGTTTCAGCGTCTGTGATGGAGGCGGCTCAGGTGGTGGAGATTCTGCGGCAAGGCATCGCTCACCTGTCCGGCGGCCGGGACGGACGCGGCGGTCCCGTGCTCACACTGCCCACACACCGCCTCGACCTCGACTTCCCGCCTCAGGACATCATAGCCTGCCTGTCTTACCTTGCCAGTGTGCCCAGGTCAGTGTGATGATTTGTGCATAGAGAACATGCATATTTATAATTACCTCAGCCAGGTCAATGTGTTTCCTCACTACCATATCCAATGTGTTATTGTCACAAAAACAATGCAGAATCAGATATTGTCAGTGCCAATATCAGTGCCCTGATGGTATACAGTGCCGGGAGTGGTAAAACTCACCAGTTTGCTTAGGACCGGTTATCTACCATTTTACTGCCCAACCTGTCCACTTGCCTTATATAAGATTTTTGTCCTATTGGCCCATTTAGGTAAAGATATATGTAGAAGGCAGTCTTTAGAGAGGACCGCTTTGGTATTGATAGGAGAAAGCGGAGGCAGCTATATCGATGAACTAATTTAAATATGTATATAAAACAAAGTAGTCTTTCATTCATCAAAGCTTTCAGAGCTGGGACTAATTCCTTCTGCTCGATAGTATTTACTTAAGATAGCCAATATTGTAAATCATGGTAAACGGTTTGCTACAAAACGGTGGATGTCAGCTAATTACTGGTGTATCCTGTACTTTTTGGTTTAGTTGAAACTGGTCTCTCGAGTTATACACCTAGCCCTTCCCCGATCCGCCCCCCCCCCCCCCCCCCCACCCCCTCACCGCGATTCCTGGGCCTGTAGGGAGGACGACTACATATTAGTATTTCATCCTGATTATTTCAATGTTTATGAGCAAAGCATTGAGCAAGTCTGTGTCAATTGAATAGTCTCTTACTCCGACATAAAACCCGAGATGTTATGGACATCTAGTAGAATGCAAAGACTTTATGGTGGTCGGTTTTATCAGGTATGTGCTAAGAGCCTGGTGGACTTTATGGTCAGTGTTGATGTTCGGTCTTCACTACAAATAGTAGGGCAATTATTTCTTACACAGTCCTCAACGCTAACTCTTAACTATGGCCAAACAAAAATAAAGAGTAGGATCATCTCAATATTTTAAAATCATCAGGCTGTATTACTGACAACTACCCAATGGAATCATGTTAAATTTATTAAATGCTATTTACTAACCTAACTAATTGAACATGTTATTGGATCGGGAATTGCCTCAGTTTTCATCAAGAGAAAACGACTTCCAGCACTATGAGAAAATATTTACTACATAACTTGAGGCCAGGGATTAGCTCTGGCTTCATGTTCTATCTCATACCTGTCATCCTCATCTCATATCTCTGTTAACACCTGACGGTAGGGGTGTATAAATAATACATTTGTGCCAGGATGAAATAAAGGTAATGCCGAGTCTTGATGTTCCTGTGAATCCATACCTACAAAGAAAGACCTCATTTGAGTGTTTAGGCGAAAAAGGAGACAAATTCCAGCAGTGATTTAAAGAAAACGAGAAAAAGACGCCTTGAATGATTCCAAATCATAACTGTTACAATGCAATCAAGGGAAATTAGAATGCATATCTATTCCTAGCCATTCTGTTCCGAAATAATATTATAATTGCTTCATTATCATAAGGGTTCTAAATTTCCGACTTTTTCCTCAGTCCCGACTTGCATCCCTGAATTACCTGATGAGAGCTTTGATGTTTTGTATTTCACCCATACGGTCCACTTTTTCTAGCAATTGCTACAGTGAATTGCTTAGAGAGAGAGAGAGAGCACAAACTGATCTGATCTTGATCGAGTGTACAAACCCTCGGTTTTTAATTTTATCTGTGTTCTACAACACTTAGAGATCATCATATTCAAGTTTCAGAAAAATGACATTGGTTTTAATTTTTTAGCCATATTTTCCGATCTGCCTTTAACCACATGCATCTTATGCAGGTGGCCATATTCATAGATGATTAATTCACAACAAATTAACCAATGAATTTAATAGACAATAATCGATGGTTTTTTGAACAGGCGGCCGTACACCACGAGTGGTTGACGCGAAGTAATACACTAACGTTAGCGAGTGTATTACGACGTCAACTTCGAGTGGTTTACAGAGCCGCCTGTTAGAAAAAAACCATCGTTTATAGCATCTACTATCAACCTTTTCGAATCGATTAATCCCAGTTATTGCCATATTAATGGGCATAACAATAAGGAGAATTTCTTGGCTCTATAGCACAAAGGGACCATATTCTCGTATACCATGTCCTTGAGGCCGTATACCACAGATTTTAATCCGGGTATACCATAGTTATGGTATCTGACAGGTTTTATATAATGGGGTCTTTGTATACGATGGATAATAGAATAATATTCAGTATGTATAGAAATACCATGCTACCAAAAAGAGAGGGACGTGTAATTTGATATGAAGAAAAAAATTACCAAGGAGATTTATTCAACCAAAATGGCAAAGCATAGAAGTAGATTCAAAGTAGACTGTGACTGTAAACCTCTCAGACTCCCAGTATTTGTCTTTATAGAGTGCAACTTCTCAGACTTCCAGTGACGGGGTTTACAGTCACAGTGAAGACTGTCAGATAACAGTGACTATTCACAGTCACAATGAAGCCTCTCAGACTACCAGTGACAGTGTTTACATTCATAATGAGGCCTATTAGACTACCAGTAACTATGTATAAAGTCACAGTTGAATCTCTCAGATCACCAGTCACTGTCTTTACAGTCACAGTGAAATCTCCCAGAATACCGATAACTGTTAACACAGTTATATAACTGTGTTAACAGTCACAGTGAGGCCTCTCAGACTACTGGTAGCTGTTTTTATAGTCACAGTAAAATCCTTCAGATTACTGGTAACTGTGTTTACAGTCCCAGTGAAGCTTCTCAGACTATCGGTAACTGTGTTTTTAGTCACAGTGAAATCTCCCAGACTACCAGTGACTGTGTTAATAGTCACAGTGAAGCCCCTCAGATTAGAACTATTAGTACACCATTTACATGTCACTCTCCGTTGATACCTGACTGGGAACATGCTCCTCAAATGTCATCTGCTGACGCCAATGTGGACGTTTTTTGTGTGCGCAGTCGACCATGACCCACTACTAAGAAGAACCACATTATGCAAAAAACTTGCTGTTTACCTATGATTCATGAGAGTCCTACAGCGAAACAACATATATCATACTGACTTTTTCCCACCATGATATCTGCGGCCCCAGGAAATAATTAGGGATTAGCAACTTTTAGGATCAACGTAGAAAATATACCATTAAATACGTTGTATAATATCTCTTTATGAAGTCTGGCCACAGGCATCTGGAATATCCTTTAAATTATGGAGTTTTATTATGATTATGGAAATTATTGAAGATTTGGGATGCGTTAGAGGGGTGGTTGTTTCTAAATGCTGCCTGAGGGCATTTGGAAGGAAAGTACTACAAAATACATCCAGCTTTGAAAATGGGTCTTGTTTTACAAGTATTAGGCGTGATTTAGAGCTCTGTAGCCAGCATCTACGAACCACTCACTATCTTCAGCAGAGACACCAGTTTTACGGCTTTTTCAGGTTCTCCATATTTTTATGGCGTATCAAATTATGACCGTGGTAGAGATAAAGAAAGGAAATAAACTGGGTCGAAAACTGTCCGGCTTTTTCCCCCCTAAACTCACTGACACCTCCCTTACAAATACAAGTATTATGCCCCAAAACTAAATCTTTCTTAAATTAAACTTTAATACATGTGATAAACAGAAAAACGAGAAATCTCGCACAGCTTAGCCTGTAGTAGAACAGCACTGATACAGCTTGTCACAATGTAATGTATCAGTGTGCCCAACAGTATAGGGTCTGAGACAGGTGTTAAACTGGAAATACCCCCAATACCTGGTGGGAGACGTGCAGACCCAGTCTGTAATTCTTCCTCACCGCCATGTGAATCAGCGGCACTGTGGTTGGTTCTCCTGTTGGCAGCAGTTAATGCGGTGACAGTCCACCTGACAATACTCACACTCATGAGTCATCTACGGTAGTAGGTGCTTTGAGACTGAGACCTTAACCTTTTATATTCATGAAAATGTATGATATTATTTTTACAGAAAGATCTAGGTTCTATAGTCAAATACCGCAGATGTGTTATTGCCTGTTTATATATGGCAAGTTCTGAAACCAAAATCTTACTAATTCTTGACACCGATGTAGATGCATACGTTGCAAATGCACGTGTAATTAAATGAACAAATTTCCAGAATTCCAAATAATGCACAGTTCTAGAACCCCCCCCCCCCCCAATTCTGTTGTAGACTGTTATTTTCTATGAAACTGAATTCCCAGATTTATTGATACATCATGATCATAGTAGGACGCGGGTAGGAGGCTCCTCCGATTAGCGGACCACCCTGCAACTGGGACCAGTTTGCTGCAAACGGAATCTGTTGTTTTTGTTCACTTCACAGAGTGACCACTCCACAACCGGGACCGCTTTGGCCCGGGGAGGGTGGTCCACTTAGCGGGTTTCTAATATATATATATATGTGTGTGTGTATATATTCTTTTTGTCATTATTTAGAAAAATGCAGTTCTCCGCCGCAGCCGAGTTTTTTCAGATAAAACCATGAGTCACATATACAACGGGAGCATTATATATATTTCTCCCGTGAGAAATTGTCAAATAGTGAAAAAACTTGGATATCGATAAAATCTATTTGTCCGCTTGGAATAGAGTAGAAATGTTTTAAAAGCTATACCTTACAACTTGATAGATGACATAGCCGAGTCAGATGAAAGCCATGACATTACTCGCAGATGGACTAAATAGTAGTTTGGGGATTTTTCTTCATAAAGGCGAATGTGAGTGACCCTAGTGACCTTGTGGGGGTGTTTACAAGGTCCTGGTTCACTGTTCCATTTGGCTTGGTCCCCAGGCATTGCCTCTGTATACAAGGGTGGGAAGGTGGGCCTGTTCGTAGGGGTGCAGTGTTGGGAGGAGGGGTGCATACCGTAACCATGGCATCAGCAGTCCACCTACATTCTTACCAAACACATGTGCCTTTTTTCACCCTAATGACCTTTTTATATAAGCACACTCACAACGCAAAACATATTTTAAGATATTTCTGGTATTTGTTGATAGAAACTCTATTGCAGTTCCCATAGAGATAGTTCTCTATTCAAAACTGCGTAGTCTCCAGAGAAAACTAAAGGTCAATGGGGATGAATTATACTATAACATAAACTTTATTGTCACAATATATATCATAAAACATTTATGAATATTCACGGTGTATTCCAAATCTCGACAACTGGACGTTTTCACATTTGAAGTAAAAATACAAAAAGATGTTTCCAGCAGACGACTTTTCTGGATCAGACGCAAGGTGGTTCTCTTTACTGCTAGGAGGTCAATCACCACGACAACTGGTGTCGCCGTGCCTCCGCGGTGAGATCTCCTGGAAAACCGTAAAACCTGAAGAGGTTGAAAGTTCCCAAAAGATTAATTATTCCACGATTATCAACGAGATTCATGGTAGGCCTATATGACTTGGAACTGGTGAAAAACAGAAAGTTGTGTCCATTTTGTGGTTGGATTTTTGTATCATAGAATTGATCTTTAGCGTCCATTTAGAACGCAGACGACATTCAGTGAATTTACTGACGTGCTGGTTCCCCTGGGGTTCACGCCGTAATACCTCAGTTCCATCTAGAGACCAGTGGCGGCAGGTTGGGTGCTGTGTGCTCCTGGTCTTTATAATGTAACAGATTTTTAGATTTGTAATCTTCATCTTTTAATCTACCGCTAATATAGAAGTCACACTCGAGGTGCTCCTTAGTCACGGTTCAGTAACTTCAAATTGTACTGGACAGGAATTATCAGGTTGAGCAGTGAAGGATCTCGTAAACTCACACCTGGGGACGCAGATAGCCGGGAGGAGGCTGTAAACTGAGTGCTTTTACTAAGTCGGAGACGAAGGACCGGACAACATGGACCCAAGGCCAAGTTCTATTGGCCCATTGCTTACCGTTATCTGGTCAGATTTGAAAGCAGCACAATGTAAACCCCACTTAGGTTATTAGCCGTACATTCATTCATGTAGCCATTTAGGAGAATATGTCTGTAGGCTTCAACGAGAAGGTATGTCAAAAGATACGTAGAAGTACCAAAAGTACCATCATAACACTAGGTCTGTAGGCACATTTCCTTTAGACTTTAGTAGGTTATCTGTTTCTTATTGACTAAATCATTAGATAGAATTAACGGAACCATCAAAATCCCACAAGCCTAGTTTTGTCTGCAACCACACTTTTTGTATCTGTGACCACGGACTTGTATACTAAGCTTAAATCCCCATCTCATAGATTTAGTTAATAGGATATGACATAAATATGCTTCTCATATTTTATGTTGGATTGAGATTTCACTTCTGTCAATTTTGTTTTTATAAATGGGACATCTAGTTGCGTAGTTTTTTTCTGAATGGCCATCTATGCGTCCAGAGTTTGATCTATTTATCCCCACCAACTCAGACTTGTTAACATCAGCAGTGATGAAAACTACTACATTTATATTGGCATATTCTGACCCGAGGGATCAGCGTTTTAGCGGCGTCCTCTTTTGGGGGACATTGGGTTCAGTGTACTCAATAGCCTGTTGAGTACATTGAATCCAATGTCCCCCAAATTTAATCGTTAATAGCGACCGTTTTGAGACCAGTCTAATTATCATACATTTGGCGATAATTATTCAACCCTTGGGGCCAATGGTCGCTGTATTTATCTTGAATCTCGTCTTGAAACTTCAATAATCGCTATTAACGATTATCGCATCTAAAAACGGGTCTCTGGACTCGTAACCCCAAGGTTCTAGGACCTTGTGGGTTCTAGTCCCACTGCAGCCACTCTTCTCCTTCACCCCAACAGTGGTAGATTTACTGCTATATTTAAGGCCAATCATTCTCATTCTATGTGGTGTGGGAACTAAAATAACTCTCACCTCGGTAAATTTGTAGAGTGATATTTTAAACTAAATTCATCTCCTTGATTTGATCACCATCAAAACCAAAGTAAATCTTATATAACACATTGGAAGTTAAACTACCCAAACAACAACAGCAACAACTTAGAAGCCCAACTGCACTGTTATGGGATAGCCTCTCATATTTGTTTAAGTATTGTGTAGTGATTTTCTTTCATTTGGCATAACGGAAAATACTTAAAGATGAAATATTATGTAGCCATTATTAGATATGCTACATCATGTTAACGTGTGTTTATCATAGATTAGTTTAATAGTATAAACGTTTGCAGGAAGAAAAATGCTAGTACTGTAAAGCTATTTCTTTATACGAATCACAACTTTATATCAAGATGACGAGTCTAGAGAGGTCAACCTCCCGCTTAAGTTAAAAGTAAATCACACATTCAAATAGGAAAACAAACTCGAAACTCAAATACAAAAAATAATCTAAAAAAAAAACGTAATAACGGAAAGAATACCTCATACTTTCTCAAATCAAAACGATTTGGGATCTTCACCGGGTTAAGTTCAATTTTGTATTTGTAGGTGTTTTTGACAAGTTTATAACGGCGAGTGTCAGTACATGTGTTAGGCTTGTCCTTTCTGCCGCGTCATGTTCACGTTTAGAATTAGGTTTGAGCTAAACGTGCTTGCCGGATTAACCCTTCACAGGCGGCGATAATGCCGGCCCGCTTTACCAGCCATTCACAACGGACTGCCTCGCAGCAGGACCACTTAGTATCAACCGAGTGCTTATTGTTGATATTTCTTGTGGGCGTCACTAGACGCACGCGTTTGCTCTGAATTGTCATTTCCGGTCTTCAATACGCTGGTAGCTAGAAAAAAATGTTTTCAATCATTCAGGCGCGAACGCTTGTCCAATGGGAAACTTGTTCCTGACCAATGCCACATTTGCCTTACCTGGTGCCTAGTGTTAACCAAATGTATCACATTTATGAAACCATTACCCATAGTGCAGTAGGGGTGGGGAGCTAGGTCAGTGGTCAGGGCACTGGACTTGTAATCCCAAGGTTGTAGGACTTTGTGGCTTCGAGTCCCACTGCAGCCACTTTTCTCCTTCATTCCCAGCAGTGTTAGATTTACTGCTATATTAAAAGCCAATCCTTCTCATACCATCTCTATGTGGTGTGGGAACTAAAATAACTCTCACCTCAGTAAATATGTTGGGGTGAGATTTCTACCTGAATTCATTACATAGATTCGATCACCACCCTTGTGTAAAAGAACCTTGAGAAAGTCTGGTGAGAACCTCTAATGGTTAACTGGACGTTAAATCAAACCAAACAACCAACATAGTGCAGTAGTTTAGGTAGACAATGGTCAATACGGGCGATACTGCTTTATGCAGGTTTTATGGATTCAGATCTCATTCTCAATAAAACGTACGTTAAAGACGTACATGTATATATAGTCATACAACGTAACTCCAATCCTTCTGAATCATTCGGAAACCTTTTCATGAGATACACGTAGTGCAATCTGGAAATAATTACCTGAATCTCCAAAGCAAATCAGTTCGAGGGGTCCTCTTAAGTGTAATCTGTATTTAATTGTATGTAATCCAACATGACTGTTTTATCTATTCACTGGTTAAGCAATGTTGGGTAATCAGTGTGTTCAGATTATAGTCATGACGGGAGATTGTACATGACTGGGTGTACGCCCTTTATTAGTGTCAGCTCTTTGTTTCTCATTATGAACCAATACATGGTGAAATTAACTTTATTGAACAAAGCAGGATGTGCCATTTACTATTTTACTGAGTTCAATAATTATATGAGTGGGATATGCACTCCATCAGTGATGTTATCAGTAGTTTGAAGATTTACAAACCGTGTACAACTTTGGCATTTATTAGATCTTTCTTGAGAATCCTACCTTCTAATAGCTAATGGTCAGAGTAAGTGCTGACATATTTCATCATGTCGAAAGAAATACAGAGAATATTAATTTTATGATACCAGTAAATCTTACCAGTGATTTTTATCAACATTAATGTTTATACAAACTTCAGCAATTCATCATAAATGGAAGATCTACATGAACAGTTTTCCTACTCTCCTATACTACTAAGAAGTGTGCATTTCCTCTGTAGACCGCAGAGCAATATACTTGTCGTTGTAGTGGGTAATAGTCCCAGCCTGTGGTTTTACTGGCGTTACTGTGTACATTATACGAGGTTTGCAGTTGGTCATCTTACACCATGTTAAACACAACTTCTCGCCCCGGTTGTCGAGCGGCCTGGTCGTGCGCTCTGGAATGTGTTGATGTGGGATTAAGTACAGTCCACGCGTAGCTTAACCATGTTAACCCGGGTCTATAAATCCCAGCCCAATCTATTATACCCAACATTGACGTGTGTGTGTGTAGGGGGGGGGGGGGGCCTGATAACTTGTACAAATACACACAGTACTGACTGTGACCCAACACAACTTGTGAAGTATTGCACACAAACCATTAGAGATAGGCTAGCACATATATACTGGTGTTTATTTACCTGCCTTCTGCTATTATGGTTCTCATTTGGACAAAAGTGTATATAACAGATCTATCTTGGTTAAATGAAATAAAAGAAATATGAAGAAATTGATAGAAGTATTCCAAACCCTAGTGGGTATTTATTGATATGGCAATATTTGAAATATGTGAATAGCTCTGGGAGATTTTTTTCATGACCCCAGCTGATGTTTCATATCATGAAGTTGTTTTTGTTATTCAAGTTCATTGATTAATTTTGTTATATTTTCTGTTTTTTTTCTCCATTGAATATAGACGTATATAGATCTCTGCGATGCAAATTAAACCAATCATTACTTGAATATTAGTGTTTTTGACGTGCGTTCTTGAATTTGAATGTATCTGAATGCACAATGTGCCTTATTCATGAGAGGGGGGCATCCATAAAGTACGCACGCATTGAGGGGGTTGGGGAGGTAAAAAGATTCGAAAATTTTGCGTATGCTTCTTCTTTGTTCTATTGCGTACAAGATCGGGAGGGGGGGGGGTAAATATTGCGGAAATTCTGCGTATATACTTTATGATGGCCCCTTGGGATTTTTTCGGATTTCTGGAATTGTCGACGTCCCAAAAGGTCATTCCAGAGATCAATGTCATTTTTTTATTTCTAAATCCAATGCCTGCTTATTGTGAGTGTATTCTAGCGGCGTTTCAACTGTTTAGAACATCTTACCAATCTACTACACCTCTCACCTGTAACTGTTAAGAGTGGTGATTTTAACATTGTCTCTTATTGTTACAGTGAGGAGTCGGCGGCGAAGGGCTTCACAGTAATCGTCGATAATAGGGAGGGTTACTGGAGGAACCTGCGTACTCTTTTCAGAGCCATCCAGGTAAGAAACCAACACTATTCGCAACTCAGCTAACTCAAAGTATCAATGGGAAGTCCTGATGAAATCAACAGAAAGGATAACGCTTATTTTATTTCGAGGAGTGTAGAGTAAGACATGTTCAACAACATGTTCAATTGTGTTCCATTTCAGTAAAGCCTCTATGACAGTCATAAGATACTGATCTGGGAGCATAGTGTTCTTTCAGTATGGTAGATTTTATCCATGAGACTATGTTTAACTCTGTCCTTCTCATTACCTATATCATAACATCATTCATACGAGGGCTGTATTCACAGTCTACATACTCAAAGGTCACTATATCTATATACTTTACATAATGTATGTATGTGTAGTGTCTATAGTTAATGCTTTCTTTGCTCATTTCCCGTATCTTACAGTAGTCACCTAGGGGACCTAGTCATGGAAATATAAATATCCATGTACTGTATGTGATGTAGGCCTATATAGGTAATATCTACGAGACTGTATTCAATGGTTTTTCTCAATACCTACGTTTTACAGCAGTCACTCGGGGGCCGCATTCACGGAGTCTACGTACTCAGACCTGACCAGATACTCGACCGACAACGACTCAACCTCAGCTTCCGTAAAGACAAGACTGCTCTCAGCTTTGAGGTAACTACTCCAGTCTTTAGATATTAGAAAAATTTATCAGTTCATATCCCAAGTTTTATTTTATAGTTTATCCAAATTAAGATCTATCAAAAAGTTAATGAAATGTGACGATCATGCAAAATATTGAGAGGTAATTTCAAAACCCGGACCCAGGACAAGTATAGAAATTTCTCCTAAGGTACCATCCACTATGATTGGGAAGATTTACATATTAGAGTTACTATGTTCCGGTGAGAGAAAGTCAAAGTTACGAGGTAAGGCTCTGAAAAATTACTGCCCAAGGCCTTGGCCGCGGTCAGTAATTTTTCCAAGCCTTACCGAGTAACTTTGACTTTCTCTCTCCTAAAACTTGGTTTCCCATTCCTATATACCTTCAAATGTGGGTTAACAACGGTAATTAGCGTTATTTGCTCACTCACCATCAAACCCGAAGCCAGATCCAGCCTTATCAAGTCACTTGACAGTCTGTGTTTTCTCCCCACAGCGCTTTTCATATGAATTTATTAAGAGACGATCTGATTGGTCTAAATGTCAACCTTGGGTAGTATACGGCAACCTTGCATAGTATACGGCAACCTTGGGTAGTATACATAAGTTACTCCACCCCCAGAACGTGGCATAAGCAGAGAGTGTATGGCCACAGGTATATAGGAATTGAGCTTTCTATATTAACCTCTCCCAGCCTCCATTTGAAAAATAGCCTGTACTATCTACAAACAGCTAACCCAAGCCAGGTAGAACTGATAACAGAAGAATCTATCACATATCTTGCGTGTATGTGGAGAGGAAGTGTAATGGAGAGAGCTAGTGCGTTGTATAGACACTACTTCTCTCTGCACGCTAAATCCTCATCCTTGTCAGCAATCATGAGATCGAAATCGCTCCAGGCCATCCAGTTCCAAAATGTTGGTAAAAATCGAAACTCAATTTCCATTTATAAATGCACTGATGAGACTGAAATATGACCTTTAGAGACCGACTCTAAATCATCTACTGTTTAAAGTGGTAGTCTGTGACACGACCAAACACCGTGCATGCTGTGCTGTCTTTTTTATCTGAAGTTCGGATCTATGCTAAACATGCTGATCGTTCTTTTGTAGCCGCAGTTTGTGACACTTCAGCGCCTACAGGGCGCGGTGGATGGTGGACAGCTGACGGCCGACCTGGGCGGAACCATGCCTTACAACCACGAGACGTGGCTCAACAACAGACTTGTGAGTTATTCTAATTGCCTATTTCTTACAATGTTTTGAACATGAAGCCTACCACCTGCTGGTTATACACAGGTAAAGGCAGTACTTAATTGGCCATACAAAACTATAGAAAAAAGGTTTTGAAATCAATTACGATACGGAAGCTTGTTTCCATTTGGTGTAAAGCTTATCATAGAGAGTGTACTTTCTCGTATACAGTCCATGAGTATGGAGATTACGCTTCAGATTATATAAAAAGCTGAATAAGCCTGCAGAATACATAGAAGTCTGTCCACGTATGAAATTTTGACCATACATTATACATATAACAGCTATAAAATATTTACAACTTCTGCTACACGTGAACTTAAAAGATTAAACCATCATCAAGACAGTGCACCTTTGGTCCACAATCGTAAAACACATACGGCAGACGGCATGTGCCGCTAACACCGACTAGCGTTGTACACGTATGTATGTTGTACTGGACAGGCGCTGGAGCGGTTCCTGCGCGAGGCGAGGTCAGTGGGACGCCACCTGGACGCCGCCATGGCTCAGCTGACCGCGCGCCTGCGCCGTGAGGAGACGACGAGCCCGCAGGATCTGTTACGTCAGCACCGCCTGCTGCAGGAGAGCGTGCTGCAGTCCCCCGAACACGTCATCAGAACAGGTACACAACGCAGCCTCTGTTTGTAGAAGGATCGGGGAGATATGCACTAAAAAATCAACTCTCATTTTACCATATACCACAAGGTGACAGCAGATATAGATGATAGCTTGCATCTTAGAATATGTTATATACATGTATATAAACTTATATTTCGATTGAAGCTAAAGAAAATGTCTATTCCTCCTCATCTTGAAAGTTTGATAGAGAAGGTGTCTTAAATTCAATAATTCGCACCATACCGAGGTTATGCTCTTTTCAAACAACGTCAATGAGGCATCATAGGTGGTATTAAAACCTAGGTAAAATAAGTCTTAGTATACGAGTACATATATATTTATATATATGACAAATTGTGTCACACGTTGCCTGTGCGGTAACAGGACCGCAATGTCTCCTAAATTCTCTGCACCTCACATTGAAGGCTTCGCTTTAAGCTAGATGTTACCTCCATTCTCATTGGTCGGCCAAGCCATTGTCGACCCGTGGTTGATCCGTGACATGTATATGAATATGAAATCCAGTGGGGAATGGAGCAATCACAAAACTATATTCGTTCTTTAAATCAGTGTAAATCACAATGCGATCATTGTAATTTCACTAAACGTTCCCACAAAGCTATTTGTTTTTTTTCTGATATATATTGAAATGTTGTCACCAGGCCGGCGGCTGTACGACCAGCTGGGGGCCGACACGGAGGCGGGCTTCCAGCCGGACGCCGGCACGCTCACACTGGACACGGTGGTGGCCATGAACCAAGTGAAGCGGTCAGTGGAGATGCTGGAGAACCGCCTCGACAAACTGCAGGACTTCTGGCAGGAGCGGGACCGCGAACTCAGTCAGACTGTGCATTACTCGGACCTGGAGGGCGCCATGAAAACGGTCAGTTCTCCCTCACGAACAGTCTCCTATGTGGGATCATTTATTCCTGTTTTTACTCCTTGATATTAAACGAATTCAATAGTGGTGTCAGTAGCATTTGATACATGTTATCCAACTGAATTTTAATGGCTTTCAAATTGAGTTTAGTTTCCTCTCAGTAGCACAGGAAATTATGAGTTTTTTTGGAGCACATAATACATGTATGTATTGTCCAACGTTCTTGATTTTACTGATATTAGCATTAAAGTCAGTTTTCTTTCATTAACACAGGAACTCAAATGACATACCTCAAATGTCATAAAGTACATAATGGTGAGCTGTCTCGATTTTTAGTTAAATGACATGTGAACTGGTTGTAGGTGGTGGACTGGATCGTGGGGCCTGCGGAGAAACTGCTACGATCTCAGGTCAACATCGGAGAGAACTACAAGTCAGCGGACGAGCTGCGTAAACAGCACGAGCAACTCGAGCTCAAGTGCACGGTCAGTACTGCCCACATGGTAGAACTCAACATACCTCATAGTATCTTTACGAAATCATATTTTAAACCTTTTTACATCAGCTAACGAGGCTAATAATACAAAAAAATCAATAAACATAAACAAAATTAGCAAGAAATTAACATCTTTTGGTCGGGGGGGGGGGGGTGTACAAGACGATAAAAGGTTGTTTTGACCCCTTGCAGTTCACACTTTTATTTATATTTGAGGAGTTTGATATCGGGAGAGACATGAGAAAACATAGACAAGTAATATTAGGAAACGTCCTTACTGTGGACGAAACGGTTCCCGTTCGAGGTCAGTCGTCTATTTCATACAGGCCCTGTACCATAGGCAGAAGGCCATACGAAATCGATGTGTCAGACATGTGATACAGTATCACCCCGCGTAAGCGGACACACTTCGTTCCGGACCAAAGTGCCCGCTTACTCGGGCTGTCCGCTTACGCGAGGTTGAAATAAACATCTAATAGAAGGAACCGTTTCGAACAAAGGTGACCGTTCACGCGGGGTGTCCGTTAGGCGGGGTTCTACTGTACTAGGCCTTGGTTGATGTGTTGGTGGTATATGATTGACAGGACACGTACGGGACGTACGCCGAGTTACGGCACCGTGTGGACGAGCTGCTCAAGGAGGGCCACGAGAAGTCGGACGACGTGACGGCGCAGAGGGACTACATGGACACGGTGTGCCGCAGTTACGCCGCCCGCCTCGAGCGCCGCCGCAACCTCGTCATCACCTCCGTCCGCTTCCACAGGCTCTTTGAAGAGGTCAGCTCCCTGTACTTATACCAATGAGTCAGTCTCAAAAGGATGTAGCTAGCCTACCGAGACGTAAAACTACACAAACAAACAAAATAATCCCTGTACTTATTGAGTCTTCCGCAATAATACGTGTAGCATAGAATGTACTCTGCTTATTGGTCTCCATTCATGTATCAGAGACGGCAGCCTCCCACTTTTCCATGAAAATCCACTTTTCATTTTCAATCAACAAATTCTTTTTCCTTGTGTTAAGTAAATTTTATATTGATTGAGCCTCATTCGTACCCAAAAAACAGTGGTTTGAACCTCCCCCACAAACCCAGACACGTATCGTGGCTTACATGAATGTGTTTTCGACTTTTCGCAGTGTCTCTGAGGCTGTAAATTCTACATGGAAAATAGTTGATTTTTTCTGAACCCAACTGATAAAATACCCAACTTGTAGAAACTATCATCCAGTTATTATTTTAGAATCAATTGTAAACTTTCACTCATTGAAAGTTGGACATTACTGTGGAGATCGCCCACCCTCAGTGGTATTGTACAACTGGTCACGGTTAGTACAACCTCACTGTCATCATATAGAATGGTATAAGTTGGACGATATAAAGGGATTTCGAGGACAGTTCCCCATGTTCACATGATCATGTCGGCCGCGGTACTATCTATGAAGGTGATCTGATTTGGGCGGTGCTGTGGAGCTTCCCTCATTGGTTGTGTTCTGGTGGTTACAGTTGGCGCGGCGGCTGGATGACCTTCTGGAGCTGCTGTGTACGGACATCGTGGCCGACGACGTGGACATGGTGGAGACGGCGCTGCGCATCCTGCAGGAAAAGGTCGACACCATCAGTAAGTACCAAGTGTTCAATAATCTCATTTCCTATAAGAGGATGTGCAGATAAGTATAGGGAATAAATTTAAAGAGCTGGGTGTCCTAAATTTTATTATCATTATTTTTTTTATTAAACCAAACATCATCTGATACAACAGGTCTTCCTGATGCATAAGTTTATCACTCTCACCACGGACCTATATCCAAGTCCGTGCTCTCACATACAAGAAACACTTTTTGTAAGAAGATTGTCCACCAGAGATTGAATATGGCGTTCAATGACGTGGTCAAGTGTGACAAATATTTTGTTTTTCCTGATTTGTGTATCTGTAATTCTACCAAACTATATCCCAGTGACAGAAAAAAAGCCCCCCAAAAACAACCCAACAGATTATGTTCTGCCGTAAAACAGGTCTAAATTAATCGAGATCAGAATGATTACTTGGTTCCTTTCTGGGATATGAAAGTTCTCACTGCCTTCAGTCCTACATTATCGTTTAATAGGCTTTAGGCGATAATAGTGTTGAAATAAATGAAAAGTTACATGTCACCTTAATTAAGATGATTTAGCGGCTGGTTGAATAAAAGTTGTAATAAAATCACCGTCACATTCCAGCCGTAGCAGCCGAGCAGGCGGTCAGTGAGGGACAGTCTCTCCTCGACCAACTCTCTCTCCCCGTCAAGAACGCCTTCGGCAAGGACGTCACACCGGACAACGCCGCCCGCACTGCGCATGTGCAGAAACTCCTCGACGAGCTACAGGAGCGGAAGTTGCGCGCAGACGAGCTGGCGGGCGTGCGCAAACTGAAACTGCAGCAGATTCTCCAGCTGAGGACGTGTGAGAGGGACGCCGACCAGGTCCGTGCACGGCGCACCATGTGGCAACGCCTTCTTTACTCTCAATGTTACACTCAAACCACTCCAATATCAAATCTTAAAGTACCATAGACTAGAATGTATAGAAGATTTTCCTTCATCATATTGTAAGCCTTCATTATATTCACGGACTTACATAGTCTTCCAAATCTGTGTTGAATATTGCAATCCTTCATTATACACTGGACTCCTGTTTGTCTTATGATGTATCCACCAAATGTAACTAGATATGAGGGATCATTATGAAACGGCAATATGTTTTGTATCATGTTTATAACTGAGTGAATTCTGAAATCCTCTCCTGACTGACACACACGACACAGCGACGCACATAAATACATGGTTATTATTCTTACATAAAGTCTTACTTGTACTTTACTTGTTTTTGTCCCATATCTCATTGATTCGGCCTCGTTGGGACATGGCACGAGCTGTTACTCAGCGTAAAATCACAATAACCCAACTAGAACCCTGGCGAAACTTCGTTAACCTCGTTTGTGTTTGGTGCCCTCAGGCCATTCAGTGGATCGTCGAGCTGTGTGACGTCATGATGGCGTCACAGATGGAGCTGGGCCGTTCCCCGACGGAAGCAGAACAGATGCAGGTTGAACACCAGAAGTTTGAAACCACCGCCAAGGTGCGTGTAGCACGTAATATTTAGTTAATTATGGCTGTAGTTTGTCACCGTATAGAAACAGTGGGAACATTGCATTTTACAAAATATGCACAATGCAATGTTTTTGTATAATTACGTATGTATATTTATGTGATACTGACGGGCAGTGGGGAGCTCAGTGGGTAAGGCGCTGTAATTATAACCCCAAGCTTGTAGGCTTGTAGGCACTGCAGCTACCTTTTTATCCTACCCCTAATAAAAAAAAACGCCATAGACTTAGCATAGAAAATTGTTATGTGGCAGGCAGTGACATAAAGTGTTTTTTATGCCACTAGAGTAATAAAAAAAATTGACCAATCAGTGACCATGTTGTCAGCTACTATGAAAAAAGTTCCGTTGGTTGTTGAGTCGATATTTATCTTTAAGTAATACAAAAGCGTAGAGACGGGGTAGGATAAATACGAAACCGAACTCGAGTTAGCCTTGTCAGTCATTATACCACTCCGGTCAGGTCTGTTCCTCACTACGCTCAGCTAACACTTCGCGTAGTAATACACGACCTGCCCGTCGTGGCATAAACACTGACAAAGCTAACTCTCGTTCAGTTTCTACTAATTCTTTCATCCCCAAGTGGTAGGCTTACTGCTATATCAGAGGTCATTCGTTCTCATAGCAGGTTTATGTGTCATGGGAACTAAAAGAACTCACAACTCGGTAGTGTGTGGGGGTGAGATTAGTGACATACTCCTCACAGTGAGCACGTCGTATTTTGCAGGGCACGTACGAGTACGGCAAACAGCTCCTACAGGCGGCGCTGGTCCTACGCAGGTCGTTACGTTACGACTTAGAACCGAACACGAGGCAAGGCCAGGAACTAGCGGCCGCCTGGAAGAAGTTCTCACAGGGCATCAACGAGCGGGCAATCCGCCTCAACAACGTCTTCATCTTCAACAAGAACGCCGACGCCGTACGTAGTTAACCCTCAGTTACCGCCTTAAAGCTGCTCCTAACCCGGACACTGTTTGGTTACGAGAATCTGAAGAAAGTAGTAATAATTTGTTTGTAAATAAGGCACAACTCAAGACAGTGAAATGAAATGGAAATACAGGATGGTATTTATTTGCTTATTTTAGATAACAACGTTTCGGATTATTGTAAATCCTTCAAGAGGTTAGTAGTAATAATTGGAATAACCCATAAAATATTTACAAACACCAATAAAAATCGAATAACTAAGAGTTATCTAGCGACAAATCTTATGATTTGAAATAGATAAAATTCTGAAATGATGATAAAAAGTTGTCATTCACATTCAAATCAGAATACATGTGTATAAGCCCCCTTACGAATATAGGGCAATAGGTGATTATTGGGGCAACTTAATTTTTATTATTATATACCGGTGCACGAATGTCTCATATATACGCCCTAGTAGTAATGATTTCACTGTGGCGTAATATATATAATACTACCCTCCGTACCACGTGATCACTCATTCTTCTATTTAGCGAGTTGTAGAATGGCATTTCTAGGTATATAATAATAAAAAGACATAGTGAGTGTGTCTGAATTCCATCTGTTCCTCGGTATTTTGGTCAGAAATACTCACCGAATTCAAAGAATGAGGTGAGCATTTCTGACCAAAATATCTCTGAACAGATTCCATTCAGACACAATAACCATGTCTTTCTATAATATACAACAAACACATATAATGTAATGAATATAAACTTAAGAATTTGACTGTCATAGAGTGGAATCTTAAGCTCAAACTTATACTGCCCTGGTGTTGTGTAGCTGCTGGAGAACGTGGAGGAGATGATCCTCGTGATCAGTCGCTGTGTGAATCTGGAGATCACCGTGGAGGCTCTGGTGATTGGCTATGAATCATCACGTGATCACCTCAAGCGTCAATACGACGAGACAGTAAAGCTGGGGGAGGACTTACTCCAGCGTCTGGCCATGCCAGTACTAACACTAGACGGGTATGTAACTATGGCTGATCTTAAGATACCGCAGCTTTCCACTTTTCCATGGAAACCCATGGAAACCCATGTTTCATTTTAGTATAAAAAATGTTCTTTATGTACAAAACAAAGATTTATACCAATAATCCAGTGGTTTGACATTTTTGAAATTTTTTATTGCATACTGCCTCTTCTATGATAACCTTCTACAACATTCAGATGAAAACATGTTGAAAAATGTATTTCTCTTACTTTACGATGTGTGTATTGAATTTGTTGAAAAAATAGAAACATATTGAGAAACCATTGCCCCTCCTCTTTTTTTCCAGAGATGAAAAACACTTCACTTTAGATGACGAGGGCACTTCAGAGGTCATCAAGGGCAAGATGGCGCTACTGAAAACCAAAATGACGAACCTGAAGCGGTACTGGGACGAGCAGACGCAGGGCCTGCACCTGGGGCTGCAGGGCGAGCTGCTGGGACCGGACGGGCGCGTCATCCGCCCGGCGGCCGGCGCGCAGGACACGGGCAGCGCCGCCGACACCGCCAACAACAAGATCAAACACCGCAAACACACCATCGGGGCCTCCACCGGCGACCTCGAGAACCTGGACACGGAGAACTGCGAGGCACGCGAGAAGAGGATGGCTGAAATGGCTAATGAGGTCAAGGAGACGCTGGCCAGCCGGAAGTCACTGTGGGATGACCTGATGGAGCAGACGCCGACACGACCTCCGGTTAATAAGAACAAGGTCAACCAGAGGTCATCCTCCGAGGACCAGATTACGCCAGAAATCGGCCCCAGTCTGCATAGCTCACTTGAGATCCACAGTCTCCAGTCGCAGAAGTCGCCTGAAGGTCTGACCTCAGAGAGATCTTTCGAAAGCCAGGTATCAGAGAGGTCGTTCGAAGGACCGGAGCTTTCTCAAAGGTCGCTTGAAAGTCAGATCTATCAGAGGTCACCTGAAGGTCAGAGTAATGAGGACTCGCAAAGTGGTTCCTTCTCCCCGCGCCAAGTGGCGCCACCGCTAGATCAACAGCGTTCGAGAATGAGCTTCAATGAAGGGGAGTGGGAGTCGGAATGGGCTGAGGTGGAGTCCAAGCTACGAAATGTGAGTATTCCTTTGATTCATTCATCCGTTAACATTCAAAGCATACCAGTTTTCTATATATATTCCTAATCCATACGGGATTCCAATACGCAACTCCCATGCACTACATCTCGACAACATATCACACTACTTTGTGGAATTTGATCATACATTGATAACTTCTTTGCTATAAATATCACTTGTCTATCTATATAAATCTACCTGTTGTATCGTATAGCATATCAGGGACATACAAAAGGCAAGTTATATGAACAAACTATAAATAAATGTAGAAAGAAGACATAGAAATAGGTTAAGCAGCATGGTTAGTGCATGCACCGATCTTTAAAAGAGTAAAACTTTCATTAGATTGTCATATATTGAACATTGTACATTAAGTAGAATCTCCTTAGACTGCATGGACTGGGCTCGACTGTTACATTTAGGTTGATTTACTTACTTCATATCGGGGGGATCCTTCGTAAATATTCTCTTCAGCGTACACACCATATGAAGGTACCTTACTCTAAGTCTTCCACCCTGCCAGTCTTAGTAAATCAGAGTGTTGATAGAGGTCTCTGCTGTGCCGCATCTCAGAATTCATTCACGAAACACTCACCCGGTGGCAGCCTCGTGCCATCTCGATCTACCGCCTACCGACGTGTTACGGTACTACTGCCACCATTTCCTCCTTGGAGTACAGATCCCGTTAGCATTCTTATAATCATGGCACCCTGATTGTTCCAGTCCAGCGTCTTCTGACTGACACGCACGACACAGCGACGCGCATAAAACATGGTTATTATTCTTACATGAAATTTTACTTCAGTCGTCATTAACGTATTGTCTCTAGCCAGTCCCGCTTTGAACAGAACTGCCTAAGATTGTAGTCTCCTTGTAGTTTGTGTTGTGTGCATTCTTGTTGGCGCCCTAAACGGGCAAGTCGTCTGCTGGGCAAAGCAGACGACATTTGGTCTGTTGTATATCTGGATGTTTCACAATCTCCCATCCACGATGGTGCTAACTACGTTTTATCAGCTAACCACAATCTACAATCATTCAAAACAAAATTACTAGTTGTACCCTTCTCACATGCAACGCCCGTAGATCACGTCACGCGTGACGTCAGACACCATGACACGAGTGTCTACAATCTAACCCAAGTACTTCATTCTGTACAAACTCTGTCCAGCTTTACATGTACATAAAAACTCGCTTGCCTCGTGGTCGTGTGCGGCAAAGGAGCACTGTTCTCAGCCCCGGGCCGATTTTGTGATTGTGCCTAATTGTAGTGTTCACATTCTTAATTCAGCGCAATATTAGATTTACTGTTTAACAACAAACTCATATTACCTAGTATTATTAACTGATATATAGAAAACAATATATACCTCGATCAGATTAAGAAGATCTCCTTAAATTTAAAAAACATGGAATTTGAAAAAAAAAAATTCTGATACTCTTACAAAGGATACCCAAATAGACCAAAATAAAATGCTAGGAATAGTGTTTTTGGGGAAAATAGCATAAGTGCTGGTATTTATTCAGGAAACGATGTTTCGACTATTACATTCTCTTTACATTAGCCTTAATCAAAGTAATCACTGAAACCCTTTAAGTGCCACACAACAATTTAAGCATCAACATTAGAAAGAACTTAGTGACCAGTGATCGTGCACCCTTTTGCACAGCTACATGGCCCTAATAGTTTTCTTTCTCTCCGCCAGGGGCATGAGTGGCACTTCGTGGCCGGGTCTCTTCCCACCCTGTACCGCCCCAATGCATGCTGGGGGCAGGAACCGGAAGTTAGTGGCCGCACACGCGCTCTATCTTTCTGACTTTTAAGTTGCCATGGTAACGGAGACGCCGCCTACAGGCAGTGGGATGAACTGAACAGTGTGTCTTTGCGCATGCTCTATTTAACCAGCCGACATGGATATAAAATGGATTCTTGACGATGTCCATCGAGATCATTTGAACACGCAAGCTTGTGAACTGCCCTGACGTCTTTGCACACAACACAGACATACTTGAGACACAATACTTGGTGTATAGCGTAGAGACATCCGCCGGAATGATGGCGTGTTTTCTGCTTGTTATATTGGGTGAAGAGCGTAACCACAATGATAAAATCTGTAAATTGACGTGAGGTTTGCCGGTATGATCCAATGTGGCAGCCGTTGTTTGTTGAGCCGAAGTAACAAATATTTTTTTAGGTTTGACCTTTGTCTTGGTCCTTTGTTTTTTTATTGATGCCAGTGACTCATAGTAGTGTATATTGGATGTAAGTTAGATACATATAACCTCGCGTTATATGAATGATGACTTTTTGCCCAGTTTGCTTAGTTTGTCCTTGATGATCTTTGAAGTGCTCCCGCCATCAAAAGTGAAGCTAGAACCAGGAAGATGCCCGTCATTCCTGATGTCCACGATAATGTTTAACGTGGTGTTTGATATATACTTTTCATTTACTAGAAAATGACCCTGTTGGGACAAGTACTTAATAACGAATAGAGTGTTTATGTTACAAAGTAGAACTAACTGTTTATACATTATACATGTAACATGTCTCAAACAAATCTGTGTAGAGTAACTGTCCACATCTATGGTGCTGACCCCCAGTGAGGTTATTCAGTCTCCAATTTTTTTGTGTTACAAATATACAAGTATATGGTTTTCCAAAGCACGTAGTGGGATGTTTTTGAAAATGTACTTAATTACCTTTATAAATAGAGTATAATCATTGTATGTAGAATATAGAACATATTATTAGCTTTTTGCTCATGTTTAGCCATCATACACGTAAAAGTAACGTTTATCTTATACTGAATGCATACTTACCAAAACAAAGCACCCGTCCACTATTTGTTCTTTATGTGCCATGTAATTTTCTACTTTACCAAAATGCTTAATCACGCTGAGGATGAAATGCATATTATGTTCATGTTTATTGTTTTTTATACCATGGACTTGTACATCCAAGTCTGTTGCACACTCAATCTTTGCTAAAACAATATAAAAGATATTTGCAGTATGATATTAATTTCAAATTGCTTTGCTTCATCAAAATCCAGAATATATGTAGTTGAACGAAGTTATTTTCATAGGATCTATCCTTTTTTCATTGTCATGCAATAAAATAATAGTAGTACAGCTTACACAATGTGTTTACAGCCATTGATTTGATCTAACATCAGTGACTCGTTACCGCGTGTCACAAGATGATATAGTGTCGCCAGTTTTAATTATCTGAATTTTAGAGTTATGGAAAGTACAGTTTTTGTCAGCCCTACTGTAAGATTTCGATCTCACTCATGATTTCATCATTACAATCAGGAGGAGAAAGTTGAACTACGCGACTTTTGAAGTTCATAGTATTGACACTAGGCGGAGGCAGTAGTCATGGAATGATTCAGCAAAGAGCAGCACGGAAGTTGCCTATACCATAGGGCCTTTCGTAACTAATAGCTATATTTATATGTTGTGAAAATCGTAACATTGAATATAAATGAACGAGTCAGATATATTCATCATGGCCAGATAACTTATAACAATCCATGGTTCTATTGGTTGTTCATCTATGAAAGAAGTTGTTTATGTGAAAATATCTAACTTTTGATGAGCTCACTAGTTGAACACTGGTAGGTATCATCGCTGAGGGGAACACACTAATTAGCCTTGCCTTGCTTGATCATCAGTAATGATACAGGCACCTTTTCAGTTGCACCGCTCTTATGAAAATAGCGGTACTTTCAACTGAATCTAAGTAATCCTGATCACAGTTTTTGGACTATTGGATTGAAGATATTATATGTATGGCTAAACTGGCCTGATATTGGGATATATTTTCCCCATTTCCTCTTATAGCACTCTGGGACTACAAGTTGATTTCCACACGCACACAGTTTCATTACTGTAACTGCTGTGCTCTGTCTTACACCAATCTGTACACGGTCACAGTATCAAGTCTGACGACGCTGATAAGACCGACCTCCAGTGCCTCTCCAGCCCTCAGCTCCAGTAAGACGCAGTTGTTACATTACAGCCACACGCTCCCCACACATCACCGGCGAGATTATACCGCTACCATGGCAACCGCGACCTCCAGTACCTCCATGGGCTGCTTCTAGACCTGGGCGTTGCCATGGTAATGCTGCCTGGAAGCCCGGCCTGTGCTTATTTATTCTGGATGGTATTTAGGTAGCAGGGTGGGAGCTGGAGTCGAGGAGGTAGCGCTGTGTGAGCGCGGGCGGCTTGAGGGAGATGGGGCGAGGAGGGTCCGTGGGGGAGGCGTAAGCTGGCTGGAGTACCTGACATGAGTTGGGGGTTGCATGGCGGGGTGCAGGAGGAGGGGCACACATCTGCTATCAAGAGCCACGTGCCCCCCCCCCCCCACACGCGCGCGTGGAGACGTATCCCTTTTCACGTGCAGCCCCGCGCGGCGCCATATACGGCACGCGCCCCGACGCCTCAGCCAATCACTACTAGCGACACGGCCAACTCGGGACGCGCGGCTGATATAACGGAAGTTCCTATTGGTTCGCATAGCGCTAGGAGTCTCCTGCTGCGTCTCCCGCCGTCGTGTGGAGTCAATGATGCCAAGATTCACCGGCGCTGCCTGAAAAATAATGAACCGTGTCACCCCCCTCCAAAGATATATATTCAAACATTAGTAATTATTTCTGTAAAGATTAAAAAATTTTATCCTCAGTTTAGGAAAATAAAGAGCTACTTAAGTGGTTTATTTTTTACGATAAGATATGGAAGTGAGTTTCGGTGTAAGGGCGGCTGAGGCTGCCAGTAGGGGGTAGTGCTGGTTCCACGCGCTCCCGCTAGGGGGCGGCACGGCTGACCACTATAAAACGCACGTGGAGCCGTGAGCCCGGCAGCAGTTAGGGAGAAACCTTAGAGCCGTTACCATCATCATCAAGCACTCTCCACCAAACACCAGGGCTGCATGCATACCTATCACCCACCCGGATCCAGGGGTGCCCTCCACTAGTGCCGTCTCTGCCCCGTAACCCCCGGCGGCACCATGGACGACCCGAGGGCCACCTCGGATGCCGTGTCCGAGTTTTCGGACCTTTCGGAAACCCCCTCGACCACGACCATTAGCACTATCGCAGTCCAGGCGGGGAAGGCCAAGATCGTGCTCGCCGTGCTCCGAGTAAGTTGACCACTCTGTCTGAGTGACCTTTCACCCTCCTCCTGCTCCTCTGTGTCCCGCCTGCGTCATGCGTCCGTCAATACGTCACACGTCAGTCCGTCATACGTCGTCTGTCTCTAGGGACGCCACGACCCGGACGTAATTGCGTCATGGCGGTGTTTACGTCATAGGGGCGGACCCAGGGAGCGCCAGTAGAAAATAGATGTAGTCTTTGTCTTGTGTCCGGTACATGCACCCTGTCCTGCTGTTGTCCTCCATGATCGTTATATATATATATCATTAGACGCCCCTTCTGTAGTAGAAAGTGCGATTGGCGTTAGGCATATCAGTAAAACGTAGCTAGAGTCTATCCATAACATCCACAGGTTTTTCCGACAAATGAAGGAATCCCGACATTGCATACACCAGCAACTCTAGAATATATATCGATTCATAGCCATTCTATTCCAAAATAGTGTTCTTAATCATAAGTGTTTCCGATGTTTTCTCCAGTCCTTACTTTCATCACTGGATCAAGATTAAAGCAATAGGAAAATATAGAAGCAACATGCAGAAAGAGCAGAGCTCAGGATATAGGCTACAGCTATAGAATATAATATTTAAAGTTGCAAGCCTCTGATTTCAGTAATTCAAATAGATACATGTAATTTATACCACATACTGGGTATAAAATGTTCGGCAAGTAAAAGAAATACTGGCCCGACAGGAAATTTGATAGATAAATCTCAGTGGCTTCTATGTCTCTCAAAGATCTTCAGAATAGTACTCACAATGAAAGGATATGTCAAAAGACGTTCGCAGTATATAAACCAATCCAAATTAGTCGTAAAACTTAATGGTGTGTGGTTAAAGTGAATCAACAAAATCAGGTTTCGATTCGGGAAAAGAATTTGTGTAATGTGACTGCTTAGCCTCAGTGATATGCAGTCTGCAGCGTAGCTCTTAAAAGAAATTTATGCTAAACTCCCTTTAGATAACCCGTCACGTTATTCAAAACTCTTCTTATTGTAACATGCATTTCGATTATGTTATGCCTCACCGGTGTCAACCAGTCAGAATATAGTTTACATTGGAATCCATAGTTAATGCATGGTATACGACCCACGTTATTCACCCGCCGTGTTAAACATCGATTATATGGGTGTCATTCATAATTTAGCTTCCACTCCAGTCTTCGTATTCTGTACAAGTGTCTCACTGCGCTCTATGGGAGAAGAATTCTTAACGGACTAGGCTTGGAGCCTTGAGAATCCACTAGCACGTCTTTAGCACTGGAGGCAGAGCAGTGGATGTTTCGTTAAGAATTTTTCTCCATAAAGCACAGTCAGTGTACAGAATACGAGAATGCGAGATCTTATGAGAGGGGTGCATGAACTACAGTTATTGGACTGATACATCACTTGTCTCGCATGAGTATTGTTCGGTAGTCTTCAGTTCTTCTTGTTCGAGGTTGGATGTAAAAGCCATCTTTCTGTCTATGGTATCATCAGTGTATTTACAAGTCCTCTTTCTTTCGGTTTTAATTACCGATTGAAAGCAATGGACAAAACACGATCAGACTGATTTGATTTATGTTTGACTCTGTTTTTGTGGTATCTATGCATTGTCATATGTGTAGAAAATTCATGGAATTCACCTCTTGCACATGAAGAGCACTGAGGTTATGTAACTAGTGACAGCCTGCTGGTACCAGCCAATGTACAGCATTCCAAAGCGAGGCGTATTCCGTCGAAGTGAAATACTTAAGTGAGTATCCCACCAGTTAGGCATTGAACAGGCCTTGAGCAGACCTTTTAGTTAGCCCGGCGCCTGGCGACCTTGTCAGGAAAATTCGTAAAAATTCGTACCATGTAAAGACTTCTTCCACCACCCAAAAATGCCATACGATATGTCCCGAATCTCTGAGAAATCTCTATAAACATTTCGTAAAGTATTGCCTACGATTTTCCTCTATTTTACTAAATCTCTCTGCAAATTTTAAATTTTTAACTTTCCCAGCGATATTTAACAGATTTCGCTGTCGTCAGACATGCTGGTTCTCCTAGTCCGTCCATCAGACATGGAACTGACCTATTCGTTGTAATTGTCACTAGTCAGTTCGTGCAAAGCCAGCACTATTCCAGTCTCTAGTTTTATTGAAACATTTATGATCTAGATAATAATATATTAATGATATGTATATGTTTCATTTCTATCATCATAATTGATGTATATCTAGTGCATTATAAGTTTCTAATGTAAAATATAGAAATAAGACAGTTTTACCAAAGAGCTGTACTGGGTACCCTCATTGAGCGAGAAATGGCAGTGATCTCCAGAGTCTCCGACAAAATTTGGCCAATATATAATTATTATTTCAGGTTGTTTGTTAATATCCACAAAAAAGACAGAGAAACTGATTATGGTTAATGACATTTTATTAGGGATTCAGTTGGACATCGAGATCGGGGGTGGGGTGGGGTGGGGGGTGGGGGTGGGGGGGGGGGGGGGGGGTTAATAAATAATGTTAATGACTTCTTCAGGCATTAGGATGTTTATTATTTCATCTGATTATTACTTCTGAGATGACAAATTAGGACCCTTAGACATACACTACTGTAATATTAGAGGGGAACTTTGTTCCGGTGAAAGAAAGTCAGAGTTACGAGGTAAGGCTCAGAAATATCACTGCCCTCGGCCAAGGCTGCGGGTAGTAATTTGTCTGAGTCTTACTGGGTTAATTTGACTTTATTTTACTAGTACTTGGTTTCCCAGTCCGATATACATTCAAATATCAATAAAAAGAATGGCCAACAAACCATGGCTGATCTATATCGAGTGATTGCCACTTCTCTGCTTTTGTCTCGCTGGTATCCCGCTTGTGTCGTAGTGACAATGCTTGTTGCTATGTGACAATGTCACGGCGATGTTATAGCTGCATCGATGTTGTATGTTTACATTTTGCAGGCTTCGAAATTGCGGTGATTGCGAACTAGACAATCATTCCTATTAAACTTTTATTCTTACATTGATGTCCATCATGAGTTACCTCCATACTTACTTGTTATATAATCAGTACTATCGATGTCGTACTGAGGAGTTGCAGGGACTTATTTGGAATTTTGCGCTGGCATCCAGAGGCGCATACTTGACGTTTAACACACATAAAAATGCAATAAGAATAAATTAATTGAATTTCAATAAAACTTCGGAAAGTGCCAATATTCAAACAAAAAAAAACCGGAAAAAAACAAATACAAAATGCTGGTTCATGTTTAATACATTCTTAATCTTTTTTTAAATGATATTTAAGGTGGAACCAGGTACAGCTTTGTCTCCTCTTGGGCTGCCCCCTGGTCTTGATTTAGTCTAAAGATGCGTCAGAAATTAATAGAAATGATAATCAGTAATCGTTCTGATAGTAATTATGTACAACTTCTACATTGACAGTGACATCTTAGTGTGGGAATGGTGGTGGGGGGGGGGGGGGGGGGCGCAAGAATAGACTATGGGTGCCACCCCCCCCCCCCCCCCCCCCCCCCCCACACACACAGACACACACTTCATATGCGTGTGTGTGTTGGAGAGGAGATTCACATTTAGCTTTTGCTCAACTCCTGAATTAGATTAAACACTACAAAGGCTTATGTATAATGAAATCGATATTCTAAGGTTATTCTTGAGAACTTAAGCCGATGGAGTTAGATACAAAGGGCAGATGGTAAGACAAACCCATGTCACAACCTGCGTCCCCCCTCGCTCTTTGTTGACCATGGTAACAGTTACCATGGTAGCGGTATCGTTGAGTTGCTGAGGGAGGCCGCTACCTTCTGGGTCAGCCGGGGCCGGTGTCTAAGGCAGACTAAATATTGTGTGTGGTGGCGAGGATGGGTAAATATAGAGAATACTGACTTGTGTATCCTGCTAATACATAGCCCTGACCCGCCGGTGTACTCTCTACATGGTATATACGTGTATACAACACGTATATATGTACGCCGTATACACGTGCTATTACCCATAGGGCAGTATGGATGTAATCTTATCAGAGGTAATGCATTATAATACTACACTATGATAATATTATCAGTGTAACTTTCAGTTTGTATTACATCTGAGTGAAATTGCCTGTATACTATAAAACCATGTAAAACAAAAAAAGGAGCGTTATTAAGCTTTTCGAAGATAATAGCAAATAAGCAACATACACTGAAAAGGTAAAATAAAAATGCGTGGATTCTCGCTTGAAAAGATGAGCTGGTGCACCCATCCAATTCGATAAGAGAACAGAACAAGGGTGAGAAGGTTTTTGCAAATGGATGAAAGAGCCCCCTCCCCCTCTTAGGCTTGGAGAAATGTTAGCCACTGAGAATTCTGTGACAGATAACACGTACTTGTCCTGTGCTGTCCTGCAAGGTGTGCGAGCCTATCACAATCACAACTAGCTACTTCATAAATCAAAACAATTGCATTCAAATAGTAATATCATTAAGCATCAGATGTCACTGTTCAGAGCCGGTTGTATTGAAAATGAGGTGTGCGCAATTATCTAGAGTGGGTGGCAAAGGAACAGGCCTTAAACATGTCCATCTTCAGTATCGTATTTACGTATATTATTTTAAAAAGATGGATGAATCAGTGAAAAACCTTTATGATTTCATTTTATATTTGGTTATAGGGGATGGGGGTTAGGATATGAAGACGGTGAGTCAGGGGGCAGGGCTGTGTATCAGGTAGAAATCAAAACGTGGGGGCTGAGATCGTCATGAACCGATCACCACGCCCCCTGGTGACGTCATTGCTTAACTGTAACCGATATAAACGACCAAGTACAGCACTAGAGAGAATGGAGGTTAGCTTTAGTTCTATCTGATAAAAGGTCAGAGGAATACAAGCTTCCCATCAGTATGTAATGCGAAATGGCGCACTTGCATACTGCAGTGTCAATACACAAAGAGGAGACGCGAATAGAGCTGATCGCTGTATAATCGGCCACATTTACTGTCGCTAGAGTTTGATGTATGGTTCAGTCTGCACGAATTGATACCAACTTGACAATGCCATTGCATCACAGAAAATAAGACTAAGGAGTCACGGCAGCCTGGGTTAGCATCCTACGTGAACCTCTGTTTAAAACTGCAGCGGCGTGGTTCAATCGGTAATGTTTATGACTTCAGCCACAGGGTCTGGAGTCCTACAGTGTTGGACCCTCATCTTATAACCATAGATTACATCTCACAGTTGATAAGCGCTGACTGCTAAGCCCATATCAAACTGAAATATATTAGCATTTAGCATGGGCAACATTACTAAGAAACTTGGGTGGTACATGAAATATTCCCATCAGTAGTAGGCTATTGTGGACTGTTTCTCTACCATTGGTCAAAGTATCACAGGAGGCTGAATAATCATGATGTTTGGTGAAGGTCGAGATTCCATACTACAAGGAAGCAAACGCGCAATGAGGTTTTTCTCTCATGGACCAAGGCCTATGCTAGAGCTTGATCATAAGTGATAGTCCGGAAATGGCTAGTGCTAGCAAAATAACACTGACCCCAATATTGAAAGGAATCATCTTATATATCGTAACATATGAGTCTGTTGGAGGAATACGTCCCCTCTTTTGTATTGCGTAAATAGTTAAATTTCTCAGGGTAATTTAGCAACACTTTGATTTGCTAATTAAGAGTGGCTTTAAGTAGCATTCCCACCTTTTCATATTATCGATAAATTGGCAAATACTTTAGGCATCTTGATTACAAATGGTAAGTGCCAATGGGTGATGTAGAGTTATCCCCTCAGAGGGAGGGCTATACCCACTGCATCAGGAAATATATATTTATATCTCTTCGCAAAGTCATTCTATGTTATGAAGTGAATTTATCGGGGTTTGGGGTAATTGTTTAAATTTTGGTATCTTTTGGTATTTTCAATACCTGGAGAAGGAAACAGGCTTTCGGGGCAGGTCATCATAAAAGCCACCAGTGGTTCTCGTACGTGCAGGTTGTCAGATTAAATAGGAAAAAAACAATAGGATCCCCAGAGTCAGACCGAACCTAGGTCTATAAAACACGCATAGTTTACACGCCTCCACTTAACCCCTGTGGCCTCGTTTTTTGGACTCTAACGTGTCGCATATCTGTCATGCGCACTCAACTCAGTACGTCAGATTCGCAGTGCATGCTGGATCAAGTTCCGGGGGCGGATTTCGCTGGTCCCCCTCGTGCTACCCACCGCAGGAGGCACCGCTGGGGGTCACACGCCGGAAACCAGCCTGATCTAGGCCATGTGACGTGGGGTCAGTTCTAGGAATTCGCGGAAGGCGCGCGTGCCAGGAAGTTGAGAGGGCGTTGTGGTGGGTGGGACTGGAAGGCGGAGAACCTACGTCATTGGTCTCTCACTGAACGCGCAGCACTTTAATCTGCTTCACTAGAAATACCCTGCTGTTAGCACTTGTAGGTTTACTCCTAGAAATCCTAGAAATATGGAATCATTGCTTTCAGTAGTATCGGCGGAATGGCTAAGATCTTATGCTATAATAATAGCCAGTGTCAGATGAGGCATAAGACAGACCTTTAGACAGAGGAGTGGGCCTGAGACTTTTACCATTCACAAACGAGTGTATTGCCGATTGAGGTATTCCGTCCAGCTCACTGATTGACTGACTGACTCACTGACACACCAACTGACTTACCGTCTGACTCACTATCTTACTGACTCATTGACTCACGAAGTGAATTACTGACTGACTGAATTACTGACTGATCACAGGATGACTGATAGACGTACTTCGTCATCGACTGCTCTGCTTACTGACTGATTGAATAACTTGATGCCTCATTGCCTCGCTGATTGACGAACTACTGACAGATTGACTGACTGACACATCAACATACTAATTGAATGCTCTACTGACAGACGAACCTATTGACTAACTGACTGATTAACTGGCCAGGCACTCAGTCATTCATTCGTCAGAGATGACAACTTTTCACTTTACCATATAAATCGGCTTTTCATTTTTGTTAATTAAGCCACATCAATAAACAGCAGTACTGCACCCAACAAACCCTCAGCCCCTAGCAGTGGCTAACAAAGACAGGTATTCCATATTTTCTAGTCCACGTTGAAAATAAGTTTCAGTTTATTCTGACCCCAGCTGACATCCCTGAGTTTTGTTTTTATATCAAATGAGCTCTCAAGAAAACTGACTATTCGATGGAAGAATACTTATTGGATGAACATTTTTACATGACTTTCATATATAATATATATGCATCAACAAAACCAAAAAGTATGTGCTAGTAGAAATCCTTAAGAGCTCAGAGACCCTATACATAGAGAGTGGGAGGTCTGAGGGTAAACTCGGGTAATGAAAACCACATTGGGCAGACCTTACCCCGTGTATGTGAGGGTAGAACGAGTACCATCGCCAAGAGCTATAAACTGGAGGAAGTAACCTGTAATGCTGCACTACTCTGGGATATCATTTCTTGACTTAATCGCCGTTAAAATAGTCCCTTATGCATTGCGGAGTAATACGTTCATATTGCTTTAAACGAGTCTTGACAATTTTTCTGATTCCTATCTTCATATTCATATGGCTTAAAATAATGAGTTTTTTGTGAGAGAAGGAGCAATGTGGTCCATCATTTTTGTGTAAGAATAGAATAGATAATACAGACTGGTGTCGCTTGACATGGGTCTTGTCATGATTCAACCCTCTCACCAATCCAAACAGGATGGAGACTCTTTGAAGACTGAACAGAGTTGTGCATTTCAACTCAACTAGTCTTTTATTATCCACCTAATACAAAGTGTCCATAGTAAACCTATAGGAACTCTGTATCGTCATACCGGGCGCATACAGATATGTTGTATGCTCCAGGCTGCAAAAAAAGGTGCATACGGAAAAACAGTGCATATAAAAAAAATAATGCATAACTAAAGTGAACTAAGATCGGCACCCCACTAATTGGATAAGGGCGGATGATTTCAGATAAAAGTGATCGTATGCTTCTGGGAGTTGACCCTACGCAATATCCTCGCATGCGCTTAGGTATTACTACGCGTCAACTCCTCAGAGCATATGGCCGCTTGTATCTGAAACCAGTCAATATTGTGTATGTATACATTAGTCACTTGTTGTTCTATTATCCACCTAATACGGAGTCTCTATACTAAACGTATAGCACCTACAGATCGCTACTGAGTAGAATACGGGAAGCCGTATTCTACTCAGTAGCACACGGAAAGAAGATTCCCTAGCATAAAAAGTAGTGCATGAGAAGATCGGCGGCTATTTTGCCTTTCTTTGATGACCTATATTTGAAATTCTGGATGATAAATACAATATTATCATGATTCTTATCACTACGCAATATCCTTGCATACGCTCGGATATTGCTACACATCAACTACGTGGAGAATACGACCTTGCAAATCAAGATCATGGTAATATTGTGTATTTTTAGACCAGTTTTCGACACTGGTGGAGAACACCAGACTTCCATAAAAGTAAGACCATCATGATTAAACTGTCACCCCAGCAACAGAGCCTTGTTGTGGTGTCAAACTCTCCTATACTTTCCTGTCCAGGAGAGACGGCAGCTGATCAAGCAGATTCTTTGTGACAGACACATTGATATAGCACTTCGATGGTTTATCATAGTTAGCTTTATTTTCTATTTTCCCTTTGTCTTGCACCTTCATCGTCTCATCTACTTAAATGAAGGCGTAAAAAGGGAAGGTGAATAAGGAAAACAAAGCAACTATCTTCTAGATTGGGGTTTTATTTTTTGGGGGGTCATCTATGCTTTTGCTGCACTTAGAGTCATACCACAGTTTTAAGGAATCTATGAGCTGAGGACATACAGCAAGTGAAACAGCGGCATGACTGAGACGTGAACCCTCGACCACAGAGTGTGCAGTTCAGTGCACGACCTCCTGCTCCACACTACTTGACTATAGTGTGCACAGTACTGTTCATAGTTAACCTGGAAGCCCTGACGAATGAAGGTCGTTCCGGTCGTTGGCACTAGAACAGTGTTTAGTCTGGGTCCTCCTCATGTTTGTGCTCTAGCACTGTTCTGCCGATGTCATGTAAAATAATATACCGACTGATTCGGTATCCTGTGGAGAGGTTAATATATCGGGGGCATCTAATTATAAGCATCATTTCCAAGCTCTTTCTGGGTTTTTTTTCAATTTGCTCTGTCAAAAAGTGACATGTCGTCTAATTCATATTCCTTATCTGATGATGTATGCCACAACATCTAATAATCAAGAGAAAATGATAGAAAATACCCCCCCCCCCCTATTATTATTATTACCTACTATATCTAAAACGGTAGAATTTTGTGATATCCGCTTGGAGTTGCTGCCGTACATAGAGACAAAGTGAACCAGACCTAGGCATGGAGATTGAAGATCCACGAGAGTGAGAATCTCGTGCAGTTCTTAACTGAATCCTGCTACTCTTTTTTGTGTTTGTCTACACAGATGTACTTCTATCCTTAGGATTTGTTTCTAGCCATACTGAAAACATGATTTAGAACTGTAGTTTTCTAATCTACCTTTCTCGTGAGAAACCAATGAGATTACATTTCGCTGGTTCCCTACCATGGTTCTGGTAGCCCTTTCAAAACTCCGCTGACAACATCCCCCCACCCACCACCACTCCAGCCACCACTCTAAGTATTTGACTCGCTCCAGACATCTAGCTCTGTGGAGCAGTCAGCAGAGTGTTCGACTAGGGATGCGGGTGTAGGGAGTTCGTCTCCCGTATTGGCTTTTGACTTTTCGGGTTTTTTAAAAAATATTTTCCCCCCTAAATCGGACCCGACGAAGTCGCTAGATATTTTTTTAAAACCTTTATTTAGACTGGAGCGGACTCAGACTTACGCCTGGTTTCAATGTCCTTCCAGTTTACATTCTTTTAACATTCTCTCATCTTTGGCAATTTTATGAAGCAACATATTTACAGATTCAGAATAATTATACATATATATTAGTAAGAGTTTTTGCTTTAAATCAGAGTACAATAATCCTAGTTTGGTTTAGTTGGGATTATTGGTCATTTATACAGTAGCAAATGCCAAGATATCACAATGAAAGCAAACCTTATGATAATAGAATGACAGAAAAGGGAGACAGTTCAGCAGAATAACTGGTTATTGATCTTTGGTCATTAACTCCGGTGCTCAGTGTCGCTATAAAGGGTCAAAGTAATTAAGACCACGAACACACGTTTTGATATCGCTGCTATCGATAAACATCGATACTCTATTAACTGCATGTGAATTCTAGTTGATAAACTATCAAAATAAACTGGCTATATTATAGAGTAAACTGCCCTCATAGATAGGAATCGTCCAGAACGTACCGGTAGGCAGGCTGGGCTCATTTTAAGCGGGGATGCCGCACGTGTTTGAGACCTGAGATTGATCCTGTTCTTAATCCCCCTGTGAGCACGTCGGGGGTGCATGTGGGAGGGGGTGAGTGGATGTGGGGGTGCAGGTAGAAGGAGGCATCGTGAGGGCGGGTACAGCCGCACCCCTCGCTGCCCTGCCCAACCCTGCCTCGCCCTGCTTATGGGCGCCCTGTGAGAATGAGGCTGGATCAGTGATCCCTCTCTCCTTCTACGTCAGCGTCTGCTTGTGTAAAGGGTCTGAGAGCTGAGATATATTCCTAGACGATCACAAAAAGTCTGAATTCTGTGTAGAGGTCACGAATAGATGAACCATCTGGGAGTGACCTTTTAAGTCCTAGACTCCAGAATCCAGTACTCGCAACAAGTATCTTCACCTATATTAAATATGAAAATACATACCTGCAGAAACTGAAATTTAAAGAGGGCAACATACACTCAAAGATGGTGATAGAGAATGCAGGCAATTGTTGTTTGCCTTATTCACTAACACTATTGAATAGTATGGTTTGGTTATCTGCACCAAGACGTCTAAGCCATCCCCGATATATTACACGTGACAGATATTTCCATTTGTTCTGACCCAACTGACATCCCTGGATTTGAGGGATATCGAATTCTGTCACTTTTACAATTGACATATTTGTCACACATCTATCTCATTTCTGAAACCGGGAATCAAACAAGAAACATTTATTTGGCTACTCACTCGTTCCCAGTCATAAGTGATGCTCAAGCAGCGAACCAGGGGTAACTCCAGAGCGGTTTTACTCATAAGAGGCCAGGAATCTTCACATTCTGCTGAAATGACGAATTCCTTTACCGACGAACTAGCTGGAAATACTGGCGCGAGTTTTCACTTGGTAAAAGTTGTCTGCCTGCTGATCTCACTGAAGTCAGACTGAATAAGACTTGAAAAAAAAGTGATCGGCTGCTGTTGCCAAGCGCGATATCTCAGTTTTGCTTTGGACCATACGGTAGTCACCGATACACATAGATCGCATTTGAATTAAAATACCGGCGGGCAATTACATAGACGTATTGGGAGAAATAGTAGTTTTTGTATGATAATTTTCTGTTAAAGGCACTATAACTTTGGTGTCTATTTAGATATCGAAAGGTGATTGTCAAGTCTTGTATCTGGTTATGATGTTGTTGTTTCTGGTAGTGACGGATAAAATAAGACAAAGTGTATGAAGTCACAAACAAATAAAAGATGGCAGAACTATATATTTCTCGTAAGCCTACACTGAATTACCCCCATGTTTGCCAGAGCTGCCACCTTTAAATCAACAATAGAAGCCACATCAATCGACTTTTAGATCTTTGAAGATGTTAGACTGTGTCAAATATTAGCGTCGAACGTTGGTTAATGAATACAATTTGAACTGGTTCCGGTATGTATTTGTGTTTATCTATGGCAGCTCTGTCTGTAGCTACTTTTATTTTCCTCTATGCGTTTTGCTGCAACTCAAACTCTCATATATGGAAATTACGCATCTGATATTGTGTCAGGGACATGGATTGAAATTATCCAAGAAAACGGATAACATTTAAAAAACATAAACTTTAGCTTTTTGTAATCTGCGATATAGCTAATCGGGCGTGGCATAGATATGTATGATAGCAATGGCAAACTCGTGTTTGTCGGATTTATAAGTTATGAGTGAGAGGTACCATAAATTCAGAACCATGCTCGTGTATGATAAGGACTGCTGTGCTATGCATGATGAATCGCCTTCCCAACTTCATTCGACGAATGTCTACTAGCAATAAGAGCACAATTTCTCTTCTGTAGCTACCTACCCGTGTACAACTGTCCCCTATTCGCCACGCATCTCGATATTGCAGGTCTAATAGTATAGATAATGAAGCGTGTTGTAAAATTCATGTTCTGTTAGTTTCACACTTCACAAAAAAGTCTCTGAGAATGACGGCTCATTACCTCAAAAACGCTATTAACGCGCTCATAGTAAAAGCATAAGTTGTTGATACAAATATTAAGTTTTGTACTACTATACTGTTGCATGGCCTTTAACCATTAAAGATAGCCAACTACATTGAACATAAATATCCTTCGGTGGGATTAGACATTTCCTTCCGGCATTATTCCCATGTCTATGCTATAACAGGTATGGGGTAGTAGGATACTGCCCCAATGATATTGCTGAAGATTACGGTTTTAGTGCGTGCTATACTTCCGTACGACTAGCTGACCTGTGACCATTGATTGTGACAAGCTATCATTGGTGTTGGCAAAAAGACAGTTCTGTGTTGTTGGACCAGCTAGTTAATTAATGGTTATTAAACTCCAAATAAGTGACAACTTTTGTAATTGTCCTCTTAACTGAGAACCTGCTATTGTATGCGCGTGTACTTTCAATATGAAATGAATTACTGCAATTCCGTACAGGATCCACGTTTCCATCCCAAGATACATTTTTCGTGCATTACGTTTTTCTCGGCGTGTCATGAAAGGTTAGCCTGTGTTTTAGCCGCTGATGTCACTACTAGGTGTAGCTCCGTCTATCTCAGTCCTGGTTTATGGGAGTCGCTCCAGCCGGCGGGGGCGGGGCGGCACCTGGCGGGGTATTTATACACTAGGCCGAGTTCGCCGTTCTGAGCTGCTCAGTCATGGGGCACCAAGTGTCAATGTGATTGTTAAAAAATAAGGCAGTAATCCGTATGTAATTCTATTGCAAGGGAAGGAAAAAATTTGAAGGGACCACATAGAACGAGATATTATCTTTTGAGTCCCCCCATACATGTTCGGTTATAACGATTATCCAAAAACGTATATCGTCCAAAGTTAAAAAAAGTGTGCCATACCTGAAATAAGTATGAAAAGGCTATTAAGCCGCGCTTGCTGTCGACTAGGAATCATAAGGTCACTGGGCAGAATCCCCAATATGCCACTCTACAGCCGACATGATTGTCATTCTCATCCCATCAATTTAACCTCTCCATTACTTAATCCTGGTTGTTTTCCCATGAAAAGGGCACAAACAAACCAAAGTTAAAGAAGCTTTGAACTTCTTATGAGGTGCACATTGAAATGAGTGGTTTAGAGAAAAATTAGGAAAACCATTAAGAAATACACTGGTTTTTAATTTCACACATTTCTTAGCTATATAGAGGAGACTGAGGTATGCTAAGTTACAGAGAGGTCAGGGGAGGACTAGTTTTGTTTGTGGTGGATCTGATGTAATGAGTTTTAGGAATGACAGAAGAACGAGTCCTCACACAGTGGTAAGTGGGGCTGGGAACTTGTAGGGGTAGGTGTTTAGAGTGAGAGAACGGGCGGTATGTGAAACGTGCTCTACAGGATTGAGCCTACACCTCCATACCAAATTACAACATACCAAAGTACACCCAGGAAAGCATCACCTTTGCCAGCGCAAAGCACGATCTCTCTCTCTATATATAAATATAAAGAGTTCATATTCCGGTAGTCAGATAGTAAAGGCAATAAATGTATTGTGATCCCATTGATAAATACATGTTTAAATCTGTGTTCTAATAATCTGAGGCTCTAGAATGCCAATAATTTATATGTTTGTTTTCCTCGCTGATGTGATGCCCAGACAACTATCGCAACAGCTGGGGTATGAACCTACATGCAAATTCCACTATTGATATAACTATTATTGAAGGCCACAGATACTTTAGTAAGTGAGGGGGGGAGGGGTATGCCTCATCCAGTCTTCTCTGTGTGAAGATATGTGCATGAATTGGAAAACAAGTTTTGTTTAATAGTATAGATAATAGTAGGCCTACTGCTTGCCGTGACATGATCCTGGCGTAAGCCCCCATAAGCCCAGCATAATCAGAATAGAAGTGTTTCAGGGTAATACAAAATATATCTGAATGATAATGGGAAATCCATTACAATGGTTACGGCGTAAACCAAAGCATTGACAATTGGTACTTATATCAATATATATCTATTACTCTGATTAAAACTGGAGTCCATGGCAGAATCTACTGATACTTGGTCGCACATCCAGGAGACAGCGTAAACTGGCCAACTTTCCCGTGCAATTGATTTCGGGTAGAAACTATTTCTCTATCGTTCTTGTCAGATTATGACGGTAATTAGATTCCCTGTCATAACTTACACCTAGACTTTTATAGATATTTAACATATGTACATGAAGCTCACCAAGTTATATACTGCTTGCTGCTGGACATGATTACTAAAGACATTTTTTACCGAAGTCGATTATCTGTTTATTGGTTTGAGACTTATACATATTTGAGTAAAGTAAACCTAAGTAAGTCTAAATGAACAAATTGGACGTTAAACTACCCAAACAAACAAGCAACAAATAAACTGTCAATTGGTATTTGCAGGACATACCCCCTCCCCTTTTCACTTAGATCATTTAAAGAGTACCATATTCTGGTAGCTTATCAATCGATGAATATCGATGAACTAAATGACATGATTGTAACATAAATGTAAATAGTTTCGTAACTTGGCTGCTATAGATCGTGGCCAGATCGTACATAACATGGTATGCTTATTGACGTATGATATCCATGCCAACTAGCATGCATGACAGGATTTAGCATGTAATTATCTCACCTCATCAGGTCAATCGAAATTGCTTCTATGAGGTACTGCATTCTATAAATCAATATTTATATATATATATTTATATATTGTACAGATATACACAGACGGGGTATATCTTACTATAAAATAGAGATGGCGCCACTGACGGCCCTATCCTACTAGCGCCACCAAGCGCCACCAGAGTCAGGTATGAGGAGCGCGAACCTACAAGCGTCACTCACCTGCCGAAATTTTTTATATATATATGTGTGTGTCTGTGTAATATATCGGGAATCAAGAAGCAGTAGCCATGTTTATAGAGAAGTGTATGCCTCTGAGTATGTATCCAATCATTAATCTATGTTCTTCAGAGATGGGAATATGTTATTTGATCTGTTACAATGTAGTATTAATTGTAGTCCAATCGTTGTTATATGCACATGCTACATACGACTAAAGTATTTATTCCTTACAAAACAATGAATGGATCAGAGCATATATGTCCCGTTACAAATCTATATATCTCCTTCCCCTTTGGTTACTTGTGGGTCCCTGATCCCTTTAGTGGTGTGGGGACCCATTACTTGCCGTAGGAAATATAATCACTCTACTCTAAATATGCACGGCTGATTGTACTCTTTCTGTATATATATGATCTGTTACAGATGAGTATTGTATTTATTATATCGTCTACTTTCATCCTTACAGAGCACTGAATGGATCACAGTGTATGTCCCGTAATAAATCTACATCTATATATGTATTAGAATATAATTATCAGACTTTAAAAATGCAGTAATGAGTGCCCTCTAACCGCATAGATAAATGTCATGATTGTTACAGATGAACATTGTATTAATTCATTGGTTTGTTTTCATCCTTACAGAGCAATGAATGGATCAGAGTGCGCATCCAGCAGATGGAGCCCGACCTCATGGAGGTTGGGTCGTCGCTGGAGGAAGCGCGCGCTCTCCGCCGTGAGCACGACGAGCTACTCATGAAACTCAATGTGAGTAACTCACTATTTACTCATACACTATCAACGTTAAACCGAAATCAGGGATGGAGCTTTGCACACATTTGTGGTTTTTCCTCTAAATTCGAAATTAAACCTTTTCTAGGATATCCTTCCAAAACTGCTAGTTTACCCAGCTGTTATGCATGAGGAAGACCCATATTTATGGTCTTAATATCTTTAAGTATTTGAAGGACAATAAAGAAAGTAGAATGAAATTATAAGAAGTGTGATATATATATTTTTTTTAATGATTTGGCTTCCGACATATTTGTCTAGGCAGACTTACATCCCTGAGTCATACTACAGTTAATTCCCGTTACAACATGTACGGTTATAATGTAATAGTGGAACAAATTAAGATTGCCATCGTGTTAAGTCATCTCTGAAAGGAAGGCTGAGGTAGAACATATAATAGGACTAGATTTTCAAATTGATGTTGACAGGCAGGTAGAATCAAGCTTTCTGATAATGATGAACTTGTATATGTGATTATTCATTAGTTGACCTCAACGTCAGACACTTAGAGTAAGCGGCAATACATACACTATTGGAAAGACAACCGCCCATGAGAGATCATATGAATCACGGATAAGTGTAAGGGGGGGGGGGGGGGGGGGTTAATGAGGGCAGTCCACCGCTCTATCAGAGTGGGAGGAACGACTAAACCCCACTGTCTCCATACATCCATCAATCCCACGCCCTAACATGATAAAGATACCAAACAGGATTTATTCAAATCAAACTTAGGGAGGGGTGTCAAGGTTTCGCCAATATAGGCTCATCATGCAACTTGGGAAAAAAGTATCCAGGTTCTAATCAGCAGAGTCTTGAACTATTCGGTATAGTCTGGATCTACTTAAGACAGATTTGATCTGATCAACTTGATCTGGATCTTCTCGAAGCGGGACCGAGCTGTTCACTGTTGTCTGGTTCTGCTCATTGCAGCTTAAGGTTGTTTAGTATATCCTGGTTCTTTTCAGTGCAGCCGTCAGCTGTTCAGTATAGCCTGAATACGCTTAGAATTATTCATTCGTGTTCTGGCTCGATACACACTGATTTGAGTTGTTCAGTGTTGGCTAGTTCTGCTGAGTGCACCTTTAATCTAGTAAGATTAGTATTTTTCTGCCCATAGCAGCTTTGAGCTGTTTAATGTAGACTTTGGCTGCCTTGCCTATTTTTAGCTGGACACTAAAGTTGCACTGCTTAGTACATCTTTGTGATGTTCATTGTCTCATAGGGCTTTTTGAATAATTATTGATCATACATGAATACCCTTTTCTGCACGCCAACAACACTCAGGGACGATGTGGGACAACTATATTCAACACTTATGGATGACCCTCTGTTGGCTAGGACTCCCTAGTAACGAGCTTGAATATCATTAAACGATAACCCTTCGTACAAGGTCTCCTTCTGCCCTGTACTGTCGTAGGTATAAGTTATTTAAGAGACCCTGCTTGGCCTCCGTGCACCTTTGACCTGTATTGTCATCTGGCATGGTTCTTCTCTACGCAGGCTCCAGCTTTCTTCGTAGCCTGGGTCTGCTTGGTGCAGCTCAGAGCTGCTCAGTGGTAGCTGGATACGCTGAGAGTTATCCAAGGAAAAGTGAAGCCGTCCCATGAGAAATGTCAGTTACTTTGAGTGCTGGCCGGTAAACAACCCCGGTCTCCATGGTAACTTGCATCTAGACGAGGAGAGGGGATATCTCACATTTACTTAGGGTATCGCTAAATGATGGAACTGCCTTGAGAGTCGGCTTCGATAAAAGTATGTCCTCCAAGATAGGTTTCCTATCCACCCCAGCTCGGATTGCTGATAAAGGATTACCGTTGCTGCAATAAAGGAGCATTTAGTAGAAGAATGCAATCAAAAGCAGTGGTATTGCGATCCTATTTCATTCATTTGACGTAATAGTAATCTAGATGATTATTTGGCCAGTTTACGGAAGTGTGTGGCTGAAGCTTACTGATAGCTGAATCAGTGGCTTGTGGCAGTAAGGGAGGTGGCATTTGGCAACATTTCATATAATGTACTTTGTCACTTTTTTCTTCTGCCACTGAGTTGATCACTAGCATCATGTCATATATTGTCATAGATAGAAGACCATAAACATCTCAGGCTTTTGTATCAGAAAGACATCTGAAACTTCAAAGTCAGAAGTGTTTAATTACAGTCGAACCCCGCGTAATCGGACACCCTCCGTTCCGGGCCAAAGTTTCCGCTTACACGGGGTTAAATCAAACGTCTAAGGGGCCCCTCCCACCTACTACGACGCACTACGATTAAGTCTGCGATTAACCTTCCGACGCACTACGACGCACACCGACGCACTACGAAATTCAAACATGTTTGAATATCGTAGAGCCTCTACGATTAACGTTTTTTTGTTGTAGTGCGTCGTAGTGCGTCGGCGCGGAGCTAGTTCGTCGGCGACAAAACCTGACTAATTGACGAGTTCGTCGGCGACACCTCCACGATTTTTTCAGTTTGTCGCCGACGCGGCCAAAGGGTTAATCGTAGACTTAATCGTAGTAGGTGGGAGGGGCCCTTAATATAAGGATTCGTTCCGAGCAAAGGTGTCCGTTAACACGGGGTGTCCGTTAGGCGGGGTTCTATTGTACTTGGTTTCTGATTGATAACAATATGAGTCATCATTTAGGTTACTCTGTAAGCAGTATACAAGAATAGAGGAAATGCCACACGTACGCACATCAAAAGCAAATCAGTCAATTGTGATTTGTGGATATAAACAATATGGTTATACATGTATAGTTGTTGATTCTTCTGCAATGGTTGATGAGACATTTAGCGTGCCTTCGCCAAAAGGACGATGGCAATTAAAACGGCCTGGAACCTAAGGACATGATTTTCAGACATCTCAGGATGAAACGTGCGTTGGCGCGACTATAAATCACCCACATACTGACATTTTACAAATCCGGGATTTTCTATTGGTAAGGCACACGCCCAGTAAACTGCCAAGTGGCAGCATTTGTCCGTTTCTTGGTGACTGCATAGTTGTGAGGCCGCTAATCAGTATTTGTTTTGGGTGTTAGCACGGTACAGACAGACCTGACCTCTTGGTGGTAGGAGTAAAGGCAGGAGGCAGTAGAGGCAGGCGGGCAGAGCTGAGGGGGGAACTGGTATTCCTGTCTAACTTCTAACCTACACCCAGCCGAGAACACCAGCGTTTCCTGGTTACTATGGCAACGCAGACCTAAGACAGCCGGGTGGCGCTCCGTCGCTGTACACTTTCATCACAGTTCCGCTATTATTGTATATCTACGCTCTGGCCGGACTATTTGTAGGAACTACTGTACTATAGACCTGATGGAGAGTATATAGCGCTTGGAAGTACGTAAGAATCCATTCGGTAAAGAGCATTAGAAATTTAATCTGGAGAAGCATTTAGATTACATAATCACGTCCATGGTACACCTTCTCTGTAATGATAGCTCTCTCAGGAGAGTTTCACTATGTGAGAACTGGTGATTTACTCCAGACGCCATTGACAGTTATGGCCCAGACATCTACACTAGTGTATAAACCTCTAAGTGCCATCACGGTAACATGTATGCTGCAGGATGCATGTCTTAATTATCAAGTATGGGTGATCTAATAGGTTGACCCCGTCTTGAGATGCTATTTCAAATGGTGGTGAACTAAAATACTGCATGTTGGGCGTATGGGTGTGTTAGTATTGATACTCTTGGAAAGATTGATTAGAGTATGTTCAGTGAAATTTCGAAAGTGAAGTTAAAATCCCACAGACTCTTGGCCGGGAAGTGTCTGAAACATGTTCTACCCCCGCACAGCCGCACTTTCCTGAGCTGGGTCTGGGGAATGTTATCCAATTAGAAGTTGCTTGCAGATTAGATCCCAGGTTACCATGGTAACTGGTTCCTGAAGTAGACTAAGCAATAAGAACGCACCACAGGTAGATGGTAGTGAGAACGTAAACTTTCCACTGGCCTATACAGCTCAATTTTCTTCACGCAAATTGATGAAATACTTGACCAAGAGAATTGACTTCTGTCATGTATGAGGTATTCGCTTCTAGAATGCCCTAATACTCACGCACAGTGTTTTACTGGTGACAGTTGATGGATACGCACTCTGAAGAACAAAACAGCGCATGTCTTCTGTTATTTCATTTGTGGTTGCACATAGAATTGTACCACAGAAATGCCAGCATAAGCTAGACCCAGGGGCGATAGGATGTGGCATTGATAGGGATGAGCGTATTCATTGCCCTGGCAGTACGTGTAGCGTACACTTCATTAATCTGCCATACGCCATTCTAGTCTTATCAGAATTTCCCTCTACCAGATATCTTAGCCTATAGCAAAGGGAAGAGGACAAAAGACGATGATTATAACAAAATTATAGAAATCTATATACAGTGTATGATATTAATAGAATAAAACGCTGTTAGTTCAACATTACTCTATAGGGTTAACCCAGGACAAACCCCTAATATCATCAGATATATCAATTCTCAGCCCCTTACGTATGTCTTATCAATGAACACACTGTCAGGTACTGCAGGTAGGGCGGCAGGTCTATGCTGTGTGGCTCACAGGTACGCTGGGCGGTACGGCAGCACTGATATGTACGGACCAGCTGGTCTGCACTAACCCATGTGTTGGCAGTACTAATTATTCGCCTCCTGCTCTCACGCTGGGATCTGATATTTATGTTTTTATATGTATAGCGGTATAGTTTTTAGTCATACGTAGCTTAGTGTTATCAGATTCATGGAAGTCATCACACATATATGTATATCTTTATGATGTTATCTGGTTCTATATGGAATCGTTTCAACAGCATTGGTGCCCCCTGCTCATCATTCATGTTTAAGAGTCTTGGTGAAATTGCGACTCAGAATAGCGATTATACAGGAACCATTCGAAGACTAATGTTCAAACAAACTTAAATTTTGAAGAAAAAAAAGCACCCTTTAGTTTTGGTGCTCTGGCCACCATGATTCTGAAAAAAAACACCCTTTAGTTTTGGTGCTCTGGCCACCATACAACTTTCAGTGGTATTGAAGGAATTGATTATTAGTACATGTATATGAACAAATACTATGTATATTTAAGCATTGGTATCGCAGATACTATTCTTGAGATTATAACTCTTCATCTAAAATGTCAGGCATTGATACTTCCATTATTCCATGTAGTTGTCAGTGTATGCATTCGATCTATGGGGTCAGAAAACCCAAACACAAATCGAAGGCAGTCCAGAAAATATAAACATGAAAATACAATCAAATAGGTATTGGCACATATAGAACACTTGGTCCGCTGTTCGGTACAAAGGCTTTCCCTGTGAAAAAAAGATCGATTGAAGAAGGTGAAATCTGCACAGAACCCGGTTTGTAAAGTGGTGAAGCGTGGTGGCTGTTTGTAGTCACTCTGTGTTACTCTTATAAATAGGAGATGTAGCAGAAGTTGGCTATAGGGCCCAGAGTAGCCTCTTCCCAAGGTAGTTAGCGGTTGCTAGTGCCGCCCTCTATACGTACGTGGTTTCCTCAGGGTGCACTGAATCTTCCGGATTATAAAGTAGCCACAAAAAAAGGAGTTGCAGGCTTTCTGAACGAGGCAGGCCTCCACATGGTGTGTGGGTCATATTCCTAACTCGAAGTGATGCAGTAGAACGAAGGCATACAATGCTTTACTCTTAAAAACATTTCTCTTTAGTATTACACCTTCCTACGGTCCTGATATAGAGTTATTATATTTGTACATGATACATTGCAATCAATTGGGTATAGCTACATGACATGCATCGTTAAATTTGTATGAAATTACAAAAATCTGACATCAGAAACTCGAGACGTTTAAGATTGTGCTATAATAATTGGGGAGCGGCACCATAGAAGCATTTTAGGTTTAAGGGCACTGAACTTATGATATAGTTTCCCCTGGTACAAGGGCGTTTTATGCCTCATCTGCTAGCAGTCATATATATGATATAGAACAGTCTACAAACTTGTTTGGGTAGCTATTAGGAAGTCTGAGAAACATTAGTAATTGTAGATTGGTTTTATGCCACTGTAAATGTTTGAGTTATGTGGGTATTTGAAAAACCTTATGGTGGTTGAGTTTTTTTACAGGAATAGTCTGAGTCAATGTAATACAGATATCTCCACTTATTGTAAAGAAGAGCTTGTTTACAATACTTAATGTACAAAGAAGCACACCCTGGCCCAATACTTTCGTATGCCCTCCAATGTAACCTTGCTTCGCTCTGGTATGGAGGAGCCACTGCGGCGGAGGTTATCTGTTTGGCCAAGTAAAAACTCCACACTATAAGAAAAGTAGTTTGCCGTGAATACGTCGCCTGCTTGATGCTCTGTGAGCTGTGTGGGTGTTGGAGACTGCGGGGCGGCAATAAATCAGTACCACACTGCGCAATTTGACTGTCTGCTGTAAGCGCCTCGCATCTAAAACTCGAAGGAATATAGTCTATGACCTGTTATCAAATCGTATAAAGTCAGTAAGTGACGCTTTAAAGGTAAACCTTAACCACCTAAGGGCTCTTGCTCTTGGATTATTGTCACAACCGAGCTGACAGAAGAATTAGAGCATCTGTTTACACTCTGTCCATCAATCATTCACAGGATTTCCCTGGTTATTGCGGATTTCCGGATTTATGACGTTCTAAGCATCATTCTTGAGATCAGTGTAAATCCGAGGAGAAAGAAGGTTCACAAAATAAAAAAAAAAGATATAAATATTTCTCTCTCAAGTGAGGCCAGAATTAACTTAGAATAGCTAGAAATAAAGGCCTGCGAACCCCTGGCGCTTCTTTTTCCTGATTATTCTTTATTTCCAAATTCGATGCTTGGGAGTAGCAGTGCTGGTAAATCATCGATAGAGCATCACCTTCAAAGATTAAGGACATACTAAAATCATTAATCTACAATTGGGATAAATTTAAAGTGCTACCACTGATTGTTAGTTTGCTTAGGAGATAAGTAACTTGTAGATCTATAGTAGACATTGGTCAGTATCTTGATGGAATAGAGCTAGGCTGAATACAGCAGGCTGCATACACCTGGTCAGCTCCAGTGTTGAGGTGATGTGAAGGGGATGCGACTGTGGTCACGTGTAAGGCTAATGAACTGAACATTGCCTTCACCAACATCCAGGGCACAGATGGCAACGTTTAGCAGACCTGTTTACATCCTCATTTGTTACTGCTAGCTCCTGTGAGCTCGGAGGAGAACCGTTTGGATCAGCTTGGTCTCACAGGAACATCCCAAGCACAACTAATATCTTTTCACATAATCCAAATTGATATTATAGTAATGGATAATGACATTCAACCTACATAATACAACGAGGAATTGTAACATACTGGAGTTAGGTCAGCATTCTAGCATAGTCGAGAAAAAGGACAGCTTGTAAGAGCAGATGTTGGTAGAGTCTTGGTTGTTGCGATTGTGTGAAACATGGAAAGGCACCTAGGCAAACCAAGCAAATAAAACTACCAGCTGGTTTATCTCTCACATACGCAAGAAACTCTGCTTGGCCAAATATAATCAGAGTTCTTCAGACTAACAATAAAGTTTGTATACTGTCCGAGTAGTAATACTCACTTCCTCCACTGAATAAAAGTTAGAATGGATTGTAAGCAACATATGTACTATGGAGCTCCACCATGATTTGGTTGGGTCATCAGATTCCATTCTGATTTCCATCCTGATTTTCTAATCAAAATTTATTGTTGTAACCCAATAAAGCATACAAGATACTTTACTCTCACTGCGGTTATCATCCAGTGTAATAATCAAGCTCATTGCTAAGATGATTTAATCATATTGACACTTAATATAATCAGGTTGATGGGTAGCTGTGTGTACGCGGCGTTAGTATACTCATCACTAGTGATTTCTCCACGAATAGTGCCTTGGGCAGCATCTATAATATGTTAATAACTGGAAAGGCTATTTTGTTACAAAATAATGATGGTAGTTTCTTTGTTAACTTTGGAAATAAGAACTGATTAGCTTGCACTAGCGTATTGGGGATATAAAGTTACATTCAGTCAGTACGTTCACCAATGTATAGACAGGTGTAATAAAGGTTTCACCCTTGTGTCCTGGTCGACCACACAATGAGTGCTGGAATTAGCGTGCTGAAGCTATACGAGTCCTGGCCCAGGCCCCACCATAGGGGTCTGAACGTCTGATACCTCGATAAGTGGCTTCCCTGAAACGTGCACTGTATGTATATATACCTGTACACAGGGGAAATAGACCCAGTTTATGGGGCTCCAAGTGAGACATGATAGTTCTCATTATGTATACCACTATATGGATACATTACCTGTGCACAGGGGAAATAGACCCAGGCTATGGGGCTCGAAGTGAGACATGATAGTTCTGAGTATCTATATCATTAGTTGTATGCATTACCCGTGCAAATGAGAAGAAGTCCATGCTATGGGGCTTACCGTGAGACATGATAACACTGAGCATATATACCGCTATATATATACCAGTAGACAAGAGAAATAAATGCATGTAATGTGGCTCCAAGTATCCAAGCATTCTAAGGCATTGGATACGGACGTGAAAGAGAAACAATTTCTTGCTAGCTGACTAGTATATTGAAATTAATTCACAATGACTATATGCACAATCAATTTCAAAGCGACATCATGGTTAAGTGATAAATATCTAAAGACACGTGAAATAATATAAATAAAGCTATCGAAGACTGTGTTGAAAAGAATAGCTAGTACATGACATATATCATTAGCCATATAAGATCTTTACCAAATTTAATTATTGTAGGATAAGGCTCCGCAAAGTATTAGGTAGTAATAAGTAACGACGTAAATAACACGATGCACGCTGCCTGTACTGACAGCAGCCGGTGCTACAATATTGGGTAACTGTAATGGGTGCCGGAAGCTGGGGATCCCCTCAGCCGACAACCGTGTGTATATAACCGTCTCTGTGATGGAATAGCAAATAGTAACTGTCTTTCAGATAAAGCACAAGGTATATGAGCATATAAGAGAAACTATTAAAGAAAATTGCAGGCATGAAATTAGGATAGAACCGAGGAGGTAATGATATGAGCTTTGAACTATTTCATCCTTGAATGACCCACCTGTGGTAATAGGCGTTAATTATTATATTATTATATACCTATGGCCGTATGACCTACACATACTGCCTGCTGTTACCCATGACGTATGTATAGCCGTACGTCACACTGTGACGTACGGGGTATGTGATCACGTGACTTGCTAAAATTTCGCCATTTTGAGGTATATAATAATACGAAAACGGGCTGACTGTCTTAGTACGTCAAAATACTTTGTAAAATTATTAATCAGATACATCCCTCTACCTTCGGCATCGGGATGTATCTGATCAATAATTTTACTGCGTATTTTTGACGTACGAAGACAGTAAGCCAGTTTCCGTATAGTACGTTTCCATAGTTTGACACGGGTGAAGACAGAACAAAGAAAGACACACCATCACTATGAGTGAATTTCACAAATATCTATTAGTAACAACAACCAGTCTTCTTCAAGACGTTTAACAAAGTACTCTGGAGGGCATAATGAATAATTGCGATGTGCGATTGCTAACTTGATTACATTTAAAGGTTTTTCTTTACATGAGTTAAGCGATATGAGCTCTTTAACAACATAATCCTACTGGACATCTTCTTAGATAATTTTTTTTTTCAAAATAAGATTTCTACGAGGAGAAATTGCATAGCCTTGTTAATAGCTATTTCATCGTAGGTTTCTGTGATGTATTTGTTGATAACATGGTCTGTACACCCTTTGAATAGTCCGGCGTTTTACTTAGGACTTGTGATGACCTCAGGTACTTAATATGATACGATATCAGGATTAAGTAAGCGAAACACAAGTCGAGATTCACGATATTGGTTTGGAATATGCGTCATATTCAGTAAACAGTTTTGGCCGGCTCCTCAGGTATTCGGTTGAATAGAGTGGGGCTGGAATGAGCTGAGTCAGTCGTAGGATGTGGAGCAGCTCTTAGTTCACAGGTTAACCGCTAGGCGGAACCTGTAGCTGCTCGTCTCATATATGCCGTGCCGCGTGTACTGAGAAAAGATGCTTTTCTGTGGTCGATTCAAATGAAGAACCCAAAGTAGTTTGAGACTTTTGTTAGCTGATATAAAGCTGAGGAATTGTTAACTGATATAAAGATCCATTGGTATCGCTGCGCACCCGGATCGGTTAGGATTTCCCGTGGGGCCCTAGAGTTTTATTTTGTAGCGATAGTCAAGTTGGTGTCGCAGTAAAGTTGAATCTAAGCTAATCTGAGGATGAGAGACAATCAGAGGAATACAGGCCCACAGCCGAAACTCAATCATGGAACCTTGTGATCCGAAATCGTGTTGAAGGTGACTGAATTGCTGTGATAATTTCAAATCTGTCATTGCTAAGGAATATTCACCAGAGTTTACGAGCTTGAAACTGAAACATTCTTTGTTATAAATTGCTGTTACTAAAAAAGGGAAAACAAATTGAAAAGATAGTGAGCGCCCCATAGTCCATACAATAGCGTATAGCTGAGAGTTGGTGGTGAAAGAAGGGCGCTGACTGCGGTAACGTCCAAGTGAGCGCACATTGCCTCTACACTGAGCAGGCCGACTCCACGCGGCACCCTGCCGAGCACTGAAGAGCTGACTTCTTAGTGCTATCTACAAACCTTCGCCCTTCAATCACTATACTGTACTCTCAACCCCTTACCCCGGTCCTGACTTCTAACAGAATAGTTGAATATTGTAGATATAAATAAGCTTTTTCTCTGGATTATTTTGTTAACAAATTGTATATCTTATAGAATCTCTGTGTAAAATAAATTAATGTTGTTTAGGACAATGACCTTACCAGTCGGATTTTGTTCGTATGTATACATTAAACCCAACTTCTATATATGCGAGATTGAACATATGGAATTTCATTGAAAAGGGTCTTTAGGATTACAGAACTAGATCATATTGGACCCATGTTTCGATAGATGTATATTGGGGTTTTAGTAAATACATTGGAAATCATATTTGAATATCTGGAATTACATGTGATTTCACAAATAAACGAACACTAAACCAATCAGCTTGAATCTCTCCCGGAGAGAACAGGGAGTTTGCTCGACGTCAGTGAAGTAGCACAGAAAAAGACCAGATGGCTTAAGTAGAGAACTCCTCTGGGGTGAGAAGTTTAAGGTCATGCTACCTGACGAGTCTACACTCACCTTGAGTCATGCACCTCACTGCAAGTACAAGGAGAAGGTCAAGAAGCTGTCTTACACATTATTATAACACCACACCCCGTTACATTAATATCCAAACCTCAACCCTTTTACATTGGTTCTCTTAAACCATTGCTGGATGCTTTGATGGTTGGACTTGCAATGATAGCAGTATTTATATGAAACTGAGAATTTCATCTCTAATTTGCATAAGTCATAAAGTAATTCATAATTTGCAATACAAACAAACCAAAACTGAGATTGACTGTTCTCCATGATGGGCAGTTATGAATGTTCTGTGGCATGCACCAGTATATATAGTTTTTACAGGCAAAATTCTGTGAACGCTATCATTCGAATTTTTTTTATATAGTTTTTACATAGTCCTGCTCATCTCAGGTCTATAATGTACGTCATATATACGTGGGTCCTGGAGGGTCATGGGTAGTGGCAGGGCTCCTCGGTTCTAATAACACGCCCGGCAGCAGTTATTTCAGAACGTGATATATTGATTCATCACTGCTCACTCTCCCTACCTGATGGATAGCGCGTGTTAGATGAAGAATACAGTACCGAAACTGTGCATGGAGAGTGATTGAGGTGTCATACATATAGGTGCGCGTGTAGGGGGTCTTGTCCTCATGTGGGGGCAGAGGTACCAGTGTAAAGATATTTAAAGATAAGGAAGGGAGCACAAAATAAGTGTGCACGTGGGGGGGGGGGGGGTGGGGGGTGGAGCTCAGTCAAAAGCATGAGACTTTAAATTAAATGAGCTAACTGTTTACCCATCCACCCTGCACCAAAGGTCCAGTTTCTCCCCATCAACGACAATAGTGTCATTTAGTGTTAAACACCATACACTGACTTACAGTAAATGACTCCCACATTTTATCCTATAACAAATCTGTCTAGTATCTTTAGCACATTGATATAATTGCATATTGATAGAGACCAACGGATCCGGCATGAATAAAAACAGCCCATCCATGGCCGTCAGTGAATATAATTGTATACCATTAAGGAGATATACAGAAGCAACTACTCTTCGATGTATTAGAAATAGATATGTCGCATTTCTATATATCTCTCAGTGATGCCTTTGTTATGGGGGGGGGGGGGGAAGCAGTACGCAACTATGGTATATTTATAGAATAAGAGACGAAATGGCGAAATATAATGGGAAGACAGAATTTTCCTTGTAGTATTCAATATATTGGATTTCTTTCACCTTGTACACGCTCCATGTAGAAGGCATGATGGTAGTCCTCATGGCTGTAGGCTGAGGAGATTAGAGTATATAAATAACTGTGAGTTGCTCTGGGAGCTGCTCATCATGGCAGGTATAGAGATACACGCTTCTGACGAGAGTTACTGCTGTGACACTTGTCTAATAACACCGCTTCCACCTCACAACCACCGGCTCTAAGTCAAACTCTGTCTGCGATCACTTTTCATCTTAATTCATTTCTAAGGAAGAGTAAGGGGGAACAATGATTGGATAACTCACGAATATTGTAAAAGTATTTTGGGTAATGTTTGTATGGCTTCAGTGAATGGGGCCATTCAGTAGTATCAAGGTTTGTCTCAGGCTGCTAGTATACCTAAGTTCTTTTACCCGCCTCGCGGAGGCTTTATCAAGGTTTATTCTATGTGGATGAGAACAAAACCGACACCCCCCCTCAAATAAATACGAAGTACGATGATAAACTTTACTTAGATTTGTTAAACTATAGGTATGTGTAGCTAGAATATATTCAATGATGTGAAGCTAGGAAACGGCATCTATCGGTAGTAAACACAACGTATGATCTGCTCTTATAATTTCACAAAGCAGACATTACTTTCTGTTCATGTCAGCGTTCATGACAAAAGTGGATTCAGAGGGTACAGCTTTGTGAATGGGAAAATGACGTAATGGAAAAATATTATAGGGACGCCGCTTTTCCTACCTATCGTATTAAGTCACTGTGGTACTCTAAGTATACTGTGAATATTGTCGTTAGAATGATAATGAGTCGGAAAAATATCTCAAATCTCGGGAAAATTCTACCAATTATGCCTTTATCCCATGGTGTAAATGTCGATAATTTCGGTATATATGATTTATAAAAGAATAGGTACAGGCACATTTCTGACAGCTTGAGTCGGCCTGGATAAATCTATATATTCGCCATCTACGTCTGTTCGGATGAACTCCTATGATGTTTTTTTATTGTCATAAAGGGCAGTGATGCGCAAGATGTAAGACGCCACCTGTAGATGTCGCCACGTTTTATTAATAGTGGCCGATACCAAGAATATATTTAGTCCCTCTGGCGGCTGGATGGGCCGTCGCCTTCCTTTAATCTCCGTACTCTTAACGTAAACACTTGGAGGATAGACCCCGCCAAGGAAAACATCAAACATTATTTATTTGTCGAAATTATTGAAGATGTAAGTCTAGAAGGGTTCTGATATATGCTTTTTAAAATTGCAGAACGAGTGTTGATTTAGGATGCTTACTAATCCATAGGGAACCTGTCATATATAGCATATATGATACAAGCATAAATTTTAGTTGTTATTTAATGATTCAGTACATGTATATATAGTAGAAAGTTAGGTTCACACATTGATTATAAGTAAAATATGCAGATCTTCTAGAGGCACTAAGACAAACCAGCAAATCACAGATAACTTATTTAAAGTAAGTTAGATCTTCCTAGGAGGAGCTATACAAAAACGTTCGTGTTATTTAAAAACGTAGCGGATATCAAACCTCCATCTGTATGAGGCATTTTGTGCCGTGACATGAGAAATGAGTTCTTAACGTTCGGTGTGTAGACAGACGAATGTAGAGCCGACCAGCGTGTAGTCCGAGCAGACGACAAACAGGCGCCCTATTTATACACGTAACTGCTAGATTCCCATCTTACCAGCGTTACCAGCACAAGACACGGTGCAGGGAATTGACTCCAGGTGGCAGCATCCACAAGGAGTGCTTCATGTTTGTTGTGGAATCAGGAGTTGGCATCTAGTGAGTTTGCACAGTAGTGAGAACACAGTAATGAGTGTAGTATGGGATCACGAAGATCTCGGAATGGTGGAGTTAAAACAAAAGGTACAAACATGTCTCCATCTCGAGATTACATTACTTTCTCAGACAGCAATGAATCGTATACCATTAAGGACCTTCCACTATCATCCTTTCGTAGACTTTTCCATCTGACAATATCAATAGATTTGTATCAATTGATGAAAATACTAATCATTTTCTCAAATACGGGAATAAAGTAAGACTTAAGATTAGCTGAATAGAGTGATTGCAAATAAACTATTAAAGACATAACTATAATAGGTTGTTTGTCTTTGTGCAGGCACCTTTCACCGCAAACTTTATACATAAACGGGACCTTTAGATTAGATGTTAGCATTTGACATTCGTGAAGGAAAGTGTCGATACGCCAGGGGAATAAAACCTTTAAGTATTTCGCTCAGGACAATTGTATGTATGAATGATGTGGTGGATTGGGCAAGCTGACAAAGCAAATTCATAAATAGGATAGCGCCATCCTGCCCTCTAAAACAAGGTGTCTGGTGTAAATAAGTCGTGGGTGATGCTTTCTGGTAATACTGCCTCCAACCAGTACTGTGACCAACGCGCTTCCTCTCCACGGTCCCTATATACCCTCAGGGTCCCCTGTGACGTTAAACCACGACCAGACAAACACCCTGCCTCTCCACATAACGTGATTAAGGTGTACTCTTTGTGATCAGAACATGCCACCTCCTATTGTACATGGAGTCCGATTTTGATATTGTCTATTCCTATCCCGAAGTAAAAAAAGATGTACACAGTCAGACTACTAAATCATGAAACTTTAACAAATATATATCTTTCAAGTGCACAATGCAGTACTTTACCCTTCTATTATTGATTGGATTGAGTTTGACACTATTAAGAATTAGTCCCAGCATAGTTGTTTTTTTTTATTCAGAAAACAATTTAACGACTACATTATTCGCATCTCAATCAGAGCGATCTTCCAGGTTATCATTGTGAACGATTAAGGAATATGCTGGAAAACAGTTATAGATGAGAGTGTATTGCATTATGAGTATTGTGACCTGGTAATCTACATCATAAAGCTGCAGATAGAAAGAGCCATTATAAAATATTGAAAAATAATTTAAAAAAAACTTAGTTGTTCAAACCTGGCATATAACAGGTCATGGGTACCTGGCCACACATACCAAAGGCCTGATAACTGACTCTCCATGCTAGAAAAGGTCATTTTAGGGGGTTGAGCTTCCTGCCACCCTAACCCCTCACATACCGTCCTCATCCTCTACCCTACTGCCCCTACATGACTCCCAACACTGGGTACCTGTGCCACCGCCTGCCCTTATCATTTATTCACCACGCGCGCACACCACAGGCGACCAATTCCTCATACCACCGTCGCATGATGATCGCTCGTAGCCATTTTAGCGGTCACGTGACCCGTGACTTGACCACGTGACCCGCGACGTCAGAGATGTATGAGAGGCGGTAAGACGCATGTCATCTCCATTTGAAGTGTGGGGGAGGGGCACCTTCAGGGTGTGTACGGGATGTGTGCAGAGCAGTAGGAGGTAGGGCTAGAACAGTGTCCAGTGTAGGTTGTGTTAACAGGGATATCTCCAGGGACCAGGGAATGGTGGGCGCCATATCGAACAGGATACTTGATGGATTTCTTTAATGGATTTCTTTAATGCCGTCCCAGATGGACAGTATGATATCATGCATGGATCCCTCGCAGTACACATATTGAAGGGCGGACATTTGACATTTATGAAGAATTATTTACAGGAAACGTTGAGAAATCATCTCGCCTACATGAATAAGTAGCCATTTGATGGAATACAGTGCTCATATAGGTGTGCTGCATTCAGTTCTTGATCTATTATATGCAGTACTCAGGTTTTTTTAAAGAGCATTAGCGCCAGTGATATCATCAATAACTGACGTCAGTGACATTGCATATCGCTTAATGACATCACCGACTAATGACGTGTACGGTGCTGAACGCTAGACTGAGCTACAAGCTAACAGGAAGAGAGGTGGTGAGGTCATATCTCAGGGAATTGGGACCTCATCAGGTGACGTCGAAAATCAACTGCATTATGACGACAAACAGATTACAGCCCACTTTGCACTCCTCTGAACTCATCTAAAAGAGTCGATCTGGCCGTGGTACTATCATGGAGTTTGTTAACGTTTAACGCCCTAAAAAGGAGCAGACAGGATTAAGAGGATCGTGTGTGTTGATTAACGTAAAGATGGCGGGGCGATTACCCTCGGCTCACAGTCTGCGTCTGGATGACGACACTAAGTGGTTGATAGAGATCAATCAGTTAATGGTGGCCATCAAGAATAAGGTGAGGAAGCAGCGTTCATATAATTATAACTATCAAGGTATGCTCTCCATGTTCGATAACAACTAGTAATTGATAATGAACTTAATATCTTTCGCAACTGGATTTAACATCAAAAGAATTGCTTGTCTCAATATTCTGACGTGAGAAACTAATATCACGAGAGCTGATTGAATGACTGGCATCTAATATTGTTCCCTTATGGTCATGTTGTCGCTTTGATCGTTGCAAGTCCGCGCTTTGATACTACTATTTAGAAATGTAATGCTCTTACGAGAATCCTGCAAGTTTACAAGACTTTGGACACGATATGGTTAATTCAAACCAGGTTGGATGAAATCATTAAGGGGAAAATAGATTATAAATATACTATTGACAGGGTTTGCGAAAAGACAGAAGTAAGATTGGTGCATCACCACAAAGTATTTTGATTAAGAATATGGAATCATAATTTTGAATATAGATTATATGTTTGACCAGAGGGTCGTGAGTTTGTAAAACAATTAATCAGGAACATATAGTATATAGGGAATACTTTTTGAAAATATTGTATCGCTCTTTCTTTAAATACACGAAGTTATTTGGAGCAATAGGTCGATAGAATTACAGAACATTTTTTCTGCCACACCTGACTTAATTGCATACGAGAAACTAGAGTCAGCTATCTCTAGGCTCTTGTAATGCGCACCCACCTCTCACCACAGGGCTAGAACAGACAAGGCAACCTGTCCACAGAGTCAAAGATTAAAGAGATTTTAATGCATGAAGCGGACCACCAAGTCACTGCCCGTGGCACCATGGTCACTCTCCACACTGTTCATGCGATCTCCGAGCAGAACCTGCGGCAGTGACTATAAATAAGTGTCGTCCCTTGTGGGGAGGTGACTGGGCAGTCTATGTGGTGGCATTACCAATAATCCACACTCTGTCGTTTCTGATCTGACCTTACTTGGTAGTATACGGTTAGACGAAAGACTTCTCGGACATTATTTAGAATTAATGCGTCATGCCTATGCCATTTCTGCTGCAAACGGATGATACCTTGAAAAAAAATTATAAAAAGATTTTTATATCATTTCGGTTATTACTAGATGCCCTTTATATGCTGGAGTTTAATATAACTGATCTTAAACTCATATTAGTAGATGGTAGACGATGATGTTGCTGACTATCTGCACTGCATTGCAGTTTTAGTTTCTTCAAATTAAATCTGGCTGTGGAAAGTAATTGTTCTACGATGAAAGAAAATATACGGGACATTCATAAAATCTCAGATCATAGAAGGTATGAAAAAGAGATCTGTAATCCGAATGCCCTTCTTTGTAACATACCTTGTAAGTGCCTTGTTTTCTGGTCGTATTGTATGTCTTGTAACCTCCCCCCCCCCAACACACACACACTGGGCTGTTAGGGATTTACCCCCAACGTTAATCCATAGTAAACTTCTGGCAGCGCCACCTCTCGACATGGCAACTTAAAGGAGTACGATGCGGCAATACGGAGCCTATAAAGACGCTGTAAACACTGTCCTCATGTGCTTTATACGCCTCTTGTATGCGGGATCATCAATACTGAAGCCCTTGAGCAGCTTATACTGTCAAATAGGTCAAAGAATCCACATAAAATAAGGTGTAATATTTGAGATCAGACGTTACTGATTTCAGGTCCTTTCATGTAGATGTACGTGTCCGGCAGTGAATTGTTCCGTTGTTAGATAAGACTTGTCGGAGGTCTCATGAGAGGTCACGGGGTTTGGAGACAGTGTGAAGTTACCCGGACTATAAATCCGGATTTAGGCAGGTAGGAGGCATTTATGACCCCCTCCAGCACCCCCTCCAGCACCCCCTCCAGCGGCCTGAGTCTGATCAGGCGTGCCGTCAGGTGTGCGGGGTGCGCAGTGGTTAGAGAAGTCACTCTCCACTCACAAGACAGGACCGAGCATGGAGTAAGACGTACAGGGAGTCGAGACGGGTTCAGAAACCCGCTGCGATAGATCGTGGATTTCTGATGCTACTTGGGCAATTTCGAAAGAGAACCAAGTAATTCTCTACTGTGAAAAAGACCTGCAGACTGCATGTGGATCCAGTATTTAGTGCATGCATTTCTACAATTTCAAATCACAAGGTGGAGATCGAGCTAAGGGGTTCTCAACCTGGAAGTAGGGTTTACAGATGACCAGTCATGTGAACTCGTCATAGAAAATCCAGCAAGCTGCGTAACAGACTGTAGACTGATTCACCCCGGAGATTAATCCTATGGATAGATATTGGCATTTGCTAATGAGCAAGAACAACAGAGTTATACAATATAGTCTCTCATACCTGTCTCAGCATGAAAGGACAGTGCTGCAGACTGTTTTTATATATTCTATTTTACTGAATAATTAATGGATATATACAAATCTACCAGTCAGATGAGCGAAACGATACCATGGATCACGAAAGTAATAGCGCCATACAGAAATCTCCGAAATGTATTGTGAAGGTTCCAAAACGGGCATAAAAATAGAGGTCAAAACATATTGTATAGTGGGGTTCTGCTATTGGATTTAGAATAGATTTATCACCAACGTGGAATACGAATATAGAAACTTGCAATTGAAACTGCAAAAGACACGTATAAAGGGAATTTCCTGGGAATGATAGAGGCTACAGGAAATTGCCAGGTAGTTGTTACTCTCGCCAGTACGACGGTCAAGGTACCAGAGTGAGGTAAACCAGGCAGGGAACCAGGAGGGAGACCATGGAGAACTCAAACCAGGAGGGGGAGGAGCATGATGGGGAGGGAGACACAAAGGTACGCCAGAGACATCTATTTTATATGTTACATAAAAGGTGTGTAGTGTACATTATGTATACATTATACACTAAGTAGAAGCATGACCTTGTGGAATCTGAGGATGACAGATTTGCATTTTCCCGAGGAAATCGACTTTTTTATTTGTAGTACATGTATATGAAATTCTTTTTACTTTTATGAAGCCAAGATAATATGAATTGAGCCTCATTCAAGGCAAAATAACAGTGGTTTGAACCTCTACACGTACCCTCAGCCTCTTGTCATGGCCGATGTTTTATCTTGGTATCTAAGAGGCAGCACATTCCACATGAATTTTTTTTTTTTATCCCAACCGACATCCGTAATTTAACTTTACAATCCTTACATATTATACAATGGTATTAAAGGAGGGCTGACATCGAGAACACCCAACGACAAACCAAATAAGCTATGTATTCATCGCGTGAGTGTGATTTCAGCTGTGGATTAGACTTGATTTCACGCTGCATTCTCCTAACACTTGTGGTGAGAAAACAACACCGACAGGTGTATCCTGCCTTCATTATGGAGTCACTCTTCAGGCGGGTTTGTGGCCATGACTAACTTCATTATAGAGTCATTCTTCGGGCTAGTCTTAGCACAAACAGGGCGTGGTCACGTGGGCACCTCAGAGTCATGTCTACCTGTATAAGCTACAGGCCCCTATACAACGTAACGGTGGCAGAAATTAAGTAAACATACTGTAATATGCAGACCTCAGAATATATTTCTCATACCATGTCTATGTGGTGTGGGAAGTAAAAGAACTCTCACCTCGGTAAATGTGTAGGGGTGAGATTTCTACCTGAATTCATCACATAGATTCGATCACCACCCTAGTGGTGTAAAAGGACCTTGAGAAAGTCTGGAAAGGACCTATAATGGTTGACTGGATGTAAAATCAAACCAACAAATAAACAAAAATCAGAATATATGCTGCTCTCGTGTCTGAATGTATATACTGTTTACGTTGAAAGGACAGATGAGTTAGGTTCCTCATAAAACGCGTCTTAATATCATTCATACAGGAACTTGTAACCCCAGTTACATTCACTTCAGAAATGTTTGTTAAAGTCACCTATGAGAGAAACAGGAAACCGTGGTTAGTGTTAGGACTGAAGATGGCATCCTGCGCCCTGCTCGTAAATTCTAAATTGTACATAGGTTGTGGTCTTCACATGCACAAACTGTTATAAACGTGTATTCAACAAATATAATTTACAGGTATACTAGAAAAGGTCGATTTTGATTCTAGTTTTCTACATTGAGAGCCAATCTTCCTGATACAATTACCACTTTGAAACTTTTTCTACATGAACATTAATTTGAAATGGTTTTACCCGTTTGCATCATTTTGACTTGGCTATTTAAAGAGGGGACTCAGATTCCCCAGCTCTCCCACACGCCCCGCCCCTGACCTGTCACAGACGAGTCTCCCGTAACCTGCTTATCATGTTTGAGGACGTCATGCTCCTTACATGTCACAGGGGACCTTGTGACATTGTAGGTGAATGCGGGGGTCGGGGAGGGAGGTCGGCAGTGATGTACCGTCACAGTTTTAATGATCTACTGGCACGCTTTTCAATGGAGGAACTTCAACTATAGTTTATGTCATGTTTGTGGGTAAATTGGAATATTTGTGTATTTCATAATTCTACTTCAAATATCAAAGAATGAGTGCAGAGGTTATAGGGATATGTCTCAAATATTATGATTTATATCAAATTTCACACATGCCTCTTTACTAAGTTGTTCACATGAGAAATGTGTTGGTTACTAAAGTCAGCGTTGTTTAAGGTTGTATTGCTTTCTGTCAATTAGACCAGTATTACCAGACATAATCCTAATGATTCACTGAAAGAGCTAAGTCTTATGATATCAAAGGTAGACCTCATAATTCGATCATGCCAGTAAGTCACCGGTGTATGTATTTTTTGTGACTGCCTTACTGTGAAGTTACACGAATACTTGCCCATTCTAGGTAAAAGTCTAGGCTGGTGTTCCCATCATTATAACCACTATAACCGTGCTGATTGTAGCGGGAATATATTCGAAAAAAATACCTTATATTGTTGTTACTATAGAATGTCTGGAATTGTAATGCTGTGATGAGATGTTGATCATTCTCCAAGTTTAGACTTACATTTGATTGTCCCTTTATTACTGTACTATCGGTGTTAAATAAGACTCCATATATCTGTCAATGTAATTATCAATGTTGAAAACAAAATACCCAACTCTGGCTGATATATGTCAGTCAGTGTGTCATTAATGTAAAATAGGAACACTCCGTCCACATACCCTGGACAGTACAACACTCCCATATTCAGATCGTGTCTAATGTAAACCAGTCAACACATTACCAGAGGTAGATATAAGCACCCCGTTGATAGCCCCCTGGTTGATAGTTTTGTCTCTCTTACCTTTCACAGATGAAACAGAAGGACGTGACAGAGTTGTTGGCGCGCGCTGACGACCTGGCGTCCCAGAATAAACCTTACCAGGAAGTGTACGGCGCCATGGCCGAGACGCTGGGCGAGGCGTGGAAAGACCTCAACGCCCAGCTCGAGTATCGCAAGATGCTGCTCGACCAGTCCATCGCATTCCACGAGTCTGCTGCGCAGGTCAGTTCTCACAGAAACAATCTCTCTCCTCTCATTTAGCCTGAAAAAATAACATGTAAAGTGGCAATTATTTGTATTTCCTCTGAATCCTTTCTACGGTATTAAATGTGTTTACTAAACGAGGCTGGAGTGTCTGTCTCCAGGAAGATCCTACCTTGAAGTGAGAGCGCAAAACGTTCTAAAAAAAAACCCACAAAAAAAAACGGTATTAAATGTGATGACGAAAAGTAGAGATACTTAGAATTAGGTTTATTATTACTGGGTTTAAGTGACATGTACACCAGCTATAACCAACCATTAAAATTATATACTTGACGCTATACGCTGCTGCTACTTAATGAAAGCCAACCACCAAACCATAATGGGGAGTTGAGCTCTACTTGTATCTCACTATATTAAATCTTTGGTTTAATTGGTTTAATTTTTTTTTGTTAGCAGTAGCTGCCCTTCTGTTCATTATCCTCATCAAATATTTGAATAGATAAGTTCTTATCAATGCTAAAATCATGTATTGATATATCTGCTGTGTGGTGATTCAGTTCTAAATTTGTATAACTTCTCTACAAGCTATGCCCGTATAAGGTGTCATGTGTGAGTCTGTATGGCATTTCAGGATTACACGATATTATAATACCTCCCGTCAGGTATCTCACTTCTGGGACTGAATGGAGGCTGCCCAGACGAAGTTCATGCCTGTTGTTGTGGCAGAGTATGTAGGACACGTCAGGATTATACAATGTCTGCTGTGGTGTTTCAGTTCTCGGATCGGATGGAGGTCGCCCAGACCAGATTCATTCAGGTCGGGACGGCCCATGACGTGGACACAGCGCGCCGCCTCCTACAACAACACCAAGAGTTCAAGAAGAGTGAGTAACTCAGTCAGTTCATTGTACCCGAAGCATATCATGCTCACCTCTCCCCATTTCTCATCATATTGAAGGGGTGCGAGCTAGTTGAAAATTATCGAATCTAATATATGAAATGGCTGGTGTACCATTTGGGAATAAGTCCCGGAATACAGAGATTATTTGATGAGTTATACTAATGTTTCTTAGATGATATCAAAGACTAAGACTAGAAGTCAGTTTTGTTACATCCCTTCCCCCACCCCGACTCATAAAAAAAATATAACAAACCAAATTCTGCATATTCGATACCTAGAAGATGTGAAGTTTACCAGTTGAGTACAAACAAACATATTCTTGCTCAAATGTAACCGCATCGATACATAATACAAAACCGTAAGCATTATATCACAATTTTTAAAAGATAGGAAAATTAAGAAACATCGGATGATCACAGGATCATGTAAACTTATTTAAATAACGAAACTGATAATTTGAGGCTGTATTGGCTGGTGGTTGCAGGTATCCTTGAGGCGTCAATGTCGACGCTACAGGAAGGCCAGTCCCTGCTGGACCGTATCCGTGAGATGGGCATGCATGCGGACGTCCAGAACCGGCACGCTACCACCGCAGCCTGCTACGGCATCGAGCACCTGCTGGAGCTGCTCCAGGACCGACGCCGGACACTGGAGGAGCTCTGGTTCAGCCGCAAACTCAAGCTCGAGCAATGCCTCCAGCTGCTCCTGCTCGACCGCGAGGTCAAGAAGGTCAGTTCGCCTTTTTGTGGACAGTAGAACCCCGCTATAGTGGACGTCTCGCTTTAGGGGAACTGAATTAGATTTTTTATAATTATCACTATACATTTAAAAAAAAAAAAAAAAAAATATATATATATATATATATATATATATATATATATATATATATATATATGAGCTACGCTCTCTTTATTGATCAAAAATCTTAAATTTTTCTTAAACATGTGAACACTCCAACATAGCATAATGGTGTATCCCTTAGGCAACATGTGTACTCTCCATCGTCGCACAATTTCTGAAAAAATAAGGACGAATCAGCATTTTATGAATTTAGTAGAGAATATCCCTGAAAGTTTCTTGTACTGTAAATCATACACATTCATTAGTGAGTGGAATCCTAAACCTGAGCATGATCTCTTTATTTCCTTTGAAAGCCTAAGTTCCCATATTGCTATTCAACCTTAAGATGACCTAATCAGCCTATACATTTTTAAAATTCTAGTCAATCGGTATTCGACATAATAGATGTCAGTAGAATGGAGTACTTAATAATCATATCTAAAAATTTCTTGTTAAATTGGATAAAACCCCGGAATCGGAGAAGAATATAATGTGTTTATAGGTGGGAGACGGGTACACTGCGGTATATGAAGACTGGTTCAGTGTATGTTCAGTGCAATAGTGTTCTGATCTGATGGTTGTGGGTAGAGTTTGTAGTGAAGGGTGTGTGTTGTGTTTACAGGTTGCAGACTGGTACACAGAGGTAGGCGACACCTACCTTAAAGAGACGAGCCTCGGAGAATCTCTGCCTGCCGCTCAATCTATTCAGGAGCATCACAACCATTTCGAGCTGCAGGCTAGGGTAAGTTCCACTCTTCACATTCAATATTTGCACGGACTTGCAATGTATGACGGGTTTATAGGAGATCCATGAGATGTCCAGTGCTGCGCCTAGTATGAGTTAGTGTAAGGTGTGGGTGGGATGTACAAGGTATTGTTATAGTCAGTGTATTACATGTGTGTTCTGACGGGTTTACAGGATATCGAGGAGACAGTGCTGCGCCTTGTGTGAGTTAGTGTAAGGTGTGGGTGGGATGTACGAGGTATTGTTTTAGTCAGTGTATTACATGTGTGTTCTGACGGGTTTACAGGATATCCAGGAGACAGTGCTGCGCCTGGTGTGAGTTAGTGTAAGGTGTGGGTGGGATGTACAAGGTATTGTTATAGTCAGTGTAATACATGTGTGTTCTGACGGGTTTACAGGATATCGAGGAGACAGTGCTGTGCCTGGTGTGAGTTAGTGTAAGGTGTGGGTGGGATGTACAAGGTATTGTTATAGTCAGTGTAATACATGTGTGTTCTGACTGGTTTACAGGATATCCAGGAGACAGTGCTGTGCCTGGTGTGAGTTAGTGTAAGGTGTGGGTGGGATGTACAAGGTATTGTTATAGTCAGTGTAATACATGTGTGTTCTGACGGGTTTACAGGATATCCAGGAGACAGTGCTGCGCCTGGTGTGAGTTAGTGTAAGGTGTGGGTGGGATGTACAAGGTATTGTTATAGTCAGTGTATTACATGTGTGTTCTGACGGGTTTACAGGATATCCAGGAGACAGTGCTGCGCCTGGTGTGAGTTAGTGTAAGGTGTGGGTGGGATGTACGAGGTATTGAGTTAGTCAGTGTATTACATGTGTGTTCTGACAGGTTTACAGGATATCCAGGAGATGTCCAGTGCTGCGCCTAGTGTGAGTTAGTGTAAGGTGTGGGTGGGATGTACGAGGTATTGATTTAGTCAGTGTATTACATGTGTGTTCTCACCGGTTTACAGGATATCCACGAGACAGTGCTGCGCCTGGTGCGCACGGCCGACCAGCTGGTTCACAGCGCCGCCTACGACGCGGAGGGCGTGAAACAGCGTCTGGCCAAAATTGACAATCAGACGGAGCGCTTCATGGTTCGTCTCGATGACCGACGCAAAAACCTGGCACTTGCCATTTCCTTTTACTCACAAGCACTAACGGTAAGTACTCTCATTCGCCCGTTAGTTATGTTTACAAGGGTGAAATTAATTCAATATATCCAATTTTCCAAGTGGGAAAAAAAAGATTGAAAACATATAAGTACACTGTCGGGATTTAGATACCTATTTTATAAGTTGAATAACTAAATGTATCAAGGTACATTATGAATATGACCATTAAAGGTGTGCGGCATTTAGATACAGACAATTACTGGGGAAAATTCTGAAATACACCTGTATTCGACTACTTTCTATACCTAGATTTCCATTTGCTTCATTTGTATATACATGTACTTCTACAGCACTTCCTGTGTATTATCATATACAGGTATGTGCAACTTCTTTATGCTTCTCTTGTCTTTTACACACAGGCTCTAAGTAAACTCGATGATATCGAGGTACAACTATCGAGCACAGATTTACCTCGTAACAGTTCCGCTCTTGCCAAGCGCCACGCTTACCTGTCCAATATGATCGCGGAGTCTACTGCCCCGGCTCTCCGTGAGGGTCGTATCTTGTTAGAGAGGGTCAACAAGGACGATCCTGGCGCAGCAGGGGTCAGTAGCAAGGTACGTCTGAGGGGCACTCCTTCTCTTCACGTCAGGATTCATACAAAGAAAAAGATAAAAAGGAGTCATACCCAGTGTTGGGATATGTATAATTGGGCGATGGAAAGCATTTTAACTATAAACAAGCGGTTTGAATATTTTTGAATTGAGCAGAAAAGTAATTACAAAAGTGTTATATATTCTTGTGATATATGTTTTAAGCAATTTGCATATGATGTTTTTTTTTTCAAGTTGAAAATGCCCAAACGTATTTATATTCTATAATTGTTATAAAATATCGAAGACTTACGAATAAAAGGCATCTCGCAATGTCATCAGAAATGATATTTCTTATATGAACTTGCATTTTGAAGTATCGTCTATGTACACTTGTGCTAATGTCCTCCATTGGCATGTACACATTTATCTTCCATTTCATCCTCTACAAATTGTTATATCTTAACTTGTATAACCTCGGCATGACTTTCACGTGACCTTGGCCTGACTTACAGGTAACGGAGCTACAAGAGCGTGTAGACAAACTGGAGAACATGTGTAAAGCTCGGTACGAGGCTGGGGAACGAAGCTTCGCCTATAACCAGCTAGAAGAGATGTATTGTAATGTGAGTAATTTACTGCTTCTCTCTATGACTATCTATAAGACTTTGACGTTATTGTCACTAACTTACTAGTCCTATAAGTAACAACAGCCTGAGGAGATAATGTAAATGATCAAATTGAATTGAACATTGAAGATTATGACTATTTCATTATATCACAAGTTCTAAATCATTTTGAATCTGTAAAAAAGACAGAAGAATTATCATAACACCACCTGTGGTAAATAGTTTCTGAATTGATTTCATTGTGAACGTAATGTGGATATGAGTATTTTTCAGAAGCTTGATGTGGATATGAGTATTTTTCAGAACCTTGTTTTTGAGCCACTTCTGATTTAACACGGGATGTTGTTTATGTCCGTGCAGCTAAACACCTGGCTGGGACGCATAGGCCAAGCCACCCTCAGTCAGCACCGAGACATGGGAGCTGAGCACAGCGCCGCTTGTGATTTCCTAGAGATCCACCAGCGGCTGCTGTCCGACATCAGGGTAAGACCACCTGCTCTCCGCCCAGTTCAGCATCGGCTTTTCTGTATCAATATTACACATGTAGATTTGAGGAAGAAATTGCAGTTTTCTTTTCTAAAAGATTTGTGGTCCATTCGCACTGATCACTTTAGTTTATTTTGTCAGTTTGTCCATGCTTATGAGCTTAGGACTTCCGTAAGGACTTTCCATCTTACCTAACATTCTACATATTTCCGCGGATATACAATCCTATTATGCTTATGATGATTTGTTTTATACGCGAATATACAGACTAGTCCCCATGTGCAGTATCTGTCCGTCTGGCTCCATTGTCCATTGTCACTTCATGTCTCCTCAGAGCTGAACTAATTTACATGAATTGCTGGTGTGTTTGCAGTCGAAGCGAGGTGATATGGAGGCCTTGGGTAAGGCCGCCGACGACCTGGTGAAGTCAGGGGACCAGGAAGCGGAGGAGGCCAAGACTAAGGTCGCATCTCTGCAGCAGCAATGGAAGGCACTGTCCGCTGCAGTAGAGAGTCGTATCAGACTCGCTCACTCCTATGTCTCTTTTCATAAAAAAGCACAAAAGGTGAGTGGTCGAATCACGTGTCTGAAGCCCCTCGTCCAATATAACTATTGTAGGGCTCATTAAATCACCTACGTAGTTCATGTTTGAGACATTGCGTGAAATATCGAATGTAAGCCAAGTTTAATGGCTGGTGAATTCAACAGTAAGAGGCATGCATAATGCCTTGTGTCTTGTTAACAATATAGACCTGATTTAATACTCCTTGTCAAAAAAACAGCATAGTTCCTCTGAGCTATTTGAATTTGTATCAATTCCAGTTGAATCATTCCTAATATCGTCAAGATTTTAACTAACTCAAAATTATTTCTATAATTTCTTTTAACTTTGACACTCAATATTTTTTCGTGGAGGTTGGTATTCAATTGGATGAATGTTGGCCTGCCAATAGATACCAGGCAGGGCGCGTTCTTTGACCTTATCCTCGCTATACAACTTCATTATGATGTGGTTGTTAATATTACCGAAGATGTCATTGCCGAGTCAAGTGTTAAAATGGACCTTTTTCTGCCCGCAGCTTGCCATTAAGATGGACGCGTTGGAACAGTATCTTAAGATTGAGAAGCTGGACCCTGCTGAGGTCAGCGACACGTCCGTCTCACATAAGGAGGAGAAGTATGGCTCTATGAACCAGATGTTCACTGACGTCGAGGGCCAAGGAAAAGTATTCATCAAGGAAGCTACCGCAGTAAGTCAGCCTCAAATCTGTACGACTGAACATTTTTTAATGGGGATACGTAGTAAAACTTCAGACTACAGCTTCAACGTTCTTCTATTGGGTATTTGAGTCTTTTTGTGCCGTGGGATCTATTTCTTTCAGATACAATCTTAGATGCTATGGGGACGTTTTTTCGTCATTGTTTTATCTGATTCAGGGATATAACTTCTCAGGGTTTTTTTAAATCTGAGAATAGAAACGCAAGATTTTTATTTTTACTGAACAAAATAAACCGGGTCCGAAACTATTAATTGTAATAACTGCTCTGCCTCGAAAATCATATATATTCCGGTGGTCATTTGGAGGGACTTGAAGCTCTCTTGTCTAGTGTAAGTGACTGACCGTGCCTTCAAGAGACCTGTGACTGCTGGTTATGTCACTCTCTGATTTCAGTAACTATCTCAAAAAAGATAAGACTATACTGGCTTACTACCATTCTCTATATTTCGGCTTATTTTTTCTGGGCAAGATGTATGACGTACACACATTTTATGGCCTTTTTTTTTTTTTTTTTTTTTTTTTACTGAATAAACGGTTCTTACCGAGGTAAGATCTTCCACCGCTATGGTAACACTCCTTGTTTGCTGCCCTTTTTTGTATTTCTACGTGTTTGTTCATCATACGAAGCAAGATATATAACCTCCCATACCCTTTGGCTTGCCACGTTTCTCCCTACGTCTACTTGTTGTGCTGACCCGCTGCCCGTGTTGTAGGTAAGTGGAGAGGATCTCGACACGCGCCGCGCCGTCACCGTCGTGGAGACGATCATCAGTCACTTCTCAGAGCGCAAGTACGTCATCACCGAGTACTACGAGCACTGGAAGGTGCACATCGTCACCGGCAAGGAGTTCAAGGTGCAGTGGCACCAGTTCATCCAGGACGCTCGCAAGGTGAGGCTCGCCCGCCCGCACTGGACGTCATCGTGTGACGTCAGCAGGACCAACTTTTCTAATTCTACATCCGTTTGAATGCAGATCATGATGTACAAAAATAAAATCTAGATCAGAATGACATGCTATTAACCATTTAACTGCAGCATGATGCCTCCAGGCATTCCCCTGGCTACTGCAGCATGATGCCTCCAGGCATTATAGAGGCATCATTGATACTTATATACAAAATTCAATAAACAATAAGATAATTGTTTGAATTAAAAGAAATTTTGACATAGTAAAAACGCCATATTGACCTTTGATTTGGTATAAAAAAATATCATCAGCTACCAAGGTAAATTACTCAAATCACATGACACATCATGTGACATTTCTATTTTCTAAAGAAAAAGGTGCCTGCTGTAGCAGGGTCATTTATGCAGACAATGCCTGCTGTGTGATGCTAAGTAGGGGAACTGGGTGCTGCAGGGAAAGGGTTAATAGTGAAAATTATACCAGAAGACATTCATATATATACGTCTATGGCTGCTTAATATTCATGTTTTTGTTATAAAGATGTGGTACCAGATATTTAACTTCTTAAGGATCTATTAAGATGATTTGAGTTACTGTTCAGTACAAAGTTATGTAATTAATTCAGATCTTTTCAGTTTTTTTATATCTCCGTTTGATATAACACGAATATCGAGAATTTAAGAAAACTGGAAATTGCGTTGCTTTTAACAATACCAGAACTGATATTGAATCTCTTTGTATTTTATGGTATGTTAGCAGAATTGAATCATTACAGCTATACAGATATGCCGAACCTTTTTATTTGAATGGCAGATTTGTTCTTTTGAATTGTTTCTATCAGCGGTTTGCTCGTAATATCTGGGAAAAAGTCCTTCTCCTAATCAGGTTAATATTGCTGATGGATTCCCACCATCAGGCCACTCCAGACTAACTGCCTGGAAACCCTTCAGAAGAACAAGTCACCAATCAGAACATAGTCAAACGTACAGATTTCAAACTGGCCAATCAAAGCGTTTGTTTTATGTGTTTTGAGTGACGCTGGCCAATCAAAGCGCTTTTCTTATTTTCGCAGACTATTGATTGGGTGCAGAAAATTGAGACGGACTTTTTCCCTGCTATTGCGGGTGAATTGGGCACCTCAACAGAAAGCGTAAAGAAGTATCAGAAGCGATTGGAAGAATTTTCTCCTACTGTGAAGGTACAATGACTTGTTTTAAACTGCCCGCGCTCTGCCAAGGTCGTCTGAAGGTCAACGCTAACTTCTCCACCTCTCTGCTGCTCGGTTCTTAGATTTACTCCTTTATCAGAAGTTCTTGATAAAGATTCATGAAAATGTATACAAAACATAGCAATGTGTTTCACCATACCGACTTTCGGCAATTTTGTTTACACAAAGTCCTTTTCACAATTAAAATTTAACAAAAGACAACTTCCTTATTTTAACAACGAAGGAACCTTATCCCCTTTTCAAAATTTATCAAACAGAATTTGGAATTCTTGGCACCGCCATTGGATCACACCAATCTAATTGATAGAAACCGAATAAATTTATTTTTTTATTTTCTCCCATCATCAACCCTTTCAACCCCCCCCCCCCCCCCCCCACACACACACACACACTACACTCCCCCAATGCAAAACATGCCTCGAAATTCTCCTCGCGGAGATATAAATCTGAATATTACCTCGGCGTAGATATTGTTATCCAAGACACAAACCAAAATCCAATTTTCCCAAGATTTAAAATTGAAAACATTAATATTAAGTATAACAGATTAGTGACAGTGGATAACGGGCGTGCAGTGAGTGTGGGGCTGGCGCCGGTCTCAGACCCGGCGGTGAGAGCGCGGTCAGTCCGTGTAGCGCGTAGCAGTGTGGTGACGCCGTGACTGGGTGTGTTTCTAGACCATCGACTGGGTGCGAGATGTGGAGAAGGGGCTCTTCGTGCCTCATATTGCCGGCAACCTCGGTAAAAGTCTCCAGGAAACCAAAAAGATGCAGAAAAAAATGGATGACTTTGGCCCCACCGCCAAGGTATAGACTGGAACCAGTATAGAATTGGTGTTATCAATATATTATGTACATAATGTATGTAGAGTATGAGTGCGTGTTTGTGTGAGAGAGAGAGAACCCGTACGGCTGACTTTTATTTAAGGCCAAGCGATAAAATGTTACTTTTAAAATAAGTATATCTTTTCATAATTTTTCCTATGCATTTCGAAAATCTTTTCAGTCGATGATAGCGACATATATATCAATACGATAAAGCTTCTTTTTATTATGCTTAATTAATATAACTGATTTTGTATAGCTTTAAGACGATCAGATATTTGTCACTATTGGTTTCATAGCATACTACCTAACAATCAATAAGCAAATTAATAAAGTATGTAATACTCACATGGAAACATACCTTTAGGTTTCATTTGAGAACACACGAATATCACCCAAAAAAGATAAGTAGCACATTTATGTTGCAATTTGTGAGAAATGCTTGTGTAGTCACGTGACTAATGTTTTTGTGACGTCACGAGCAGAAGGCGCAGGCGCAGATCGAGGAGCACCTGAAGACGGCCGAGATGCTGTCCCTGAAGGGTGACACCAGAGGGCAGAAGGATCAGATTGTAAATGAACTGCTTAAAGTGCACACTCGCTTCCAAGCTAGAATTACAGAATACCAAGTATTACTCAACATGACAGTCAAATTCTACAAGAATCTTAACCAGGTCAGTACTGATGATATTCTGTAAGTCAAGATAAATATTGTAGCTATGAATCACTGATTTGAAAGTTTCAAGAAGGCTTGTTATGATTAACATAACAGCTTAGTTCAGCATTCTTAACAAGTTATATATATGATTTTTTATTTATGTATATGAATTCATTTAGATGCACATTCATTTTATTTTTTCAGTTAGAATAAGAAGTTGAATAGAAAATTTTGATGTGTGTATAAACCACAAGCAGATGTTTATGATGATTTCAATCTTAAATGAAATAATTTTAGAAATTCTTCTAACTATTTCCAAACTTGTATATGTAAAACTTCCTATCTAGGTTTTTTGAATATCATTGTATACCTCGCCTGTTTCATCATGATTCTAGCATTAGCTACTTCCGTTCCAGTTGGACAAACTTATTGAAACCACAGAAAAGGAATTCTCACAAGCAGAGCTCCCCAGGGAGATCACAAAGGCAGAGATAATTCTGCGTGAACATGAAGCTAACCGAGACAAAGTCAAAGAACTCATCAACTTCTCCGCTGAGGAGGGTGAACAGATTGTGGTCCGCGTCAGACAACAGGTAAGGTGTACTCGCACTCACAGCTTTGTCATTGTGCATACCAAATATACACAAAAATGTATGTACATACATCTATCATCAAGGTAGTTGTTTTTTTTAGGGATGAAATGGACTAGCGCCTTTGGAAAAACAATCCTGCAAATTTTAAGTTTAAACCATTTGCATATTGTATTGTCCCTTTAGATTTAGGCTCTCAAACTTGAAGTGCCGGGGACTCGTACAATAGTGACATAGACATGTGATTCTTTGTAAAACATTGAATGTATGTAGTGGGTATACTCGACAACTGCTCTATAGAGATGAAATCGATTTGGTCAAATATTATCTATCCAAAAATGTTCGTTTGTACCAAAGTTGAATATTTCCATTCAGTTTCCCACTGAGGCACTAAATACACTTCAACTGACGTACAGAGTGGTAGGAGAGTGGTTGGTGATATTCTCGCTGTGTTGTTTGCAGGACTCTGAGGCGATCGCTAAAGACGAGGTACAGAAGGTGCTGCAGCTCACTGAGGAGCGGCGCCGGGCCTGGGACCATGCCTGGGACGACCAGCACAAGAAACTCGAGCAGAACCTGCAGGTCTGCCAGTTCTACTTCGACCTCAAACAGGTGAGAGCCTCCGCCGGGCACCAAGGGCGGTTTGCGTGGACTAAAGCAGACAAGATAACTGTGGACTTATCCCTAGGGTGGCAGGATAGGTCAGTCAGTACCTTGCTTGCTTGTCAAAGTATGGAATCTCAACCATGCCGCTGTGTTTCTATGCTTGTCTGTCAGCATCATCTCATAGACTTCAATTTCCCCATTATATGGCCCTGGGTGTTACCATGGCGTTAAATCGCATCCACTGGGTTCCTTTTTGAATAAAGATTTGTTCCTGATGATTTTAGCAAAAATTTAAAGCAATTGATTATATATATAATCATATGATGATTTTTAAATGAGGTTATAGACTATGGTTTCGGTAAGTAAGATAGAGAAAGAAGTTTGTGTAAATGATATCAGTTACAATGTACCTGTATACAATGTTATTATCTCGCTCCTTGGTTGGATTGGATGACTTGGTAAGTGAAGGTGATAAAACTGACTGGTGATGCTCCACCTACTCACACACTGATACTCACACTGTGTCTGTGTACTCCGGACAGTTACACAACGAGCTGGACGAACTGCAGAGACAACTCATGAACCGTCACGGTAACTACGGCAGCTCGCTCTCCTCCGTCAAAATGACGTCACAAGCCTTCGCCCAGTTTGAGAAGAACGCACAAGTTATCGAAAACAAGGTACGACTTGTCATTACGCTACAAGACAACATAATTTGTCCCACACCTAAAATGCGTTGTGTATTAAAATACTATCATATTGAGTTGAAGTTAGGACACCAAGTGATGGTTGGATCTGTTATAGCAATGGTACCTAATTCTGATTGAGAAGGCTACAACAGAGGATCAACTCCAGATAGGGAAATATATTTGATGTAGAAAGACAACTATGAAAAGATTAACATAGAATAATTGTGATTGTCAAAGATACACAAACTTACGTAGTTGAACCATAATTTGTAATATATTGTACATATTATGAACAGACAGATTGATTCTAAGTGTGACCCTATGATAATGTATAGTTGAAAGATAGACATTCTGATTTAATCTGCTCCAGACAAGTAGTTTTGAAAATTCAATGCAAACCGAAAGGGCAACTATGTAGTATTTCCCAACATATGATAGTATAATTTCCACTATTGTTTGATCCAATTGATGTATCCAAAAATGGGTTTAGCTCGGAATCTAAATTTGTAAGATGTGGCTAAAATGAAAATGACAACTTCCTGTCAGATCAGACTCTCTGTTTAGTTTAAAACCTATTCCCGTCATCCATGCCATCTCACATTGATTGTCACGACACTACATTGATCCGAGCTGTGTGTGCCGCGCAGGTGACGGGCTTCGTGTCGACGGCGGAGACGATGATCCGCGTGAACCACTACGACTCGCGCCGTATCCGACACGAGGTGGAGTCCGTACAGAAGAAGTGGCACGACTTTTACCGCCTCATCGGCGAGTACCGCGCCGCGCTCGACAGGTCCACCAAGTTCTTCGAGGTCATGGACAACGTGAGTGTCTACCAGTGTTTCCCATTCTATGGCACCTACCCAGTCAAAGTTCAAGTGAATTCCGCCACATTTTTAATATACTTTCACACTAGATATGTTGAAATATAATAACAATCGTTGATCATTGTTTTCCTTCGATACAAAAAAAACTTGTATTTTTCTTTACATATTTGATTTTGTAAAAAAAAAAAAAAAATATACTGAAGGTACTGAGTGGTACATATTCAAAGGTCTCCAACGGGTAGTTTACAGATGTACCACGACGGGGCTCCTACAGTGACCTGACACATGTGACGTAACCCATGTTTGTATTTTTACAGTGTGAAGACTGGGTGAAGGACTCGAGCACCTTCCTGCTGCAGATCGGCCGTAAAGCCACAGAGTGTAAGACGTCGGGCGACGCCGGAGACCTCATCCAGCAGCTCGACAAGTACCGCACAGAGGGCGCTGTCAACCAGGACGACCGCCTCGGCTTCATGGGCAAGATCGCCACTGTCCTCTATGGTGAGCTGCCTGTGTATCTGCTGTCTCTAGTCTTTGATTGTAAATGTGGCTACATTTATTTTGTGTGTGTAAATTTCTTTATTGACAGATTTGTTACAACTTTCTATTCCGTATAAACATTACAATTGTCTTTTGGTGGTCATCAATAAAGAGGCTGTGACGTCAGCTACTATATTTTAACTGGTTTTCATCGTCAGGCCTTTAACATTTAGATCTTTTTGTTTATCGAAATCACTACTGTTACCTATAGTGGGATGTCTACCTATTCGTCCTGTTTCTACAATCTTAGCTTGCCTAATTAGAGTATGATTAGCTTTTCTTGTGTACAAGTTCGCCGCATTATTCTACCCCTGGAATCACCGAATTTTGAACCGAAATTTCTCTTTTTCAATGAAACATAATCATTCGTGGCTCCATTGCTTAGTCTAAAATCCCATTTGTTTATCTATCTCCATATTTATTCCCGCTGCATTCTGAGGAGTCTTTTGGATAGCGGTGCTCATGGTAACGAAATGTCGTCTGCTTGTCGTAAACAGGTCCTGTGGGAGGTCCTCAGAAGATGCAGCACATGGTAGACAAGAACCAGGCCATCCTGGACTCGTTCGTCAAGGCCATTGAGGAATTGGGTATCCTGCGCGATAACCTGCTCAAAAAGGAGGTGGGTATCTATACGTACTTCTTGGCGATTTTAACAGTTTGTATCTTTTCCATACCATTCCGTTATTGGTACTTTTATTGTATACATGTACATGAACATATACCTAGATGTATATCTATATCGCATCAGCGGTAAACGGACACGCTTAGCATCGTATTGCCATTCTGTATACCTATAGTCAATTATCTTTGTTGTATTGACAAAATAACAGAATCGATATTAAACAGATAGTTTGTTCATAGTGTAATATTTTTATTCTATCCATTGTAGCAAATCCTGGCAGAAATGTCGTCGGTGGTTGACAAAACAGCCCCGAAACAACCTATAATCCCCCGCTTCACAGACCCGCTGAGCAACGCAGAGATCACAGAGGGACAGAGGTAAGGTTACATCGAGATTTAATAACGTGATAATGTCGCACGTCAATAAGTCATTTATTGATTCAATGGCGAAACCTTCATCTTCCCGCCATAGCCTGTCAAAAACCCAAGTGTACCTTTCTTGGTGGTGTCTCTATGCATGACTTATAATAATATACACATATCTAATTTACTAATAGTGTTTTTAGGAAAGGAAGGGAATCCATCACAAGCCCGTTTAGTGAACTGTTTTTGTTGAATGTGTCATAATTGTGTAAAACGAATCAATATAGTGAACTACATATACTGTGTATGAATTTCTTCAAAAGGAAGATGTCATAGAAAAAATATCTTCTTTCTTTATCTTCTTGCATAGATTCACATTTGAGTGCAAGCTGGAATGTGAAACTGCGCCCAAGATCGAGTGGTTCAAGGACGACTTGGCGTTGACGTCGTCCGACTACCAGACAGAGTACAAGGACGGCATGGCCAAGATGACCATCGAGGAGACGTTCAGCGAGGACACGGCCAAGTACACGTGCCGCGCTACCACCGAGGCCGGCTCCGCCGAGACCTCGGCCTCACTCCGCGTCAAAGGTAAGCGGATATAGATAATAGAATTTAGGTAGAGATATGTGTATCAGTAGGTAAGAGACACTGTCGTGTAAAAAAGCTGAGTGTTCACCTGGATATGTATATATGAAATTCATGTAAAATCTGAAATTCGACCGTGGACCTGGAGCCTACTGAAAATAGGATCTGCGGAGGCCGAATAGAAATATAACTGAAAAAGAAAAAAAAAACAAAAAAAAACCATCCTGCACGTCAAAAGTACGCGTTTGAATGTGTTTGTGTGTGGTGCGGGTTGGTTACTGTAGGGGGTGAATATAAGGGTTAGCATTTAGGCGGAGAAGGTATATCAGTTGGTATAAGACATAGTCATGGAAAAATGTTTAGCCACCACCTGGTTGTGCATGAAAAGTACGCGTGTGCAGATGTGTGTCTGTGGGGTCGTCTAGTTAGAGTATGTCGGAGAGGTTAATATGGAAGTTCGAATTTTAGTAGAAGCCACCATAGAGAACGACTCAGAAGAATTCTCCAGAAATTATTTGTTTGATCTATGAAGGGGTGCCATGTCTTGGTCAGTCTGAGCTTTTGTGTTCACATAGATCTAAAGCAATAGCTGAATATGATGAACTAGAAATGCAGATTAGTTTGTATGGTTAGATGACTATAGCAGAAGCTGGCTATGCAAGGCACATGCAATAGAGGGTAATGGATGATATATATGGGCTGCCGAGGTATATAGACAAGTGACCATCGGAGATTGCTTATTTACAGGGGTAAAAAAGGTCTTAGGAGAAAATAGGATGTATTATAGAGTTAAAATGACGTTTTATCGATGGAACCAAATATTGAGACCGCGTGATTTGGCGGGTATGAATTAGGACTACATTTTACTATGGTCTGCATTAATTTTTTGAACACGGTTTCACAAGTATATGAAAATTAGTTAGTATGTGTTGGTAAACAGTATTATTGATGTATATACGTGGAATTTATAACTTTCTGTATATAAGCCTAAGGATTCGTAGCACTATTTCATTTCATAACACCCACTTCTACATGCTGTTACACTGATCTCTGCACATTACTCTCATTATTCATTGCTTGGTGGTCGGGCCAGTCTGCTCTATAGACTCACATTGCACAAGTACTGTAACCTTTAATACCATACATTCTATCACATTCCTCAAGTAGGAATAAAATAGAAATCAACTCAAGTAACATAAGGGTGTGAAAATCAGGAATATTGGACGTAATTTGGAAATTCGAAAATATTTACCTCTCTTGGGACACCACGTACTTGTGCAGATGTAAAAGTGGATATGGAGCAGACCGGCGTCTGGTGCTGGTTCCGGTTCCGGTGTAGTGTAGCCTCGTTCTGCTTCCTTCCCTGACACCACGTGACCTCACAGAGACGCACCAGAAGGTGGTCGCTCCGGACATCTCCAAACACCTCAAGTCACAGGAAGTACCCGAAGGAACGCAGTTCATGTTCGAATGTCACGTGACCGGCATTCCCTCGCCAACCATCTCGTGGTTCAAGGATGACGTCAACATCGACCAGTCGGCCGATTACGTCATCACAAAGATTAACGGCACGTGCGGCCTCAAGATCCGTAAATGCGTGAAGGATCACAGCGGACGTTACTCGTGCAAGGCCACCAACAATGGCGGAGAGGCCACGTCCACTGCCAAGCTCAACGTCATCTGTAAGCACGCCCTCTGGTGCTAGACGTGTGCGCTGCATGTCCGCATGGCCACGGGGAAGGGTGGGGGCAAACTGTTTCCGGTTGTCAGATGTCGTGGTGACTCGGTGGATTGGTGTCACCTCCTGTGTTTGAAAAAAAAATCATTTTACTTTTTGAGAAAAAAGGCAAAATTATTTGATTATCTTCTAGTATGAAATCTAGTTAAAAAAAGAAATATTAGAAATGATTGATTTGATAAAGAAAATGCAAACATGCGGATTTGATCAACTGTTCACTGCATGCACATATTCCCTACGGTCGAGCTTGAATCTTCTGTATGATATTATTTTGTAGAATTGCACATCTATGAATTTAAAGCTAGTCTTAGTATTAACAATCTGCTAAGTTCCTGTATATATTATAACCTCTACTCTTTGATTTTTTACTGTCACTCAAATATTCACCGCTTTTTCTGCTTTTCTTTATTTTTCTACTTTGCAATTATAGCACACGCATTATTTGCTAAATGAGCAATAGATAAGTCTTATTATGCTTCAAACAAAACACTAGCAGGCCCTAGGATGTATTGCAAGATGTGTTCCATTTCCTGTCAGAGCCCTCGTTTAAACTGTCCACTGTGGAATTCTGCATTGTTTTCAAGGAGAGAAAACCTAAATTTTAGTAAATTCCAGTGGAAATATCAGACGAAATTTACTCCTCAGTCACTCCGCTGCTTAAATGCTTCCATCGCATCTATAATTACCATTTCTGACATGATTGAACTCTAGCCTTAGAACCCCTAAATGCGCGCCACCATGCAGGACTCTGACGTCACGTGTTGCTCTGGTTACAGGCGTGCGGAAGCCGGTGTTCGAGACGCCGCCCTGCAACGTGGCGGCGCCCGAGGGCAAGTGCGTGCGCATGGAGGCTCACTACACGGGCGAGCCGAGCCCGCAGATCCAGTGGATGAAGGGCGACACCCCCATCCTGCCCTCCTCCGTCTTCAAGGTTCGTCTCTCGTCTTAACTCACCTGCCACTTTTAACAGCCATAGGACCTAAATGTATTTTCAAAAAAAATATTATTTGTCAGAATCAGTCGTTTTTGAATGTCATAGAGTTGTTGTATATACTATGATATCATATATCTTTTCACTTTGAATTGACGATGCATCTATATACTTGTCCAACCTACTCCTTTTTATTGATATATATTGGGATAACGAAAGAAAACAAGTTCTAAAGATAATTTTTGAATTTGGATTGATTTAAATATTAAAAAAAATGAAAAAAATTGCATATATGTTTCATAAGTCTAATTGACGTACATGTACTAAAACTTTCGATCTATGGGAATACTCAGCTATCTCTTAAGAATAACTTGTCGAGTGAAATGGTGATTATTTTGGCCATTTTCACCACAGCCGCTATTGGAAATCAACCTTTATCTTTTGAATTGCGACCAATAAATTGATTTGAAAAAAAAAAGGTAGAAGTAGTTCACTCTCGTTGTACATAACATCACTGTGACATTGTGACTACAGATCATCGTGGAGACGGGCATGACTGCACTAGAGATAAACGAGGTGTACCCAGAGGACTCCGGTAACTACACCGTGGTCCTCAAGAACCTGGGCGGCGAATCACGCGCCTCGTGTCTGCTCACCGTCGACGGAATGTTCTCAGCGTCTGAGGCTGACGTCACAGATCACGAACCCACCAAACCACAGGTGGCCCAGAAATTGGTCAACAAAGAGGTGCTCGAAGGAAGCCGCGCCCGGCTCGACTGTGTTGTCACCGCTCACCCCGAACCCGAGGTAGGTCATGGCTTCTCCGTCTCTAAATCTTATATAAACGACGAGGCGAAGCACATTCAGTTCCCCACCCTCCCCCGAAAAAAAGGCCTCTAAATCTTGACTATAAACTGTCTCGAAGTCTTGACCATGTAAACACCCTGCAATATGGACCTGCAGTGTGTAATGTGTCCTCTGTCTCAAGATCTTGAATGTTTTCGCTGCTCACCCAGAACCCGAGATACATATGAACGTCGTTTCTGTGTTGAAATGCCCCTGAACCCTAACCTTGAGATACCCTCAACCCGAGATATGTTCAACCCGAGATATATTCTCTATTTATAAATCTTGCTTGCACCCAATATCCTGAACCTGAGGTTCATAGTCTGGTCTCAGTTCAGTCTTTTCATGTTCATGCCTTATTGTATGTTCTTTGTTTCTCTTTTGATTGTGTCATTATCCTCATTACCATACTTAGATTTGTGTTTGATATGAAACTGGAGATGATTTATCCATATAAAAACATTTATATATGATACGAGGCGGTAAACTTTCTTTGTATACTTAAAAAATACAAAAACAATTGAATGAAAATACATGTCTATCAAGTCTAATTGAACAAATTGGACGTTAAACTACCCAAACAAACAAACAAACAAACATGTCTATCCTCATATTCCCAAATAAGAACTTATGATCTGAGGGGAGATTTCAGGTGATTTTGTTGACTTTACCAACAGGTGATCTGGTACCACAACGACCGGCCGGTGAAGGAGTCCAAGGACTTCCAGCTGTTGTTTGAGGGAGACCGGTGCTCACTCATCATCAGGGAGGTGTACCTGGAGGACTCCGGTGAATATCGCGTCGTGGCCCGCAATCCGTACGGCCAGACGGAGAGCACCTGTCGTCTCATCGTAGAACGTGAGTCTTTACGCTATGTGTCATTACGGCCTCACGCAACATCCCTTTAACGTAGCCTTGTCTCTGTCGTCTAGATCAGTAACAGCCTTTGACGCTATGTATGTACCCTGTCACGCAGTGCATCTTTTAAGTGTCACGTAATGCTCTTCATCTTGTCGTTTGATAACGCGTCTTTGCTTTACGCTATGTACCCTGCGTCACGCATTGCACATCTAAAGTGTCACGTAATGCTCATTGATTTCTTGCATAGGTCCGTATCAAACCCTTACGCTATACATCCAGTGTCAGACAATGGACCTGTAATGTGACAGGCATTGCCATATACGTCACGTAATGTCACCTATTTCCGTATCATTCCTGTGCATATCATCAATTATGCCCCACTTCGACTTAAACTTTAAGTTCAAACTGGTGGTGATGGTACATGTATGTTGCCACGCGTAAAACCCTGCGTAGAAACAGCAGTAAGCCATAGGTCGTGAATAGCCTATTTATTGATTAGTTTTCTAAAACGGATTTTCTTTGAATTGCAAAGGGCCGATTTAAGTGTAAGCCATCAGGGAAAGGTAGCTACAGGTTGTGCATTCAACGCCACTCTATCCTGAATCAAATTTACCCTAGCCGATCCACAGATTAAAAAAACATACAGAGAATCAAGCGCTTCCCGGCTTTGATTATATCTAGTTGATTTAAAGATAAAGAGAAGAAAGCGGTCAGCTGACCTTGTGTTGTCTGACGCTTGTAGCGTTCACTTCCGGGTCTGAAGAATCAGTCGGCGACTCAGTCAGCGACACCTGGACACATAGAATCTTTACCAAGGTCAAGGACGTGGGAGCCAAAGTGACCAAGGGTAAGGGTCAAAGGTCATGGTCATCAGCCCGGAATGTGTCCAGCTTGTTATTCTCGCACAGCCTCTTATTGTTCTGCACTATCTGACCTTGACTTGACCTTGACCTTTACCCTTTGCCACTTAGTTTTATTTGGTGGTGTAACTGACCATATTTTGTTATCGTTATTCTACTATTTTATATCGTTATACTCCGATGACCTAAACAGTGCTACGTACATGTTGCAAATATTTTGGTTCGTTGAATGTTATCTCATGTTTATTTTTGAGTTATACTTCTATGTATTATTCGTTTGTTACCATTACTTTTCACATTGAATAGACACGTTGTTTTTAAAGAATGATATATGAGTTATTTCTTTATGGTTATTCATTTTGACGATGATTACCTTGGTTTGGACATTTGTTTTGATAAAATGATAAGACAGATGTGCAGATGTTACACGAAAGCGATCTTAACGTCGATCTCGACAGAAAATAAATAATATATCAAAATATGCTATATGCAGGATGATTAATCATTCAACTGAAAATAAATTCATTGAAAGTTTACGTTTCTCTGACAAAACTAATTTCAAAGTGGTTTAAATATCTACTTTCAAGATTATAAAGTAATTTAAAGCATATAAACACCAAATAGTTTTAAAGTGGTTTAAACACCCCTGAAATTCCTACCTCCTGTCTTTGATAGTCTGCACTGTCCTATCAATACATTATTTCTATTGTCATTTCTTACATTCATTCTTGTTTTACTCCTCGTTTACCGAGTGCTGCATAGTTGTGGAAAAAAACCATAAAACCTCACATAATTAATGGGATAAAAATTCCCTCCATGACAACGACAAACCAAATCCCATAATTGTTAAATTAAATGTAAAATCCCTGCCCCAATGGGATGATATTATTTCTCCAGTGAAATTTTCCTTTCGTCACTGAAGGTTTGTTTCACTTGACAAAATGAAATTTCATTGGACCTTCCCTTTTCGGTTTATAGAAATCACAATGCCCTTGATAAGAAAAGGGGACATTTGAAGCTGTATTTGAAACAGTGCTTTGATGCACATCCCAACTTATTTGAGAAAGATGTAAACTGTGGATTCAACTTCAATCGATCAGATTCAATCAGAATAGGATGGTCAACAACAAATGAGTAGAACCGTGAGATCTCACTGAACTCTCGCCTTTTCTCATGCCACACAGCGCTCAGCGAGATGAGCGACGCTTCAGTGGATCGGAGCAGCTCGGAAGTTGTTCCGCCCAAATTCACACAACTACTTAAGGACCTGGAGGGCACGGAGGGACAGAAAGTTCGTTTCGAGTGCCGCGTGATTGGCCACCCTACACCTGAGATCAGGTGGTTCCGAGACGGTAATGAGATCGTCAGTTCGCCAGACTTCCAGGTGGGTAGTCCACTCTGTGATATTTCAATGTGTTTTTTTTGTGTATGGAGGGTGCCCTTTTATTTATTTACATTCAATAAAAGATCAGCTGACAAATTATGGAATATCTTTTTAATTCCTTGTTTCTTAAATCCCAGAGCATGATATCTATTAAGTTGGTACAACCCTATGAAATATATGACATGTTTGCCGTGCAGATAGTATAGTATCAAGTGCTATAGGATCTTTGACATATTTACTACTGATACATACACAATATTACCACGATTTCGATCTGAGTGGCCGTATTCTCCGCGTAGTTGGTGCGAAGTAAAAGAATGATTACGTAGTGTCAACTACAAAGAGAATACGGCCACACAGATCGAAATCATGGTAATGTTGTATTTATTACTCACCTTTCGAGTAATTATTAGGAAAAAAAATCTAGTATATTATTAGAAATTCGACCCTAGCGCTGTGCTTTGTTTATATGAATTGGTTCCTATAACGCCCGTCAAGTGGCCGAAAAAGCCGTATTCTCCTAGGAGATTCCGGAGGTCCGTATTCTACTCAGTAGTGATCTGTAAGCTCCATAAGCTTAGTATGGAGACTCCGTACTAGGTGGGTAATAAATTATCAAATTGTGTAGTTCTGTTACAATTTGAACCATCTCTTTTACAGCTTGTCTCTCACCGCGAGCTTCATTCGCTGACAATCCCGGAGGTATTCAAGGAGGACATGGGTAACTTCATGTGCAAGGCGGTCAACACAGCCGGCGAGGCAAAGTGCTACGCCACCCTCATCGTCAAACCATCGATGGAGTCGCACTTCGTCAAAACACGTCTTGTCGAGTCGTCGCACGTCGTACAGAAGACCACGACCACGACCACGATGGGCGTGAATAACAGACCCCCCGAATTCCAAAAACTATTTGGTGACATGCGAGTCAAGGCTGGCCTCTCCTGCAAGTTCGAGGTCACTATTACAGGAAACCCCAAGCCACGGGTAGGTCATGGTCATTGTTTCGACCGATTAAGGTCTTATTTACATGGAGATAAATATATGAGAGAAACCATAGAATCATTATAGATATATGAAAGAAGTTCTGAAGACGTGGCGAGGCGTACAGATCGAGATACCGCAATAGAGTAAGGAGCAGATCGTCTGCTCCCGTTATTTATAGTCAGACTACCCGCTACCTTGGCGACCTTAGGAACAGAACCGTTTGTATGGTAACGGTTAGTTTGTTGACAGTGTGACATCACGGTTAAAAAAAGAGAAGATATATGAAAGAAGAAAAATAATTAAGAGTTGGCGAAGTTAAATTTTTGTTTTCGCATACATGTGTTTGTGAATATCTTAGACCCCATATTGCATTGATTTATTAATTCATATTCTTTTGTACGTTCATTCATTTGGTTTCCTCATAGATTTTCTTTCCTCATTATATATTATGAAAACATAGAGTTAAGATGAGCGTTGAATATATTTTTAAGGATGAAAAAAGATTAGAACACTCATCTGACCTCCCCTCCTCAACGCCCACCCCACTAGATATACAGCTCGTATGTGACCGAGTCGCCAGTTGAGGCTCACTCTACGCGTCCATGTTGTAGGTGCGGTGGTTCTTCAACTCGGAGCCGGTGGTGTCTCCAGACTACCAGGTGCAGTCGTTCGGCGACAACTACAGTCTGTACATCCCGGAGGTGTTTGACGAGGACGCAGGGCGCTTCTCCGTCATCGCCGAGAATGAATCCGGCAAAGCCACGTGCGCCGCGCTGCTCGTCGTCGTCGACGAGTCGGCCGCGCCGCCCAAGACGGCCTCACCCCCACTGGTCAGTGTCCGTCCCTGTATCGTCACAGTAACTTGTAGTCTAGTGGTAGTCCAACTCACAGTGTGATAGTAGTATGGTAATCTTAATAGTCTAGCATTGATATATCCAATAACAACTGACATGCATGATGTACTAGTCCAGTCACGTTTTCGTTCAGTGACACTGTAGTATGGATATTATCTAACATCTATATTCAAAATTTTGGAGAAAAAACCTAAACCTTCATATTCCAATTCTATTGTTGTCTGTCTTAGTGTATTCATGAGTAGGGATAACTAGCATTTGTGTATCTCAAGACTGGTTTCTCTTCGATGCGCCTCAGACGATAACAGGATTGTTATAGGCTCCCGATATAAGACCGATTTTGAATCATTTTAGAAAATATAGAGTAATAAAGATTCAATTCCTGCAATACTTTTCAATTTTATAGTAATGACACTAAATATTCTTTTCCATAGATCTTTACTTTATAATAGAATTTACCAATTGGCTGCATGAGGTACCACTATTTGGAGCTAAATAACATTATGTTTGTTGTTAAGACTAACAGTGTTTCCTGTTAACTAACTGTACTTAGTTTTTATTTTGTCCCGTTGCGATAGAGCTTTGTTCAGTAATCAAATGAAATAGAATTGACCACTCCTTAAGTGCAACAATGACGATATTGAATCAAATAACAAGTCAGTGATATGATGCATGTATAACCTGATAAACGTTGGTCTTGTTCCTCCCCAAATATAAAACAAGTTATTTCATTTATTGCATTCTGAATATATTCAACTGAAGCAAGAATATAAGTTATTGAATTAACAACCAACTATTGACTTATTACTTATTACGGATCTTGCCCAACCCGAGTGAGTGGGAATATATCAATCTCTTTCTTATTGAATTATAGCTTTTTGTTGTGAGTTTCCGCTTGCCAATTCGAATTGTTACTTTCGCATTATGAGTTTATCAATATGGACATGAGTGATGGAGGTACATTTAGTTAAGAGGGATAGATTTGGGGGTTCCGTGATCTTTCCACAGTGCTTTCCTGTCTTCTTCATCTCGTAGATTCAATCTTACCATGGTTTAACCCTAGCAGATACTACGCCATAAAATACCACAACAATAATATCAATTAAGTAAATACTTGCTACTTTTACCAGTTTTATCAATATTTTGTAACAGAGAACAAGTAGAACATTGAGGTAATTTCTGAGATCGATAGTTATAACTTACATGCTAATGAACATTTTTGAAGGAATGTATCACTTTTTCATGTAAAACCGTGCTCTCAATGATGGAAGTTTTTCTTTTTTCTCTCTCTAGTTTTCCTATTTCCCTTCTGATAGAATTATTGATGTATTCCTCTAGATAAATGAAACTGTTTAGTCCTGGGTGTTTTTCACTTTTTTACCGAAATCTAACTAGGATCCCCGATAAACGAACACCCATATTAATGCCATATACTAAATGTTAGTTTTTCACTTATGGTAGTATTCTAATCAATATACCTGATCTTTCTGTTGACAGGCTCAGGTCCAGAGGAGACCCCAGCCTGTCTCGGAGCCGCCACCGGTACAACCCGTCATGGTTGCACCCGTGGCTGCCGCACCGCCACCACCGCCCCCGGCGCCCCGCCCGGTACCGCCGCCCGCGCCGCGCGCCCCGCCCGCGCCGCCCGCCATGCCCAAATTCCCCCAGATGGACCTTCAAGTGGAGGTGCCCGTACCTCCAAGATTCGCCGAACAGATCAAGGACATTACCTCCAAAGAGGGCACCAGAGTTACCTTCCAGGGAACTGTTGAGGGTGAGTGTGCTTTTATTATTGATCAAAGGTGATGTTATGTTGGCTGGCGCTTTTATACGTGTGCGGCCAGGCAATGAAAACCAGCAGCCATGATAGCAGCTGATGCCATGGACACTTTATTGGCACCGAATCTATATGGAAAATGTAACACACAGATAATTGTATCTCTTTCATGTCAATAAAGAAATTCCTTTATACAGAATTAAAAAAATGATAATGATTATTTGTAGTGAATGATTGAAAAGACTCACTTAAATTCAAAGTTAAAGTGCGGGTATGGCTGGCCACAAGGCCGACCGGAACCGCGAGTGGCCTCCCCCACCCCCAAGTTACCAAAATTCCATAAGGTTGAAGCAAGAATATGATAAAGAGTAGTGACTTTGTGAGTGGTGCCATCAGTCTAGATAGAGGTGCCATCGGTCTAGGGAAAATGTTGCCATCAGTCCGAAGAGGTTGCCATCAGTCCAGGTGCCATCGGTCTGTTGTGCCATCGGTCTAGTAATCGTGGGGAGTTAGCTCAGTGGTTAAGGCACTTGACTTGTAATCCCAAGGTTGTGGGTTCGAGTTCCACTGCAGCCACTCTTCTCTTTCATCCCCAGAAGTGGTAGATTTACTGCTATATCAAAGGCCAATCCTTCTCATACCATGTCTATGTGGTATGGGAAGTAAAAGAACTATCCCCTCTGTAAATGTGTAGGGGTGAGATTTCTACCTAAATTCATCACATAAATTCGATCACCACACATATGGTGTAAAAGAACCTTGAGAAAGTCTGGTAATAACTAGTAATGGTTAACTGGACGAAATCGAACCAACCAACCAATCATTGAGGAGAACACAAAATTGCGATAAAATGTTTAGTGAAAGGTATCAAAGCATGGATATTCCATGCCTTTTTAATCGAAAAGAACTATCTTGTTTACGTCTTGTTTCCCTTAGAAGAATAGGGCATGACTTTGAACTATGCCCTATCTACCTTCCTTCCCCTGCAATATTATGCCCCGGTCTGGTCCTGAGCGTGAATCGCATCCCCCCCCCCCCCCCCACCCGCCCCGGTATTTAGTAGAAACTGAACGAGAGTTAGACTTGTCAGTGTTTATGCCACGACGGGAAGGTCGTGTATTACTACGCGAAGCGTTAGCTGAGGGTAGTGAGGAACAGACCTGACCAGAGTGGCATAGACACTGACAAGTCTAACCCGAGTTCGGTTTCATATTGATTCTACCCCGTCTCTACGCTTTTGGATTACTAAAATATAAATATTGATTAAACGACTAACCGGAGTCCAACCGGAACTTTTGAGTCCAACCGGAACTTTTTTATGGAGCAGCTCACAATCTGGTCGCTGATTGGTCGAATTGTTTATGCCCCTAGAGGCATAAATCGCACTTTTTGTCATGGCATGCCGCATAAAATTTGCCTATGTTATGCCTATGGACCGTTTTTATTAGGGGTAGGATAATGTTGGTTCCTCCAATAGCGCCCTTTTTATTATCTCCATCACTAGGGCACCTCCCCCTGTCAGAAGTCCTGCATGAGTTTCACGTGTCTGTCTGTGTGGTATCTGTCTGTCCGCTCATCCTAGCTGACTCTGTCTCGTCTTGCCCGTGACAGGTAAGCCGGCACCCGTGATCCGCTGGTACAAATCGGGTCATGAGATCACGGGCAGCGCCGACTTTGAGATGACGGTGCGGGACGGGCGCGTGGCGCTCTCCATCCCGGAGGTGTTTGAGGAGGACGCGGGGTCGTACGAGTGTCAGGCCCGCAACATGGCCGGCATCAGCAGCAGCACTGCAGAGCTTGTCGTCCAAGGTAGGACTCTCTTTTTATATATATCTCTCTAGTATTGTTAGCGACACTGCAAAACTCGATCTATAAGGTACATACTATATATGTGTTGTACATCGGCATTATATTGTAAATGTAATAGTGGTATCGGCTAAAGTGAATAGATAGTTCAGGTGGTTCTGGCCAATACTGACTTTGTACGCTTGGGGGCACCACTAGCGCAGATCTAAACAGGGGGCGCCACCATCATCTCACTTCTGAACCAGGGGGCGCCACTATGATCTCGCATTTGAGCTAGGGGGCGCCACTGTCATATAAACTCTGAGCAAGGGGTTGCCACATACCGAAAGATGGCCAAAGTCATGACTATGGCGCCACCTACCAGATATGTTTTGTTAACTTGATCTTTAGACCAAAGTCTTTGTATACAGTGGAATGGCCATTGTTCTTCAGAACTGAAATAGACATCAGGTATTTCTAGAAAAAAAGACTCACAGTGTACCTCGAATCCGTAACCTTGAATTAACGTCTTCGTTCTTACTAAAGCAGCCAAAGATAAACGATACAAAACCTCTCATAAAGTAATCAATAGGTTTGAAAAGCACTAGCCTAACATTAATCCAGATTCCATGAAGCAGTTCACCAGTTTAGCAGGGTAATTTTATGGTTTGACAATATTTTCGTTCATGGGAGGATGTCCCCTGTTGGGAAATATGTTTACACATAGCAGGGAAGTTTTAGACTGAGAATAACTGCAGTCGCGTTTTTTACCTCCAGTCAGTGAATCTTGCTCTCGTCATTAACCTAAAGCCCGTGTAGAACGGGGACATGCCGACAGACTGAGTGACACGCGGGCCTGGAGGAGCGCCAGCGCCGCTAAAACACACTCCACACCGTTTACACGTACCGCCGTGTTTTCACACCAGGTGGCGCACCGGTGCCATGTCATGGCGGTAGCGGGCGAGGTGAGGAGGGTGGGAATGGGGGGTCGGAGTGGCTGAGCCGGTACAGGTCGTGGGGCGGGAGTGGCAGGAGAGGGAGGGGTGGAGTATGTAAGGGGTGGTAGGTCGGTTGTAGTGTGCGGTGTGGGGTGAAGGCAAGGACTGCCCTGTCAGCAGCTCTACACTAATGCAGACGCCAAGAATATCGGCACAGTTCCCATACCGACCGCAGCAGTCAATACGTTTATTATGAGAGAGTTTCCCCTACGAATATTTGTCATCCATGTGCGGTGCTAGCAGACTAAAGTGGGGTGGAATAGCATATGTACCACTGAGGTACCCAGTGTAGGCAGTTGAGGAATAAAGGGCATAAATGGTTCCAGTGGTGACTATGTTATAAGGTATGAGAGTATCATTGTGCTGGCAGAGGGCTTTTTCTAATGGTGTTTGAACTCTGCCATGTTCACTGCCTACTGGATATAAATTACCTATTCTTGATGCAATATATTCCATATATAGGGTACCCAGCTGTTACGAAACTACCAGCCATACATTTATATTAACAGAGAGGCATAAAGAAAATTCATATTATGCAGACTGGAACCGATCGATGTCCTCTGAACAAGATCGATCTGCCTCCCGTATTAGTGATGAGAAATAGTATTAAAACCCGCTCAATCATATTAACCTTATAATATTTAGGAAGCCCTATGAGTCAATGCTCAGGAAAAATATGCAAGAAATATACACTCAGGCTTGCCACATCTCAGGGAAATCGTGAGGAAGTTTATCATTTTTTAAGGTCAGTGAATTATCAGCTAATTCAGGAATTTGTGACGGAAAAGTCGAATTTTGAAAAATATCAGGGGAAATTTACTCTTGTCAGGGAAAAAAAGAATTTCCGATTTATGCATGAAGAACCAGTCACCTGACCTTCAAAATCTGTAAATAAAAAGAGAAGATATACCAGATGTTCCTAATGCAAGGAGGCATTGTTGTATTCCAGCACCATCAATGTGATTTCAGAAATGCTGCGGAAAGTTATCGTCAGTTTAAGGGGTGGTGTATTAAAAGCCTGGTGTTAAAATCATATTCCAAATGGACGTAATGTAGCAAATATAAACAACTGGCGATCTATCACCATGTTTCTTATCAATAAATCTATATGGGTTTAGGTCAGAAATGCGCACGGAAGATGCTGTATTTAAATTACTAGTGGACCTATAATAAGGCAGGGACGAATCCGAAGTCACTCTAGAATCCTTCCTTGACCTACATAAGGCATTAGATACTGTTTCGTTTGCGATGTTATTATTAAAATTTGCAAAACTGGCTTGAATACCTCTGAATCTTGTACCATGGAAAAGTAACTATCTGGAGGATCGTAAGCAAATGGTTACAGTGAATAAAACCATGTTATTGGAGAAGGGAGTGAAATATCGGTTCTACAGGGGGCGGTCATGGGACCGTCATTGTTTTTAGTTTACGCTAATCAAACGCTGAAGATACGTTTTAAGCTGTCTAAAGATATAGACTTATTGGATGACAGGGTGCATAAAACCAGACAAGACAATACAATTTAGACTCTATCGACGAAGTGCCAAATCTGAGAATCTCCGTGGTATAGAGGTGTGAAACATTGGGCAAGCTTGACTCATATGTTGTATTTATCGGTACTATACTATATTCAGTTTAGAATTTAGTCATGTTGAAGAATTGGCTTGTGCCAAAAATACCTCTTTAATATCCAAAGATAATTAGAATACATGGGCAGTTGCAAGGCCGTTTATTATAGATTTATGTTTCATTTGTATGGTGAAAATGAGATTTATCAGTTTAAAGAAGGGTCAGGGAATTTTGATATCTCGAGTTTGTGGCAACCCTGCTCACTCTAAGAGGGAGTATTACAACTCTACAGGATACCTCCAGGGGTTAGGATAAGTGGAGAGTGTAATTCTCTGAATGTGATGAAGGGCCCTCAGTTCAAAGCATTAGTCAATACTTCTACTCTTATTTCAATTAGCAGAGTGAACGAGGAATGCTTTCAGGGCAGACTTCACCGTCAAAGAGCCGTCTCTGAGCCAACTGGCGACTGGTCAGGAATTTCAGTCTCCCAAATTAAAGTGGCTGGAACGTCAAGGCCGAATTCTGTAAAAGTGTGGGTGGATGGTACCTTGTAGCTTGTATGGTAACTACGTTGTTTCTTATTCTGATTATCATAGCGCACTATTACGTTATTTGATTATTTGAATTCGAATACAGTGGAAAATACTTTAAAATATAGGAACTACATGGGAATGTTGTTTGAGACTATTCCAAAGACGTATATAATTAGCTTTTTGAAAAAGACCAGTCTCTTTCACTATTTATACACTTGTCGAAATTATTGAAAAGGATTAACTGAAATAGGTCTACAAAAGTGAACAATTTGAATCTTTGATGGCCCCTCTATACCCTAAAGGACCCATTTGATATGACACCACAAACAAACAGACTGACACGTCCTGTAATACTAATCGAAAGGGTACGTTGTTTCTCTATGGAAATTATCCTTCACTGACAACTCCCCTCTACAAACATCCTGTTCAGAAGGGCAGCAGTGTGGCACAAACAGTACCATGCTCACCTGTCAATCAAAAGGTGCTGTGTTTAAGACTTAGTTTCCCTTCCTGCCTGTTGTTCCTATCTCATGGATTCAGTCTCAATATGAAGAGACAGTGGCTGTTATCATAATTCAGCTCTCTTGAAGCTTGGCCATAATGATGTCTGGAAAAAGACTTATAAAACATTATTTTGATTTTTGGTTCAATTCTGTACGGTCCTGTATGGCTTCTGTCCGGCTGTACGGCCTGCTGTAAAACAACATCGCACTACTATATTTTTTACTTCATGATTGTAGAAATACCATGGGGTTTCAATTGCAACCACCTTGCCACATAGTGATGTGTCAGTAAGCTTAATTGACACCAAGCCGAAAAATCTAACTCAATTGTACGAATTATCCTATTTATTACAGAATTTGAAACACAAACTTATCATTCTCAAGCTTTATCAAGTGTAAGAAGAAAGTAGATATAAAAAGGACGATTTTTAGACGGGCAAATCTCCGAAAAAGAGATAAAAAGAGATGTAGTGTAGACATAATACCGGGAAATTGGTGTGTGTGGGTAGGAGGCAGGCGACGATATGAGACACATTCGCATTCCTTGCTGACTGGGAGGTATAGGAGTTGAGCTGACTCTAAGTGTTTATCTAGTGTGCCCGCGTTATCTCTCTGAGAAATGCCTGTCACATAAGCTGTTCATTATTTGTTTGAGGACGTGAGAAAACACGTAGCTCGGTGTTTGTTGAAGGCTCTGATGAGGGTGAGAGATGGCGGCGCTGAGTCTGCCTGACAGGGGAGCCCCCCCCCCCCCCCCCCCCGCACCCAAGGCCTGAACGTGTCTCCTTAGCATAATATACCCCCTCTACCTAAATTATAATGAAAAGGTATGGAACAGTATATGATACGGGGATAAGGAAATGAAGGTAATTTTTTTTTTAAATCCATGCAATGTATAGTAGACATTTTGTTTCTTCATGTCCTGAATTATTGGTATACCGATTAAAATATATTCGTAGTTATTAAGAGATATTTCGGGAATTAACCTGTCCAACCGTGATAAATGAGCCCGGTTATTTTGACTCTTTTAAAAAAAATTGTTATTAGACAACAAGATCTGTTACATAACAGTTCTTCCTGTTGTGTCTGCCGTGCTTCAGAAATCGCCATTCCTCTAATAGATAGTCTCAATAACAATAGCTCAACACCAGACACTTATGTAACACCCCTGTTGTGTAAGTCAGCCGCCTCCCGCAACGTGGCGCTAGTGGAGGGCGGCCATGACACCCGTTGCCTTGGTAACCGACACCTCTGCCTGGAAATAGCGTCTACTCAGCTGCCGGGAGGGGGCGCTCCAAATAAGGGGGGCAGGTTTGGGCGCTGCGACAGGTGGCTCCACCTAGTGGCAGAATCCAGAATCAAGTCCACGGCAGCCCCATGGCAAACTACACTGAGCTCCTGTGCCGTTATTCGTGTACTTGTGAGCAGTACCCAGATGCCACAGGCAGCCTGTTTTATAACCTTCTCCTGGCCGAGATTGTATTGCGGGCATTTGCCTCGTGTATCAAGATAAGCAGGGAGTCTGGCTGACCTTTCAGTTACCAGGCCCCACTCACTTGTCATCAATATCAATAGTAAACTCTGTTTTAGTTACAGGTCCGAATCCTGGGTCCCGGTACATAGAGATCGTAACTAGTGAGGGAGTGAGGCATTTCTGTTATAATTGCCGTCTGCCCATTATATCGAATGTTTCATATTGAATGCAGCGATGATAGAATTGAATCTCACCCAATACCATTGCCATTAGGTAATCATATGAATTAGTATAAACAATTAATTTCAGGATGAGCTACATTCATGTCCATGTTCTGATACAGAGAAAGCGCTCAGAGATAGCTGCAGAGGCTGTCTGGTAAGATACATCATTTGTGGCTGATGTAAAGCAAGGATAGGACTCTCTCTCTCTCTTCACCTCTACCACTGATGCCTGGTATCCATCTTTTTTTCTTTTTCTAAAATTCTTGATTTTCACTGGGACATTCTTCAGTCTTCAGTGATTACGTACATACATTTCTTCTTCTTCCGCGATTAAATACATACTGTCTTATTGACAGTTTGAGCCCCGCATCTTCTCGTAATATTGTCAATTCATAGTTCTATAAAAGCTTATCAAGACTTTGCAAGCACAGAGAAATCCTCCTGGCGTAAGCTTCTGAGTAGAGGATATTTTCGCGTTATGGGCCACCACACCCGGAAATACACCGAGAACAACTTGTGGTTTCAGTGTAATATGATAAATTAACCGATTGCGCATGACCTTGCTATAGAATCACCAAACAGCATGAGTATTGATATGAAATCGTTCTGAATCTATATCTAGCGCAGCACCGATCTGCACTCCAGATTGACTAGCAGCTCATTGATTTTAGTCAGACAGAACCCTACCTAACCTTTTTGTACCAACAACAGTGATAACTCAATGCAGTACCGCGTACATAATGAATGTCCACCTGTAGCTTCAATGTACCGCTTCGTTTAAGAAGTTGAAACATGGCCCAGGTGTCCAGTGTAGTAATAACTCAACGCCCGGTCCCCGGAGGCATGTTTGATGGTGACCTCCGGTAGGTGGTAGTTCTGAGGTAGATTATTTTTTCTCCCGGGTCAGATTGGCTCCTGGAGGAGACACCCCGTGGGCTGGGGCCTAGACGGGCGACCAGACTGTCCTGAAGGGCAGGTTGGTGGGGGGTCTGGCGAGCAGTTAACACGGTGGTCCGAGCAGCTCAACGTGAAGGCCAACGACTCAGCGCCGAGAAGGTGGTTAGGTTTCAACCAGGGTATGGCCAAGGTTAGGCCTCAGGGAAACACTGAAGTGTCTAGCCTACAGGCATAGAGATAGATTGGTAGAAATATAGCTGACCTGACGAGAATTACAGGATAATTAATGGACATACAGTGAGTTGATTAGGAGCACTTCAAGATTGACGAGGAACTAGTTATAAAGGTTCAGTATTAATATAGAAAACTTTACTAATATCACGGAAAGCAGACCATTATATGATCTCGAGTTTTATAGGAACACATCTGATACTCGATGGTGTAAATCCGCGAACATCCTTTTCAGCAATCGATACAGTAAATAATGTCTCTGACCCGCTTTTATAATTTTCTGACAAGAAAGTAAATACTAAAGAAAAGAGCGGGATCCCTCGGTTTATCAGAGGGAGTTAATGGCTGCTACTCGGCAGTTATGCACATGGGAAAAAACATACACAGAAGAATTCTAGAGCATGGAGAGTGCGGGGGGGGGGGGGGGGACTGAGTGGTGATGGATGAGGGATGCACTCTTGGTGCAGACCAACATTCTGTGTCAGTGTGCGATACAAGCAAAGCAAATACTGACATGTTCAGGTTGCTTCTTAACAAGGGACAATGACAACAGTTGTCAAGACCGAACAGGAGACATTAGACGGAAGTCTAAAAAATAGAATCCTATTCAAGAATTTTAAATCATGTATTATGGTTCTATTGTTAAGGATCCGAATAAAACTACAGCGAATTGATTTTGACGATTCAAATATTGGCACAATATTATTTCCAAATCTTCCCCTATTTATTTTTTACGGAGAAATTGATTTACCCATCGATATTGTCTGCGTCTAAAAAGCCCTAAGATGATTTATCTCCATTCCTCTGTCAAATGGTTTTCGTTCACCTGAGCTCACAAATTCTATATCCCTGTGATTTGATTCTGGCTGTTGGTACGACCATAACCACCAAAGAGATATTAAACGATATTAGAAAACAATAGAGACTCTAAAAGCCAACCTTCTGTAACAGCCCCACTCACCTCGTCACCTCACTCCGCCTTATATCAGCCCCGGGCGATGGCGTCTCGCCAGGTGGCGCTGTGTGGGGCGGCGGCCTGTTACAACCCGTTTCAACAGTCTGCTGGTACCTGGGCCTACCAGTATTACACCTTACAGGATATGATGCGCTATAACAGGTCCACTGGTACCCAGGACTACTTATACTTTGCGTATATTAAGTGGGATATTCTATCACAGTCCATTGGTGTCTATGTGTCATGATAGTCCGGCACGTACTTGTGTACTCGTGGTCATGCACAGTGTGTATACATAGGTACTCACACACAAATATATCCACATAAGTGTACAATAAACATGTGCGCCACACAGTTTGTACACATTCATGATGGCACAGGGGGCACGTATATATACATATTTCAAGTGTGTATAACAAAGAAGGGTACATTGTGCAAGAGCTTGATGCTCAGTCTGTATTCTTCTACATATAAACAAAAGAAACGTGAGGCGTTGACGTCATGTAACATGTTGAACGCTGTCTATGGTCGGGTGGCACTAGGCTATGCTTACAAGTAGGGCGTTAATAGAGATTCTAGTATACTAGATATACTAGTTTGAAATAGATAAAAGTAACCCCAAACCCATCATAGTTATTATTACATACCTATAGGCGAACGTCAGTGAAATACTACCCGCTCACGGGGGTGTAGTATATCGCGACTACGGCCCACTACAGTGCGCTTCGTCGTACTGCAAGATTCTAACGTACATGTAACTAACTCGCTGCAACGCGCTAGGCGTGCGTATACGACATCATCGCGACCAATGTCAACATGTCGGAGTACGTCGAATCGCGACTTGGAACTCGCTATAGAGGGCCCCCCTAACGACTAGAAGTGTGTATATGTAAAGTATCAAGCCAAATAGTCGATCACTACAAAGTAATACAGTTGGAATGCTGTAAATATGTGTATAACATCGATAATAACAAACGACTCGACACGAACGGGAGGGGGGACACACAGACAGACTGGTGACCACGGATAGAGAGAAAGGGGGAAGCGGACCGCGGAGGTTCCCGCGGCCTCGTCTGCATACCCAGATTCACACTCTCCCAGCAGATCTTTCATGGCGCTATCGCAAGCGGTCGCAGGAAGTAGAGCGCAGAATCTCTGCATGGAGAGTGCCAGATTCGGCGTCGCTGATTGGTTCGCTCGTCACGTGAGCGTCATGTGATCCGTGTTATTGATTTTACGACCAACGCGTTCGACACGGCCGTGTCGCCCGTCGAGTGTGTAGCAGTGTGTGCTATGTGTCGACTTGGAAAGTTAACAAAATGGCATTTTATGATCGAATTAAGGTATGTAATAATAAGAAAACGTCCTGACTGTGGCCAGAACTATGTCTTAGTTCTCAGTCACCTGTGGTGGACGTTCGCCCCTCCGCCTACGGCGTCGGGGCGAACGTCCACCACAGATGACCTCGAACTAAGACATAGTTCGGCCACAGTAAGGACGTTTTCTCCTAAAACTGATATTCATGCCGCTGAAACAAGCTTACTGTTGTACAAAACTATATTTGTCTCCACAAAGCCAACCAGTTTTGCCACCGGAATGAAGCTAAATCCACTCCGCGATATATAACACACGTAGAAGACATCAGGAATACATGTACTAATGATTCCTTATCTAAAAATGAATACCTTGCAGAAACTATTGGAAGGGAAAGACAGTATATATCTGGATATCATCAACTAGGTTATGCCAATATTTGTGGCAGTTGTAATACTTTGGCTTACCGTCAGAAACAACACAAACAACGAGCACATTGGCACATTTGTGCAGCAAATCCGTTCCAACTAACTGCTCTGATATTCTGTTCAGACCACCCGCAGGTAACGTAAAATAAGTAGCAGCTTTATCAAAGCAGTTTTCTTTCTATAACTATACTGTCACTTATTATGAATATAGTCCAGAACAGATAGAGTCTGTAATCAGTTTGAGTGATGTGTAGCATTCATTGTCTGTGGACAACCAGAATATCAGTCTGTTGATAGATGATCATGAAGATGTATAATGACAGTTCGTAGACTGTAAAACATGACCATACATGGACGATCGCTTAAAGTCTGAAAGATGAGAGATATCCAGTTAGGTAGAAAGTAATAAAAAGAAAAATAATATCCAGTTAAGAAGGCCGGATCATTAAAATCAGTCCATTCTAGGACTGAGATCCTAAGCCTTGGGTAATTCTGTATAAGCATTGGTTCTGTCCCCTCGTCCTTTATCGCTGTGGAAACCTTTAGCATTAGATCACGTCATATGAACTAGGCTGATCTCATGATCCTATCGAAAAGTGATAGCTATGCGGTATTCAGCAAGATTACAAAATGTCTAGCTACAGCATGGGGAGGAAAGGAACATGAGGTCATAGGTTTTTTCTGCTGATGAAGATTTGAAACTTAACCATGTTTGATTTGCGCTTGAATCAATGTTTTAGTATCAACGATCGCGGGCATGTTGATCCTCCATTACGATTAGTAGATTTTAGATACAGTTATGACATACCTAACGGAAGGGCTCTGGAGCTCAGTGGTTAAGGCACTGGACTCGTAACCCCAAGGTTCCGTGGTCGAGTCCCACTGCGGGCACCTTTCTCCTTCACCGCCAGCAGCGTTATACTTTGTGCTAAAAGAACTTTCACTTTGGTAAAATGTACAAGGGTGAGTTTTCTACCTAAATTCAACTCGCACATTTGATCACCACCCCTATTTTGTAAAGCAGTGAGAAATTTTTTTTCCTGAGAGAATGATACCGCCCGAACACACTCGCTGACGGAAGGAAGCCCATCTCACAAGATGAAATTTACACACATCGTAAACAAACAAACCTAGAATAAAGACACGTTTGATTCCTTCATGATATTCACCATTAGGTCATACATATTCAACTGAAGTGACACACACCTCGTCACGAGGCGAGCAGCTCAAGTCGCTGAGGTGTAAGAGAGCTGCTCAGTATAGACCGGGCAGAAGGTAACGGGGTGTGGACCGGGCGCGGGGCTCCGTGTAGTCTCCGCAGGCAGCTGATTACCTCCACCTCATGTGGACTCATGTGTACCTCAGTATGAGCTCTATATCTGTCAGTCGCCGGTGACAGATATAAAGAGTAGTCAGTATTAGTCAGGTTTAGCTGGAATAGACAGGTGACAGGGACCAGGTACACATAACAACACACTGAGACTGCTGCATGGACATTTAGTGACGGGGAATTTTCGAAAATGAAAGGTAATTGCTCGTTGGATATTGGTTGTGAAACCCTACACGTCACCTATCACAGAACAACCTTATTAATAATACCAAGGAGCCCCACACCTGCACACCTTGTACAACCACAATGTGAGCCATCGCCATGCCCACAACACTGCAGACATGATATTATGATGACTGGCATAGTGAGTTGGTATGACGTCAAAAAGAGTTTGGTAAGGTATCTGATCAGCTTCTTTAAGTCATATGAATTATTTCCTCGGTGAATTTCTTTATGATGTGTGATAGATCTTTCGCGGTTCCTAATCATTGACCAGGAAACATGTAGTAAACATATGTATCACTGGGCTGCCAATGCCTAGGCAAAGAAGCCAATCTCACATCTCCAGTTTTGAACAACGAAATTGATTGAGGCCCATCTATGTCAATAAAAGCTAACAAAGCTACCAGGATATTGATACCATCCCAGTCGGGTTGTTTTTTCACAGCCCTCTGATTGCATGAACGTATCCTGAACTTTAAATTTAGTTTTGAACAACAAACATGAGCCACGGGCGGTCTAAGATGACGTGGCAGCATCTCATTGGTTAGTCAGACCATCCGTTATTGTTATATATGAAACCAAGTTATGACAAGTTAGGGCACAGCATAAATCTCAATAACAGAAGGTATTCCCCTTCCTATTGGCATAAATTCCTGAAATACGATAACGGTATTTTGAGAGGCAGACGAGAACAGTATTTGTGTACATCTCCAACTTTCAACATTTTGTATCCAACTTGATGGTTGGAATTATAGAAAATTGGGAATACACTGTACTTCATATTACAGTTGTTATTGGAAATGAATGAAAAAATTGAGCGTGTATATTGCGTACCATCATATCAAAATACACACTTAATGAAGTAAGACTGTGTTTGATAATAATTGGCAATGGGATCTTGACTTATATCAGGACTTTGGAAACACCTGCTTGAATGGAATTCAGTCCCATAATTCCCCGCAAATAGATAGATGTGATCACGTCTCAAAACTAACATTCTGCTCCTTCATGGGTGAGGGGTAGACCCTGTTCACGTACATGTGATACATCAGCTCTTTTACCACCTGACATGACCCTCACCGCAGGTTTTACCTACACTGTGGTGATGTCAGAGATAAGCAGCATGTCGTGGATAGCGAGACGCTGAATGGCACAACGCTATCAGGTCGCAAAACTCGACCTTCATCAGATCATATTTTTTCTCCAGCTGGGGACTTACCCTGAGCCATACCTGTGATCACAAAAAAATCACCTAATGTAAAATACTGTTTACATTTTTTTCTCACCTAGGCTTTGAAGGCAACTATTTTTGTCACCGTCCTTTATTCAACTTTTAACTTTATACCAGGCTAAATACTCTTGTGCTGATTAGCTGACTGGGCTGTCGTCATGGTGATAATGTAGGATTGTGATAGGCTGACTGACATCAGTGTGTTACTGTATTGTTATCGCCTCAGCCAAGACACTATCACTGCGACATGTTCGTTTGCAGAAGAGAAAGTGTGTTTCTTTTATATATTTCTCAGGGATTGATGTGACGATGAAATCCTGAACTAACTGTTGAGGTTCCATAATGAAATATCTTTGTCTGCTTCTATTTGAGACTCAGGCCTATGCAGGTCCACGTCTTATCATGATCTACCACTGGAGGGCGCCACTGCAGTCACATGACTCAGCCATGTCCGACCCTGCACATTCTAGATCAGTTTTATTTTGTTGTTTGGTTACGGAAGGAAATCTAGATAGGGCTATTAGAAGTGAATAAATTCTATTTAGTAATAGATATGACTTTATTGAGATTAAACAGAGATGATAGATATAATGGGAAATTTAACCTCATAATGTTTCCGTCTGTCGGGTTACTAAAGTTAATAGTATTCAGTTATCTACAGAGAATAAAAAAACTATTCAAAATATAGACCGAACATTGGATGTATTGAAGTATTTCGAGCAGCCTGTTGGGCATGACACCACAGTGCGACAACTCCAAACAGCAGCAGACAAGTCCGGAGTTACCCTGCCTTCTTATCATCTGTACAAGGTCACATCCTCCCTCATGAGCTGCAGACTCAGGGCCTCAAGGCACATCTCTAGAAGAATATCCCGCGGCTTATCTGTCCGTGGTTAATCCATTGCTATATACCAGGTAAAAAAAACACCCACCCTTCATAAAGGTCGCCCTTGCCCCCTCTAAGATCCCTGCCTCCCCCTGGCGGTGTTTACCTCGCACTAACGGGACGCTGAGATTCACCTGACAGACGCTGTCCGCGCGTCCCTCGTGCGTCTCGTCTTCTGCGATTGTGCTACACCAGATCTAGTTGCTATGCCAACAGATTTGGTGCCACCTGGTGGGCGATGCCAGAAGTAGATCCCCCGAGACGCTGACTCGGCGGCGGATCGGTATTTAGTGGCGGGGCTCATAGTCTGAGGTATGGCGGCGATGATGTAGAGTGTGGGGAGAGGTCTTGTTTTATGTCAGATTGTAGAAGCCCAGCCTCCTCTGCAAAGGCCAGAGGAGAGGCCGATACGCATAATGTACCATCCAGGCAAAATGCGCATTTCGTGTAGATAGCCTAGAACGTAGGGGATATTGTGTGAACATGAAATATATAGCGTTAATGATATAGTGAACTGGAATTAACAAATACAACAATTTGATTCATTCAACATCCACAATACTGTTTTGAATCATTAAGCCATTGCTGACCATCTTTTGTCTCACTTGGCTTATGAGAAAACACAAATAACAAACGTGAAAATATTGCATATTCTGGAGGAAAGTAGTTGTTTTTTTTCACTTTGTTGTTGCAAAATTGTATATGACTGATAGGAGACAATAATCTCTGTTTTAAACCTGAAATGATTTACCTGCTTAATAGAAATCAATGGCATTTACTGTACATAGGAAACACATATGTATGTAGAAATATGTTGGTTGCGGTAAGATTTTGACAATACTCGGTCATCTTTGGTGGCTCAATTGAATGCAAACCGACTGAAAACCAAAATAATTAGTAGGCTGTCTTGTCAGGACAACACAGTAATCGTGATACAAGTTCCTGGTAATGGAACGCAGCATCTGGCAAAGAGAGGAGCAGTACACAGAATCTGCATTTGATTTGAATTGACGTTGCCCTCTCTGTGGGTCTTTCAGTCTGTAAAGTATTGCAGCATGGTGATAGTAAAAAACCACACCGTGTAAAAACGTTGTATCGGTGAATCTATGGGCTCTGATTTTACTGCGTTTTGGTCTGCTGACAACAGAGATGTGCCTCCCGCCAACCTTCACCTGTGTGGGGAATGGTGCAGGGATTGCTACCAGTAGAGCGCTCACTACCATGTTTATAGCTACATAACTTACTCTGCATCTTTGCAGTAGACAATTTACGTGAAGAATTGAATTCACCTGCTGCTTAGTTGTTGCCAGAGATGATGCAGACAACTTTTGAGTATTATTACATTACGTGCTTCAGTTAGCCTAACTTCGAAGGTGTCTAAAACTATTATTGATACCAGGTTGTGTAAAAAAATTCCTTTTCGCCACCACTTTAGAAGGAAATGCCTATTTACAACAGTTGTATGGATATGCTCTTATTTCTAACTTGTGAACCATTCGGTACAGAAAGTTCGCATTTGATAAAAGAGTTTTTTACAAGAATATCTATGTCATTCCAGAATACCTTTTATCTGGTCGTTATATTCATTATGTTTTGCAACTTAAAGAGGAGTCCACCACTTGCAACGGATTGAATATCTGAAGGAATCAAGACTGAAAAAAGTGCGCCATTACTATTTCACTTATTTCAATATGAATAGCTTGGCTTAAGCGATAGTCATATACTCTACTAGTGAAGCTCTTCCGGGCATACATCAAGCTGAAAGTAACAAACCTTTTTTAAATGGGAGAAGCTCTAGAACAGGAAAAGGTAGAATTAGCAGAAAGCAGCTAAAAAAAGAGGGAAAAAAGTGACTGAAACTGGGGCTTGATATGCAAATGAAATCAAGCTTACACTACATACTGCTTTGCGCGGAACAAGCTCGGTTTATTTAGCTCTCAGGTTCAACTCAAACTTCTAACATGGTATTGGGAACCTGAACAAACAGGACCTTGAAAATAGTTCAAGTGTTCCTGTTTCAAGCAGTAAGGAGGCGTAAAATCAGATTATCGCGGGTTAATATTGTCTGGAGCGCAGTCGAGGGGAAATCGCTGAGTACCATCGAATCTGCTGCTCCTCACTCAAAATCCTCGTGTAGAAAAAAAAGGAGAAAACCCTGGAGAAGATTGCGGGCAGGGCGGGCAGGGCGGGCAGGGCGGGCTGGCAGTTGTTGTAGGTGTGCCGCCCAGACTCCTACATCACGTCAGGAAGATGGTCAGCAGACCCACCACCACACGTTAAAAACACACCTTTACCTACTGCTGGGCCTGTTGACGGAAGGCGGACAGTGCAAGAAGAACTGCCGAGAGAAGAAATGAAAAACAATGTGGAAAAAGTTGCTAACAACAGCACTCGTTCATATAAACAGTTTCACTGTCTCGGATTTTCTTTTTGGTCCCATCGTATTTTTAGCTGTTTTTCCCCCAATTTTTCTCAGGGATGGTTCCTTTGAGGCATTATTCTTTACACCTGGGTTTTTTAACATTCTGAGGGGGTACCTTCTGCTAGGACCGTATAAATCTAACGTAGGTGTCAGCGGTCCTTGACAGTGCTCCCATTTACGCCACTATTTAACCTGTCTAACGAAAACGAACATTTCCAGTCTCTCATTTCACGGGCTAGCTGTTTCTTTTCTTTTCCTTTTGTATTTTGTCGGTCGGTTATATACATTCGCGATGGCGTCTCCTGTGGGTTGTATACGTGTAAGAGACAGACATAAAATAATAAATCACCTCATACCACTCATAACAATAACAACAACGTATGTGCAGGGCCATAATTTCCCCCCACCCTACAATAATAATTTTCATTGAGGCAAGAAAAATTGGTTATGTTAGGACGCAAACGGTTTAACATGTGTGCAATGGTAGTATACACACATATAGGGAATGGACCTGTCCGTATGAAGTGAACAAAATACAGTTTCTTGTGGGATATTCTACACAATATAAAGGCAGACTCATAGATTATGTTAACCACATAAATCATCTTTTTGATCTTTTAATAGCCTTCCCTTGGTTTGAACTGTGAAGCCAATACCTTGAAGGTATAATAATACTCTATTGCGATGCTTATTTTCGCCATATCATAGGCAATGCTATGGTCTGCCCTGTCTTTGATTACCATCCGGTACACAATAGGGCGTCTATTAGTAATCCCTTTGAAGTGCAAAAAATATGATCTCCCTGATGTGGAGCTACTGTGCTTATCCCTGTGTATGATGGGGGAGGGTGGAGAATGGAGGAGGTGGTGGTAGAGGTGGAGATGGTGGTAGTGGGGAATGGGAGGAGGTCCAGATGGAGAGAGAAGTTGCGTCGACAAGACAGTGTGGCTTCTATACACAATAATACACAACAGCCAAAGCTCACATACAGTGACTGCCTGCTTTATTCTCACCACAGCTGTAGATAGTCGGCCCTGGCATACCTCTGTGTCGGGGAGTGTCCACGCGAACTCCGGGGAAGTTCGCAGTAACGTGTATCGTTGTGTGGATATGTATTAATAGACAATGTATTTTATTGTAATATACACTCCCAGAACAGCGATAACAAACTCAAACCATGAGTGAAATACTTATGGAATTACCATGAAGCCTTTACTCAATTATAACATCATTTTTTATTCACCTTCGTGTGATCCCGACACTAATTTCATCTACCCTGAATTGAGGTGAATGACAGTCATTCATATTGCTATGATTCAGCATTTAGTAATATCCCACACATAACTTGTTGTTCAGGACCCACTGCAGCCACTTTTCTCCTTCACCCCCAGCAGTGGTAGATTTACTGCTATATCAAAGGCCAATCCTTCTCATACAATGTCTTTGTGGTGTGGGAAGTAAAAGAACTCTCACCTCGGTAAATATGTAGGGGTGGGATTTCTTCCTACATTCATCTCATAGATTCGGTCAAATCCAAAGTAAGTCTAATTGAACCAATTGGACGTTAAACTACCCAAACAAACAAACAAACTCACCCTCCTCATCAGCGAAGAGTTTAATCTCGTGCTCAGTCAATAAAATCCCCAGTATTGATTTAGTAACCGGCACCTGCTACAGCACAACAACATTGTGGATATATTACGATCACGCCTCAAGTTGGCCACAGCTGTTGCCATGACAGATAACCCCGATACATATAACACCATCAGCACCTACAGAGCCTACGTGGGGTAAGCGTTGTGTGAGTAAGAGCTATGACCTGCCTGTAGTGGGTGTGTGAGTGATTCTGGGTTTCTTTATGTGTGAGTGTGAGCTGCTCTATATAGATAAGTCTATGACCAGTGTGTTCACTAAATTCACCGCCAGGTGGCTGCAGCGCCGTCTGGTGGGACACCCCCGCTCATACCACACCAGTTACACCCACAGTCACTTCTGCAGAAGGGGTGTGAATTCATTCAGGGAACTTTCCGGTAAAGTTTGTCTTGATATTTTTATATGGGTACACCTGTAGCAAGAGAGGGCACGTTTCTAGGGGTTGTCGGGATTCTACGTTATAGAATTCAGAGAATAAAATATATTGGTGACATATTAAATTTTAAAATTGTCACTATAAGACTTCAGTCTACAAGATTTACCTCGGATAACATATTTAACATACTTCATCTGAAGTAAGACCATGATGTAGAAATGATGTAAATCAAAAAAACTTGTTATGGGAGATACTTCTGAGTTATTCATACTAAGCAATTGCTAGTACGCCATCGCAAAATACCTTTCATATGACTGTACTTTTAAATCAGCTGCCTACTCACGGCTTCTCACTTTATCGTGAGAATTTCACCAGGTCATCAGCCACGTATCGGATACAGTTCATATTAACTGAATATTAAAATATAGTTGTAAACTGCTGCCATGTATCCGACCCACAGCTGTCCGTGATGACGTTTCATCTCACAGTGAGATGCATGTAATGACTGTGAACGACCAGCTGTGACCACGTGACTTTCCCACGCCGAGCTGCACGCCCACGCCCCCTGGTGGCAAAGGGGGTGTTTATACTGCTCATCGCGGGGCATGCGTCAAGGTGCGAAAGATACCTACAGGGGAACAGGTAGATAGGCGCTCTCCCCGCAGGGGTTTAGTGACGGTCTGTATTTGATCTATACGGAGAAAGTGTATGGAGAGATGAGATGGTATGGCGGGCAACACGAGCAGCTCACAATCTGGGTCATGATAACAGGGGAGGAGATGAGCAGGTCACGCCAAGTAGACATGATAAACGAGACCGACAGGGTAACAGAAAAACTCGGTTCAAGTTTAAATTACGCCATTAATGCGTTAAAAATAAGGGATAATAACTGTTCAAGCAGCATTTTGTAAAATGATCCTAGTTATCAGAGTTGAAGATAGTGATGATGAACTCATAGTGCTATAATGAGCACAATATCCTTTAAAAGATCCAATTCTTGGATGTAAATATTATAAATTGTTATTGTGAGTCCATGCCTTTTTGTTGAATGTCTATGAAAACAGACAAACTAAAGATTTTTTACTTATAATTAGAGTTTGTAATAGGTCACATTAAGGAAAGTGTGAGTGGAAGAAAAACACCATACTGCGGCTTTGCAATTCCTCGTGGATAATATATGTTTTATTAAGCTTTAGAAGACTTAGATATATTTAGATAGATTTTGTACTAATTAATCTGCATGTCGTTAATCTGTGATTTCCTCACAATTTAGGAAGAATATCACTGAACATCATAGCCAGGCCCACCCAAGATATATATACACGATTAATTACTAGTCTTGGTTTCGCGATAACATAACCATTGAACAAAACATTAATAAAGTATGCTAAGATATCAGAGTAGGAAGTCAGGCTAGAACACAGGCTAGAGCTCTATGTTGCTTGAGGTCCTCTAGATAAGGCATCTACTCTGTATGTTGTATATATAGAAAATGTTTACACCAACTTTAGTGCGCAAGCTAAGCCAGCGTTTGAACCAGGTTGTAACTGATAAAAACAAACTTCTCCGTGTCTTTCCGGACTGAGCCTACACTGTAGTACAAGACCAGGAAGATGGATGAGAATACGACTTAACAAAAACGCCGATATATGAGAGATTCCCTTACAAACTGCTACATGTTTCCTGGGGCAAAGTTAGCTTCTTTTTTAATATCTTTGACAATTTTAGTGCTACAAGTGCGTAAGTGATTCTTTTCAGGAGGTTGGTACCATGGAATGTGATAGTGTTGTTGCTGATGTCATTGGAATATTCACACACATGTTTTGCTGGAAAAGAGATTTGTGGTAGATATGTAACTTCCTCAAAAACACAGACCTTCCGCATCTTGGATACGCAAAGCCACTGATGTGGCAGAAATAACCTTCACTGTCCTTGGCTAAAAATTATTATACGTAATATACCGAACAAAATTAGAAAGTAAAGTAGATTAAGTTAGATATATATAAATTATTGAATGAATTAAGAAAATTCCCTTTGCGTTTCAAGCTATGTGAAACATTTTCCAGGAAATAAAATAACTATTTCTCGAATGCCAAGGATGTTGCAGAGAAAGCCTGACCTCTGGTCTATTCCGTCTATTGGATGGATTTCGGATGAGGTTTAGAGTATCTGACATAGTGACCAGTTGGATCTGTGCCCGACACCCCTCAGACCTGCACAGGTGTGGTTAAATTAAGGCCTTGACCCTGGCCGCTGGGGAGATGTCGGGGGGCAGAGATTAACCGTGAGTTATTTACAGAAGTCATCGACTCACATTCTTAGACCAGGGTCACAGGGCACGGATGTGCATGTTTACGGTCGTACAAAGTTCACACATCTTTACACCTATACATCTGAGCGTGTTCATCTGAACATTACCAGTTCACACCTAAGTGGGTACGAGTAAATCAAACTCATACATGTATATGTATATATAGTACGGTGGGTTTGGCACAGTGCTTAGTGTTTTGTCTAAGTGCTTTGGATTTGTTTCCCAGGAAGAAATCTATGAGCTTCTCTGCTGAAAATGACGAATCATCTGATTGTGCTTCTAAGATATCGACACTAATGACACAAATTAATCAGCCCAACGCCTACCAAATAGATCAACTGTACATCTACCGAATCAACCAGCCCATCCATGTGCACCTGCTAAAGCAATCAGATAATCAGTGCTATCATATGCAACTAATAAAGCTATCATAACATCAATGCGTCTACCAAATAAATAATCTGATCAGGGTACATCTGGTGATCGCCTCAGCCAATCCATAAGCAATCAGATCATCAGGGCGTCTACGAAATAAATCGGTCATTCAACATGCATCGATCAAATCAATCAGCCAACCAGTGTATGTCTACTAAGTCACAGTTTATATACATGTGTCTATATAAATCTCCAAGTTAGCATAAGGAGGATGGAGTAGTTCTCCCTTTCTATATATATATTACATTTACAAATATAGAATTAGTAGTAATACTTGATGGCTTCCATCATGATAGCTATATGTTGGAACTGCCTTCTTGCGGTAACTTCAGTGGTGTTTACTCTATAAGTCTGCTGAGTAGTTTACAGTGCCTCTTTCCTAATGGGGGATAAAAACGTAGGCTGGAAATCACGTTCTGAACACCCCAGATAAGCTCCTTTCCCTGACATATCAATCATGACGTAAATATGTTGTAGAGTACTCTTCGGGGAAATTTACCTTAGTAGATACGACAGTCAGTTATGTTTAGCCTGACATAGAAAAAACAGGATTTTCTAAATTCCCCACTTAATGTTACTTCAGGGAAGTAATTTATCTGATAGTATGAGATGTTCATTTATAATAACTTCATACCTCAGCGATATTAGTGCTATCAATTTAACAAAATATTACAATGCAATATAATAGGTCACACACAAGGAAAGGTGTGTGGGATCATACTCCCCTGTACTATGAAAAATTACCATTTGCCGGTACTTCAGACCGTAGATTATTTATGCTTGTTTGTGATACTATGTATATGATATAAAAGTACCAGATAGTTATGAGTCATTATCTAAGGAATTGGAATCGAACCCCGCACCCCGTCAATCAATGCTCTACACTTATCCTGCTACTCCTGTAGAAAAGGTCCATTTTAAAGTGAACTTGCAATTTGACATTCTCTTGTTGTCTTTTTTTTTAATATATCAGATTAAGGAGATATTCCTATTCAGTGTCCAGTCAATCAGTCAGGGAGAAAGGCAATGTAGACTCAGATCCGAACTACGCCTTTCAGTTAGTATCCGGGAACGGAATGTGGGATTCTGTGAGAGGGCGTGAGGAATGTCTTCTGTCGAAGGCTGGGCACGTGACCCACAAAGATGTGTTTGAGAACGTGTGTATGAAGGGTGGGGGTCTGAGTCAGACACTCTTTGACCACTGAGGGCAATAGCAGACTCAGCGTTAACATGTGTGAGATCTAACACCCGGATCATGCTCAAATCATTTCTATCTCAGAATCAGTTTCTTCCAATATAATGTTCCGGAACTTGCAGAGAATGCATATGAACGTTGGTTTCCATTGCTTGGCTCTGGGTTTCATTATCGCTCATTTACATTTTTGTATCCTTTAAAGTCGTCACCAGGTCATCATAACCAAACCCGAAGAGGAAATTAGAGATTGGTGATAGGTTACAATCCACATACTTTAGTTACATGTTATCGCCATGGTTGGACCTCTGTAATGGCTATAATTGCCATTAGAAATAGTCTGATTCTAACTCATTATGGATTTTTTGTTGATAATTTAGGTCCAACATTATAATTTCATTGCAAATAAAGTTTAAGAGTGTTCTTGAAATGGGAAACAAATTACATATTCAGCACCAAGATGGAGAATGGATTGATGCCCGAAGTGTGATTGTATATTAAACATCCTTTATTAGTTTTCCAACATACATTGCATTATCTGTGCAATATTAGTCTAAGGCAAATGCGTCAAAGGTCTTGGCTGACCTCTGACTTATGTAAACAATAAATGCATCCTGCGTCCCTGATGGACTAATCCCTGCGCCACCTGTTGGTCTATCAACAAACTAGAGCCTCTGCCTGGCGCAGACGACACTTTTTGTCGGCATGACGACTGCTGGAGCTTCGATCTGGCAGCTCGCAGTGTACATTGTGTAGATAAACAATACATGCTGGAGACAAGTCTCTGTCTTCCCAGCTCCCGCCTATACTGACGCTTATCAGAGTTGTTCCTCCCTAGAAGTAGCACGCAGCTTCTTGGTTTCTATGGCAACAGCCGCCAAGCTATCCACCAAAGCCTCCCTTCCTCCTTGGCACGTGCCAACTTGATGATACTCACCGCGGGCCTAGGCCTAATCTCAAGGGGCCCGGGAACATGTATACCCGCCTCCTGCTCGCCCCTACCAGCCCGTACGGCCTCGCCGGTAGGGGGATGTATTTACACAGAGGGGGCGGGCTAAAAATAGATTTCCGGGAGAGTGACTTCGCGGCGAGCGGCGAATTCTCGTCAGAAGCTAGTCAGACTCTGCCAGTCGACATGGGCCATCTTTGAGAAACGCTTCCCCTTTTCGTTTCGTTAGTTGCGGAGTAGCCCCCTAAAATACAAACTTCATCAGTAATAAGCAAGAATGGATAGTAGCGGGGATTCGCTGGGATTCTTCAGGTACCCGAAACGCGTGAGAACCGAGGAGGAGTTGAAATATGAAGGTGAGAACAGTGCCCAGTCTAACACCATACCCGTTCAGTGTGCTGCAGTATGGGCAGACTACAGTCACCCCCTGTATTCCGAAAGGCTATCGTCAGCTATATTACATGTACTTCGTTAATTCTTTTCATCATACACAACCATTTTGATATTTTCCCAAGTGAAAACGACCGCAATTGTTGTCATGGCCACTATATAGTTGACTACCTTTGCGCTTTATTAATTGATAATCGAGGAAGAAAAGATAATTCCATCCCAGCGTCTGTCTGTATAGTTCAATATAAAGGTGCGTCATATAATTGTTCTTTACATATATATGCACTGTTGTGTCTTGGGTATTTCTCACCCCTATATTACCGGGTACAAAATGGCGATGCTTCCTACATATGTTTCATAAGTTTTTGCCGGCAGTGGTCCAGGCTGCCTGTAGGCTCCCTGGGGAGTGGCTGATGATACCGCGTCCGCCATGACAGTTGCCATGACACCGGGTTTCCGCCGGCACGTGCCGCGCGTCCGGTCACACGCGTAACTCTACCCAGCATGCCGTGCGTGCATTCTACCGCACATAGCATGCAGTATTATGTATCCCTGTGGATTATAAGATTGCATCTAAACTACAAGCTAGGATTATGTGTTACACGGGGAGGCCTAGATCTATGTATCTGTGTATTTTGTTGACAAAAATATCAGTACATGATTTATACCGTAATGCTAATTTAGATAATTCTCACTCCTATACATTGAACGCAGTTTTATCCAGTTGATATAGGAACTTTGATGGGAGTACAAATTTGAGTACAGTATGTAGTACAAGGTTATGAATTCATGTCTACCACATATATTACAGGCTTAGCTAATATACACCAGCATTCGCTCATTTACATGACGACTTGGTACGATTACAAAAATACAAGTCTGGGTTATTATACTCTAGAGAAACCTGCATTCAGTACTTTAGAATATGAAGCTGGAGGGACATCGATACACCTTTGCCATGTTGTATTACAGTTCTATGTTACTCATCAGAGTAAAAAACCTATTTAATCACTGTGCTACTCACACATTCATACTGCATACATTTTAGCTGTGGACTATCATTAATACAAGGAGATAAGGTAGTATCAAAATGGCTACTCTTATCTGAACTTCCACATTTCTTAGGCCTGTAGTATTAGTTCAGATTTGTGAATCTGTATTGACTAAACCAGGCGGGAGGGAGATGTCCGGGGCATCGACCAAACCCCGCAGACTGACCTCTCTCCTCCACGTGCTCCTCACTGCCGGGCTTTCTCAGGCCGAGGCCGGGCATCAACACCGGGCAGCAAGTAAAAATAGAGTCCAAGGTCAACAGGTCTTACACAAGGGTAACTTAAGTCACACCGGCCTATTCAGAAGCGGGTATTCATGGGTATTTCTCTGAACAACATTTAGGTTTTATAAGCAAGGTATCTCTACTAAAATGTAAAATGAGTCTAGATTTAAATCTAGTGAGATTTTGAATGCAAAGGGGAAGTAGGGTGAATGGTGTGCAAATTGCGGAGCAGAGTAACAACGAATCTCCCCCAGAAAATCCCTTATAAATAAACATGAATCAAACATAGTTGTACCATTCACAATGTTATCTATAGATCTGACTGGTCATGTTTTCCACACCATTTCGTGTATACCACTGGTATGTATGCAGTGGTTATTCATGTCCGGGAGCGAATAACTGTACTAAGTGTCGATACAGGGAACAGCCTCCGTGTCTCACATACAGTGCCCACCTTGTCAGTGGTGTCTGCCCAGAGTTAATGAATCAGTCTCTACACAGACTCCGCCCAGCTGGCCGGGTGGGACGGGGGAGCGGGCCTAACGTCTACATTCAGACTTAGAGACTGTACACTGAGATAACAACTGTAACTGTAGAGAGCAGTGACTTCCAACACATCCTTCATTTCATCAACGTCTCACTATCCTTCAAGTGGGCAGACTATGTGTAAGATCTAAAGTGCTCGGTAGGGTGGAGGCCAAGGAAGCATTACACTTAAGAGCACTTTATTTCAAGGAGAACTTCTCAAAGGAACTGTGTTTGCCAATGAATACGAAAATATAAAGCCAGATTCTATCAAATGTCTCCATTATGCAATATAAACAAAATGTTAAATTTTCAAGCTTAATTTTTTTGTGGCGTAGCTTTTATTCACGCACAGAAATTAGAATATAAGCAATGGATTATCAACCATTCGCAATATATGTACCCAGGTGACATCTACTCCAAGAAAATAGAACGTTGTCATGAATGAAGCCAATGGCTTCAAAAACTAACGACCATACACAGTGCATAGGGTATCACCTATGACTTGATCTCCTATGGCTAATCCGTTTGTTCATCTGAAATTAGTAATTAATGTCCTTGTGGTAAATATCTATTACTCTGCAGCTAGTTCGAAACATTTAAACGTAAGTAGAGTGAATATGGAGCAATATAACACACTGTATTGCGTGTTAACATTGAGTGTGAGTCATATCCGACGTGGTTTAGTCTAGAGAAGGTATTTACAGAGATAGCACAGGGCTGGATCCACTTCCTCTCCTCTACAGCCGCTCTATACTAAACCCCGTCACCCACGCCGCCTAGCGGGGGCTGGGGCTGAGTGGGGGCAGAAATAGCCGCCCACTAACAGCACGCCACCTGGTGGAGATGTGGGCAATGATCTACCGCCGGGTCATGTAGCTGCGACCAATGGGGAGCTGCGAGACAGTTTGTGTTTGTGTCAATGTGTTATAAAGATGTTATCTCCATCAATTTACAATAACTGCTGAGAAGGCCGCCTGCCGGGTCAGGTTACCGCTGTTTGGTGTGGCTTCCCTGACCCCTGGAGTGGCTTCTCGTGTTCTGCGCAGTTGGAAAGCAGTACAGAATGTGTGAGGGATAAAATCCCTACTACTCCAGTATTTGAGTTCCCTCAGAACCTATAGGTAAACACATTCTTTCGATCAATACACATTTGCGAGCAATAAAGTACGTAAACTTGCACTCTACCCTAGTCCCTTATTCGACTCTCACTACTTAGATACAAATTGTCCTTTAGGAGGCTAAATGGTCATTTACTCGTTCGATTTTAGGGAAGTTATTGTACTAAGCCCATAAAATATGCTCTTATGACCAAAGAATCTTTACTTAAATATTTAGGCATAGGTTATGTTAGATATTTGTGTCTAGACGTATTCAGGTAGTTTTGGTCTGATATCAGCATGCTCTCATGCAGGTTACTTGAACTCAGGTTTCACAGAATCACATCAGCTAGCTGGCTGGACTGGTGAAGCTATCTAAACTACTAACGACAAAAAGAGAAAAGGCTGGGCAATTGGGTTTGCATCAACAAAAATAATGTGAGGCATGGTTGAAAAAATAGATTATCAGCTAATTATCTAGAAATTGATTAGAAAATCAGTTTAGTTTGACCTCCATTTAAGTCTATAGCACCCTGCAGGTTGATAATCACGCTGGTCTTTGAGAGCGTTGTAGGGTAGCACCTTGGATCTCAACCCTATTTTTTCGCTTCCCTTTAAACTGCGACACTACCTCGGACTAGTGTTAAAACCTGCACTATTCTTCTGAACTTCATTTATTGATATTATAGAACTCTGCTATGTATAAACTAATTTTTTTCATTTCCTTGTCACTTAAGCCGCTACATTTGATCTGACTTTGTTTATTTATTGAAAATAACGTAAACTTATCCTAATTCACGCTATTTTCTCGTCCACAGCTCAACTGGTGCCCGCCGCCTTCACGGAGCGGCTGCGCTCTCACGAGGTGAAGGAGGGTCAGTCAGTGCGCTTCACGGTGCGCGTCGCCGGCAAACCCGGACCCCAGGTCACGTGGTACCGAGAAGGAACGCAGATCGTCAGCTCGCCGGACTTTGAGATTATCCAGGAGGGCGATGTGCACACGCTGTACATCCCCGAGGTCTTCTACGAGGACTCGGGCAAGTTCTCCGTGCAAGCCACCAACAAGGCCGGCACCACAGACTGCACTGCTGAACTCATTGTCGAGGGTAATTATCCTTATCTGGCTACCTGTCTCTGCTTGGTGTGGTTGACCGGTGGAGGAGTGTTCATATATTGTTATCTATTAATAATGATGATGAGTGGAGAAGGAGACACCAGCACCACTACTACCAGAACCACCACGACCACCACCACTACCACCACCACCACCATCACCACCTGGATTATCATGAGTCCTCAGGCCGCGGAGTGTAGCGCCTCCTGGCCATTGTGTGTCGTGCTTTCTTCCTGCTTTGGATTACGCTCTTCTCTCAATCCATCCCTACATGGCCGGATTACTACTACTACTACTATTACTACTGTTACTACTACTGTTGCACTATTTTTTTGTCTTTTTACAGCACATCTTGTTTAAGAGTTTTGTTGTAGTTTTTGTTATAGTTTCAAATGACTCCAGTCTGACACTAACCCAGCACAAGAGCTCAAGTCAGTATGGCTAGTTTAGGGAGGGAGAGTAAGAGGTATAGCCATCTCAGTAATCAGTCATTCAAATGCGTCCTGCATTCGAATGCGCGAGCCTAGATTTGATAGACCTCAAGGGAAAAATACATCACACCCGCCTAAGTACCAACTGAACCAATGACATAAACTTAATTTAGAGTGGTGTATATCGGTCTGGAACAGGTCAGAGGTCAATGATTAGGTGTAGATGTCGGGTGGTGTAAATATAGTTGGTCGTAGATGGGTGGGGGTCAGAGAAGACTAGGTAGATGGGGTTCCCGGGTGTAAGAGGGCCGTCACAGGTAGAGCACACTTTACCCCGACTGCTTCCACCCCGTATCACCTACTGACCAGGGAAGACCCCATCTACATACCTACCCAGCATCCCCGGGAGTCACGTGCAGCCAATATCACGTGGTCAGGGTCAAGGTCGTGTCATGATGACGTTGCCACATTCCCAGACAAGAAGCATCATTGACTTCCGTTCCCCTTACCCAAACTCAAATTGCGCTACCCCGTGCCATCTGTCCACCAGGGGGCCAGCAATTCAGCCATTTAGCCTCCACGTGACCGGACCTGATATAGGAGGTAATAAGTACAATACGCCACGGGTCTGATTATAACCAGTAATAACGAGAGCCACAGAAATGAACACGAGAATGGTATAACCGGTAATGGATTGGGTGCTGCACAGAGACCATTAGGGATCCGGAACATGTAAAACCAATTAGTGAAAATCCGAGGCTCGGCCTTGCTCACAGGTGCACTCCAGGAGGCTTAGTTATAGAGGGTCTGGCTTGACTTGACTGCCTGCACCGTGGAGGTCACTGGCCAAGCGAAATCAACAGTGTAAATACTGCCTGTTGTACAACATAATTGCGACATGTCTCGTAGTTTTACTGGGTCCTTATACAGAAAAGAAAGGTGTTATGATACAAAGGACCACAGACTACATTGTCTGCAGCCTCTATATTATTTAGATAATTACAATTTTATCTAACTATAGAAGTGCTGGTACATGTACTTTCCTCGTATAAATTGCTCATTATTGAAACACAGATTTGAGAGGCCTAGCTAAAAAGAAAGAAAAAAAATCACTAGTGAAACACAACCTTCTGGTTTTAGCTCAGATACTGCAGGCCTCATTGCTTACATGCACAACTATTTAGAGCTCCGTGCACAGATTCACAGCGCTGTGTGAGATGTGGCAGTACGTGGACAGGTAAACTGACGCGGGATCTGCTCACAGACGTTTCGTAAACTGCTGCCTTCTGTCCGCGCGTTCCCCACGAGCCGCACGTTCCCGGCGTGCGTCACCTTACCTAAACCCAAACTAAGTGGTGCCACTGGGTACCAGCACAAATCGGCATATGTGCCGCAAGGGGGCGCATCGGACGCTGGGGGCAGTTTGTGGTCCCCTGGCGGGTAACCTGTACACTGGGCCAAACATGATCGAATATACGATCCAGTGATTGCAAAGGAGAAGGGGAGGATTTACTCATTAGTAGAACATTGAAATACGAATTTTGGAGAAGGATTATTTATGCAGCAGCGTGCTTGTCTGTCATCCGCATCTCAAAGATAATGGCTATGATATGATAGTGGTCATTGCTACCGCTTAAAATACCGAGTTAAAAGAAACGTGTCTCTAGAAGCAAATTATGAGATGTATCTCCGCCTCTGTGCTCAATGTACTGGGAAGTCACTATTCACTATCTTATGTACTTGGCAGTGAGGCACACAGTATATATTTATGCTGTGTATGTACATGTATATGTAAATACACGACTTGAGCTATAGTGAAGACGAAGTACACGCCACCTGGTAGATCGTCTCGTGGAAATGACCTTAGTGTTCGATCAGACGCATGATAAATGTCGTAGGTCGAGTCAAGTGGCCGGGTTATAAGCGGGTGGCTGGTTCTGGTTAGCTCTGGGGACGGGTTTGTTCTCCTCTGCCCAGCACTGAGATGCTCAGAGCTGCGCTGCCGGCGGCGCCTGTACTACAAATAGCGGCGAACATATGTTTGTCAGAAGCAGCTCCCAGTCTCCGTCCTCCACCACCGCCTGCTGACATTCTGCTGGGAGAGTGAACTCTGAACGGCCATTTAGCTCGCCAGGTGTCAGCATGTTTTCATCAATTCATCTTCAGACAAAAATGTGGTGTAAGGAAACTGAACCAAGAGTGCTATCTGGACTTTGATTTATCGTTAGTTTACACTGAATGAATGAGAGGGTGCCTTCAATAACAATTAGAAGTAGAATACAAAGGATGAGTTTGAAACACACTGGGATACTACATTTCCATCTACTATTGTAGTAACGATGAAAGGCAATAGGAAAAAAACGCACCTTTCAATGCAGCATCTCCCATTCAATGTTCAGGGTACTACTATAATGTGCTAAGCTGATATCCCTGTCGCAGTATTAGCGAAGTCCTTAGTCATAAGGGTATACAGAGCAGGTATATATTGACAACCCAGGATATAATGAGAATGGGTTAGCACAATGAGAATGGGTTAGCACACCACCATTACAATAGACAAATATCACTCAGGATGGACCACCCAAACCCCTCCTCGTTTAGCCCTCTCTCTCAAGAGGTCAACTTGTATCAGGTATAGATGGATACACAGGGTAGGGGTTTGCTGGGTTAATAATGGCTGCTGTCAGAAGCAATGAAGAGAAACCGCATTCGTGTGCAATCTTCCTCATACATTCACCTCTCCACATGAGCCGAACCTCAGTGACTCGGCTGGGTCTCTACCTCACCCAGTGGACGATGTGTGAACTTCACATCCAAGCCCCAACGTATTGGTTGCCATGGCAACAGGACACCTGAGGGGTGAGGTGGGGTGCACAGGTAGCAGGTACACCTCCATGAGTTGCTCATCGTGTACATGAGTGTGTCGAGCAGCTCAAGGTGATTGATACGCTCATGTGGAGATAGTCTGGCTGGTCTGTATAAATCATACAGGTCTTTCTATAAAGCAACTACAATGATCACCAGACCCATATATCTTATTTTTAGGGGACGATGCCACTTACACCTAAGAGGACCATTATAATACAGTCCTCGGGGAATATTTTAGATCCATGAACGATAAGAATGAGCTTAGAAATTCATATTCTAGAAATTTTACCAGTATTCAACCGACTGATTCACATACTCTGCTAAACCTCCTTCTAGCTTGGTGAGCATCTGTTATAGAGCCCAGGGGGATTTAGTTTCTTATTCACTTGAGTTGAACCAGGTTCTCAAGTACAGTCGATGTTACCTGTGTATTGTATTATTTTTGTGAGGTCACTGCACCCGTCCACGTCTCCAGACAGATTTCTCTTACCTATGTAGAAACCATACACTCCAACTCCTACGTTCATAGTGCGAAGCTCTTTCAAGCCTACCAAGAGTGAGATGATTTTTTTCTCACCACCAAAGCTTTAGTTTTTTCCTCTGCCGCTTTGTGGAATATTGCTGAGCCATGCAGTTCGTTCCGTGGATTTTTTAGTTGGTTCGCATTTTCCACACACAATCATCTTTTTCGAGAGGGTTCAAAGCGTCGAGGAATGTTCTGACGTCTGGTCAGAGAGTCGGTAATAAAATTGTTCGGAACTGCTCGGAAATGTCCGGAGCAGCTCGGAACTGCTCGGAAATGTCCGGAGTTGCTCACACATGTTCGTCCTCAGGTATAAAAAGCCGCCGGCAACAAAAACACCCCGACCTTCCCTGCCCACCCGCCTGGGACAGGAATACTCCGTCTTCAGGTGGGTAACTATAGCAACAGGCAGTGGTAGCGGCGTGTCTGCACGGTTATATATACCCACACACACATTCACACTACCCGCCAATCTTCACCTACTGCTCATCTCAGCTCAACATACGTACAGCCTACAGTATGAGCGAGCTGCTCAGTGCACACTGCAACGCTCGTTCATGACTGGTTGTTTCAATGGTGGTAAATATGAGGGGTGCAGTGTCAGTCGAGTATGAGCAGCTCAGACACTCTAGATACAGATTCTCCGGTGGGCAGGTACAGACCCAAATTAATCCTCTGCAATGAGATTGTAACTCAGTATTTAAGCTATATTGTTCTGCAGCGCTATCCAAACATTTTCAGTTCACAAGGGTGGGCACCATAAACACATGTAACTCGTAGTCTGGTTGTTTACCTGCGAGCTGAGTGTGGCTCCATACGTTTTTACGAGGCGTTTATGGAGGGTCAGAGACGTTGAGTTTGCCCGTGATACATTTTTGTAATTCTGTTGACACTTTCCCTACAAGATCCTAGTACACTAGGTTTTCATGGAATATAGCCTCCCTTTTCGAGAGGTGAGAGAGATGGCAGTGTACGTAGGATATGCCATATTTATTTGTTAGTGACATCATATCAAGGCCCTACTGAGTGATATCACTCCAAAGACGTCACTCCAATCTTTAATTATTTTAAGACCGACTTCACTTCGCACAACACCTAACCTCACCGAGTCCTATGACCTTCAAATGAAGGAGACAAGATTTATTATGGTGAACACGAACACGTAGCAGATTGTCGTGATCTACCCAGTAATTGATGACAAGAACGCCCATCAGGGTGAATGTCAGTGCTTCCTGAATTAAAAAAAAAAAAGAAAAAAAGAAAGAAAATCAACATCCCATATGATGGGAGGGTAGGTCTGATAGATTCTGTATGAGGAGAACGAACTGAAGCTCTATGTAACGTTACTGCAGGGGGGACCTGAGAAGGCCGACATGTTCAGGGGAATGCCAAGACAGTATGAGCAGAGAGAGGAGGGCGTGTGTGCATGAAATATATGCGTGCCTCGCACTTCTACCGGTCTCTTCCGCTGACCACCTCATGTAAAGGTACACCCCACCGTGGAGGAGTCTACCTATGATGTGAGGGCCGCTCACTGGAGGCACACCTGGGAGCACGACTATGTGGGTTTCCCAGCAGGAACAGGTCTGAAAGTATAAATAGGAGCCTTGGTTGGTCTGTTGGCGAGGGTTGTGGCAAGGAGTTATTAGAAATGGGTCATCTGACTACCTGACACACATACCACAAGCCACCTGAGGGCCTGGTACAGGTAGAAAATCTTAGAGGGATAGCTATGAGTAGAGAGGTACATACTATTGGCGTTAATTGATTGATTGACAGGAAAGAACACGGATAAGGGACAGGGGGAGATGTTTTTGTGTACGAGTGTCAGACAGATGGACCTACCTGGAAAGAGGATTAAGACGTCAAACACCTACACTAAAGCTCAGTGAGGTACTCATACTCTCCGGATAAAAATATGTAGAATACAGGATGAAAGATTAAACAGAGTAGCTCACTCATCATCTCACAGTACTGCTCAGAGAGTAACTCATCAAGCAGTGCCTGGCAAGTATTACAGAGAAGCTCACGGTACACATCACTAAACATCTGGTGGTTAGATCACTTTGTAGAACAACTAAGAGTACAATACTGCTCACTCAGCTTATCCAGTCCCTCCCAGTTTACATAGTCTCGCACAGTACAGCTCAAAGAGCATTTCACAGACCTGCTCAGAATAAAGCTTGCAGAGCAGCTCACAGAGTAGCTCAAGGACAAGTTCATCATCGCAGTCATCCTTCGATCGTTGATTACCGTAGCATTACTCAGCACCTTCATCCCGCCCGGTCATGCGTACATGGCCGCCCCGGGCTGTAGCGCAGTCCACTCGGCCTGCTCTCTGTGTTTATACCCCGCTGACACAGAACACGTGAGACACACAGAACACGGCAGCCGCCCGTTTGTTTGTCCTTCGCTTTAAGTTACCCCGGCAACGCGCCGTTGCCATGGAAATGCTGCGGAGATGTATGCGTTTCATAGCCGGGTGGGCGGATGAGTTGATGTTGATACACTCTCTACCAGAGTGCACTGGAACGTATACTGTTATCAAGAAGTCATTGCAGCATAACGTGCTCTGGGAGAGAGTGACAGCTGCCTGCTCTGATGCGGGGGTATTGGCGCTATTGGAGAGCGTCGAGAGGGTTCTGTAGTACAAGGGTGTGGATCCTAGGTGAAAGAAGTGGGAAAACAAAAGTATATTCTTCCCGGTGCTCTTTGAGGATCAAGTCTGACGTGTGGTGTGCTGATGGAGTATTTAAAGCAGGATTTCCTTTCCCGAAGAAATAAAAAAACAAAAACTAATGAGACATAATGAAAAGGCTTGACATGTAGACAATCAGTAGAAATGGTTGGAAGAGCATAGTTTCTACCAACGCAAGACCATATAATTCAACAGATTGTTCAAATTTTGATTTAAGCGGATGTTGTAATTGCCATGCGAAAGATTTCCATCTTTCATACTCAATGAGTATGACTTCCCTACAACTTTATGAATATCCCTATTAGGAATTCCTTTTACCTATTATTATATAGGAAAATATTTAAATGCATGGAGGTGAAATAAGAAATGACGTCATTAATTAAAGAGAAATAAGTGAAATTACTGTCCCTGTTCTGAGCAGCTCTGAGTAACTCATCGTGGTTTCAAATCTTTTCAGCTCCGTCCGCGATAGAGGAGTCGGCGTCACCTACGCCGCCGGTCTCCCGGAGCCCGTCTGTGGGCCGCCCGCCCGCCCGCCCAGCGCCATTCGTCAGCGGCTCAAGCCGCGAGGCCACTCCGCCCAAACCCCCCACACCGCAGAGGCCTCCACCCCCGCCACAGTTCACCAGGGTAAGACAACCTTACTATAATTAATATTTTGTGATCGGTATTTTCTTCTGTAAAATAATCGTAAAAGCCGGTGATGTAACACTAATTCTAAATTGTGTTATAATATCAAGGTGACATATTGACTCACTATATTGTCATGTGGGTTACGCATATTTTCAAAAGTCGTACTATAATTTGCTTAATCTATTTTAAACTATAATATGAATTTTATTGAGAATTGTATCTTCATAATGGTATTTTTCCTCGAGAAAATTACTATTAATATTCCCATATCAATTGACGGGTGGAAATACATACATATAAACATCGCATTATTATGAAACAATTAAATTTCAATTTAACCAGTAACAACCGTTTTCCTGACATTTTTCTCTTTTTACAAATAACACGTTTCATAAATCAGGCACAATGTGGACATATAATGACATGTGACAACCGTTTGCTTGCAGCCTCTGGCTGATATAGTTGTACGCGAGGGAGAAAGGGTCGTGCTAGAGTGTACGATCGCGCCCTACCCAGAACCCGAGAGGGTCCAGTGGTTCCGGGACCAGGCCGAGATCTCGCACTCGCCCGATTATCAGATCGCCTTCTCGCGCGGCACGTGTACTCTCACCATCTCTGAGGTGTTCCCCGAGGATGCGGGATGCTTCACGTGTACCGTCACCATTCAGGGTATCAGCAACTCTACATACATGGTCCTCAAGGTCGAGGGTGAGTACTTCTGGACTTCTAATAGCCAGGTACAATGCTGTACAGACATGGCCTTTATTGCAGTTTTCCTACAGGGATTTCGAGTTCGAGGGTGAGTACTGGACTTAATATAGCCAGATACATTACTATAAAGATAGGGCCTTTATCATAGTTTACCTACATGGTCCCCAAAGTCGAGGGCAAATACTGGACTTAAAATAGCCAGATGCAAATAGCCAGACTTTTTCACGCCCTACCTATATGTCCGGTGATTCTACACACAAATTACTTAATCACATAAGTTATAACTATACAGACATTCCCTGTGACACTCTACCTATGTGGTCCCCCGAGATAAATGTGATTTCAATCACTATGGTAACAATTTACATAGCTCCATGCTATCTGTGACGTACTGGACCTACTTGGCTCTTAGTAACATAGCAGAAAATCCGGCACCAATAAATAGCTAATTCAGACAACTGATGATAATCATAATTTGATCTATCTTCTGTAAACAGCACCACTTCCGCCGGCGGCGCCCGCGCCTCCGCCGCCGCCTCCTCCGCCGGTGGCGTCACCACGCCCCCAGGAGACGGCGCCCGACTTCCGGGTGAAGCTGGGTAACCTACCGCTGCAGTACGGACAGAACGCGCACTTTGAGTGCACGGTGCAGGGCTACCCGCCGCCCGAGATCCTGTGGACGCGGCGCGGACACCCGCTCGTCGACAAGACCAGGTGAGACATGTCGTCAAGTATCACGTGGACGTGTAGTTATACTACAAAGCCACCACTAGATAATGAACCTACAATTATATTTTCAAATTAGAAAAAAGATGCATAATATTATCAGAATATCATCACCTGATGAAGCTGGTTCAACATTAGAGAAACCTCGTGACAACTTTATACATATATATATGTTTTTAAAACCATAGAAGGTAACATCAGTTTGTGAATTTTATGTAACTTTATGTATAGCTTTTACTAATGATACTATATGAATTCCTCTGAATAAGTTGGGAAAATGTTAAACAATCCTTCACTTCCAACTTGTAACCACTCAGATACAAGTCGACGTACGACCAGTACAGCGGCACGACCACTCTGACCATTCTGAACCTGTGTGACGAGGATGAAGGAGAATACACATGTACGGCCATCAACAGTCAGGGCGAGGTGTCCACCTCGGCCCTGCTGCTCGGCCCGGAGCGTTACGCCGCCTGGCTGCGTGAGCAGGGGGCGCCGGCCGCGGTCCCGAGGGACGCGGGCCGCGCCGTCGTCTCCGAACTCGAGGCGAAGCTGGAGCGCGCGGCGACACCACGCCGCGGCCGCGAGTCGCCGGGCTCCTTCTACAGACCCATGTCAGAGCGCATGCTCGACGTCACCGCCGGCGCGCGCATGTCTGACACGGAGGACTTCCCCACAGAGGAGGTAGGAAAGCTTCTGATGATGATTGCCTGGCTTCTTATTAAGGAAATATACTCAAATATAAGAACTTTTCTCAAAGGCAACAACATTATAAGGAAAGATGTATAAAATTGTGAATGGTGTTATAATCATAGAAATATAGAAATATACATATATTCCTATGTTATAACAACGGATGTCTATGACATGGGTCCTTGTTATAACTTCCCCCCCAACCAAAAAAAAGTACGAGGAACTCATATTTAGGACAAACTTAAATAGAAACCCTTATCAGAGAGACTTACCGAGGATGTGGAAAAAACCACATAAAATAATACATAAATTATATAAATCAGTTCATTATGCACTATACACATAAACTCCCCATCTCTTTATTTCGGTCTCCAAACACATGCTCTAATACGTACACAATGCTTGGCGCGCAGGGCTTCCACGTATCTCAGTTTGAGAAACGTCTGATGAAGGAGATCCAGTACCGTGAAGGACGCGTCCAGCCGCCGCCCGCCGCCGACCGCGCCGCCTTCGACGAATCCATCCCGCTGAGCGACGCGCGAGCTCCCTCCATAGATCAACCCCTCAAAGACTTCAAACTCATGGAAGGATCCGACGCCACCTTCGTCTGCAAGGTCGCCGGAAATCCTTACCCCAATGTGAGTAAAGCCCGGGATCCTCTCTGTTTTTTATAAGGGATTGGACTTTGATTTACGTGCTGCAGATGAGAATATCAAGTGAGCTGGCTGGCAATCCCAAAAAGAATTATTGGGAGCTAGTTATTTTACATCAAAATGATCACTACCAAAATGGCCATTTGACCGGGATGAAAAAATGTTATTTTTATCAAATAATCTTTGTAACCAGATTCAACTTGTGCAAAATATTGAAAAGAGGAATCCTTTAAACAAATATGCTACCACAGGGCATCTAGATTACCTCTAGAGTCACAGTGTAATGAATTAGATAATTGATTTTTTTTTCTATTCGATTTACCCATGGCAAAAAAACTGAGAAAAATGAATAAGATTTAAAAGGTCATGCCTGGCTGGTTGTCCTCGGAAGATGTTCTTCTTGACACATCTGTATAACTACCACCGCATTCCTCTTGATATAGACGCATACTTATAACTGCACCCCATTCTTCCATTGTCGCAGATCTCATGGTACCAAAATGGCCGGCAGCTGAAGCCGTCGACGCGTTACGACATGAAGCTGACGCGAGACGGCTACGCTTCTCTCCGTATTCGTGTGGCGTTCCCCGAGGACGCCGGTCACTACACGTGCTGCTGCACCAACGTGGTGGGACGCTCCATCACCAGCTCCGAGCTCTACGTCGAGGAGCTGAGTAAGATCGATGACACGTCCTACGTGGCCCCGGAAACCCTACAACGCATGATGAGGAGGTGAGACATTTTACCCTCCATTTTAAAGATTGTTTTGTTCCACCCTGCGGTAATGTGTACAATGGAACAGATAGGAATTAATCTAGGTCACCGTGATCGAAGTCCGCAATGGGGCATTATTATACCAAAACATCTGGAAAAATCCTGGATTAAACAAACAGAAATTACACATCTTAAATATAGGTATATATGTATTTGTCGCGTAGATTTGAAATTGATTTGTTTACTTTAAATCACTGGATAACCGTGATACAGACGCACTGATGTCGCATTTTAAGGGACAGTTGTTCAGTGATGTTGGTCGTCTTTTCAGCCCCGACCGCTCTCAACAGCAGTTAGAATTCAGGTATACTCCTCCCACCCGGGCCCACTAGGTGCTGTGCAGTTAACATCCTGTCTTCAGGTCACGTGTCCTGCTCTCCACCAATCACAAGACATATTGCTAATGAAACGCCCCCTGTGTCCCTGTCTTTGATGCTGTCCTTGATACTGTCATTCATTGTGTCTCTGATGCTGTCTCTTCTTTGTTTTCTGCCCTACGATACTATCGTCATCGCAGAATATGATTTTCTGATATAAAACCCATGATCCTTGCAAAGGATATAATTACATAGAATAGAGACCCTTTGTTATGTCTCTGATTGTCTGAAACAATACCGGAAGTTCCCCCACCGTGACTTGAATGTTTCTCTCTTATGATAGTGTTACTGACCAATGGACACTCATTGACTCCCAGTAGGAGACTGAAATTTCCGTCATTATAAAATCAGTGACTGGACTCTTAAAGCATGCGCCCATTATATGAACTGGAGTTGCCATAAGCGACTTGCCCACCAGTGTGGATTTTGTCCCTTGAACATATCCGAATATGACTCCTCGAGAACTTGATTTTCTAACCTTACCAGTCTGAAGTGATATTGGGTGAATCCATTTAACAAATTTGTTTCAATTATTATAGATTGCACTGTTGTTCAATCTATAAACATACGACGTTATCACTAATTAGATAAGAATGGTAAAGACGGGGTACAACTCCTACATCGTTTAAGCTATCTAATAAAGTTATTGTTAAAACTAATTAGCTAATCTGTGATATTGTTGGAAGTTAAATGCTAAGATGCTGTTATTGTTTATTGACATTGAAATGCTTTTGCTAGTTGAATATTTCTTGTATTCCCTACCCATAGAGTAGTTTCCCGTGAGAAAACAACATATGGTGGACTATTTGTTGTAAATCCATCCAGTTTTGAAGATTATCCCTTTTTTCCAAAAACTAATTATAGGCATTTGGAAGGTGCTATTTGGCAGGACTTTAGCACTGTCATCTATATCTTAACTCCAGGCAATCAAATGCAGCCCTTTTCAAATGCCGTTCTAGAATTTCAATTTTGTTTATATTTTAAAATTATGGTGAAAAACCCATATCTTCCAAATATTGCTAAAAGAAGCAGCAAATAATCTGACATATCCTCTGAAGACGGATCTTCCCATTTTTTTAATCCTCAGGATAAACTCCAAGCCAAATTTGAAGACGGCCTACTTTTATAACAAGTAGAAGTGTATCCCTTCTTTTTTTCAGAACCAAAATTTGATGCCAATAGACGAGGACCTGTGTTACCCATGAAAAACTTACTTTGCAGGGACCCTACCCCTCCTACCCCTCCTACCCGTCCTGCAAGCTCTACAATCCTTACACCCTTCCGTGAATTCTATACCTGTACATGTGTGATGTGACTGTAACTCTCCTCCATTGTCTCTCTGTGTACAGCCCGGGCGAACGTCCATCCAGGGGCGAGGGCGGCGTGGCCGAGAAGTTCTACCGGCCCGTCTTCCGCAAAGTGCCCATGGACCAGGAGGCCACTGAGGGACAGATGGTGCGCTTCGACTCCATCGTCTCCGGCAGACCGATGCCCGAGCTCTTCTGGTACCGCGACGGTGTCAGGGTAAGGCCAAACTTCACATTTATCCAGCGATTAGTGAATATGATTCATATTGTTGATGTAGTTTTACATCATATTTAGTGCAACTATTTTTTTCAGTCAGCTTTCACTTCTGTTTTTATTACTACGAAATTCTATTGGATCATGTTAGCGTAACATTTGGACGTCCATCGCTGACGCGAGAAGTTTCTCATTATTAAAGGTTATATTTTTAACCATACATCTGTAGCTTTTGCACTGTTTGTTGAATCTCAAATTAGTTCACCTTTTTCAATACATATTACTGTGATATTGATATGTTTCACTTCTATACTTTAATATCATATGTTTTTTATAGGTTTATTCGTTTTTACTGAAGTCTTATTTTTGTCGGTTGCTACAGGTCCACGATGACCACCTGCACAAGATCGTGGTGAACGAAGACGGAATCCATTCCCTGATCATAGACCGCACAATGACCACAGATGCCGGACAGTACACGTGCATCGCCAAGAACCGTGGAGGCGAGGACCGCTTCGTCGTCCACCTCAACGTTAAACGTACGTGTAACGCAACTCTACCACTCCACTACTCTACCACTCAATATGAAGAGACGTCACGAGTTTGAGTCTGAGTTTATTTATGTCACACATTTTGTTGGCTCCATAATTTCACGAGTCGAAGACGAATTACATTACGGAGCCAACAAAATGAGTGGCATAAATAAGCTCAAACTCAAACGAGTGGCGTCTAGATTTTAGCCTACCCCATTTCCATATTTTTTCAGTATCAGAAAGTAGTGCCATAAACAACACTTTATGTCACACCCGTGACATAAACAAATCCCATGTTAAGCCTACGGCATTTTTTATTAGGGGGTAGGACAAGGCTCGTTACTTTATCACCGACCAGAAGTAGTCTGAATCACTTCCACTAATTAATTTTGTTCTTGTATTCTTTTTTTTTCAATGGGTATTCTATTTTTCTCCAGAGTCCTTGTTGGAGTTGATCTTCAGATTAGTATTAAGATGATTTTCGATTTTCTACTTCAGCCTTTTTACAAAGGCAAAGTATTTTAGTATTTTTTTTCTTTTCCAAGAATGATTATATTGTGATTTTACAGCAACTTATAGTGGTCACTTTCCAGTCATAGAATAAAACACCATACTTTTATTAGATTTATAGGTACCTGCCCTAGAAGTCATTAGCCACGTCTAAAACAAAATAATTCAAATTTGTCATAATGATCAATCTCCCAACACACTCTCCACACACGCACAGCGCGGGAGGCTGCACAGCCACCTCGGTTCGGAGAGCGTCTGATGAACACGACGGTGAAGGAGGGCGAGCCGGTGGTGCTTCACTGCGAGGCCTACGGCGTGCCTCCTCCCATGATGTCGTGGCAGAAGGACGGCAGGATGATCCCACACGACCACCCACACTACCGCATCGAGTCGGAGCTGGGCCGCACCACGCTCACCATCGCGGCCGCCGCCGTCACGGACAATGCGTGGTTCCAGTGCTCGGCCGTGAGCGTGTCGGGAACGGCCGTCAACAGGTCGCGCCTCATCATACAGGGTACGTTCTCCTAGTACAGAGATCGCAGTTTTCCACTTTTCCATGAAAATATTTGTTTTTATTTCCAGTTTATAAAGCTTTATTTTATGAATAAAGGTACTATAAAGTGAGCCTCACTCTCATCGATAAATAGTTCCATTCCACCATTCCATGGCCAACAACGATGTGTTTTCCATGTTTTCCCAGTGATTTGCACATGGAAAATATTTCGACCTTTATTTTTTTAACCCAAACTGACCTCCCTGTTATGAAGGGTCTTTATTTATCATCCATCGTTTACAAAGTCCCCATTGAAAACGTATTGGAATGCAGTAAACCACTACCCATTATTTCTAGTTTGTCAGAACCTATAACCATTGATAACGGATTTCGAATTGTAATGTTACGGTGGATTGTGTAAATGATCACATGTTTGAACATTTTTTTGCCTAATATAAATTCCTTTGAAAAACACGTAAAGAGTGTATTGTTAAATCTCTTTTTCTACAGAAAAACCGAAAGCACGTGAACCAGAACGCAAACTGGTCATTCCATCAAGGAGGAAGACTCCAACCCCGTAAGTACCCCTCTCCCTACCCATCGTTTTATATAAAACAGTAACTTTATGAAATTTTGTATACGGTATCCATTAACTCTCATTTAACTTCCATTATTAACGTACCTGTCTGTGTGACCTTGACGAAGAAGGGGGGAGGGGGAAATAGCAAGAAGGATTATTTGATCACCAAAAGAAATGGTTTTGATAACAGCCTAAATAAGAATATGATAGCATGCGTGTATTGGTTTGACCTTGGTGTGACCATGGCGTGACCTTGATATGACCTTGTCTTCAGCCCGCTCTTCATGGAGCCTATCCCCGGCCCGGTGTACATTCCGTCCTACGATAGTGTGGAATACAACTACAACTACTACGAGCCGGCTGACCAGTACTATGCCGGACCTGAGTATGCCAGGTGTGGTGGTCGTTCTAGCCGCACGGCATGTGATGCGTAGACACTAGCCGGCAGACGTAGACTGTGCACTTAGTGTACACTGTGGTAGTGTCACGTGACGGTGTAGCGTCATGTGACGTGGTAGTGTCTTGTATAGATACTCGTCTATAGTTAGTTGTCATGGGGTTTAGTCTAGACAGACTATCGGCACGATACGCAGTAGCAAAGGTGGATTTTGTTGTTACATTGCATTTACTTGTTGTTGTTGATAAAAATATCAACATAGCAATATCCACAACTATCTATTTTAGATGTTTCATTTATGGTATTCCTGATATTCATGTCAGTGAAAGTTCAAACTTATTAGGTTCATATGACCTTCCTTCAATGATATGAAACTAATTCGTACTTAGATAGTAAAAGATGTAATAGGGTGAAACGGGAATGACCGGTTATCATAGAGTAGTGTGGAGTTGGGGATAATACCCGTTATTAGTACTTAATACCTGCTCCAATCCCGAAACCTGCATGCACCTGATTCTACCTTTGTTCCTACCTTTTTTCTTGACAGCTCCCCAGCGGTGTCCGCAGAGAACCTTGCCGACTCTTCACCAACCACGCCCACCAAATTGAACACTCTCTCTCCGCCCCTGGCCACGCCCATTAAATCAAAAACCCCGCCCCTTTCCATACTCACCAGGTCAACTCCACCTTCTTTCCCGCAAACCACGTTCAGTGAATTATGTACACCTTCCCTGCCGATAAATATGCCTATAAAACCGACCAAATTGTCGTTTTCTGCCACTTCAGAAAACTCCTCCTCATTTCTAGACATGGTTAGCAAGTCGGTCACTTCCTATCAGCCAGTTCAAAGATCGGATAAATCTGACTTGTCTACGTTAGCATCATTTAGGTCAGCCTCCAGCAGTTTCCAACCTCTCACCACTCGTAGACCTCCATCCACTGGTGTCCCGTCACCGCAAACCAATCTGAGGTTGGGTTTATCAGGCGAGCCACCCATCACACAACTAAAGCGGCCCGCTTCATTTATATCCACACAGACACTTTCCAATAAACGTACCTCACCCTCAGTGTCCTCACCCCTAGCCTCCCCCGTCAAACGTACCACCCCGCTCTTACCCCCAGCCACCCCGCCGAAACGTACGCGACCATCCTCCCAGTCATCACCCGCCCCTCCCAGTGTGGCTTCCTCCACCGCGCCTGCCCCGTCCAAACCCCCGCCTGCATTAGGATGGTTCAGACCATCGCCTCTCCAGCTACCACCAGCCAACAACTCAGCTGGGAAGCCTCCTCCTCCACCACCTCCTCCACCCATCCCGCCCTCTCTGAAACCAAGCCAGCCATCACCAACAAAACCCCCATTTCTGATAACTACTGGCAAACCTTTGTCTAAACCACCACCAGCTCCGCCTGCCGAACCACCCCCGCCACCGCCTCTACCACCCGCACCCCCGCCACCATCCCTACCACCGCCGTCGCCACCACCACTGTCCCCACCATCCTTACCTGCAAATGCTCCACCAGCCTTGCCACCTGCCTCTCACCCACCTCCTCTGAGGCCTCCTTTGAAACCTGTCCCACCGCCCACCTTACCAAAGCCCAGGCCGCGGTCAGAGATGGGCGTGGTTGGTAAGCCAGCAACGGCACCTCTGCTCCTTGCCAAAACAGAATCAGTGTCCAAGCATGTTGATCGAAGGTGACTAAGTCAAATGGATTGCCATTCGCTTCTTGAGGCAATATGTATTTTTCGCCCACCCATCCGATTATAACCTGTCGCCTTTCCCTTGAACTTCATATTATCAATGAAAAAGCCAATAACTGCGAGCACGGAACTTAATCATATTGCACATTGAGCTAAATTCCTCACAGCAGTGCATTTTCACAATCTGGGAAAAGATATGGGCCATTCTACCAGCAGCTTAAAAGATGTCATTCGGTCTAATAAAACATTGTCCTGTGTCTTCATGCCGATATCAATTTACCATGAAGTCTCACACAATGTCCCTCCATTCCTACCAACTTCTTACCCAGTCATGGACGCAGCCGGATGACGTCATCAGGTTGCCATGACGACCCTTTGACCTTTGTGTCTGCTATAGTAGTGTCTAGTTGCTTGTTCACTTACCCCAACATTACCTGCGTATACCTGCTCCATAGACGCCTTGGGTAAACTACGGTTACTGAAACGTAAACCAGAGTGTCATATGACGAAAATATCTAGTATAGTTCAGCTTTACGAATTGCCGAGGGTAACTTGAAGGCAGCGCTGTAGAGAGTAGGGAAGTCCTTGCACGCTCTATACTAACTCTAATCAGTTCTCTTTTGTTCCAGGTCACGTCTGTGTTTTTCTGTAGGACGTTAACCACAAATTATCATTTTGTAATACAGTCCAGATGTAATGTTTTAAGTAACATTGTACGATATCTTGCAATCATTCCTCGTTAAATCATAGTAAATGTGCGTGCTTAATTAAGCAATTCCAGAGATTCATAATATCATGAGTTAGGCTTCTCAGGTATGTTTCTCTCAGTAAGGGTTTGTTATACTCAACTTGTATTCATCCTTCCTTTACAGAACCAGAGAAATTAAAAAGCCTGTGGACATGTAAATATCTTTTGACTTTCGGCATGGCATGTCAACATCAATGTTCCGTTCATGACGTTTCTGTTTTGTTCATATGTTACTATGCCCGCCACTCTATTGTTGATGAAAGTTGTTTTGTTCATATGTACATACATATTTATATATATAGAATCCCTATATTTATATAAAAGCTTATAGTTTCATAGACTTTAGTTTAAGTTTACTTGTGATGTTACCAATGAGGACCAGTCCCTTATCAAATCCCTGCCACGAGTCAGGATGAGTTTGTGAAACCCTCGTCCCCTCGTTTTGTTGTACGTGAAGTGTGTCCTTCGGCTCGAGAGTCAGTCTACGAACTTGACACGTGTATTGAGTGAGCCGGTCATCTTCTCGCTCCAGGCCTGCCACCGCAGAGATCCGGCTCCAGCCTGTGCAGGCTCCCATGCCAGTAGAGGCCATAGTGCCGGAGCCGCAGCGAGTGGTGGAGGCTGCCCCGCCTCCACCTTCGCATGCCTCCATCAAGTTGGCTACGAAACCCAAACCGAAGCCCTTCGCACCTGGAGACTCGGCTCTCCTGCATCTCATCCAGGAGGGTGACAAAAAGTAGGAATTTGACCTTTAGGTTTGACCTTGTGGTGGCCTTTAGAACTGACATTGAGGTGACTTTGGGAACCATCTTTCTGGCGACATTGGGAATTACGTAGACTGTTAAGTTTTTACATTAACGACTAATCATCCACTGATATTTGACCCTATGTTACGGACCATATGACAAGTATTTCTTTTTGATACGACATAATGATTATACTGACATGGAACTTGGCCTGACCTTTATGACCTGGACTTAAACATGTAACCTGACCTTCCATATTTTGCCCTGATCTTGTAAGCTGGACATTCATCCTTGGCTGTGCCCAGATTTTGTATCCTTTCCCCGTCCTTACGAATTTGAATCTCTTACACGACTGTCCCCTGACTTGGTAACTCGGACCGAACTATATTCTGATACAGAGAGTGATACAGTATACCACGAGAAAAGGCAAACGGCATGTTACATAGTAGAGACTAACCGTTACGAGGACAACCCTAGACGACTAATATCTTTAATCCACCAACTTCCCATATAGTCATTATAGACAGAAAAGAGTGTTCATCATACATAACAATTTTGGTATTTTTTAGTGATAGTGAGTAGATTTCGTACAGAGGTTGTGATGAAGGTTTAGTCCTGACCAAGCTGTTAACCGCCTGCTTCTGTCATAACGCCTGTTGGCGCTGCTTCCCCTGCAGTACTCATATTTCTCTCTCTTTCAGGTCAGACTGCTTCAGATCATATCCAAACTCTACATTAATCCCTGTCATGTGCCATACTGCGTACTAATCCTTTTAATCTTATTTTTGTACGAATGCTCTGTTTTAAGGCATATGGAGATACCTTTCAATAACAACAGTTCTCCTTTTTATATTTTACTACTCGTAATCCAGTTGCTGTATTTTTGCCATAAAATTTCGTTATTTCTAATTCTACGTTTATTACAGTTGATGTAGCTTTGGAGAGAACCATTCATATCTTTTAAGAGATTTATAAAGACAATATTAATAATTATATCACTTTCAATTTGTTTGATCGTATTCAATCACAATTTTAAGCTTTCAAAATCACTTTGATGAATTTTCTTTCACAATCCAATTTGATTAGACACAATTAACCTAAAAGTGATCACTGATTGACTCATCATGCACCTGTATACTAACTGTGACCGCCATGTTTCAGGGGACCACCTAGAGACGTAGTGGACCACAAACCAAGGTTAATATTGTATCTATGTTTAAGCATGGCGTAGTATCCTCACACTTATTCGGTGTTTTCAAATGGTTGTAATAGCCTTAAGGAATCTAACCAATCTTCACTTTCTTTTCTCCCCGTCCTACAAATCTCCTCTAAATAAATGTTGACAACCCTATATATAAGGAAATGATGAAATATTCTCGAAAGATGTGTCATATCGCTTTGCCGCTGGAAATAATATGTAGATTGATTTGCTCTTTAACTTCCCCTTCATTCTGGTCAGAGGCTCCACACATCTTTCTAACCTGCCTTTTCCAGATTTCTATTGTACTTCCCACCTTTATATCTTCAATCTGTATTTCACTGTTATTTATAACTGAACTGAAAAAAAAAGATCAAGCTGGAGGCTGTACACAAATGATTGATCTCATTTCTCGAGTGATCTGAAAAACTCACCTTGGTGAGACGACACTCTTTGCTCAATAAATAAAAAAAAATCGCATGGAATCTGAACCCTGAGTTTGAGATATGCACGTGAATAAATTACTAAAATAAGAATAAATTGTTGAATTGCACATGCTGTACATGAAAGGGTCGACAGCAAGATCGCTTATGGTAAATGTGGAGTTTCTTCTCTATGGAAAAAAATGAAAGTGAAATGAGAATAGAAAGAAATGAAGGCTTATAGTTGACCTGTTTCTCTCGTAGCCCGCACAGCAGGCTGGCGGGAGACGCGGCCGCCGAGGCCGACGCCTTCGACCGGAGCAACCCGCGCCCCCCGAAGTTCAAGAAGCAGCTGCGCTCTCTGGCCGACCTCACCGAGGGCCAGTCGGCGCATTTTGAGAGCCGTCTCGTGCCCATCGGCGACCCCGACATGCAGGTCGAGTGGTACAAGGACGGCCGCAAACTAGGAGCCAGTGAGTGACTCTTACATTGAGCTGCTAAAAGGAGTTGTCCGTATGGGAAATATTTATAGGTTAAAATTTGTAACTGATAAGTAACATTTACATAGACATATGTTTTTTTTTAATTTAAAGGATAATTCCAACTAAAATCTTGAAAGTCATTGAATAATTTGTGTAGGTTGCATTGTTAAGATAAATTATTTCCTTTCGTCTTAGTAAAGTAGTAGTTGGGTAAGAATTCTAACTGATATAGATTGAGAATGGAAGATAATATTGATGAGTTTTAAAAGGATTACCAAGAGTTGATGAGATACTATGGTCAAAGATTTGTGAAAATCTAACGAGTTCAATTGTGTCGATGAAAATAACCTAATTTGATTAATTAGCCAATGAAATATTTCTTCATGTATATAGACATAACTTAGTCTGTGAATGTGCCTGTGTTAACTCTAGCCATGTGTGGTTCGGCAGGTCACCGCTTCAAGGCGCTGTACGACTTTGGCCACATCGCGCTGGACATCGCGTACACGTACCCAGAGGACAACGGCAACTACATGTGTGTGGCCAGTAACCGCTACGGCTCCGACCAGGTGGCCGCAGACCTCTTCTGCAAAGGTACGTCCTCCTATACACGTTCCACTTGTAACACCAAAGGGCATCTGCATGGACTTGCTCTTAGCCCCTGTAATTTAGATGGTCGGTAAATTGCCTTAAAAACTATGTCTGGTAAAAACCCTAAACTCGCTCCAGTCGTTGATTATAGACATTAAGAAATAAAACCAATTTGCAACACGTGGACTTGCAAGCTGTGTCCCGGCGAGGAGGGTTGGGGTAGGTGGAGGGATAGACATAAGATGCAGGAACTGAAGCCAGTCTAGTAAAACCTCAACCAAGAGCTTTTACCATGTGAGCAGCTCTGAGAGGGCGCCAGTCAGTCACAGATCATGTTTTCGTTCACCATAGACAGCAGCTTAAGTAGGATCTATGAGATTGCTGTAATACATTAATGGAGACACACATGAGATTGACACTCATCCTCTGATGTGTATGTTTACAGGACGGAGCTCAGTCATCACAGACAGCCAGCTGCCTGAGGGCAGTGATAGTGTACAAGCCATCGCCGCTATGGAAGCCAGCATGCGCAGGTAAGCACTGTATATTTAGTATAGGTAGGAGATGTGGTATTGCGGACTGAATAATGATATAATTATCAAAACCTTGTGAAAATAATGTGAAGAAAATAATGTAACATAAAAACAAACAAAGAAGAGCGTTACTAATGTATACACGTTTAATACTGAATTCGCTTATTATAATAAGGAAACTTATTCAAAAGATAAATGAATTCAATACAATTTCGGGGGGAATTAAGCTCATGATGGGCATGTATGGCATGATTCAAAGCCTCCCCCTTGTATCTTCTTTGAACACATTTACTCTTTATAAGTCGATCCAGAATTGACCAGCTTTAACGCAGAAATCGTAAAAAAAAATCCGCTCCCTCATGTGGCAATGACTCACATAACATCCTGCTGACGCTGCTATTATCGCCCACAGAGAGGCGGCTAAGGGCCTAAAGGGCGTGCAACCCGATATGAAGGACGACCTGCCGCCCGTGTTTGACCTCAAACCGGAGCCCATCCAGGTGGAGGAAGGCGAGACGGCCAAGTTCATGGCCAAGGTGGGCGGCCACCCGCGCCCCCGCCTCACGTGGTGGGTCAACGGGTCCATGATCATCGCCGTGAGTATGAGTCTACTGCCGTCTGTGTGTGATGGGATCAATGTGCAGATTGAGATGTGGGTAAGAGTAGATGTAGTAAATTGGGTGGTAAATAATTGCGGTCATACCAATCTAATTCCATATACATTTTTATAAATCTATGTCCTTTTTGTAGGTTATTTTCTAGTCTTGGTCATTGGCTATGTCAGTATACAATGACTTCACTCTCCTTTATTCAATTTGAACGAATAGAAATAAATAAACTATTAATTTGAAGACTGGTTATCTACTTGTTAGGCTGCAATTTGACCACTCTCGTACGACTATATCAAACACTAAATAACAAAAGAATATGCCAGACATACATAAAAATACAGCTGCCACAGAAACCCGAAGTGATAGTTAAAAGATGTATATACAAATGAGTAAGGATATGCCTAGTTCAACGTTACTTTTCCGCTCGCAGGGTCAGCGTTTCAAACTGCGCTATGACGGCATGATTCACATCCTCGAGGTGCCCAAAGCCCGCGAGTACGACAGCGGAGTCATCCGCGTCGTCGCCAAGAATCCGCTTGGAGAGGCAGAGTGCTCGACTTCACTCTCCGTCGTCCCACGGGAGGACTGGAGATCGCGTCTAAAACAAGCCCCTAAATGTAAGTAGTCATTAGCATGGCATGAACAGCTTAGTTTCGTTGTGGAGAGCAATATCCACAAGTTTTTTCATTCAAACTGCGGGGGTTTTCTTTCGCCCGAGGCAGCAAAAACAATTCAGCTTGGAATTTATTCAGAGCATGGGCTACTTGTTCATTTTGTTTATCTCCGAACTTGGTCGTTAAATTAGAAATATTTCTTATTCTCTTATTATTATTGTTCATGGTTATCATTATGCATTGTTCTGTATGACTACACTCATTATTATCGCATGGGAAATGCCCGCTAAAGAACAATTCAATTGATATCATTCTTTGCCTGTTACCTGACTCCATGTTACCTTAGTTAGCGAAAGTATCGTGGTGCCGGAAGGTTAACTTTAATTTGTATATTTTCAAAATTAGTTATGTTACATGGAATGCCTCATTATCAGTGCATCTTCAAGATAAAAGGAGCATGCTTGAACCCATTACAATCTACAAAAGATACCCGCTTACAATAATGTACTTGTGTAGTTGTAAAAGCGAAACTGTTCAGGGATTTAGGCTACCAATATCAACTCTGAGAATGTCTATCAGCCTATCACAATTACTCAGTCTTGATAGTCTGAATAGTCATGTGATAATTCACGGAGTTCATGCTGGAGTTTATAACCTCGAACCGCCCATATGTATTTTATTGGGCCTCGCTTTCGAAATTGTATCCGGATATCGCTGTAGATTTTCGCCGGTTCAGACTTGGTTCCCGATCTCAGCGGTAGTTTCATGGCTGTGTCTTGTCGCCGTAGGCTGTTTGTCGCTGTAGGCTGTTTGTTTGTCGCTGTTACGTTGCCTGTTGGCTGTTTGCCTGGCCGCCTTGCGTTATGCTCACGTTCTGCTTTCAGCCATTGTGGAGGTCGAGTTTGACCGGATGAAGCCCACCGAGTTACGCAGTGTCGAGCTGCAGTCGGCCTTCCTCAAGCCTAAGACGACGGTGGTCGAGCTGCGCCAGTTTGAGAGACGTATGTCCATGAGCCACGCGTCCATTGCCTTGTCTCTAATGCCCCATCCACAGCCTACATATTGAGACCACCACTACCCAATTCACCCCACTGAGGCTTGTTGAAATGGGCACTGTTGTATTACCGAATCTGCAAAAACAGAGTATATACAAGAAAAGAACATAATTCCCTCCCATTCCACAGTCCTTATAAACCCCTCCCTACTGCCAATTCCCTATACTGACAGTCCAATGGCCCCTGGTGCGTTTATGGATCGTCTGATTTCAGAATTTGACTTTACCTTTGTGTGAAAATGGTTTTAATCTTTCATGATGTTTCACATTTAGTTCCCATGCGAAGGTATGGTACAGTGAAAAGAAAATAAGTGGCTTATTGAATGAAATATTGATCATTCCTTTATCGTTCAACTTACCACAAAAAGCGATTAGAATATCATTTGGAAATAAGAAATTGGTTGATATTTGGAGTGAGAGTTGAATCGATTATTTACATCAATTCTATTATTTACTGTGTTACTTCGAAAATCACTTACCCAATTACAGCACTTATTAAATTACTGCATATACCACAATATGGAATGTAGCCTTCAACAGATGAAAAAAGATAAATGCGATGATAAATTTCATTGGTTTTCTCCTGTAGCCGACTCCTTTAGTATAGTAATAGGAATATAGCGATCATGGTGATAATATTGTGTTATGTCCTCCTGTTGCTTAGTCCTTTATTGTGTTGATAAACAGATACGGCTAAGATGATAATATTGTATTTTGGCGTTCCTGCAGTCACACAGGAGAAGACGCGCGAATACCAAGACGAAGAGGTGCAGAAGGCGTTCGCCTCCATCAACCTGCAGCACGCGCAGATGGCGCAGAAACAGAACCTGGTGATGAGCGCCATCGAGCCGTCCTCTCACATCGACCGACAGGTGCACATTGAGCGCGCCAGGTACATGCTGGACATGGCCGGCACCGACCGCAAGGCACAGCCGCCGCCCACCATCCCGCGCTCCAAGGTGGAGCGGAAAGAACCGCCCACCTTCACCAAGCCACTCACACCCGTCAAGGTCAAGGAGGGCTCCGAGGCCAAGTACGTCATTATCTCTTATCATATATATTATGTACTTATTGAAGTGTTTGGGGAAAACTTTTGAGATAGCAAAAGTCAGGATTATAACTTAGTTTGTCTCAAAGAACTACATTACGAGCCCCTAGTTCACAGTTAGTGTGCTCAGGAAAAGAACACTCATTCAAAATAACAAGAGTTTCAACTTTGTTGCTTTCAGTGCCGCACCACACTCATAACATCTAGTATACTGGTGTTTCTCTAAATTCCCTTTCAAACTGTCCCTGTACAAATTGAAAACCATCCGTTAGTAGTACTATTACCTATTTTTAATTCAATTAGTAGAAAATATTTATTTCCTGTGTGCCTCTCGGCTTGGACAACCATGCTCATTATTATCCACTTTATTTTCTAGGCTAGAGGCTGAGTTCACAGGATTCCCTACACCGCAGATCTCGTGGTTCCGCGAGGGCTTCGAGATCCAGTCGTCACGTGACTTCCAGATCACGTGCCTGGCCAACAAGACGTACCTGTACGTGCCGGAGGTGTTCCCGGAGGACACGGGCATGTACACGTGCAAGGCACACAACCCGTACGGCATGGCACAGTGCCGCGCTCTGCTACAAGTACAAGGTGAGTGACACGTCAGCCTGACACGTCGTCGTGACGCCACCCTCATACGTCACTCTGACACGGCATGCACGTTTGAACCGCCAGTATGAACTCTCTTTTACCCCCTATACCATAGCACGCGTTTGAATTGTAACGTTTCAATTTTATCTTGTAGCAGTGGTAGTTTTAGAGAATTTTGTAAAAAGAAAAAGTAACTAGAAAGCGATTCATGAGTTAACAGTTGATCGCATAATGTTTATACCTTCGTATGGCATGATTGGGTATTCAGAATCCCTTTAGGGGTTCATATACTTTATAACATTCCAAACGGACCTAGTTGTATCTTAACTTCACTAACCATATATTGATAGATTCCGAAAACCGAAGTTAGGACTATAATAAGATTACTTCGTTATGAGAATTGCATGGTCTTTAACCTTGTCCCTGATGCATCCTATTCTTTTATAAATACCCTCAGTGTAGAGAATTGGGTAGAGTTGATGATTGCATGTTCTTGTTGCTAGAATAGAATGGTTGATAACTGCCTTGTTTATCCCATTGTCATGGTTACCTAACTCCCGTGTGTTGTTGCTCTTTGTGCATGTTGCGGTTCTCCTGTAGGGGAGGCAGGAAAGTCGGTTGTGAAACGCGGTAGGTGGCTTCCCTATTCATCCTTTATGTAAACTTCCCGCTACGACTTTTATCTGCAACGTGTTCCATAACAAACCCAATCTTCTTTCTGTTATTCAAGTATATATTACAACATGTATACTATTATGATTGTAATACATGTACAATCTATCGGAAACAGCTCAAAGATGAGAAGAGACCGAAAACTCATTATTCAATTATTTGAATTGTCAGCAAATGACACATTAAGAGTAAAACTATACATGAATATACATTCTATATCCCCAATCTACCATCTGGAAATAAATTGGCGTTATTCCGCTTTGAAGGAATAGTAGAATCAAATCACGTTTCCTTTTATCTAAAATTTGCTTACCATAATGAATTCTTCCCACAAGTTTATCAATTTTGTCACACAATAAGTGTAATTGATTCACTCATTTAAAAAAAGATTAAAGTTTGGTAATTGACCTTGACCTTGATCTTGACCTTGACAGCTGACAAGGCCGCGAAGGAGAAGGACGCGCCTCCCGAGTTCCGCGTCCAGATGCACGACATCGGGATCCGGGTCGGTGAGCCAGCCACCTTCGACTGCCAAGTCTCAGGTCACCCACGGCCCGAGGTCTACTGGGCCAAGAACGGCATCCGCATGAAGGACTCGGCCCGCTGGAAGTTCATCGTCGAGGAGGACCACTACACGCTGCTCGTCTACGAGGTCCGCGAGGCCGACATGGGCAAGTACGAGTGCGTGGTCACCAACGCCATGGGCAAGGCCACATGCTCAGCCCGCCTTGAAGTCCAGAAGGTCGTTCAGGCCGTGCCCAAGGTCATCGAGATACCTATGGAGTCACAGGTGGCGCCACAACTCATCGAGCCACTGCGTGACCAGAGGGTGGACGAGGGCAACTCGGCCATCTTCAAGTGCAAGATTATCTCTACGCCAGGTGTGTATATGTATACATCGCGATCCGCATTTAGACTATCAGGAGGATATGTTTTGATACAGCCTATTGTTGGAACAGCCTTCTTAGCTTTGTCAAAGTAATAACGCTCTGCATTGATAGGTAGCAGTTAAAATGCTTGAAGGGTGAACACACAATCAAACAATGTTTGATTGAATAGTAATAAATTTGTTTTGTTCCTATTTTCATTCAATCTGGTAATCACTGCCTGTACAATATTGCCTGCATTCCCAAGCATCCACCTTGACTATACTTAAAGCCAGAGGAAAAGTGAACTGTGATTTATAATCAAATTACGTATCTTCTTGCAGAGCCTGTAGTACAGTGGTACTACAACAACACCATCATCAAGCCGTCCAAGTACTTCCAGATGAAGTCGGAGGGAGGCGAGCACACACTCATCATCGCTGGTGCCTTCCCCGAGGACGAGGGTGTGTACAAGTGTACGGCACGCAACCAGGCCGGAGAAGTCACCTGTATTTCCCACCTCAAAGTGCAGGGTAAGTTCACTTTATTGTATATCCCACATCAAAATGCACGGTGGGTCCTGCACTAGTATGTATTCCATCCCAAAGGGCAGGGTAAACTATTGTTTATCCGAACGCAAAGTGCACAGTGAATTTTCTACTATTGTAAATCTCCATTCAAAGTGCACGGTCCATTGGCAGCTATTGTATAATAACAATGATTCCCTTTTTTCCTTATTTAGATTTAAGCCATGGGACGGTAACATTGTACATTGCTGCTTTATTTAATTTCAAAGTAGAAAATATTCACAAAGTAGTAAAAATAAAACACCATTAACTTCTTAACCAGACTTCTGTTCTTTGCATACGTTTCCCTCATTGGGGTGCTACATATACCACAATACTCCTGCACAGTGTCCGCTGTGCGCTTGTTAGTGGTATACATCTCTGACATACACTGATCTCCCCACTACTCTCTCTGTACCCACAGCTCTGCACAGTGAACCTGAGATCGACACGAAGGCGGAGGCGGCACGATTCACTCACCCGATCAGCAGCGTGAACACCACTGGCGGCAAGACGGTGCGTCTTGAGGCAGTCGTCGCCGGCCAGCCACAGCCACAGGTCATCTGGTTCCGTGAAGGTCACCAGATCCACACCAGTCAGCAGTACCAGGTACGTGCACTCTACACTGGGACAGGCGAGGTGTCACCAGGGGGCTGACACCTACTGCTATAATGTGGGCACATCTTCTTTCTAATGTTCCTTATCTTTTGATATTCTTGTCAGACATATATGAATTTACTATGAATTTACGACGTGACATAAGCACATTTGAATAAAGCCGAATTCAATATTTCTTTTATCATGATATAAGGAAATGGTTTCCAAATATTATCATTGACCTGGGATTTCCGAATTTTTCAGATTTATATTGTGACCGCCTTCAATATAATTTCTAGTTTATCGTTCAGCTACAATCTTTAGTTCTACATCTGATGATTTAGCAATGTCATTATGGATAGAGAATCTTACTTGGACATTATTCCCTCAGATTTGCTTACTCCAAGTAGAACTGGATTCCATATCTTATACCTGAATAACAGCCATACAAAAAGGCTCTAGGGTATACCTTGAACAATTGTAGTGTATTTTGCCTAGGAATAAAAACACTAGAATATATATACTGCCAGTCCAGTGGTATTTAGATATGTTTTATTTGATTTGTAGATCACACAAGAATTCAACAGACACACTCTGACGATCGCCAAATCGTCACCTCATGACAGCGGTATCTACACTTGCCGTGCTCAAAACGCGGCAGGTGTCGCTGAGTGCTCGGCCGACGTCAGAGTCGAAGGTAAGTACATCACAGTGACGTCATATACGTTACTGTAACGTCACAGCATGTTTGATTATTCCAGGTTTTTGTTTTGCATTCATGCATCACTTAGTTGAATGGAAAAAAATTGAATGATATTTGTACTGTTTGAATTGACATTGCTGATTCCCTTAAGGCAATGTTTAATTTGTGTGTGCATTCTATATTATTAATCTATTGCTCGCTGATGATGTTGATGAATCATATTTTTATTAAATCACGATTCAATCATCCTTATTCTTTTTTGCGAATATAGGATGACTGAAAGAATGTGGAGAATACCCTTTTCTTGCCCTAAATCCATGTGTGTTGCTCACAAGTCAATGATACCGATATGATGTTTGTAATGCATGTCATGTCCTAGTTAAGTCCTAGTCTTCAGGAGCAGTTCACTGGGCAGCTTCTGTCGACACTGAACAGCTCACAGGAGGACTGCACGCAATGCCCTCAGTCTGCGTTAGACAAGTTTCTCATCCAGTTTGTTTCCTACATCGCGTTTTCCACCCGCCGACCTGTGCATGCTATAACGTCGAAGCTCGCTAGTTTTGTTTTCCTTGCCGTGGCCGCCCGTTAGTTAAGGAGTGTGTGCATGCCGGCATCTGAACTCTCCCGGTGAGTATTGTTCTTATTACACGCACTCACTCATGTCTGATACACGTTACTTTCATATCGACTGGGCAAATACATGTTAGTAGGCATTTATAATGGTTGTTTGGTCTACCTCCATGCTCGACTCATAGTGATAGTATCCAATTTATTAGAGAAAATAGTTTTCAATCTACTGCGATATTGGGTACCTAATAACTCAAAAGTTCATAGACATCTTCATATAAAAATAAAAATAAATACCGTATAATGTCATCTACCATAACTCTGTTATTAGTACAGTCAGTGGTGGCGGTTAAATCAGCGGGTATGTGCTCATAGAATAACACTCTATTTTACCCACTATTTCAGACGTCACTCTCGTCTCCAAGTCCCAGGTTCAGCTGGCCCAGGGCCCACCGCCCCAGGCTCCGCAGATCCTCAAAGGTCCGTCACCAGTCCGGGAAGTCGCCGTCGGTCAAACTACAAGGTACGTACCATTACAGAAGACTAAAGAAGAAACCAACAAGTTTTGGTCAAAATCGTCGGTCTCCACGAATTTGATGCGGTGTGATATGAACAAAGCGACAGCCGAGTGAATATCACATAGCGTTCAAACGAGTTGGAGAATGACTTCTTTGACCAAAACGAATTGCTTTCTGTATTTATCTCACCCCTGTACACACTAAAAGAATGGATAACACACAGGAGATAAACCATGCAGAAGGGACTGCAATACTTGTAGGGGCATGGAGAACGAGCTCCCAATATTAAGCCTATGGACATTTATTTTAGGGGTGAGATAATGACAGAGGGTCCCCGTGAACTGCGGGTCCTGTTAATCCGTTCCTAGTCACTCCACTGCTCCGCAAGACTCTCCTGTAATCCAGATACAATAGATGGGATACATTCATCCTGATGTCACTGCGGTTATTTTGTAAAAATTGAACTACATTTAAAAAACAGCATTGGGGCATTTTTCTGTATTTCTCTCAATTCAATGTAAAGAATATGGAATCTATTTTTATAATAGGAATGCTGTCCACCCGGGATAAGTCAATTGATGTGCACACTTTCAGTAATTACCGACTGTATTGTCTAAAACTAAGGACTTGGATTCATCACTTGTGGGTTGAAGGTGTCCAACACCTATACAGAAATCTATTCAGGTATACATGTAAGTTAATTGACATTACAATTTCATTATGCTATTTGTAGTTTAAAGACAGTATGAAAATAAACCCCCTTGGTTTTCTTATAAATCCGCATACATGCCTGTGTTACAGACTGATGGTGCAGATCGCGGCCGTGCCGCCGCCCCGCTTCACGTGGTACAAGAACACTCAGCTCATCCAGCCGTCTCAGCGCTTCAAGGTGTCCTACGAGAACGGCATCGTCACTCTCGTCATCTTCAACATCCAGCCCGCCGACGCCGGCGACTACCTACTCAAAGCCAGCAACGACCTCGGCGAGATCACCTGGAAGACCACGCTCAACATCAAGCGTAAGACACCTTAGGTTTTAATGTGTGTGTGGTCGGTGATGTAGATCATTCATGTGGGGTGAGGAGGGAAGGTGGTTGTAAACTGGGGTACAGTGCTTCAATCTGATCACCCGGCTTTGTCGGTCTTTATTTTGTAAGTAAACAAGGAGAATAACACCGAAACTTGACCGTATCCACAAATCTTCGTCTGCGATGGGAATATCACCTCTTTGCTATAGTAACTTAAGAGCAGTCATTGAGTTTTGAACATTCGGATAGATTTGTAGGCAAATAGTGTTAATTTGGTATCGGGTACAACTGAACCTCACCTTCTCAATGCCTTTTGAAAAATTAGAAACCACTCTATCACAAGTAGCACAGCCAGCCACTCAGATCATCTATATCTACAGTAGCTGGCAGTTTAACTACTACTCTCTTAAGTGTCAATTACCTGAACTGATTGATCGAGGAGTGATTATATATGTCTTTAATTTCGTAATAATTGACTAAAATTGACATAATTCTTCTTATATAACAGCGACAGAGCGTGTGATTCAGCTGCCGCCGCAGACTCAGGAGGTGACCATCACGACCACAAAGCGCACGGAGACGACGACCACCGTCACCGAGGTGTGCCCCACCTTCGTGCGGCCCATGCAGCCCGAGATCCGGGTCTCAGAGCACGGCGTGGCCAGGTACGTAACGCCCGCCTTGTTATACACCAGTCCCCACCCAGTATAACACCAGATGGCGGGACTGTCAGTCCGCAAACCGTAACGGTTTAGTTAGAATTAGAATTTTATTAGATAATGTTCCAGCAGGAGTTATACAAAAATGCATATTTTCTGATTAATTTAGAATTTTCGTTGTGTAAGGAATTAGTATTATATTAGAAATGAATATCTGAAATGAGCAGAGTCTGGACATTTCCAGGCTTTTTCCCACGACCTCAATGGTACCTGTGGTTCTGTGACAGGTGTTGTCATTATCAACATATCATATGCTTGGTTTTTCTGAGCATCCTTGTCAGTACTATACTTGGGTCTGGTCATCATGGCCAGACCCCTTATACTCTTTATAGATATAAGAATTACAGTACCAACAACAGACCAGTGTTAATAATATCCTTTATCATTGGCAGGTTGGAGTGTCAGGTTCAAGCCTACCCACCACCACGCATCTCATGGCACGTGAACGGTATCGAGATCAAACCTTCCCCCAAGTACCTCATCACCCTGGACGGCGACACGAGCGCTCTGCACGTGAACGCGTGCGTGTCGGCCGACACGGGTGTCTACACGTGCCGCGCCGTGTCCGAGCTGGGCGAGGCCGTCTGCAGCACCACGCTCTACGTACAAGGTGAGTGCCGCCTCAATGTATACTAACCTGCAAACATACACAATATCCAAATGGGCAAGAAAGACTGAAAGTTCATCTGGATATTTATGATAATTGAATAAGCTGGTATTTTACCCCTTCCCCACAAAGTCCATAAATGCTAGAATAATATAATGCACATATTTAAGTTGAGATAATTTGGAAATATATTGGTATTGAAAACCGGGCACCTAGTACTTACGACCATTTCGCTGATGTCATATACTCTCTGGCACCGTCTTACTGTTATTTGACCGTGGTCGTTGCCTTTACAATAACACCTTAATAATACATTAATCAGTAATAAAGTTATAAGAAAAACTGTTATCGATATACAACTGATGATATTTTATTTCGCCCTTTCCATCATATTTTAGAACCACCGGAGCCACCTAAGTTCACGGTAGACCTTGTGGACTGCACGGCTGCCGACGGTGCAGAGGTCACCTTGACCTGCACAGTGACCGGCAAGCCTCTGCCACAGATCTCCTGGTTCCACAACAACAAGTGCATCGACAAGAGCGAAGACTTCGTCATCACCTTCAACAAGGAGACTGGGAAGTCAGACTGCGTCATCGTAGAGTGTCTTCCAGACGATGAGGGCACCTTCAAGTGCGTTGCCCGGAACTCGTATGGCACAGCTGTGACGTCAGGGAAGCTGACGATCGGACGCCATGAGGAGCCGATGATTGTGGCTGAGCCCGCCGTGGACGTGGAGACCCAGCGCCAGACCAAGACCACGCGTAAACAGGAGCTGGACATCACCGGACAGAACGTCCTCCACGGAGAGACGGTCACCCACAAAGAGGTGAAGGTCGTCAAGAAGGTCGTCAAGAAGGAGAGCGGCGAACCGCCCCGCTTCTCGCAGCCCATCCAGCCGCAGGTGGTGAAGGAAGGCGAGGACTGCCAGTTCTCTGCGACGGTGACTGGCGCCCCGACGCCCACCATCGAGTGGCTCAAGGACAAGAAGCCGCTGGAGCCGAGTGCGCATGCAGTGATGATCTTTGACCCGCAGACGATGACGTGCGGACTGCGGCTGCTGCAGACGACACAGGAGGACGTGGGAGTTTACTCCTGCCGCGCCTCCAACACGGCCGGCCGCGCCACCTGCACCGCCAACGTGGTCGTCGTCCGTGAGTACAGCCTTCACCTATACACCACCCCCCAACTCCTTTACGCTACACCCACTGCTCTGTGAGGACACTGCCACAGTGTCCCACACCTCAGACTTACAGATATACTACACGTACCCTAAGTACTCTACCTGCTGAATTATCTCATTGTATTCTCATTCTAACAACGTTCTAACAAATTTCTAAATTACCCGCTGTATACATATTCATACATGTGACGTGATTAAGTGTAATCTTCATGAAGTTCTGGAGTTTCATGTTTCTCTTGTAAACCTGTAAGTCGTCACTTTTCCGGTGGCCATGATTCGGTATGTTGTTTCTTGCCTGTCTGATGACTGTAGTCTAGGTGTCTACTGTCTGTATCATACACTCCTAGCATGCCGCATGGCGACTTCATTTCATTTCATTTTCTCGTTTATTTGGACCGTTGGCTAATTTGTGTTTGGTTGTGTAAGGGGTTTGGATGCCCCACTGTTGAATGTCTTGTCTTGTTTCTCTTGTCATGATTGCACGATCATTTGCGAGACTAGAAATTACCATCAGTGAAAAAAGAGAGGAAAGTCACACTCCATTCAATTGTTTGGGGGAGTAGAATTTGGTGTCTCGCTGCTCAAGTATTCTCATCGTTTACTGGAGAATGTTTGGACAGTTGGACGTTGTATATATTTTGGGAGCCATCAAGGCTATCGCTGTACATAATGCAAATGATATGCAAATGACACAACATATGAAGGGCTACGGGTCGTCGCCACGTAGTTGCTCTGTCCCTGTTTAGGTCTGCTTTACTCGTTGTATGTCTCATAGATTGGTCATCGTTTCCTTGTTATGGTATTTGGTCTACATCATACATGTTCAGTGCATTGACATTCAGTGGGTCAACATGCAACATGCAAAAACTGCGAAACAATCAGGACGAAACCAAGGTAGGTTTAAGACCGGAACCAGGGTCTAAACATCGGAAAACAATGAAAAACAAAATGGGAATGCAATCATTGAAAGCACCATCAACTCATGGTATATCACGACCAACCCCACCCCTTCATCTGTTGTGTCCTTTTGTTGGTGTCAGATTGTGAATACAGGAAACCCGGTATTCAGAAATCTCCATTTGCAGCACAATTCCCCAACACACTCCCAAGACTGCACCTAGGTCATAAGTAAATATGAAAGATCTGCCGTTCCCCTTACCCCAGAGACATGAATGGAAATGCTAGTGTTTAGTGTTTGAGATGGAATATAAATAATATAAGAAAACCAATCCCCTATGTGCCATACGAGAGTTTTTGACTTTGTTAATGTAAGGCAAGAGTTTTTAAGACTGAGTTCATAAACTTAAGGACATTACTGGAATCTATAGTATGGCCGTGTACATATTTTTACAGTGCAACAGCCGCCGTTGTGGCTGTTACCTGTGATTCCCATGTCGTAGTTGGGAACTTACGTAAGCATGACGCTTCCCATGCACCCTGTTCCGTGTACGCTCAGTACACACCACGCACCGCAAGTTACATCGTTCACGGCGGCCTCGTTGCATCGTTTAATCTTATGCATGGTTGAAAAAAATCAATTTTAATCGTAGAAAAAAAAAGACTTAAGATCCCTAAAAGAAAAACTAAATTTTGGATCCAATTTTCATAGGATTGTAAAAAAAAAATCCAATTCTATAACCGATATAATCTTAAAAGGTAGATACCCCGTGATGATAATTTTGTAGAAATCATACAGTGATTAGTAAACGTTTTTCCCACTCACCCCTATGAGAGAGGCGCTTTTTTGAATTGGAAAATGAAAAAAAACAGAAGGCCCTGGTACTAAGCATGTGGTGCCGCACTCAAGTTATACACCACTCAGAGATCGCCTTGACTTGATTCTTTCACAGCGGCTGTAGCTGAAATTACCGGCTTCACCATCGAGAAATTGGAGGCTCCTTATTTCACAGAGCATCTGCGGCCCCAGCGCGCGGCTGATGGGGAGCGTGTAGTACTGACATGTGTAGTGAGAGGCCAGCCCCATCCCAGCATCTACTGGTACCTTAATGGCCGAAACATAGACCATGACGATGACTTCCATAGATCCTATGACCCTGCGACAGGACAATGCCAACTCGTGATCTCAGAGTGCTTCCCTGAAGACACGGGGCTCTTCAAGTGTCTGGCGGTGAATAACCTCGGTCAGAATGTCACAGCGGCCCAGCTTATTGTTCTGGTGCCCTATGACGGTTACACCGCCACGAGTGAGACAAGCACCAGTGATGATCAGTCCCACAGACGAGTCAAGAGCTCAAAGGTGAAAACAGCCCGGACACTGTCCCTCAGGTCCTCCCTCAAACCGCCCCCTTCCCCTGAGCGCAAGCACTCTGTGACCCTACAGCTGCCGGCCAAGAAACAACCGCGCCCAGAGGAAGTGGTGCTCATGGTGGACATCCCATCGTCCCTAACTCAGTCCGCTGAGCTGGATGTCACCACCACCACCACCGACCCTCAGTCCGAAACCATGTCGACGGCAGACACCGGGCTAGCCCATAAGACAGAGCTCATAACCAAAGTCCGAGAGCACCGGCCCAAGCGGCGCCGGCGCCCGGCAGATAATGTTAAACACGTGTCGGAGATGAGCAGGCCTCCTCCGACACACCTCCTGGTACCCGATAGCGGCGGCGGAGAGCGTAGATATTCAGAGACGTTAGTTATAGACCGGCCAATGACGCCGGTCACGGTGGAGATAGCCACCGTCACGCACACGCAGCACGGAGCAGTACCAGGCAGTAGTACATATATAGCAGAGCATAGTAAGCAGGCGCGTCAAACCGAACCAGTGACTGTACAGCGTAAGCTGGAGGCCCGACAAGTGAGTGAGACTACAGAGGTGACCAAGTCAGAGGACGAAGCTGCAGAATTCGTGTTCACCTTAGATGCAGAGCAGCTCAAGGAGCAGCAAAAGCAACTCGCGGCAGAAGCCCAGAAAGAAAGAGAAACACGCGAGCATATACTGAAGGGTCGTGCTGAGATGAGTACCGAGCAAACGACGAAAGACGAAACGGTCACTGAAACCTCGTCAGAACCTACTCTCGAGATTGAGGAGGAAAAAAGCGTGAAGATAAGATCCTATGGGGTGATTGAAGATCCTAACCTAGCCCCGGCCCAGTTTGAGCAGCCGACGAGGCCACAAGTGGTGCGTGAGGGAGAGATTGCCATCTTCTCTGCAATAATTAAGGGCCAACCACTTCCTGAGGTCAAATGGCTGAAAGACCGTAAAGAGATCACACTGACTGACCGTGTGACTGTGGACTTTAACCCAGAGACCAGGGAAACCACATTGACCATACAGAATGTGACCAATAACGATCAAGGAAATTATACATGTCAGGCTACTAATCCCATCAGTCGCGCGAACAGTACTTCTAATCTCGTAATAGTGCGTAAGTACATCGTCTGACCCCCTGTCCTCAATTTTCATCTTTTATAGGACAAATTGACTGGAAGGTGCAATAGAATCACAAGCACTGATTCTATTGACTTACCTCAAAGTTATCTTTATAAAAGAATACACTCTCCTCATCCCTTACAATAACGATATATCTTTGCTGTGAATATCTAATATAAGATAAAATTTCAATTTGCCATAAACCAAGTAATCATTAAATAATGAAATATCCTAAAATGCAGCCATGTTTTACATGATATGACCCCAGTAGCAAACACATGACAGTACAGGAGGCAAAATTTACTCATGAAAACCAACACGAACATATGCCTTAATACATGAATACAAACTCATTAGAAAATACTGGATACCATGAGCGAAACTCTATAAAATATTTCTCCATGACTCGATTTTTGGGGTTGTCTCTCCATTGTCCCATGAGATTGTCACTCTGAACCTATCCCGACAGGAAAAATATGATCTACATAGATGTATCACATCTTTCCTCACTCTTTCCTATAAGAACTCCCGATATCTGATCAGCCACTGAATGTCCTTGTCTCGCACTGTGTTCGCATCTTATGTCCTCATTGTTGCATTCCATGTTTAGTGATTGTTATGTGTTGCTACGTCATTTTTACTTTCCCTTTATTTTATTTTATCACAAGATGTAGACGCTGCAAATAGATTCGTTGCTACCAATAGATTTGTAGTCCGAGGGTAGTTAGAAGTATACTGGGTAGTTCAGCTTCAATTAATTGGATATAGAAGGAATGTGAATTGCTTCAATAGGTTGCTGCCAGGTAGGTATGCCAGGACTAGACTAAGATAGACTCCTCGAGGTATGTTAGAGGCGGTCTGCAACTAATACACCATAGGAGGCCGTTCGTAGGAGCCAGATGTAGGTGGTAGACGGTACAACATGCATGTGTGAGGAAGCATGGCTCACAGTGGCACATCTAACCTGCCACAGTCTCATGCTCTGTTTCCTCCCTCACCAACTCAGATCCTGATGGCAAGACCCCACCGAAGTTCATCGACTGCCTGAAGCCGGTCACCCTCAGAGAGGGCGGTCCCGTTACACTCACATGCACTGTACATGCCTGCCCACCAGCCAAGATATCTTGGTACCTTGACGATGTCTGTGTTAACGAGTGTGCTTACTATAGAATCATGTACAATGAAGTCACAGGCTGCTGTCAGCTTCACATACCGGAAAGCTTCGGAGAAGACAGCGGAAAGTTCCGTTGTGTTGCAGAGAACTCCGAGGGTTGGGATGAGACCTCCGCATACCTTGCGATTATTGAACCCACTCTGAGCAGCCGTGCCAGTAGCAGGACCAGTAGCGTGGCTGAGGATGTGCCTCATGAGATTCCTTCGGACCATTTGCTGCAGGTCAGCAAGCCAATTGTGGAGGAGCCAGATTCTGATGTTGAAGGCAAGATCATCAGCATCCCTGTTGAGCACATCAAGGTGACCAAACTGGCACCTGGTACATCTGGTCCAGTTGTCGAGTACCCAGAATCTGATGTAGAAGGTGTGCCACAGCCAACTACAATGAATGGAGGCACCAGACCTGGGAAATCTATGGTGGTTGAGCTGACAAACACTGCAGTTGCGAGACAGCAGATCACTCCACAGAGCTTGACCATCACAGAAATGTATGAGAGGAAGGAGGATAAACAACAGCATCACACAGTGACTACAACAGAAACGAAGGCGCTGTCAGGACCGCCTGTTGACCACGGAGTGACTGTTGTTATTCATCCCAAACCTGAGAAGACTATCATATACAAAACAGACAAAGAACACAAGAGATTCAGGAGCGTAGCTAGAAAGACGTCCCATGCAGAGGTGCAGACTGACTCAGAGTATTACACAGAGTCTGAATATGAAGACACTGAAGAACACATTCCAGTGCAGGTACGACTACCGTCCGAAGAAAATGAAGTCATTCTCCACCCATGTCCAGAAGTGCAACAATTTGATGTCACAGAACTGAGAGAGGAAGTTGTTTTGCAAGAATTAACTGACAAGGATATCAAAGAGGAGAGACCTGCAACAGATGATATTCCAGAAATGAAAGACTTACCCACTGTCACAGCAGAGGTTTGTCTGATTAGAGAAGAGACAGAGTTGAGGCCTGTGGTTGAACAACAGGTTGGCGTTACCATTACCAGCTCTGGCTCAGGATTATATCAGTATCCGCCAGAAGCCATCGTGCTTGTCAATACCCCCGTAGAGGAGGAACCTCTCATGGAAACAAAGGTTAAGAGGGAGGTTCCTACCAAAGATATTGACAATACCTTATATGATATAGCTCACTCAGGGAGACCGAACCAGGAGGAGCCAATGGAGGTGGATGAAGATGAAATGTTGGCCACTGGAGAAACCCCAGAGCAGGAAACAGCAGACGGCCTTTACCTTGTGCTGCCGGACAGCAAGGACGGCTCACCAACTGGCTCCGATGTGAGCACCCCAGACACAGTCATTATGCAGGAGGCGCCACTGAGGAAGTTTACAATCCGCGAGGATCCAATATGTGAGGTGGAGCATGAAGTGGTAGAAACCCACTTACATCCTGTTAAGATGGAACGACCGCCAACCATGGGGATTAAAAATAATCTGGTTTGCAGCGATACTGAGAAGTCCGCTGTGACAACTACAGATAGGCAGCAGCGTAAGCGAGGCGTTGCTTACTCAGATTCTGTCATTGTACAAGTTCAACCTAAACCTAATGGTGACGGAATGTCTCATCCTACTCAGCAGGTCTTAGAAGAGTCAGACATCTCTCGTCACGTTGAGCATGAGACTACCACGAAAAAGATTAAAACAGAAGAACAGAGAGACTTTACTGAGTCAATAATTCTCCCAGGTGCTCAAACTCTAATTTCTACAGCACAGCCTTCAACGGATTATGTGCAAAGGAATATCCAGAGGGTCAGAGAAGACCGAGTTGATACCAATTCAACTGTAACTACAAAGAGCAGTACGACGAAAGAGTCTGTTGAGTCAGTTTATACTAAACAAATGACCCCAGTTAATCAGCAGCCCAGGGATACGAGGATCATACCTGTGCAGATAGACGAAACACGAAGGGGAGGTCCGGGAATGGAGATATCTCAGTTCTCTGCCAGAGAGCAGCTGGTACAAAGACTGACACATAAGACTGGGCCAATAAGCACACGTGGTGCGGACAAACTCATTGTCCAGCTACCGGGCGGGACTCGGCGCGTCGATGTAAGCCCAGCGTCAGAGCGTATGGTCATCCCAATCACTCACGGACCACCAGTGGGTGGGGAGGTCATACAGGAAAGCACTAGGGTATCAGAAGAGGAGAAGAGGACAAATAAGACTGAAACAGTGACTACATTGGGCACAAAGAAGACACCAGTACAATCTGCACCTAGAGAGGACATGACTGTGAGACGTACATTCACAGCTGAGTATAAATCCGACACAGATGACGTGTACACTGAGACAGAAGATGAGGAGACTACAATAGTCAGACGCTCCTCGAAGACCTATGAGCGAAGGGTGAAGCGACCCAAGGTGGCCGCAGCGGCGATTCAGGAAAGGCCATCACCAGATCAGACAATTGTTGTTAGTAGTTCTTCGAAATCCTCGACCGATAAACCTCAGTCAACATCAACCACCGCGATCACAGAGGAGAATGGAAAATTAGTTCCAGTCCGCACCCTGCCAATCACCACAACTGCAGCAGGCTCATTACCTCCTATCCGCTACGTTCCTGTGTATCCATCTGGTTTAGATCCAGTCTGTACTGAGTGGACATCTGACCAAGAAACTTTATTAAGACAGCAGGACAATGAGAAGGAGGTCACTACAGTGAGTCGCGAGCATGGGGTGGTAGCGCTACCACCCCGCTTTAGCGCCCCGATCCAGCCTCAGGTACGCCGACCTGGGGAATCCTGCCGACTGGAAGCCCGCTTGACCGGGGCACCCTGGCCACACATTACCTGGCTCAAGAATGCGAAGCCACTTTCACCTTCCCCACGTCTAATTTCCCATGTTGATGCTGTGCGTGGGGAGGTCAGCCTAACCATTTTGAATCTGCAGGAGTCAGACACCGGGGACTATAAGTGTGAGGCGCGAAACCCGGCTGGGAGAGCAGGCTGCACCGCTAATGTAGTCGTCGTTCGTAAGTAGAAGCCATGCTTCTAGCCCTATAGAAGCCCCTATAGTCTTTAAATCACTGGAAGAATTTGGGGGGGGGGGGCAGAGGGGTAACCTCAGCTGCTCAGTCATTTTATCTCTCAGTAATTTCTGTTCTCTGCTTCAGTTTACTCTGCTCGTAGGTGCAATTCTGCAAGTTTTGTTGTTTTGTTCATAGGATCCTTCACTTTGGTTACTTGAAACAGGTGGTTTGGTTGTTGAGTTTTCTTCTGTTATCCGTGTAGTATGTCCTTATATCGTGTCCATATATATTTGTCTAGTTGTATCCTTGTTTCATTCATTGTATTCTTTCATTTGTTCTGCTGTTACTTTAGCCTCCTTCCCTTCCAATTTCTTCCTCTTCACGTATATAACACTTCTACCAACATAAACAGCTTCTCACATATAAAAGTCCCCAATGATAATGACTCTAATGTTATGTGTGGCTTTACCAAGTAACGTATTTCAAATATCTCACAAAGTAACAATAATACACGTTTCTTTGTTATTCTGATTGATAACCGTAATTGCCGACGAAATAATATAGATTATACTGCTGCCAAATGCTTTGTTGATGTGTCTCTAATACGTTTAAAATGACGACCACCCACAGCTCCCCAGGCCGAGGTGACAGTAACAGAGAAGACTGTGTCTGTCAAGAAAGAGAAAGTGACGGTAGTAGGTGAGCAGGAAACGCGAGTCATTGAAACGTCTCCCCAGTTCACCGAGGCCATGCTGCCACAATACACCGTCAACGAGGGTGCAACAGCAACGTGAGTACCACGAATTAAGGTATTGTAAACACATAATAAGTAATGAGTATCTAGATCTTGAAATAAAATAAGCCACTAGGCTGATGTGTCATGTATGCTATTTATGTTCATAGATCACATTAAAGTAATTATGACCTTGTGTTTATACTTTATACTAAGTTATTGAATGTGCACAACAAATAAGGTGAAAACTCACATTTTGTATACTAGATGTTTAATTATAACACATACCTTTCAGCATGGAATGCCTGGTTGCTGCGGAGCCCGAGCCAAAGATCGTATGGTACAAGACTGGCATGCAGATCTTCCCAAGTGAGAGAATCACGATTGAGAATGACTCTGGCTTCTGCCGTCTGACCATTAAAGATGCGAAGCCTGAGGATTCAGGTGAATACATCTGTCAGGCCGAGAACCCGCTGGGTAGTGCCACAAGCCGTACAACGCTGATTGTTAAAAGTGAGTTGTTTACCTTATCTATACGTTACTACAGTGTAACACTCAGTATGATGAAACATAGAAAATATGTTTTCAGTTTTTACTGATGGGTATTTCTTTCCTAATTTCTATTTCTGAATAGTACCCTTTAGCACTGTTTACCTTAGGATAACAGTATGCATTATGTTAGAAATATAGAAATTTACCAATATGGCAAAATCATCGAGTTGTAGTGCTAGTGAAAGTATAGGTTCATATCAAACATAAAAAATACAAGACTTACTTAATGGTGATTAAATGTAGTAGTAGATGTTTTTACAAGAAAGCTATATCTACCCCTTCGAAAACTGTATAATTAACACTTTCCTATGATATTTAAATGATTATTAGAATTTAAGAACATGAATCAATTCTAAAAGAGTAGATGTTTCCTCTACAGCTCTAAAGACGGAGACAATAGTAACACGGACAGAGCAAACAACATCACAAACTCAGCAGACTGCATCAGAGACCTTTGTAGTCCCACAAGGAGCCCCGCAGGCCTATGCTACCCCAGATGCCGCGCCTGAGGTGCCACCCCAGCCACTGACTGAACCATGTGCAGTTATCGACATAGAGATGCCAGCTGATCGCCTGGAACCGCCCCGGTTCCTGATGCCTCTCAATGACCAGCAGGTCTTTGATGGGGACCGCGCTGTAATGCGCGTCATGTTCCGTGGAGTACCAAAACCGTCCATCACTTGGTACTTCAACAGCCAGCCTGTCAAGGCTAGCAGGGACTTCCAGATCAAGATTGACCATGTCCGTGGAGAAAGCACACTCACAATTGCAGAGGTGTTCCCCGAAGACGAAGGCGAATACATGTGCAAAGCGGAGAATAGGTTGGGTGCGGCTGTGACGCACGCCCACCTGTTCGTCAAGTGTGAGTAAACATTTAGTCATTCACATTCATCTATACATCAATTTCTTGATTGATCTTATACGCCAGCTGCCCTCTCTAGCAATAGCTGCTCTAGAAAACACTAGCCATATCCAGATATTTGTTTATATGATATCGGTTTTGCCGATCTAAGATATTTCAAATATTGCATTTTAGATAGGATACATTGTATTATCATGTTTTACCCCCATATGTTTACAGTAATCTATGTGCATGCCTATTATGACTATGCGCATGATTATCAATTAAATCATCATATTTATGAATTCCATAATTTGTCTTACAGTGCCATCGTCATCGTCCGATGAGGAACCTGAAAAGGTTGTGACCAAGACAGTGCATCTAGTAAAGAAGTCCCAACAGAAACTGACACATCCTGTGATGAAAGTCGTCAAAAGTGGCAGTTTCAGTGAAACTCTATCTATTGACCACCACAGCAAACCCAAGGAATACCAATTCCAGTTTGCCGTGCCAGAACCAGAGAAGCACCGTACTGAATTCTTCACTCGCAGAGATTCTGTCCCGAAGGGTATGAAACTTCAAGTAGAGATCCAGCCACCAGAGATTGTGGAGTCGAAGATGACGCTTGCCCAGCTGAAAAAGCAAGTTGAGGCTCAAGTAACCAAGCGTCAGACACTATCCATCCCGGTTGTGCAGAAACAGCGCCGCTTTTCGGAGACGGTTGCTATTGACCATCATGCCAAGATGAAGGAGATGGAACTCCAATTCAAGCTGCCTGAGAAGAGGATAGAGAAATCCCTCGTCGAGTTCAGACAGCTTGCTGCCCTTCGTGGTGTAAAGATGGAGGTTGAAATTGCTCCTCAGAAAAAGGAGACCTCCAGCCTGAACATTCTGCAGAGAAAACGCATTGAGGCTATTGAGACCCAGCGTCAGATGCTTCATATCCAGCTTGATGGAGCACCGCCAAAGTTCACCTTTGATCTGGCCTCCATTAACTGCATGGATGGTGAAGAAATCACCTTTAGGTGCGTTGTCACTGGTAACCCAATGCCTGAGATCACCTGGTACCGTAATGACCATACCGTTGAGGAAAACCCCGACTTCCAGTGTTCCTACAACAGGAAGACAGGAGAGTGCATCCTGCACATCATGGAGGTATTCCCACAAGACAATGGAGAGTACCAGTGCATTGCAATCAACCCTTATGGCACGGCCATCACCTCTGCCAACCTCAAGGTCGACGTATATGAATATGTCCCCGACTCAGAGGAGGCTTCAGCTTCCCAGGCTGAGCTCTCAGAGCACGAGAAGGTTATGAGCGAGGATGAGGTAGAGTTCCTGGAGAAGACATCCGCTTTCATTGCAAAGATGGAGAAACTTCGCCAGGAAATTCAGGAAGACCATGTGGAAGAAGAAGAGGTAGAAATGACAGAAGAATTCATGGAAGAAACTGTCCAGATGGCTGATGTCAAATGGCAGATTCCAAAACAGGCTATTGCTGCACAAGAAGAAGTCCAGCATGAAGAAATCACGGAAGAGATTATCGCTGATGTTGAGACGGTTGAAACTAAACCTGCAGAAGTTGCTTTTGTCCAGACGAAGGTTGTAGAAGTCAGCCAGAAGACTGAGATGAAGGCTATAATGCAGGAGAGCATGGTGACAGAGGAAATCTTTGAGGAAGTACAGGCAACCACAGAAGAAATGCCACAGCAGGAGGAAATCATTCCTGTTGAAACAAAGGTTGTCCAAGTTGGCAAGAAAGCAGAAATGCAAGCTGAGATGCAAGAATCTATTGTACAAGAGGAAGTCTTTGAGGAAGTCCAAGCAACAGCTGAAGAAATGCCACAACAGGAAGAAATCATTCCAGTTGAAACAAAGGTTGTACAAGTCAGCAAGAAAGCAGAAATGCAGGCTGAGATGCAGGAGTCCATTGTGCAAGTAGAAATCTTTGAGGAAGTACAGGAAACTGCAGAGGAAGTGCCACAACAGGAAGAAATCATTCCTGTTGAAACAAAGATTGTCCAAGTCGGCAAGAAAGCAGAAATGCAGGCTGAAATGCAAGAATCCATTGTACAAGAGGAAGTCTTTGAGGAAGTCCAAGCAACAGCTGAGGAAATGCCACAACAGGAAGAAATATCTCCTGTTGAAACAAAGATTGTCCAAGTCAGCAAGAAAGCAGAAATGCAAGCTGAGATGCAAGAATCGATTGTACAAGAGGAAGTCTTTGAGGAAGTCCAAGCAACAGCTGAGGAAATGCCACAACAGGAAGAAATCATTCCTGTTGAAACAAAGGTTGTACAAGTCGGCAAGAAAGCAGAAATGCAGGCTGAAATGCAAGAATCTATTGTGCATGAGGAAGTCTTTGAAGAAGTCCAAGCAACTGCCGAAGAAATGCCACAACAGGAAGAAATATCTCCTGTTGAAACAAAGATTGTCCAAGTCAGCAAGAAAGCAGAAATGCAGGCTGAAATGCAAGAATCTATTGTGCATGAGGAAGTCTTTGAAGAAGTCCAAGCAACTGCCGAAGAAATGCCACAACAGGAAGAAATCTCTCCTGTTGAAACAAAGGTTGTCCAAGTTACCCATAAAACTCAAATGCAGATTGAGATGCAAGAATCGATTGTTCCCGAAGAAGTCTTTGAAGAGGTTATGGCAACTACAGAAGAAGTATCGCAGCAACACGAAATAGTTGTTGAACTGAAACAAGCCCAACCTGACCAGCCAATGGCTATGGTGGTAGCTACTGAAGAGCGTGTTGCCACCGAGATGGTCACAGAGGAACTGGTAGAACCAACCTCAGAGACAACTCAGCAAGAAGAAATCCTTTCAGAAACCATTCAGGAAATTGAAAAGGTAACCGAAGAAACTCATGTTCAAGTTGTCACAGAGGATGTGACTGAGGAAGGAACAGAGAGAATTTCTCCAGTGCCAGCAGATCACACGCCAACTGAAGTCCAGGTAAAGGTTGAACTCCGTCGTTCTTCTGTTCAGCAGGGAACTGAGTCCCGAGTCCTGATGCAGGTTGAGGATCTCGCAGAGGAAATGACCATGGACTACGTGGATGCTACCGAACCAGAATCCACGGAAGGTTATGAGGTCAGAGTTGACCTTGGTCAGAATGTCACGGAGGCTGCCCGCGAGAGCCTTGTCCAGACACAGGAGGAACGGGTCCCGGAGGATATCTATGACCTCTTAGATAGAATGCCCTCACCTATCGCACCCACTGAGGAGGAAGTCGTCAGAATGTATGAGCAGCATATGGTTGAACAATCTAAACTTGCTCATGTTGACTACACTGAGGAACGGCATTCAGAGGAAGAAGAAGAGGACATCTTCTTTGAAGCTGCTGAGCCTGAAATCCCAGGCGAAGAGGTCACTGTTCAGCTTGCTACACACATTGTGCAAGAGAAGCTCCAGAACCTGGCTCCAACCCTCGAGGCACGTCTGTCGGTTGAGGATACTGAAGAAGCCCACATTGAATTTGAAGTGACTGAGACTAAACCAGAAGAGGTAGTAGTTGTTCTTGAGAAAGCCATGAAGAAGGAAAGGCGTCTGTCTATGGCGTCTGTGCAAGAGAAGCGCACTATAGCTCTAGACACTGAAGAACTTGCACCTGATGATGCAACGCTAGAAACTACCATGCAGTCTAACGTTGAAGTTGAAATGGAATACTGTGGTATTCAGTCCCCGACACAGTCACGTGTTGGTACATACGAAGAGTTAGTTGACGTCATGACCACCAACGAAGATGTGAGTGCCTATGATGAAGAGATTCCCCTGGAAGAGGATGTGGTTGTTATGCTTGCCACACCAGAACAGGGAGACAAACCCGAAACGCGCATCGAACCAGTAATGGAGCGACACTCACCTGAAGGTGTCGCTGAGGAATATCTTGCTAACATCAAGGAGATACTCATGATACCCGCCATCGTGCGGCCAGAGTATGAACCTGCTGTGATAGAGCGGTACCGCCTTGAAACCTTGGTGCGTCCGTCCTCTGTCAGCAGATCAGAAGAAACCACCTCCGAACAACAGGATCATTTTTTAGAGCAAGCCGAGGTCGCCCCTACAGAGGAGACCGTGAACCTTAAGCAGGCCCAGAAGGAATCACGCCGGTTCCAAACAAGGGAGCAGAAGGTAACATTGTCTGTTGAGGCGGCTGCGGAAGAAAACTTAGAATTCTCAGTGGAGAAGGTCTCGCCCGAACTTGCTCGCAAGCAAACCCAGCTTAAGGAAGCCAAAAAGACCGAGCAGGTCATTCACACTGCGCAGGAGGTTACCGAGGAGCAGGAAGTCATCACCGAATATATTTCCGAGGAGATCTCGGTCATCAAGCGACCAGAGGTTAGCTCCTCGATTAGCCCCCAGGAAGTTACGCAGAGTCAGAAGGTACCCGCCCAGTCATTGATGGCGCCTGTCTTTGAGCTTCCACTCTCTGATGTCACTGTCACTGACGGGGAGAGGGCTGAGCTGGAATGCCGTGTCAAAGGCGTTCCCCGGCCCACTGTCACGTGGCACGTGGAAGGTCGCATCATTCAGGAGTCACAGGATGTGAGGATCACCTACGAGGATGATGTCTGTACACTATTCATTGCTGATGTGTTGCCAGATGATGAGGGAGAATACACAGTCAAGGCTGTCAATGAGGCAGGAACATGTGTCACTACAGCCTACCTCACTGTCTTACGTAAGTTTCCCATTTAGATGCCTTTAATCATCATACAGGGATGCCAGTTTTCCACTTTTCAGTGGAAATTCACTTTTTCATTTTTCCACCCTAAAGATTTTTCCAGTGAATAAAATTCTGTCAGTTGAGCCTCATTCCTACCAATAGAACTGTGGTTTCCGTTTAAGATTAAATCTGCTTAGTTACCCAAATCAGAAACACACCACCAGTCCACCATAGGCCAGGATCATAGCCCTACAGCCTCCCAGCCACATGCTGGGGCAGGCACCGACCAGATTTCCACACTTCGTCGGACCATTTGAGGCAGTCAATTCCACAGAAACGTGTGTGGAAAACCCAGGCAGCAAAAGAAATCCTAGGCTCTGATTGGTCAAAATTCCATTGTACATTATATATTCGCCCATGCCGCCTAGCGGTTACGCGGTGAACCAGCGTATCTGGGCGTGTGCGGATCATTTCCCAATGGGGGGAACCGTTGCTGTAATCGCAGGTGGACCATCGCGGCCTTAAATGTTTTTATTTATCCGGGGGAGGGGGGGGAGCAACTTCATGGTTAAAATCTGGTGGTGGACCGTTTTCTGGAAAATTTGTCAGGCTTGCTGATTTATCTTTGTCCACATGGCAATATCCCAATTGATTCAGATGATAGGAATTCCTTTTTCATATGGTAAACAAATTTTCCACGTTTTATTTCTACCCCAACTGGCATCCCTGCATCATAAACTTGTATGGAATCCATTGATTCATTTTATTTCCAATTAACTACTACAGATAAATTCATTTATCTTAAATGCTTTTAGGTTTATGAGAATTCTTAATTGTAATGCTATGATTGAGTCCCCTATGTTATATTAATCTTCATATGATCTTCTTTTATAATCCATAATTCCAGGCTATGGTCTCAGAGAGTAACTTTATACTATTTATAAAACTAATTTCCCACAGTTCGTACGAATAAAAGCTGGAAGATTCCATCCTTTTTTAGAATTATTGTCCCAACACCTTGATGTTCATATATATATGGAAGGTGTTTCTATATATCAATGTTTAATTTGTCATGTAACTTTAAATTACAGCCCCATCCCAGCCTGAGTCTCCCATTCAGGACGTACAGGCACCGTTCGCAGGAGCTAAACCAAAGGAAGACGTCTTTGAACAAATCAAGAAGGTGGAGGTAGAAATGTCCCTTCAACAGAAAAAAGAGATCTCTATCGTTGAAAGTAAGTTAGACTCCTGAGTTCACCTTCATTTCAATATGGATCTTTAGTTAAGGCTACTTTTTCCTCAACCTGTGAATCATTTTTATGTCCTCTTTTTCTTGCCATTTGATATTATACATTTAGTATTTAGAATGGCTGAATAATTCTGAAATTCAGGGATGTATTGGGTAAGGATGCTAAGATAAAATAATATAGTACAGTCGAAACTTAATATTTCTTTTGAATAATTTTGGATAATGTTTCATGATGCGATAAACATTTCTCTGGGTGGTCTACTTTCAGGAATCGTGGAATCTAAGACTGAGGCTCCCAGGTTCACCATGAACCTTGAGAGCAAAGAGATGTTCGAGTTCATGCCAGTCACCCTTGAGTGCTACGTGGTAGGCCAACCGGAGCCTGAGATCACGTGGTACCAGGTGAGAGGAATTGTCTGATATACATAAACTGAGATTTGCATCTAGCTATTCAGTTCTTATATTTTACGAAGAAGTTTATTTTTAGTGATTCCATAATCAAGGAAATACATTATAGTAAAGCACGTGAAATTAGTACTTTTCACTTTCATATATATTCTAATTGAACGAATTGGACGTTAAACTACCCAAACAAAAAATCATATATATTACAATGGCCACTATTCAAAAGAAATAGCAAAGGATGTTTCAAAATTCATCAATTTATGGAATTCACCCCCCATAACTCAACTAATTTAACTGCAGTTTTCTATAATTCCTCAAAATCATAGATATATTGTATGTATAAAGTATGTACAATGTAATGCATATATATGTCATTCGCTAACATTATTCTAAAATATTGTTCAGGGCGGCAAGAAGATGATAAGCACTGACCACACATTGCTTGAGTACAAGCAGGGCCATTGCGTTCTCCGCTTCGACAAGGTCACCATCGACGATGAAGCAGAGTATATGTGCGAGGCCAAAAACGAGGCTGGCGTAGCCACCACCATGGCTGAACTGCTTGTAGAAAGTAAGCGAAAAGCGACTCTCCTATCACACGTAGCGCATGCCAGAGCCGTGTTATACGCTAGTCGGTGTTGTTAGATCCGTGCTGTCCTGCCGGATGATGATACAGTAGACTAGGACAACTAGCTCCTCCCTACTCTCAAAACCTGACATTCTCAGACTCCCTGTATGCCAATGATTCAGAGGTGACACACTTCTTTGAGTCATTGCGAAGTGACTAGACTACGAAAAGAAACATGTTGAGTTCGGCTTACTTTTCTGTTTTGTTTTGAGCTTGAATTACAGTTTATATAAGTTTATTTCAAAAGCTAGGAAAGTAATTATGATAAAATAGCAGATTGCTATTTGAAGCAGGTATGCAGTCGTAGTTGTAAATGCAGCTTGATAACAGAGACTGTGAAAATATCTAAAATCCTGCTGTTAGTAAAACCTCTGGCAAGACATAACAAAAGTGCAATGAATATATGCTATTCATTGACAAATGGTGCTAATGTTAAATGAGTAAAATCTCACAAAATAAGGTGCTGATAACAAAGGGACCCAGTTATGCGATACCTCTCTGGAACCTACACCACATGTAAGGACCATTAAGTAGGTGATCTTGTGAGGTAACTTTATACTTCTACCTACAAGCAGAACCTAGCCATGACACTGTCGGTCTTTCAGCAGGTTATGCCTTTAACATTGGAACAAACGTAACGACTGTTTCCAACAGGTATTTCCATGGCAATGTGGTGTGTGTGAGAGAGAGTTGTCAGTGCTGGTATAAAAGAACTAAAGACGTGAATCTCATTCTGTTTGTGATTGGATAATCATCATGTGTTGTTTTTATATATATTTGCTGCGCTACATTTTTTTTCTCATTGTGCACTGCTGTTGGACCTGGCACTGATAGTGTGATAATTTCTCATACCCCAGAACTGATGAATGCTGTTGAGCAAGTGATACTTGAGGAGTTCTATGATGTTGAGATAGAAATATTCTTCAAGTGGCGACCTACCTTTAGCAGCCAGCGTACCCTTGCGACTACCGCCCTGTGGTAACTCTGGGCCTGGGGGCACTTCGTGTGACAGAAATCCTACTGAAAACATGACACATCATGGCAATCTTTCTGAATCTAGTCAGCGCAGTCTGTGGCGGGCTGTCTGATTTCTTCTCCTCATGCTGTGTATAGTGCGGTGCCTACCACTGAGGGGATTCCAACTAGATTCACTTATAGGGACATCCCCCTGATTTTCTAGTCCCACTCAATATCCCCGTACTGGTCAGAGGTCATGTAGAAACCCAGGTAGCACGATGATGCCAAGATGGCGAACCGATTCTCAAAGATGGTCCCCGACTGTAGTTTTTATACCATGAAAAAGCCCTAAAAAAATCGTGTCAGGCACTCGTGCTACCATATAGATTGAAAAAATAGGCAGTCAACTGTGGTGTTTCAACAAGGGTTTCCGAATATGTCCAAAGAATGGTTACATGGCAATGGATCCAGTAAATGTGATAAGGATATAGTCTCTATGTGTTTTCTACATAGCTGCTCACCTCTATGTCTCAGTGACATTTTGTGAACCACAGTTGGTTGCCGACAAAAAAAAATTTCGTACTCAACCTTGACCAGAATGGGTAGACCTGAGTGCTTACGAGCATTCTATAGAAAGTTAAATACCACCACACTTTCATTTTGTACATTGCCATGATGTGTTGATGTTGAACGTTACATGACATTGGAAGCTATATTTGTAACAAAGCTACATGGGATCTTTATGCAGCATAAACAATCCAAAACATATGTAGTATTTTATGTTTAGAGCTCTCTGCTTCGGTTTTGTTATCTTGTTAGTTCTAAGTTCAATCCACACAATAATCACCATACCATGTCTATTTTTAATTGACACGGTAGTAGAGTAGACTGCACATACCTAATTGATTTGGCTACTCCATTTAGCTGCTTATTCTATAAATATTTGTGTTATTACTGATCCCGTGAAGGTTTGTAAATTCGAACTCTGTACTTCTAACATACACTGTAAGCTTGCAGAGAGCGTTCACTCCTCAACAGCACTCGATCAGGTCGTTTTACCATGGTGCAACGCACAAACCAGTCTTATAGAAACTGGTCAGAGCATTCGCTCTACCAACCAAAAAAATCTAAATCAGAAAATTGAAAAAAAAATGCCCATGTGTAAATGTTTTAGTTTTCATGAGGGTTACCTCAAACATGCAGAAATGATTGGTAAACGGTAGTGCTTCACTGACCCTCTAGTATTACCGCGCATTAATCGTTGTTGCTAAGCTGAGATCATGAGAAGTGTTGTAAAGACAAGACACGAAGTCTGTGTGGACGAGGCACGATTGCTGCCCATGTCAGTGAACCCTCTTACCAAGTATCCCCACAGAAGTCACACAACTAGGACCAGGACCACCTCCGGACACTATCTATCACTCATGTGTGTCAGACAAAAAGCCTTGTAATACCACAAAGTGCCAGTGCCAAGAGTTTGATGTAGTCCTTGACTGATTAGCAACAGCGGCCTCTCTTTGTTTCTCATTTGATTGATTTATTCTGCATTTATTGATATATCTGTGTTGTTTTACTGATTTTCCTACGCGCGCTGTTCAAAGCCCAGGCTTTATTAGCCCCTTCTGAAGCTCTCGTAGATTTATCATACAATTGTAAAGCACGACTATTTCTATAAATTACTTTTAGTCCATTTGGATGAAGTATGATTGGCGCTCAATAGATGCAGTACACCAATGGACCATCTATCTGTTCATTCGCTATGTATTTGTTCCACGTAGTGTTAACGTTTGACCTAACGATACAGTAGTCATTGCTTGTAAATGTTCCGTGTTGCACTGACTAATTGTAAGATCTCTGCGCAGAACTGCATATTCATGAACATAAAAAAGAATAACACATTTTCAACATGATTCATCATCATAGTTATACATGAGTGTATCGAATACGAAAGAATACCATGAGAAAAAAAAGAACTCTTAATAGAGCAATCGTTCACATTTTTTCGTGGTTTGGATGGTCTCTGACTGTCAGACCGTATCGTACTGTACCTCGTCGTGTTGTCTGGATGGTGAACCTTTTCGTTGATACGCAGCAGTTCTGGGCGGACGTCGAGTCAGGAACCTCACTGTTTAAACTGGTTGGCAGGTCTCGCTTTATGGAGCTGGGCACGTTTAACATGGTGTGAACATAAAGTAAAAACAGAGCAAGTCCGTCCAAATGATAACATAAGCTACACTTCTGAAAGTGAAACGTCTAGTTGTGTGACTTCTAAGTTTGTATGGCAAAAAGCTTTACCAGAAATAAAAGTGGATTGAATTGTAATTTAGAAGAATTCTAGTTCTACTTAGTGAGAAAGAAAGTTGAAAAGCCACCTCTTGAGACGAACATGGAGAACTGATTTAAAAAAAGATACAGAAGTTTCTTCCCTTTTATGGATTTATTTTCTTGAAGTCTTTAATGTTACTAATTATTTCTGAGAGTCAGTGAATGATATTGGTGCTTTATGAAGTATCCAGCTTAGAAAGCGTCTTGCAGGCAGCAGAAACAGGGTATAGTATAAGTTTACAGTGACTACTACTTCTAATACCGCTGCTCTATTTGACCTTTCTTCTCCAGTTATGATTCTCATTCTCACACATGATGATATCATTGATATACTTGTTGCATTCAGTTGCAATGCTTTTGTACGGTCAGTGCACACCTTGCTCCCCATGTTTGATGACCTGCCAACTATTAAGCAGCCGGTTTCATGAGTTCATTGATGCATGGTGCAACCAATACACGGAGGTTTCACTCACACACCCTACTGTCACCATGGCCTCTTCTGTCTCTTTATAGTCCATCTACAATTCATGCTGTAATTCCAATAACAAATATCCTGCATCAATTTATTTTGCATATCAAGAAATAAACATCGAAATTATATTATTCAAAATTTTTATTTCACAATTTTTATTATTTCGAACTTATTATTTGAAATTAGCTTTTGAAATTCGATTGAAATTAGAAATGCAGGCCTTTTGAGAACTTTTAAATACTATTGATATCTTGAAGTTATTGTGGAATAGAAAGAAACATAAAGCCTTAGCCATGTGTGTGGCTCTCCCTCTGAGTGGAGAGTATCTGTGTGCAGTTTTTTTCCTCCGGCATGCTTGCACTATGTATTGACCATAACATTTTGAGACACTTTATCTGCATCGCAACCGTGTAGATAAACACAAGTGTTGAATATTCACAAGTTAACTGAATGGTGTTGAATATTCACGACTACATTAATAATCTGGTTTATATGTGGTTTGTTGATGATGAGGGAAGACAACACATACTTATGTGACATATACAGTCTGCACCACCAGTGTGGTTCTCGACGAACCCGCCAGGTGGTGCTCCAGTCAGACACGGCTAATATGAGATCAGCCCGGTACAGCTCGCCCCGGCACACAAAGTGGACGCACAAGAGTGAGCCCTGTGAAAGAACAACATCAACAGGCGTTCGTATTCTAGCAGCATTCGTACCATTTGGACTTCATTGGATAGTTTCCACATTACTGCCGCTGCTGCGTTCTTATGTCGCTGTGCGCTGTTTTGTCACATCTGAATTATGTGTTTTGTCTTGTCTTGTCCACTGAGCCACTGTGTTTCATACTAATTCACGCTCCCTAGCATGTGAACACACTGTTGTAAATAAAGAGTATTTCATTTATACCTTTTGGTCAACCTTGTTGAGTACCATCTCTGAAAGAGACGTTTTGACTCCGATCAAAATCATATGTTGTACCTCAGAAATCCATGTTATTGAATGTATCAAGTACCTCTTTGCCATCCAATTTCCTTGATAATACATTTGTTGTTTGTACAATAACTTTCCTTGCAAAGAAGGATATCATTGTTACATTGTATTCCCGACATTCAAAAGAAACTCCTTTTGGATAGATTATTGCTTTATAGTTCATTTGAAGTGCATGGCCCTTGTTCATTCCAGTATATGAGATATCCACCCCTGAAAGCTTTATGAAAATAATAATATGTCTTAGTGTGTTTTCTCTAGTTTGGATGCATGTCCCCTGTGGTGAGTTCAGCCTTTCCATATTTCAAAGTAGATGGTCACTATAAACTGAATATCATTCACTGTTTTAGGTATCAATTTATAAAAGTGAATATCGTATGAAATGTAACCGATCCTACCCTCAGGAGCTTCAAAAGGTGGTTTAGTGTGTCTCAGAGAGTGATTGTGGGAGTGTTTACGTGTAATTTCAGGATTCCTAATATCGAAGTTTCTATATTTAAAAGTTTGAGTTAAATCATTCTTTACTTTATAAATTCATACATTATTTACAATTATCCCAGTGCGTTTTAGCTGTTAATCAAGAATATACAGAAATGGGAATGGAATCCTTTTATTTCTAATATATACTGTAAAATGTAACATCGTTTGGGAAGCCATTTAGAACTATTGGCGTGTAGCTAGATCACTAATGTTTGCAGATATATATTTATACAAATGCTTTACTGAATATAAATATGTGATATATAGATTTTTATATGGAGATATATATGGAAAGGAACATATAGGAAAAAATAGCATTCAGCCGAAAAACGAATAGAAGTTTGTATATTTCAATAGTGTTATCATTCATTGATAACCGTTCCTCAACTTTATCTAGAATATACAAATAGTATTCACATCACATATTTTTGGAGTATTGTGGCATAGAATCAAAGGAAAATATTGTATGGTAATTGGTCACGTCAGGCTGTTCTACGTAGTCATCGGACGATTCGGATGTCAGCTGTGATGATTGAATGAGTAACCCTTTGTTTCTGATTTATTTCTCTATCTTTCACGAACTTTTCTGTTCGTACCCCGATCTTTATTATTCTCCCTTTGATATCTTTTATAAAAAAAGCATAGGAAAACATACTAAATGTATATAGCAACCCATACCTATACTAACACAAATTATATTTCACAAATGAGCAACACACATGAAGGGCGACAATCTGGATTCTCCACATTGAACAGTTTTTTAAAGTTTTCACGAAGGCCACCGAATTGTTTGCTTAATCCTTTCTTAATTTTCATTTAACAGAGGAAGTCACAGAAGAGAGATTCGACACGACATTGCACTCAACGAAGGAAACAGTTGAGATCAAGAAATCAGAAGTTGCGATGAGCAAGATAGAGATCCCCATGCAGGTAGCAAAGACGGAAACCAAAGGTGAGGCACCAATACACGAGGAAATCATCCCCGAATACGTTTCTCGTGCTCGGGCTCCTGCTCCTTACATACCTGAAGATGAACCTGTACCAGAGATTGATGAGCCGTTCATCGTTCCAGATAAAGTGGATCCGGTTCACGCTCCTCAAGCGAAGCTCCCAGATAGGCGTCCAGTTGATGAGGACGAAATAATACCTGATGACGTAACTGCCGTAGAGGCTGCTCCTATTTCAGAGACATGCCCACCAGTAGATGATGAATTTATGTTCCAGTTTGAAGTGCCAGTAGAGTGTTATACAGGTTTTGCCTCGAATATAACTGAAGAATTAGGGTCTCAGTTAAGAAAAGAAATTGTTATAACCCCAGAAAGCCTTAGACAATCAGAAGGTAAAGCTGAATCGTTATCTGATATCGAATATCAAGAAGCACCCGGTGAGTTTGTTGTTGAAGAAGAAACTAAAGTAGCTAAAGATTCCTCTGCTTGGATATTTGATGAAGACGAAGTTACTGAACATTTCCAAGAAGTTGAAGAATATGTAGAGGTTGTAGAAGCCAAGCAAGGTGAATTAGTTAGAAGAGAATTGCATATCTCTCAAGAATTAACACCAGATCGTATGTCGGAAGACACTCTTGAATCGTTAGGTGAATCTGTCGAAATTGAAACAGTTGAAGTTAGTGAGGTTGATTCAGGGGAACCTAAGAAGAGAGCAATTGATGATTCTGTTTGGGTATTTAGTGAGGAAGAACTGACAGAACATTTCCAAGAAGTAGAAACAATCACCGAAGTTGTTCAAAAGGTCGAGGCAGAGGTCTCACAGAAGGAATTGTGTATATCTCAAGAATTTGCCACAGAGAGTATGTCAGAAGGTACTTTAGACTCACTAGACACAGTAGATGAGGGTGTAGCTAGCAAGGCTGTCATTGAAGAAACCAAAGTGACAGCCAAAGAAGACTCAGTTTGGGTTCATGAAGACGAGGAATTAACTGAACACTTTAAAGAAGTAGTAGAGACAACTCAGATAATCGAGAAGCTTGAAACAGTAGCTGAGAAAGAAATAATCCTGGAACATGATGAGGAACATATATCTTTAGGTGAGGTAGAGTCTCTGCCTGAAGCTGAGCCTGCTGTTGAGGTTGCGGTGGCAGATGTTCCTGAGAAACCCAAAGGAAAAGTTAAAGATGATTCTGTTTGGGTGTACCAAGATGAGGAATTAAACGAACATTTTGAGGAAATTACCGAATACACAAAGACATTAACTTTACGAGAGTATGAGGAACATAAGAAACATGCCAAGCTAGAGTATAGTGCTGAATATGAGATGTGGCAAACTAAAGAGAAGGTCACTGATGATGCCATTGAAAATCTGCCGGAACATATCCAGGCTGGTATGCTAGCAGATGGCAAGTTAACAACTCATGTTATTACTCAGGTTAAGCCAGGCAAAGAAAGGGTTACAACAGAAGAGGTTATTACTAATGGTAAAGATGTAGAACGTAAATTAACTGTTGATGAGCAGGAAATCACTGATGAAAAAGCAGTGAAATCCGATTTGAAAATGAAAAAACCCAAAGGGCCAGTACGCGAATTCTACTCAGAGACAGTGACTGAAGCAGGTGAAGGGAACTTAACCAAAGAAGTAACAGGTGAGGAAATAGATGAAGATTTAGAACTACTCTTAGCCAAAGCAGCTGAAAACGGAAGAGAAAGCAAAGTTACAGAAGATACTGAAGATGACTTCAATGCCCTTGTTACTCAGGCTGAAGTTGATCTAAAGACAAAAGTCACAATGGACTTTCCACTTGAAATAAAGCAAGCTCTGAAAAAGGGCAAGACGGATGAAAAGGTAACTACAAAAACTTCAGCCTCAGAAACTAATGATAAAGAAGGTACTTTTAAAGAGATTGTGATTACTGAAAAGAAAGACGAACAGGTAGAAGATGACATTCTAGATGAGCTAGTGCAACAACAGAAGGAACGTGTTGACTTGCAGGAGTCAATTGAGAAAAGTGAAGTAGAGAGCCTTAGTGATGAGCTAATTTTAGCAGATGCGGACTTAGCAATTGACACACTAGATGACCTTGTCCACCAACAAACAGAACATGTTGTTGTCGAGAAATCAGAGTTGATTTCGTCTGAGGTCAAAGATGAAGTGAAATCTGTCTCACTTGGCGAGGATCTTACATTAGCCACTGCGCAGATACCAGTTGAAACATTTGAGCAGTTTAGCCAGGAGATCGATCTGCAATCCGCAGTTAAGACGCCAAACCTCATAGTGCCAGAAGTGACTGAGGAGGTTAAAACCGAAACAACAGAAAGTATTGTAAATGAAGAAATAGTAGAAGAAATATCAACTTCCACAGAGACTGCCCGATCTGAACTTGGGGAACAGTTCTCTGCTGAGTTGGCTTCGGAGATGGCAGCTGAAATCGGAGAGCAGGCGACAACTGTCATTAAGGAGCAGATTGTCACAATGGATACCACAGAGCAAATTCATGTAGAGGCATCTGAGGATGTAAACGACGTTGTAGGGCAAGTTACTTCTGTTGAGGTTAGTGAAAAGATGACTGCCGGTCTTACCGAGCAAGTCACGGCGAAGGATCTAGAGGAGGTGAAAGGTGAATTAGCTGAACAGATGACTCTGGCTGCTGCTGAGAGGCGAAGTATAGAAGTCACTGAACAGCTTGCAGCTGAGGCCACTGTGCAGGTAAAGGCTGAAGTAAGTGAACAGGCAATGGCGCAGGTAAATCAGCAGTCCGCTATCGACATCACTGAACAGGTGCTTACCGAGGACACAGAGCATCTGTCAGGAGATGTCTCCAGTGTAGATACGCAGATCACAGCGCAAGCTACAGCCAAGAATATCTTACAGACAACAGGGCAGGTGACTGAAACTATAACGGCATACACTACTGAGAGTATCAATACTGAACCAAGCGAGTTACCCATAACGACTGTTGATGAACACGCACAGGGAGATATGATTGAAACTGCCATGCTTGACAAGTCAGGGGGAATCGCAACTGGAGCTTCACTGGAACACAAGCCCGAAGTCCTAGAGCAATATAGATCTCATGTAACTGAGGAAGGTACTCCCAAAGTTGGGCAGGAAGAAAAACCTCAGACAGGGATGACAACTACAATTCAAAGACCAGAAAGTGTTGCTTCTGTAGTATCAGAAGAGATAAGCTCTGAGGCGACGGGTCAAGCCCAGCGGGACTCCCCCGAGAAGGCCACTGCCGACGTGTCTGAGATAGCAAAGAAAGCTACTGAGCAGGCCAAAGGGGAAAGAAACAAGCAGACAATTGTAGAGGTAATTGAGGAAGTTTGGCTCGAAACTGTATCTGAGATTATAGAAGAACGGATTGCTCCCAAAAAAGAGAGAAAAGAGTTATCTTCTCCAGCAAAGTTACACACTGTTGAGCAACACGTAGATGAGACAGAAGAAAGTGTTGAAGTAATACCTCTAACACAAGTGGAAAAAGAATCCACAGAAATTTTGGAGGAAACATCAACTGTTGTCGTCGAGCAGGTTACAAGCCAGATATCCGAGGTTGTTGAGACAGAAATGGTCACAGAAGTTGATGAAAAGCAAAGGACCAGCCAAACAGACCATGGCATTGCTGAATCAACTATGGAGGTTCCGCAAAAGACAGACGAACCTTTGGATGAAGTTGCTAAGCAGGTTGCAGAGCAGGTTGTATGTGTTGCTACAGAGCAGGCACTCACAGACCTTACAGAAACTCAGAAATTCACAGAACAGGATAGTGAAAAGGTAGTTGTCGAAGATGTTGTTCAGGTTGAAACCACATCTGAGACAGAAAAAAGCAAAGAACAGACCGAAATGGATGAAATAAAGTCAGAAACGGTGGAAGTTAGTGAAGAGTTAATTGATATGAGTGAGAGAATCAGTAAGGAGATATATAAAGATGCTATCAAAGAAATATCTCTTAGCAATGATACAAAGGAGGTCATCAGTTCTACCACAGAACAGATCTCAGAGACAGATACTGTTGTATGTGGTGCTACAGGGCAGGCACTCACAGACCTTACAGAAACTCAGAAATTCACAGAACAGGATAGTGAAAAGGTAGTTGTCAAAGATGTTGTTCAGGTTGAAACCACATTTGAGACAGAAAAAAGCAAAGAACAGACCGAAATGGATGAAATAAAGTCAGAAACGGTGGAAGTTAGTGAAGAATTAATTGATATGAGTGAGAGAATCAGTAAGGAGATATATACAGATGCTATCAAAGAAATATCTCTTAGCAATGATACAAAGGAGGTCATCAGTTCTACCACAGAACAGATCTCAGAGACAGATACTGTTGTATGTGGTGCTACAGGGCAGGCACTCACAGACCTTACAGAAACTCAGAAATTCACAGAACAGGATAGTGAAAAGGTAGTTGTCGAAGATGTTGTTCAGGTTGAAACCACATTTGAGACAGAAAAAAACAAAGAACAGACCGAAATGGATGAAATAAAGTCAGAAACGGTGGACGTTAGTGAGGAGTTAATTGACATGAGTGAAAGAATCAGTAAGGAGATATATAAAGATGCTATCAAAGAAATATCTCTTAGCAAAGATACAAAGGAGGTCATCAGTTCCACCACAGAACAAATCTCAGAGACAGTTACTGTTGAGGAGGTTTCACAAGTGGAAAGTCTACCTGTTACAGAAAGAAAACCAACAGACTGGAACGAAACTGAAGAGATGAAAGACAGTAAGACTGACGTTATCCAAATATCTGAGGATATCGCTGCGATAAGCGAAAGGATTACTCAAGAGGTGCTAGAAGAGGTAACCAAAGAAGTATCTCTTACAGAAGAAAGATCAAATGTCGTTGAGTTTTCAGAAGACCATGTTCAAAGAAGTATTTCAGATGAACATGTCACTGAAGTAGACACATCCACTGCAGAAGTGACTGTAGACGGTATGCAAGAAACAATTCAGTCAGGCAGTATCATCACAGAATCTACTGAGGCTAGTCAGGGCATAATGGAGGTTAGTGAACAAATGACTAAACACATTATTGAAAGTGCAACGAAAGATGCATCTGTTAGTGACGGTTTTGGTCGGGATACAATGAGTGAGGAGACCATTTTGGAAGTACAAGAGATTAGGGTTAGTGAAGAGCAGGGGATCTCAGGCGTGCAGGGAAAGATCACTGAACCTGGGGAAGATCTACAGCTTAAGCTGCATGAGATAAAACTGGACGACCAAATTGAAATTGTCGCTCAAGCTCCAGTTGAGGAGTTTGTGTTTGAAGAACCTGCAGTCCTTCAAATGACTGTAGAGTCCAAAGCCCAAGTATTCGAGCGCGTTCCAGAGCAGCTTGTGGAGAAACCTCCAGAAGAGGTTGTAGATAGAACTCCGACTCCAGTGGAAGAGATACCTGTAGAAGCAACAGCTCCTGAGTTGAAACAACTGAAAACTCTGAAAACATCCCCAGAACGAGTATCAATGCAAGCATTAGAGGTAGAAGAGTCAGTTACTATTGAGTCACATCAAGAGGTCTCTGAATTTATCGTAGAGGAAGTGTCAGAAGACATGCAGCAGAAGGTTGTAAAAGACATCAAGCCGACGACCATTCCACAGGTGGCTCAGTTAAGTTCGGAGCTGTCTGATGATGTACCATTAGAGACTACTACAGACAGGGTTTCTACACCTACTCTTGAGATACCCACTCTAGAAACTGATAGGAACCTGACACATGTTATTGTAAAAACACCAGTAGAATTCTTAGATAAAGAGATTGTGATTGAAGAGATCGCAGAAGCTACACCGGATGAAACGACAACAGCTGAATTTGTAAAGCTTGCTACTAAGGTCAAAGAACCAGTCCCAGGCCTTACTCATGAGACGAAGGAAGAAGTGGTTGAGGAGGAAACAGACCATATTGCAGAAATCATAGAAGTAGATCTCCCAGACAATGTCATAGAATCATCGCTCGTACAGTCACCTCTTATCCAAGAACGTTTACCAGAGATGGCCGAGCCTACTTGTGAGGAGGTGAAGTCTGAGGATGTTGGTGAGATAGTTGTCACTATTGACGAGGAGGTTCCCGAACATGTTGTGACCTTTGACTTTGAGACCAAAGCTGTCCAAGTGAATGAGAGGGTGGATCTTAGAATTAAGGAGGTCCTGGAAGATGTAAAGTCTGAAGACACGGAGGAGGTCTCTGAGGTTGTCACAGATGAAGTGCCTGAGAAGGTTATAAAGGTTGACCTTCAAAATCATGACGAGGTACGTATATTAGATCGTGTTGGATCACGTGCATCTCTAATGTCTGAGGATGTTCAGGTACATGGAACCGAATCTGTAGATCAGGAGATCACTGAGGAAATGTTGGAAGAAAGACTTGTTATGGGACCTAGAGTTAACAAAGCTCTTCGCCTTCCAATGGTTTATCCTCAGGCAGCACCAATGGCCGAAGAAGTAAAGGTTGAGGAAGCTGAAAAAGTAGTCATTTACAGAGACATCGAAATGGTGAAAGATAAGATTGTCAAGAAACCAAAGAGTAGGAGGGCGAAACGCCACTCAGTTGATATGCTAGTTAGGCCTGATGTACAGAAGGACATAATGGAACATATTGAGACTCTAGAAGTTGAAGGCCCCAAAACAGAAAAAGTTACTGTTATTGATAAGGTTGAAGGCAGGAATCTCCAGAGGAGAGCGAAACGTCACTCAGTTGATATGCTAGTTAGGCCTGATGTACAGAAGGATATAATGGAACGTATTGAGACTCTAGAGGTTGAAGGTCCCAAAACAGAAAAAGTCACTATTGTTGATAGAGTAGAGGCAAAAAATCTCCAGAGGAGAGCGAAACGCCACTCAGTAGATATGCTCGTTAGGCCTGATGTACAGAAGGACATAATGGAACGTATTGAGACTCTAGAAGTCGAAGTCCCCAAAACAGAAAAAATCACTATTGTTGATAAAGTTCAGGGCAAAAATCTTCATAGGGTTGATGATATGTCAGTCTGGGTGAATGAGAAAGATAAAATTAATGGGCACATAACAGACATATCAGAACGCACGAAGATAATCAAGATTAAGGAGGCTCCAGTTGTACTTAAGACAAGGGAATTGCTACAAGATTTAGAGTTTCTCAGGGAAATGCAGAAATCTCGTGAGCAGAGTAGTACTCAGATAGTTCAAAGTGAAGAGGTTGCTAGAGCAGAGGGTAGCTTGCAGTTCACGGAAAGTGTTAGCAAAGAGGCGTCATCGGATTTATCTCTAATGGGGTCTAGTCAGCAGACCAGGTCTATCGCTCAAGATTTGATTGATTTTGATGAAAAAACTACTCGCATGTCAAAGAAAGTAACAGAAGAGGGTTCTATCACTCAGAAACGCATTTCCAGTGAAAGCATGGCGGCCAGCCAGACATTTGAGCTAAGCTCTCAAACAAAGCAAGTCAGTGAAAGCGTAGATGTTAGTCAAAGATTAGTGGTAGAATCAGAGGTTGAAAAAAAGAGAGGTGGAAGAAAAGAGGTTAATGAAGAGATTGTGACAGAAGAGAGGGAGATGATGGTGGAGAGTTCTCTGCCTCAAGCCCTGTCCCCCAGACCCTCGGCCCCAGCCCTCCCTGCAGGAGAAGCTCCCGCTGTGATCACCAACCTGCAGCCGGTCTCCGTGAAGGAGGGAGAATCTGCCCGCCTCGAGTGCCGCTTCTCCGGGGAACCCTCACCGACCATCGTCTGGTTCTACAACGGGGTGCAGATAACACACTCATCCCGCTACCGCCTCAGCACCTCGTCTACAGGGTGCCAGGTGCTGGTGGTCGACTGCGCCGGCATCCAGCACAGCGGCGAATACACGTGTCGGGCGAGCAACAGCGAGGGTATGGCTGAGACCTCAGCTAGCCTCACTATAACAGGTGTGTGTCCAACAGACCTGAATGTGTTTCACTTTTAATCTTACCTTATTTTTATAAATTAGTCAGTCACACAGCCGTTCAATAACTTAATATGAAATTTTTATTCGAGGAGTAGTTGAAAAAGGGGAAAATCCAGGGGGACATTTTTCATTAAAACTGAAAATTTACGGGAATAGAGCTTGACTGGCTAATTTTCCTTTTTGATCTGACAGAACAATCTGGTTTTTCTTCGTAAAAGTTCGCTTTCCGTTTACAATATAGAATCCTTCAGTTTGCCTGACTGTATGCATTAAGGAAAAACAGTGTCTTACTTCTTTTTTTTCCCTATTTAGTATTGATTAATGAATTGCATTTTTTCAAAACTAAGCCATCCAAAACTAAGTCTTAAACTGATTTAGTCAAATCAATAACTGAACTCAAAATATATTATTTCTGTAAGGCTGTTCACACACGTATGCATACAGGCGTCAAAATTTCAAATAAATCAGTATATCCTTTCAAATGCCAGTTTGCAATAATTAAGCATCCCAGATTGTTTATGTTGTGATAGAAAGAATCAAGTGGACCTGCGCTAATGAAGACAAAGTATCATCCTCCAAATATCAAAATCTATCGATTTCAGATCATATGTCAATGAAGTCCAACATGTCTGAAGTAAATCACCAAGAATATAGTTCTTGCAAGATTTCCTCACTATGTCTCACAGAGTACCTCATAAATCCTGACCATCAGAATATAGTTTATTTAAAATCGTAAAAAACACGCATTACTTACACATTATTTAATTCGCTGTATTATAAAACGAACATGAAAGATTTTATGTGAGATTACATGTGAGACTGTCCGTGGGAAATCTTTCTGATAAATAATTCTGGCCGCGAATCTGGAAATGAATATCAATGTTAAAGACAAATTACTACGGAATGAAATTTTCTGGTGTACATAGATATGTTGGTCTATAGATGGATAAGTTTGTACCATTCCTCCCATTTTAGATCCAATTCACACGAGGTCCATTTGTACTGTGAGTCGATCCATTTTGTCATGTAGTCTATATTTCAGCCCATGAAACTACAGACCAATTTTATTTATATCATATGCTGATGGTAAGCATTGTTATATCATTTTCGTTCCTATGCGTATATGGTTAGAAAAAGTCATATAATTAAATCTTTAACAATATGAAAGTTTCTTGTTCAATGCAATGATAGGATAGACTTCACATGTTTCTCCTTGTGGGAACACTTTATTTAAAATGGGACAAATCGGATCGATGCCCTTGGTGAAGTGTATGGAATATTGTCTAATTCAGCACTATCAGTAATATAATATACATTCCTTATGAATAACTACAGCATTTCATGAATAATTACAGTGCATCGAGATGAGATCATATAGCACAAAGAATATATCCAGTGTCATGCTCTTGGCAGCAAGCATAATCTGGTCAAGTAGCTGAAGCTGTAAATTGATCTCGATACAATACCTGCAATAGCTTTACAGTCAGAACGATCTTCAAGTCATTATGACAGTGAACACAATTGCAGCTCGTCGTATACACGAGTGAGCAGATATATAAGACGGGTTATCAAATTAATTTGCACTTTCCTGGGTACATGAGTTTCAAATTATGATAAGATGTCACCAGGTTTGACCCTAGATGACTCGTATAATTTGAACATAATATGCCCTTTCGGTCTTTCTTTAAGAAAAGGGATTCTAGTTTCCTGGTTGTTGTTGGTTATCTGTATTTCTTCTCTGTCAAAAATGCAAGCCATTCATTCTTGAGAATATGCTTCAACACAGTCATCATATATTACTTGTGTATATCGATTATGTGTTGATATTCATTTTGACGTGTTGATGGCTTTATATATTGCTTTAAAATATTTTCTTAATGAAATAAGGGGACCCAATGCCCTAAGCCCCAGTTTAAAGAAAAAATGTCAAATCATAAATGTGCATCATATTGTAGAAATGCTATACTTATTTTCCCAAGATCTAGCTGGTATCCCTGAAATAAGAAACATAATATCAATACAACGTATAGTAAAGCTCATATATATTATTTATGTACTGTTTATTATGTTTTAGATACTTGATGAAAGCATTCGTTTGTGTCACATGATGTCATTTTCTCTCTTTTTCTCCTTTTGACTTTACAGGTCCCTTCCTCCTAAATACTTGACCCTCTCCTCTTGTCACAATTGAAGACATGTTGAGCAGATATGAATAAAAACGAGCTATGAATAAAATGACTAAAGTTATGAACACCCCACTCAGGGTCACCATCGGGGTTATGATAGTAGGTTTATATTATGAAAAATTGATTAGAATATTCATACAGTGGGTTTGGGTTTGAAACTCACTCACCGCGGTGGATTCAAGAGCTGAAGCCCACATCACCATTTGGTTATCATACTGAGCCATCCTTTCGTACTTCACATCATGTTATCGATACTTGTAATTCATAGATACCGCCAGTTATTTAACGATTAGCACTTACCTTATACACTCTACTGGTACACCTTCTTGATAGCGTAATGTCTGTATTCATTTATATATTTCTTTGTAGTTCTTACAGATCGTTGCAGCTGTCACAACCAACGATTGATTGAACAAGAAAAGGAAAACACATATTTCTATATATGCTATTCTTAAATCAAATGAGGGAACACAAAAACTGGTATTACTTCAACTAGATTCCGGAATTATGGAAAATGGATGAAATTCAACATGTCAACTTTTCTACCAATAATTCCATTTTCAGTAAGAAAGGCGCATGCGTTTCCCTTGTGGTACTACTCTGTGTTATTCCATTGTCTTGTGTCTCGTATGAAAATTTTACAACCGCCAGAATAGATCATTGTGAAAATATCAAGGAGAGATTTAGACGCTTTTGTTAAAAATATTGGTCAAACTAATGCAGTTCAGAATATCATAGTGATTTTCTCAACTCAAAGCATTCTTATATTTCTATGATCATCAAATCAATCTTTAATCTTTTGAAGTTAATTACATTTTTCAAATGTTAACATTCATTCGTACATTTATTGTCAAATTCTGTTCTTTTTCAATTCTCGTAATGATTGAGGGAAAACACTTTGAATTGAATTATCCCTCATATGAGAATATCTTTGGCTGACTGCAATCACCAGTTAGGACCTTCTTCGTCTCCAATGTGATGTTCTGTGTCTTGATTCCTGTCTGCCAGATGCCCCTCTGCCCAGCCAGCAGACCCATACATCAAGCATTGACATTCCTATCTCCACTGAGAAGATGCAAGCTCCTTCTCTCCTCCCTCACGCTTTACACCAGCAAACTGATGTGGCTGAGATTGAAATAAGGCCTCGTACTGTACATTCCTCAGAAATCACTGTCCCGATCGCACGTTCTGAAGTTGAAATTAGACCTAATATTGAGTTAGTACAGAAATGTGAAGAAAACTTGCTTCAGACTCAAAGTATTGAAATAGAAATTGCAACTCCAGAAAGTGTTAAAGAGACTCAAACCCAGGTGTTGACCATAATTCCTAACGTATATGCTGAGGTTACTGATAAAGAAGAGAAAGTGGTTCTTATTGATGAGGTAAGTACACTGAGAATGCCACAAGATTCCACTGAGATTGCTCCTATTACTGAATCCTGTGAATTACAAATGATTAAAACAGATGGGGAAAGACCAGTCATGCAGGCACATCTAATTGAATTCTCTCTAGGAGAAGGAGTAACTATGCTTCACAATGAGACAGAAGAAACAGCTACTGCATGTGTCTCCGATCTTCATGTTGCTACGCAAGAAATTCCTATATCCACAGTTGATGTCCAAGAAATGACACTTGACTTCGAATCTCCCAGTGTTGTACCAGAATCAGATGACCAGACGTTACCCATGGTGGAGATTCCAGTTATCGAAGAGAAAGCATTCACTGAAGTCCAGATTGAAACCAAGGTAACACAGCAACAGTATACCCTAGATATGGGTACGCCTGTTGAAATTCCTGAAATAATTGATGCAACAGCTCCCGTTCAAGAAACACCTGATGCCACAGAGAAATGCTTAGAGGAAATTCATGTAGAAAGTAAGACAGAGCAACAAACACTGACCGTAGAACTCGAGTTTCCATCATTTGTCTCTGACATATCAGAGGAAAATGCTCATATGCATGAAACAAGAAAGGTAACCGATTATACCCAGAAAGTAATTGCCATTGAGAGTAAAACAGAGCAACAACAGATAACTCTTCAACTTGATCATCCTGGAGAGGTTCCTGACACATTAGAAGAGACTGTTAATGTCCAAGAAATACCGGATATCACTGAAAATGCTCTAAAAGAAGTCCCTGTTAATACTAAATCTGAGCCACAAGAACTAACTCTGAGGCTTCATTCGACTGTAAGCATACCTGAAATAGGAAATGACAAAGCTCCAGTTGAGGAGATACCCAATGTTACTAATAAAGCTGTAAAAGAAATCCCTCATGAAAGTAAGACAGAATTACAAGAGTTTACTCTTGAGCTAGATGCCCCTGGGGAGGTCCCTGAAACAGTTGATGGGACAGTTGCTATTTGGGAAATTCCTCAAGTCACAGAGGAAGTTCAAGTTGAATTGCCCATTGAGACTAAATCTGAGCAGCAAGAAGTGACCCTTGAGTTTGATGTCCGTGTTGAGGTTACTGAGACAGTGGACGAGACTGTTGCTTTTCAGGAAATACCTGATGTTACAGACCAAGCCATGGAAGAAATCCCTCTTGAAAGTCAAACTGAGTTACAAGAATTTGTTCTTGAGCTCGATGCCCCTGGTGAGGTTGAAGAAACCCTAGATGAGGCAATCTCTGGTGATGAAGTATCTGATATCACTGACAAAGCTGTCAAAGAAATCCCTGTAGACACAAAAACCGAGCAGCAAGAATTCACACTCAGGCTTGATTCTCCTGTGGGTATACCTGAGACAGAAGATAATGTGGCTCCAGTAGAGGCAATCCCTGATGTTACAGACAAGGCAATGAAAGAAGTCCCACTTGAGAGTAAAACTGATATACAAGAATTTGTTCTAGAGCTCGATGCCCCTGGTGAGGTTGAAGAAACCCAAAATGAGGCAATCTCTGGTGATGAGATACCTGATGTCACTGACAAAGCTGTCAAAGAAATCCCTATAGACACTAAAGCTGAGCAGCAAGAATTCACACTCAGGCTTGATTCTCCTGTGGGTATACCTGAGACAGAAGATAATGTGGCTCCGGTAAAGGCAATCCCTGATGTTACAGACAAGGCAATGAAAGAAGTCCCGCTTGAGAGTAAAACTGATATACAAGAATTTGTTCTCGAGCTCGATGCCCCTGGTGAGGTTGAAGAAACCCAAAATGAGGCAATCTCTGGTGATGAGATACCTGATATCACTGACAAAGCTGTCAAAGATATCCCTGTAGACACTAAAGCTGAGCCACAAGAATTGACTCTCAGACTTGATTCCCCTGTGGGTATACCTGAGACAGAAAATAATGTGGCTCCAGTAGAGGAAATACCTGATGTTACATACCAAGCCATGAAAGAAGTCCCGCTTGAAAGTCAAACTGAGTTACAAGAATTTGTTCTTGAGCTTGATGCCCCTGGTGAGGTTGATGAAACCCTAGATGAGGCAATCTCTGGTGATGAAATACCTGATATCACTGACAAAGCTGTCAAAGAAATCCCTGTAGACACAAAAACCGAGCAGCAAGAATTCACACTCAGGCTTGATTCTCCTGTGGGTATACCTGAGACAGAAGATAATGTGGCTCCAGTAGAGGAAATCCCTGATGTTACCGACAAGGCAATGAAAGAAGTCCCGCTTGAGAGTAAAACTGATATACAAGAATTTGTTCTCGAGCTCGATGCCCCTTGTGAGGTCGATGAAACCCTGGATGAGGCAATCTCTGGTGATGAGATACCTAATGTCACTGACAAAGCTGTCAAAGAAATCCCTATGGACACTAAAGCTGAGCCACAAGAATTCACACTCAGACTTGATTCCCCTGTGGGCATACCTGAGACAGAAGATAATGTGGCTCCAGTAGAGGAAATCCCTGATGTTACAGACAAGGCAATGAAAGAAGTCCCACTTGAGAGTAAAACTGATATACAAGAATTTGTTCTTGAGCTTGATGCCCCTGGTGAGGTTGATGAAACCCTGGATGAAGCAATCTCTGGTGATGAGATACCTGATGTCACTGACAAAGCTGTCAAAGAAATCCCTGTAGACACTAAAGCTGAGCCACAAGAATTGACTCTCAGACTTGATTCCCCTGTTGGTATACCTGAGACAGAAAATAATGTGGCTCCAGTAGAGGAAATACCTGATGTTACAGACCAAGCCATGGAAGAAATCCCACTTGAGAGTAAAACTGAGTTACAAGAATTTGTTCTTGAGCTCGATGCCCCTAGTGAGGTTGATGAAACCCTAGATGAGGCAATTTCTGGTGATGAAATACCTGATATCACTGACAAAGCTGTCAAAGAAATCCCTGTAGACACAAAAACCGAGCAGCAAGAATTCACACTCAGGCTTGATTCTCCTGTGGGTATACCTGAGACAGAAGATAATGTGGCTCCAGTAGAGGAAATCCCTGATGTTACAGACAAGGCAATGAAAGAAGTCCCGCTTGAGAGTAAAACTGATATACAAGAATTTGTTCTCGAGCTCGATGCCCCTTGTGAGGTCAATGAAACCCTGGATGAGGCAATCTCTGGTGATGAGATACCTGATGTCACTGACAAAGCTGTCAAAGAAATCCCTATGGACACTAAAGCTGAGCCACAAGAATTCACACTCAGACTTGATTCCCCTGTGGGCATACCTGAGACAGAAGATAATGTGGCTCCAGTAGAGGAAATCCCTGATGTTACAGACAAGGCAATGAAAGAAGTCCCACTTGAGAGTAAAACTGATATACAAGAATTTGTTCTTGAGCTTGATGCCCCTGGTGAGGTTGATGAAACCCTGGATGAAGCAATCTCTGGTGATGAGATACCTGATGTCACTGACAAAGCTGTCAAAGAAATCCCTGTAGACACTAAAGCTGAGCCACAAGAATTGACTCTCAGACTTGATTCCCCTGTTGGTATACCTGAGACAGAAAATAATGTGGCTCCAGTAGAGGAAATACCTGATGTTACAGACCAAGCCATGGAAGAAATCCCACTTGAGAGTAAAACTGAGTTACAAGAATTTGTTCTTGAGCTCGATGCCCCTAGTGAGGTTGATGAAACCCTGGATGAGGCAATTTCTGGTGATGAAATACCTGATATCACTGACAAAGCTGTCAAAGAAATCCCTGTAGACACTAAAACAGAGCAGCAAGAATTCACACTCAGACTTGATTCTCCTGTTGGTATACCTGAATTAGAGGAAAATGTGGCCCCAGTTGGAGATATACCTGATGTTACAGACAAAGCCATGAAAGAAATCCCTCTTGAGAGTAAAACCGAGTTACAAGAATTTGTTCTTGAGCTTGATGCCCCTGGTGAGGTTGATGAAACCCTAGACGAGGCAATCTCTTGTGATGAAATACCTGATGTCACTGATAAAGCTCTCAGAGAAAACCCTGTAGACACTAAAACTGAGCCACAAGAATTCACTCTCAGACTTGATTCCCCTGTTGGTATACCTGAAATAGAAAACAATGTGGCTCCAGTAGAGGAAATACCTGATGTTACAGACCAAGCGATGAAAGAAATCCCGCTTGAAAGTCAAACTGAGTTACAAGAATTTGTTCTTGAGCTCGATGCCCCTGGTGAGGTTGATGAAACCCTAGATGAGGCAATCTCTGGTGATGAAATACCTGATATCACTGACAAAGCTGTCAAAGAAATCCCTGTGGACACTAAAACCGAGCAGCAAGAATTCACACTCAGGCTTGATTCTCCTGTTGGTATACCTGAAATAGAGGAAAATGTGGCCCCAGTTGGGGATATACCTGATGTTACAGACCAAGCCATAAAAGAAATCCCACTTGAGAATAAAACTGAGTTACAAGAATTTGTTCTTGAGCTCGATGCCCCTAGTGAGGTTGATGAAACCCTAGACGAGGCAATCTCTGGTGATGAAATACCTGATGTCACTGATAAAGCTCTCAGAGAAAACCCTGTAGACACTAAAACCGAGCCACAAGAATTCACTCTCAGACTTGATACCCCTGTTGGTATACCTGAAATAGAAAATAATGTGGCTCCAGTAGAGGAAATACCTGATGTTACAGACCAAGCGATGAAAGAAATCCCGCTTGAAAGTCAAACTGAGTTACAGGAATTTGTTCTTGAGCTCGATGCCCCTGGTGAGGTTGATGAAACCCTAGATGAGGCAATCTGTGGTGATGAAATACCTGATATCACTGACAAAGCTGTCAAAGAAATCCCTGTAGACACTAAAACCGAGCAGCAAGAATTCACACTCAGACTTGATTCTCCTCTTGGTATACCTGAAATAGAGGAAAATGTGGCCCCAGTTGGGGATATACCTGATGTTACAGACCAAGCCATAAAAGAAATCCCACTTGAGAGTAAAACTGAGTTACAAGAATTTGTTCTTGAGCTTGATGCCCCTGGTGAGGTTGATGAAACCCTGGATGAGGCAATCTATGGTGATGAAATACCTGATGTCACTGATAAAGCTCTCAGAGAAAACCCTGTAGACACTAAAACCGAGCCACAAGAATTCACTCTCAGACTTGATTCCCCTGTTGGTATACCTGAAATAGAAAATAATGTGGCTCCAGTAGAGGAAATACCTGATGTTACAGACCAAGCGATGAAAGAAATCCCGCTTGAAAGTCAAACTGAGTTACAAGAATTTGTTCTTGAGCTCGATGCCCCTGGTGAGGTTGATGAAACCCTAGATGAGGCAATCTCTGGTGATGAAATACCTGATATCACTGACAAAGCTGTCAAAGAAATCCCTGTGGACACTAAAACCGAGCAGCAAGAATTCACACTCAGGCTTGATTCTCCTGTTGGTATACCTGAAATAGAGGAAAATGTGGCCCCAGTTGGGGATATACCTGATGTTACAGACCAAGCCATAAAAGAAATCCCACTTGAGAGTAAAACTGAGTTACAAGAATTTGTTCTTGAGCTTGATGCCCCTGGTGCGGTTGAAGAAACCCTAGATGAGGCAATCTCTGGTGATGAAATACCTGATATCACTGACAAAGCTGTCAAAGAAATCCCTGTAGACACTAAAACAGAGCAGCAAGAATTCACACTCAGACTTGATTCCCCTGTTGGTATACCTGAAATAGAGGAAAATGTGGCCCCAGTTGGGGATATACCTGATGTTACAGACCAAGCGATGAAAGAAATCCCGCTTGAAAGTCAAACTGAGTTACAAGAATTTGTTCTTGAGCTCGATGCCCCTGGTGAGGTTGATGAAACCCTAGATGAGGCAATCTCTGGTGATGAAATACCTGATATCACTGACAAAGCTGTCAAAGAAATCCCTGTGGACACTAAAACCGAGCAGCAAGAATTCACACTCAGGCTTGATTCTCCTGTTGGTATACCTGAAATAGAGGAAAATGTGGCCCCAGTTGGGGATATACCTAATGTTACAGACCAAGTGATGAAAGAAATCCCACTTGAGAGTAAAACTGAGTTACAAGAATTTGTTCTTGAGCTTGATGCCCCTGGTGCGGTTGAAGAAACCCTAGATGAGGCAATCTCTGGTGATGAAATACCTGATATCACTGACAAAGCTGTCAAAGAAATCCCTGTAGACACTAAAACAGAGCAGCAAGAATTCACACTCAGACTTGATTCCCCTGTTGGTATACCTGAAATAGAGGAAAATGTGGCCCCAGTTGGGGATATACCTGATGTTACAGACCAAGCTATCAAAGAAATCCCACTTGAGAGTAAAACTGAGTTACAAGAATTTGTTCTTGAGCTTGATGCCCCTGGTGAGGTTGATGAAACCCTGGATGAGGCAATCTATGGTGATGAAATACCTGATATCACTGACAAAGCTCTCAGAGAAAACCCTGTAGACACTAAAACCGAGCAGCAAGAATTCACACTCAGACTTGATTCCCCTGTTGGTATACCTGAAATAGAGGAAAATGTGGCCCCAGTTGGGGATATACCTGATTTTACAGACCAAGCTATGAAAGAAATCCCACTTGAGAGTAAAACTGAGTTACAAGAATTTGTTCTTGAGCTTGATGCCCCTGGTGAGGTTGATGAAACCCTGGATGAGGCAATCTCTGGTGATGAGATACCTGATGTCACTGATAAAGCTGTCAAAGAAATCCCTGTAGCCACTAAAGCTGAGCCACAAGAATTCACACTCAGACTTGATTCCCCTGTTGGTATACCTGAAATAGAGGAAAATGTGGCCCCAGTTGGGGACATACCTAATGTTACAGACCAAGTGATGAAAGAAATCCCACTAGAGAGTAAAACCGAGTTACAAGAAATTGTTCTTGAGCTTGATGCCCCTGGTGAGGTTGATAAAACCCTAGATGAAGCAGTATGTGCTGAGGAAATACCTGATGTCACTGACAAAGCTATCAAAGAAATTCCTTTAGACACTAAAACTGAAGAGCAAGAATTGACTCTCAGACTTGATTTCCCTGTTGGTATACCTGAATTAGAAGATGCTGCTGCTCCAGTTGTGGAGATCCCTGGTGTTACAGATCAAGCCATGAAAGAAAGCCATGAAAGTCAGACAGAATTACAAGTATTCACTCTTGAGCTAGATGTCCCTGGGGAGGTCACTGAATCTGAAGATGGTACAGCTGCTGTTCAGGAAATACCTTTTATCACTTATAACATTCACAAAGAAATGCCAGTTGAGGTGAACTCTGAGCAACAAGAAATGGCTCTTGAGCTCGATACTCATGTTGAGGTTCCTGAGACAGTGGACGAAACTGTTGCTGTTCAGGACACTCCTGATGTCACTGACAAAGCTCTGAGAGGAACCCCTGTTGACACCAATACTCATCCACAAGAATTCACACTTAGACTTGACTCTCCTGTAAGTATACCTGGGATAGAAGATGAAGAGGTTCCTATTGAGGAAGTTCTACCACATGTCACAGAAAGAGCTGAGAGAGAAATTCCTTTGGAGTCCGTAACCCAACAACAAAGTCTTATGCTCCAATTTGAAATCCCCTGTGAGGTTCCTGTTCTGGCAGGTGAAACAGCGCCTTTCGAGAAAATACCAGAGACGACTGACAAAATAGAGAAAAATATCTCGCTTGAAACTAAGGCTGAAGAGCAGGAACTTATTGCTGAGTTTGATGTCACTCAGGATGCACCTGAAGCAGGAGACGAAGTAGCTCATGTTCAGGAAATGCTTAATATCACTGACAAAGCTATAGTTCGAACAAAATTAACTACTGAAATTGTAGAACAAGAACTTGCGCAACACTTTGATACCACAAATGTAGTTCCAGATTTACCTGATGAAGCCGTAGCTGTCCATGAAATCGGAGCCATCACCCCTAAGGCCCTACTGGTAGTTCCTATTGAGACCAAAACTGATCAAATTACCCTGGAACAGCAAGAACTGACTCAAGTTCAGCAGGAGTTTGAATATACAGTGGAAATTCCAAAGGAATCCAGCCCTGAAATTACAGAGAGTGCTCTACCCTCGGAAAGTTCACCATTTGAAATAGCAGTCCGGTCCTCTCCTATTTTGTCGCAGGCAGATCAGTCTTCTTTATGTATCGATGAACCATGTGACATCTCTGAGTTAACAGTATGTGACACCCAAATGGAAGTATCTCCAGTCAATGTTGAGTCAGTTATAAAGGAAGTCAGAATCAATGAAGAGGACATTTGGATGGCGGAACAAGAAATAGAAGAATCATCTATACTCCGGCTTGTACCATTTGACCAGACAGTGGACATGTCTCTCCGCGATGAGGGATCAATTGAGATAGATCAAATTGTAAATATACGCAAAAAGATATCTAAAACAGATGATAGTAATGAAGACCAAGACAAGACCAGGATTGATGAAATCGAGAAATTCACTGAAGTAAGTCATTTTACAACAGACAGACATGCCACTGCTCAGATACCATCTGTGGAGAGATCAGAACTGAATCTCAATATTTCCAGGGAACCCGAGTTACATGAAATAAGAACTCTGGAGGTCAAAGAGAAATTAGACGTCAGTGAAACAACGCATCAGGCAGCGGTCACATCAGTAGATGAGAGTTTACAACCGCTAGAAGCAGTGCAGGTATGCATGTCAGATGAAAACACGTCTGATGTTAGTGAGCCTGAAGAAGAACAAATCAAATCTGAAACTGTTGATGCACCACTGGTAAGACTTAGGCAAGTGTCACAACCTTTAAAGAAAACAGATATTCAAGAAATCGTTATTTTTCCCGAAAACCCAGAATATATCCATCTTCTAGAAGAGCGTATCGCTCACCACAGAAATGTTAGTCCATCAAACCTCACAGAAGCTGATGCGACCGAAGAAGAGGTCTGGATGGCTGAACAAGAAATTACAGAAGAACGAATTTTGCGACTGGTGCCACATGATACCCAAGTCGAATTTGAACTGCGAGATGAGGGATCTATAGAAATTGATCAAACTACCATTTTAAGGAAAAGAGCCCAACCAAGCCCAATCACCTTGAGGCAGGAAACTGTCGATTTATCATCAGATGTTTCAAAAAGAGATAGCTTGGTTAAGATTGAGGAAGATCTTGTTCAGACCCAGGAAACTCTTACGGAGGAGTCCTTATCTGAAAATGTAACCGAGGAAAGGCACACAACTGCTGTTGAAATATATGCAGTTGGACCTAAAAGGTCCTCATTAGATTTAACTCCTACTATGCCAAACCTTTCAGTGTATACCACAGAAATGCAAGTTATATCGGATGAAGTTGACTCGCAGGAGGTAGACAAGGAGGACATGGAAGAGACTGTCACCGAGGAAGTGTATGAAGAAAGGTTTATAACTGCTGTAGAGATACTTACTCAAAGGCCCAAAGAACCTGAGACTAGCACACTCGATGTGCCTGCGCCTGGCAGACCAAAAGAAATCGAGTTCACGTTTGATGTCGGTGAACAGATAGATGTCAAAGATGTCGCAAAAGATACTGAAGTAAGTCAGACTGTAAGTACTGTTACAGAGCTCTCTACTGTTGATATGCATCCTTTGCGTGAAGACAAATCAGATGAGTTTCAAGGAAAAAATGAGGATGAACGGTCCATGCAAGAAACACGAACCACAGAAGCAACAGAGAAAATATTTGTGACAGGATATGAACTGCATCCAAAGAAAGAGTTGCCCCAGGAAGTCACACTCGTTATTGACGTAAATGAAAGAGAGAAAACATTCACAAACACAGAGGAGTACTTTGACGACGTTGAATACATACAAGAATCACAGGAGACAAAGAATGAAATCCCTTATAGTGTGACTCATGCGATACCTGAAAAACCCTTAGGCGAAGTCGTATTTATGTTTGATGTGAAGACGGAAGACCAAGAAGTCGTATCTAAACATACAGATCAGCCAAGGTATATGTCACAAGTCGACTTCCAACTCAGACAACCAAATGAAGTAAGCATAATAGAACTACCTATAGGACAGTCCCCAAGAGAGATAGTATTTGTTGTTGATGTCACACAAACTGTATCTGGTGCCGACATTTCTAAAAAGCAACAGAAAATCCTCATCCACACAACCACAGTTTCTGAGGTGGTAGACCTTATACAAGAGTCTGATTATGAAACATCTTCCAGAGATGAGAGTCCGACAGAAGACTACCCAGATACCCTCTCTATTCAAGAGATGGCTCATGTCAGCCAAAGGGATATCATTGAAACACAGCAGATTGAGATGGTAACAGAAAGCCAACTTATTGAATCCCCATGGATGCCAGAGAGCAAACCTACTGAAGAACGCCTGTCGTCACTAGAGAGTGTGTGTTCTTTTTCAGACGATTCGGAAACATTTGTGCTTGCTCCAGAACAACAGGATGAATACTCCAACTCAGTTGTATTGTTTTCGCCAGGAGAGACGTTCAGGACAGTCGTAAATATGACAAAGCCTGAAGTAGAAAAGATTCAAATGACTGAACTTGTAGAAACTATAGTTCTAGATTCGACACAAGAAGTCTTAGATATGATTCCGAGTGTATCTTCCCAACAAGATATTGCTGTTGATGAAGAAAGGCAATACAACACAACTCTACAGGAAACACAGGATGTTTTACTAGACAAATTACCTGAAGCAGAACTTTCTCCAGTTAGTGATCTTTCCACTGTCAGGCCCTCAGAAGAACATTTATCATCTTTAGAGAGCGTTTATTCTCTCAGTAGTGGCCCAGAGGAGTTTTACCTTGCACCAGAGTCACCTGATACAACAAATGAGGTTCAATCCTTTTCCCAGAACTTAGGCTTATTTACCACGTCACAACCAGAAGTTGAGACCATCCAAATGGTAGAAATGATTGAGACAGTAACTCTTGAAGCTACAAAGGAAATCGTTGATACAATCAGTGGACAAATTGAAACTACTGAGGTGATCAGTAAAAGTGAAAGTTTCGTGAAGGACTCGGGAGAAGTAGAATTTGTCATAGAGGTTTCAGAGGAGAACATTTCCGAGCACTCAGATGAATCAGGCCTACAGGTAGAAGATCAAGAACCAGGAGATACACTTGATGGGAAAGTATTGTCTGACGAAATACTGCATGCAGTGGAAAAATCAGAGAAGGAAGCTCAACTGCCTGAGACAACAGAACAAATCACAGTGCCACTTGAAATGACGGAGGAGCTCATAACATTACCATCTTCTACAACAGACTCAGATGACCAGACTCTGAGTCCAGTGTCTGAGCCAGATGTTCAACAAAAACTTATTAAATTTGTAGAGGACATTGTTTGTGAAACCCTGGCAGAGGTTCAGGCACAGTTTTCCGAAACAGTAGAAATAGATAAGAGTGTAGAAGAACCAAGAGCAATTGTCGAGCATTTGCCTGATGCGACAGAGTCACTTGTTGAGGTCTCTGAGAGAGTTGCTGAAAAGGTAATGTCTGATTCTCTTGAAGTAATAGAACAGGTCTTGCAGCCTAAGATTTCTGTTGTGGAGCTGTCTCCAGAAGAAGTGATGGAAGACACTTCTCAAGAGGCTGTTGCTATTGTGGAATTGCCTGATTCACCTCAACCTGCTGTGGAGAAGCATCCTAAGAGATATTTTGAGGATGTATCTGAAGAAAGCTTTGTCGGTGATACCGAACCAGAGAGGCCTATTATTGATATTCCAGATTCACCCACTTTGGAGGAGTCTGCTATTCTTGATGGAACACTTACAACTCCCATAGATGCAGAATCTAGTGAGCCTGGTGATATTGTACAAGTTGAAGAAGATACGCTTCAAACTGTTTCTGCCAAAGAAGTTTTGAAACCTGCATCTCATAAGAAACGTGTTAGTTGGAGTATGGTTGACACTATTTTCCCTGAGGTTGAAGAGTCTCCCGAAGCACAAACTGAGTCTGAAATAGTTTTGACCGCAATTCCCCGTGTAGATCGTGACAGTGAAAGCTATAAAAAGGATAGTCCAATGTATGATATCACTATGACAGTGGTTGGAGATGAGAGGGAGGAGGGTACATCAGAGAAATCTACAGAAATAGGCAAACAAGGTACTTGCTTATGAAAGATTTCCGTAGTGGTTTGCGTTCCATTGTTCATAGTGTTATTCTTGGAGGCAATTCTGTTGAATCCGTTCTATGAAATTGTGTTACAGTCCTCCATTGTAGATGTAGAGGTAAACCGACAGAAATGTAGATATGGGTTTTGAAATATGATTGGATATGGCTGGCCGTTTGACAAGCTTCGAGCAAACGCTCACATCAAACAGCATGTAGCCTGCTACTTGATCAGGATTCCAGAAAGCAACGTGTTTAGTACATCGATTTCCAATTGAGATTAGATAAACCAGTGAAAGGCATGAGTTAATTCGGCACCATTTCTCAGGGAGTGTGTGTTGTAGTGAATTTTTGTCTCCTTGATAATCTCTATACAGACAGTGTCTACAGCAGCTGTTAGTCCTTGACATTGCCGATGGTTCTGTTGGTCATCATGAGCCAACAGTACCTTAGTTTAGGATATTGCCTTAGTAAAAGTCAATAGAATTCGCATGTTCATTATTGCCATAAAATATGGCTAATTTACAGTTTGGACAACATAGAATTTCATTTCAGTTCTCGTAGTCCGTCGGTCCTTCTTCATCCTTGTATCCATGACAGCTGTGGAAGATGCTGTTTCTATTCTATTCTATCCTTTCATGCTCTCTACTAGACTTAACCCCTACTTATTTTGCAATTATATCCCATCTTCATTTTTATAACTCCTTTGGCCTTAATAGAAATCAATAAAATACTTTGTATTGTAGGACTTAATTATGGCATTTATTTCAGCACATGTCATCTGTTCGTTTTCTAGAGTGGTGCATTGATCATTAGGATAACCTTGATGATCTAAATTGATTGGCTTTTTGTAAAAGGAAAATTTCAAATTTACGTATTCAATGTGAATATTCTGATCAAGGTTTACCCAGTGTCAATATCAAAAGCAAATTCTTCCAAGTCTTACTAGATAGGCTATACAAATGAATTCTTCATCTGTATATATTGGATCATGTTATGTCAGTTTATAGTGCGCTGTATGCGAATGTTAGGTATGGAATGGTATTAGTCCATACTGTTTGTGTCTTGTTGCAATTGCATCCAACTATTTATTTATGCCCGGGTCACTGATATTAGCTCTTTACTTTTTCAGTCAAGAATGTTGTAGTAATTGATCTTTATTTCAGGTTTCGCACTGCTGCTATTTACAAACATACAATATTAACACCTATCATTCTAGCAATACTAGACTAAGCTGTATACATATAGTCAATTTCCTTTATAGATTATGGTCAATCCTGATGAAGTTGAACTTATTTCACCGATTTTCTAAACTGGACAATATGTACATACATCATTGTATACGATTTCAGTTAAGGATGAGCAAAATTGGAAAAAGACATAGAAGGGCGATGCTTGGAAAATAATTTCAAATGATATGGCCTGTCACTGTAGGAACCAAGAAGATACATCCGCTTTTAAAAATCCTGGATGTACGGACAGTAAAAAGAATAGTGCAAATAATCTCTCATACATTCCACCTCAATCAGGATTGAACAAATGCCCTATCTATTGTAATTTATATTCACATTAGATTGCACATTTCGTATGCATTAAAGACCCTCAAATTGCACCTAAATTCGATTTAGATGTGGCACAATGCAAAGAGTGACAACTTATCAAAAGTTATCATTTACTTTTTTTCAAAATTGTCCAATATTATTCAAGTTTCTAATGAACATAAACATGGGTGGTGGTATATCATTGTCCCTATTTTTTATAGATTTGCAGCAAACAGTACTCCAGATAGGGCCATCTGCTATACAGCTAGAAGAGAAGAAACCAGACACTAAGTATGTGTCGGAGCAGATCCTCATGGAGACCCCTGAAAGGAGAGGGTTTGAGCCCGTTACATTTGAAATATCCACTCCAGAACAGACATTGATGTCCACAGAAGTGACCCGCGAGGTAAAATCTGTGGTTGTCGGCCAAGAGACAATGAAAGTCGAACAGATTATAGACGTTGTCACTCCTGAAGATGTGCAGGAGGAAATTATTGTGGAAAGAAAAGAACAGGTAGTTACCCCAGCTGAAGTCAAATTTGAGGTTTTAAAACCTGATATTCAAATACCAGAGGCTACAAAGGTACAGGAACAAACAGAGCAAGTCATTACAGAATATACATCTGAGGTAGTTGTGTCCCGCGAGGATAAAACATTAGAACCATCTGAGATAACGATGGAAATTTCCACAGCTGGTATCAAAATGCCCAAACCAACTCAAGTTGAACTCCAACAAATGCAAGTACCGCAGGAGTTCACCTCTGAAGTTGTAATCACTAGGGAAGAGAAAACAGTTCTTCCTTCAGAGACCACTATGCAAGTTTCTACTGCAGGTATCGAAATGCCGAAACCCATGCAGGTTTATGAACAACAGGAACAATTCCCACAAGAATACACATCTGAAGTATTGATAACAAGAGAAGAGGAAACAGCACAGCCTTCGGAAATCATGATGCAGATTTCTACTGCTGGTATTCAGGTTCCACAAACAATGCTGGTTCAACAACAACAAGAGGAAATTCCACAAGAGTACACGTCTGAAGTGAAAATAACACGAGAAGAGAAAACACTTCAACCATCTGCGATCACAATGCAGATATCTACTGCAGGTATAGAGTTACCAAAGCCAACACAGGTTGAGATTCAACATGAAAAATTCGAAACTGAATATACGTCAGAGGTTGTAGTTACACAAGACGAAAAACCACTGCAACCCTCGGAAATTATAGCTAAAATGGAATCAGTTGTGCCAACTGCTAAGGAAGCGACGCAGATTGATCAAGTCACCGAGGAAATTGTAGAAGATAAGTTTGAAGATGCACTTGAGACGCCACAGGAGGAGGTGATGCCATCTGAAATAAAAGTGGACGTTTCTACTGCTGGCATAGGGATGCCTCAGCCTACACAGGCTAGTCTCCAGCTTGAACAGTTGAAGCCAGAGATAGTTTCTGAGGAAATAATTCTTCTGAAACAGGAAGAAGCCAAACCATTTGAAACTACAATAGAGACTTCTACTGCTGGTATTGAAATGCCTCGTCTCACGCAAGTAGGCATGCAAATGGCCGAACTGAAGCAAGAAACCATTTCTGAAGATATTGTGATTCAAAAGGATGAAGAGATAAAACCATCAGAAATCACAATGGAAAGATCAACTGCAGGAGTTGCCATGCCACAAACCACGCAGGTTGGTATGCAACTGACAGAACTCAAACCAGAAACTGTTTCTGAAGAGATCATTGTCCAAAAGGATGAGGAGATTCAACCATCTGAGATAACATTTGAAATTTCCACTGCAGGAGTTGCTATGCCTCAAGCTACACAGATAGGCATGCAACTTGAGGAACTTAAGCCAGAAACTGTTTCTGAAGAGATCATTGTACAAAAGGATGAGGAGATTCAACCATCTGAAATTACAATGGAGATTTCAACTGCAGGAGTCACCATGCCACAAACCTCACAAGTCAGTATGCAATTGGCTGAACTTAAGCCAGAAACTATTTCTGAAGAGATCATAGTCCAGGAAGGTGAGGCAATTCAACCATCTGAGATAACATTTGAGATTTCCACTGCAGGAGTTGCTATGCCTCAAGCTACACAGATAGGTATGCAACTTGAGGAACTCAAACAAGAAACTGTTTCTGAAGAGATCATTGTCCAAAAGGATGAGGAGATTCAACCATCTGAGATAACATTTGAAATTTCCACTGCAGGAGTTGCTATGCCTCAAGCTACACAGATAGGCATGCAACTTGAGGAACTTAAGCCAGAAACAGTTTCTGAAGAGATCATTGTACAAAAGGATGAGAAGATTCAACCATCTGAAATTACAATGGAGATTTCAACTGCAGGAGTCACCATGCCACAAACCTCACAAGTCAGTATGCAATTGGCTGAACTTAAGCCAGAAACTATTTCTGAAGAGATCATAGTCCAGGAAGGGGAGGCAATTCAACCATCTGAGATAACTTTTGAGATTTCCACTGCAGGAGTTGCTATGCCTCAAGCTACACAGATAGGCATGCAACTTGAGGAACTTAAACCAGAAACTGTTTCTGAAGAGATCATTGTCCAAAAGGATGAGGAGATTCAACCATCTGAAACAACAATGGAGATTTCCACTGCAGGAGTCACCATGCCACAAACGTCACAAGTCAGTATGCAATTGGCTGAACTTAAGCCAGAAACTATTTCTGAAGAGATCATAGTCCAGGAAGGTGAGGCAATTCAACCATCTGAAATAACATTTGAAGTGTCCACTGCAGGAGTCACCATGCCCGAATCTACACAAGTAGGCACGCAAGTAGCAGAACTGAAACCTGAAACCATTTCTGAAGAAATTGTAATTGAGAAAGGTGAAGAAATTCAACCATCTGAAATTACAATGGAGATTTCCACTGCAGGAGTTGCTATGCCACAAACCTCACAAGTCAGTATGCAACTTGAGGAACTGAAACCAGAAACTGTTTCTGAGGAAATTATGGTTCAGGAAGGTGAAGAAATTCAACCATCTGAGATAACATTTGAGATTTCCACTGCAGGAGTTGCTATGCCTCAAGCTACACAGATAGGCATGCAACTTGAGGAACTCAAACCAGAAACTGTTTCTGAGGAGATTATTGTCCAAAAGGATGAGGAGATTCAACCATCTGAAACAACAATGGAGATTTCCACTGCAGGAGTCACCATGCCACAAACGTCACAAGTCAGTATGCAATTGGCTGAACTTAAGCCAGAAACTATTTCTGAAGAGATCATAGTCCAGGAAGGTGAGGCAATTCAACCATCTGAAATAACATTTGAAGTGTCCACTGCAGGAGTCACCATGCCCGAATCTACACAAGTAGGCACGCAAGTAGCAGAACTGAAACCTGAAACCATTTCTGAAGAAATTGTAATTGAGAAAGGTGAAGAAATTCAACCATCTGAAATTACAATGGAGATTTCCACTGCAGGAGTTGCTATGCCACAAACCTCACAAGTCAGTATGCAACTTGAGGAACTGAAACCAGAAACTGTTTCTGAGGAAATTATGGTTCAGGAAGGTGAAGAAATTCAACCATCTGAGATAACATTTGAGATTTCCACTGCAGGAGTTGCTATGCCTCAAGCTACACAGATAGGCATGCAACTTGAGGAACTCAAACCAGAAACTGTTTCTGAGGAGATTATTGTCCAAAAGGATGAGGAGATTCAACCATCTGAAATTACAATGGAGATTTCAACTGCAGGAGTCACCATGCCACAAACCTCACAAGTCAGCATGCAATTGACAGAACTTAAGCCAGAAACCGTTTCTGAAGAGATCATAGTTCACGAAGGTGAGGCAATTCAACCATCTGAGATAACATTTGAGGTTTCCACTGCAGGAGTTGCTATGCCTCAAGCTACACAGATAGGTATGCAACTTGAGGAACTCAAACCAGAAACTGTTTCTGAGGAGATTATTGTCCAAAAGGATGAGGAGATTCAACCATCTGAAATTACAATGGAGATTTCAACTGCAGGAGTCACCATGCCACAAACGTCACAAGTCAGCATGCAATTGACAGAACTCAAACCAGAAACTGTTTCTGAAGAGATTGTTGTCCAGAAAGATGAAGAAATTCAACCATCTGAAATAACATTTGAAGTGTCCACTGCAGGAGTCACCATGCCTGAATCTACACAAGTAGGCATGCAAGTAGCAGAACTGAAACCAGAAACTATTTCTGAAGAAATTGTAATTGAGAAAGGTGAGGAAATTCAACCATCTGAGATAACATTTGAAATTTCCACTGCAGGAGTTGCTATGCCTCAAGCTACACAGATAGGCATGCAACTTGAGGAACTGGAACCAGAAACAGTTTCTGAAGAGATTGTGATTCAAAAGGGTGAGGAGATAAAACCATCAGAAATCACAATGGAGATTTCAACTGCAGGAGTTGTCATGCCACAGACTTCACAAGTTGGTTTTCAATTGACAGAACTGAAACCAGAAACAGTTTCTGAAGAGATCATAGTCCAGGAAGGTGAGGAAATTCAACCATCTGAAATAACATTTGAAATTTCCACTGCAGGAGTTGCTATGCCTCAAGCTACACAGATAGGCATGCAACTTGAGGAACTCAAACCAGAAACAGTTTCTGATGAGATTGCTTTCCAGAAAGATGAAGAAGTGCAATCATCTGAAATTACACTGATGGTTTCCACCGCAGGAGTCACCATGCCACAAACCTCACAAGTCAGTATGCAATTGACAGAACTTAAGCCAGAAACAGTTTCTGAAGAGATTGTTCTCCAGAAAGATGAAGAAATTCAACCATCTGAAATAACATTTGAAGTGTCCACTGCAGGAGTCACCATGCCTGAATCTACACAAGTAGGCATGCAAGTAGCAGAACTGAAACCAGAAACCATTTCTGAAGAAATTGTAATTGAGAAAGGTGAGGCAATTCAACCATCTGAAATTACAATGGAGATTTCTACTGCAGGAGTCACCATGCCTCAAACCTCACAAGTCAGTATGCAATTGACAGAACTTAAGCCAGAAACTGTTTCTGAAGAGATCATAGTCCAGGAAGGTGAGGAAATTCAACCATCTGAAATAACATTTGAAATTTCCACTGCAGGAGTTGCTATGCCTCAAGCTACACAGATAGGTATGCAACTTGAGGAACTCAAACCAGAAACTGTTTCTGAGGAGATTATTGTCCAAAAGGATGAGGAGATTCAACCATCTGAAATTACAATGGAGATTTCTACTGCAGGAGTCACCATGCCACAAACCTCACAAGTCAGTATGCAATTGGCTGAACTTAGGCCAGAAACCGTTTCTGAAGAGATCATAGTTCACGAAGGTGAGGCAATTCAACCATCTGAGATAACATTTGAGGTTTCCACTGCAGGAGTTGCTATGCCTCAAGCTACTCAGATAGGTATGCAACTTGAGGAACTCAAACCAGAAACAGTTTCTGATGAGATTGCTTTCCAGAAAGATGAAGAAGTTCAATCATCTGAAATTACAATGGTGGTTTCCACCGCAGGAGTCACCATGCCACAAACCTCACAAGTCAGTATGCAATTGACAGAACTTAAGCCAGAAACAGTTTCTGAAGAGATTGTTGTCCAGAAAGATGAAGAAATTCAACCATCTGAAATAACATTTGAAGTGTCCACTGCAGGAGTCACCATGCCTGAATCTACACAAGTAGGCATGCAAGTAGCAGAACTGAAACCAGAAACCATTTCTGAAGAAATTGTAATTGAGAAAGGTGAGGAAATTCAACCATCTGAAATTACAATGGAGATTTCTACTGCAGGAGTCACCATGCCACAAACCTCACAAGTCAGTATGCAATTGACAGAACTTAAGCCGGAAACTGTTTCTGAAGAGATCATTGTTCAGGAAGGTGAAGAAATTCAACCATCTGAAATAACATTTGAGATTTCCACTGCAGGAGTCGCTATGCCTCAAGCTACACAGATAGGCATGCAACTTGAGGAACTCAAACCAGAAACTGTTTCTGAGGAAATTATTGTCCAAAAGGATGAGGAGATTCAACCATCTGAAATTACAATGGAGATTTCTACTGCAGGAGTCACCATGCCACAAACCTCACAAGTCAGTATGCAATTGGCTGAACTTAAGCCAGAAACTGTTTCTGAAGAGATCATAGTTCACGAAGGTGAGGCAATTCAACCATCTGAGATAACATTTGAGGTTTCCACTGCAGGAGTTGCTATGCCTCAAGCTACTCAGATAGGTATGCAACTTGAGGAACTCAAACCAGAAACAGTTTCTGAAGAAATTGTTGTCCAGAAAGATGAAGAAATTCAACCATCTGAAATAACATTTGAAGTGTCCACTGCAGGAGTCACCATGCCTGAATCTACACAAGTAGGCATGCAAGTAGCAGAACTGAAACCAGAAACTATTTCTGAAGAAATTGTAATTGAGAGAGGTGAGGAAATTCAACCATCTGAAATTACAATGGAGATTTCTACTGCAGGAGTTGCTATGCCTCAAGCTACACAGATAGGCATGCAACTTGAGGAACTGAAACCAGAAACCATTTCTGAAGAGATTGTGATTCAAAAGGGTGAGGAAATAAAACCATCAGAAATCACAATGGAGATTTCAACTGCAGGAGTTGTCATGCCACAGACTTCACAAGTTGGTCTTCAATTAACAGAACTCAAACCAGAAACAGTTTCAGAGGAGATCACTGTTCAGGAAGGTGAGGAAATTCAACCATCTGAAATAAGATTTGAAATTACCACTGCAGGAATCTCAATGCCAGAAGCTACACAGGTGGGCATGCAAATAGAGGAACTGAAACCAGAAACTGTCTCTCAAGAGATTCTTTTACAAAAGGATGAAGAAATTCAGCCATCTGAAACAACAGTTGAGATTTCTACTGCTGGTGTTCTCATGCCACAATTAACACAGGTTGGAATACAGCAGGCTGAACTCAAGGAGGAGCTGATTTCTGATTCCATAGTGCTTCAGACTGATGAGGCTATTGAGCCTTCCCAAATTATACTGGAAACATCAACAGCAGCTATCAGCATGCCTAAACCTGCACAAGTTGGAATCCAACAAGAGACACTTCAGACAGAGGATGTCTCAGATGATGTCAAAATGCAACCAAGTGAGACTGTTGAGCCGACCCAGACAGAGATGGACTTTGGAGCCTTCACTATTGGAAAAGCCGAACCAGTTCAAACTAAAGAGATGACCGCGGTCATGCACATTGAGGAAATCACAGACCAAGTATCTGAAATAAGCCCTACATTAATCACGGGTGCTGATGTTGTTTTCAAAACTACCAGAGCTGAGGTAACTAAACCTAAAGAGACACAAGCAACTGAACAAGTTGAGGAGATGACACCTGATGTTTTCTATGATACTGTCTCACTTCATGATGAAGAAGCTGACACAGCAGAAACTATGCCAGAGAGAGATGTTGCTAAAGTGAAGTCACCTACCGAAATGCAAGTAGGTTTGCAATTTTCTGAGGTAACCCCAGAAGGCACAGGTGAAGGTGACTTTATCATTCCTGCTGATCATGAAGTAATGCCCGAGGATGTTATCATGGAAATGGCAACAACTGTTGTCACCCACCCAGCAGAAATCAAAGAAAAGCTTGGAGAGGCCCCTGAGAAGACTGAAGGTACAGCTATCTGGGAGATTGCATGAAATTTGCATCATATTTAAGGAGCTTTACATAGAATAGATAGCATGATCAAGTAAAGCTGATGACGAAAGGTTAAAGCTCCCTGGATAGGAAAGGATGCATGCCCAGCGGACACATGGCTGAGCATGATGCAAGGCAACTAGGCTAAGACAAACGATATTATGTTTGCATGTCTCATAAAGTTCTTCAACTTAATTTCTTATTCACCATCCATATATTATGCAGACATGTCAGCATGGAAAGTGTACATATTTCTTTAATGTGCTTTTCATGTTATAGGTCATGTCACCAGGTGTTTTAGAGATGCGACAATTCAGTTACATTTCTCACGCCTTCTTCTATAATGTATGTGTTATCATGAAATATTCTGAAGCGCTAATATAGTCACATTTTGAAGTCTTTGATTTCTCTTATTTGACTATAATTTGGCATGGCTCTGCAACGTTCGCGCAACATTATATTTGCATGTTTCATTTCAGGATTTCATTTTAAAAATCTATTTAGGATTTGCTGCTTTATGATGAAGTTGACTGTGGGTCAGGATAATCATAAGTGTATTCTGTTCCAAGTCTTGAATTTATGTACTTGATTTTTACATAATTCATTTGTAGATGTCCCGATCTTAATTCTTCCCCAATTTGTACTAGGATGTTTGTCTCAAATAATGTGATGAGAATATGATTCCATATCTTCTGTGTATATTAGCTATGAATTAGGTTATACTACCATTTATCTTTATTTGCAACATATATCCCTTATAGACTGACAACCTAGCGAATCATACCTCATAGTTATTATTAATGTTTCTTTTCACTCGCCATATAATGACTTTGTTCCTTGGTGTCCTGTACCCACATGTCAGTTGCCAGTCTCAGCATGCCTTTATTTTTGTCTAGTTCTGCATGTAGAGCCTCTCAATATACATTCAAACTTTCTTTATCAGATCGCAATTATATATGTGGATAATTCCTTCATACAAAAGTCTTTCTGCAGCATATTGATTGATTATAAGATGTGTCTGAATATCCTACAATAATGTCATTTCGTGTTTTAAACTCCTGTAAATATTTATGCATTATGTTCTTCATTTGTATTCTTTACTATTTTCATGAATAGTAATTTCCCTCCCCATTGCAGAAATGAAAATTGAGGTCACACAGGAGGTAGTAGAGGCTCTTTCTTCAGAAACAGTGGCTCCACAAGAGATCCATACACAGATGATAACAATTCAGTCAAGGAAGATGCCATCTCAAATGCAGGTTGGCATGCAAGAACTGACAACCAGAACTGAAACTATTTCTGAGGGTATTACTGAACAGACAACTGAAGCAGTTATGCCGTCAGAAATAACACTTCAACTAACTGAAGCAGGAATAACCACACCTGCCCAGGTCCAGGCCATGGGTCAGATGCAGCAAGCTCAGATGATGATTGAGACTGTACAAGAGCAGCCAGTGACATTTACCCAAGAATCTGCAACTTCCGGAGAGATTCAGGTAGAAATGACACATGCTGGAATTACAATGCCAACCCAGGTCCAGGCCATGGGGCAAATGCAACAAACGCAAATGACAATAGAAATGGTCCAAGAGCAGGCTCCATCATTCACTGAAGCGTCTGCGACTACTGGAGAGATTAAGTTTGAAATGACCCAAGCTGGTGTTTCTATGCCTGCCCAAGTACAGGCCATGGGGCAAATGCAGCAGGCAGTAATGGCAATAGAGATGGTTCAGGATGAACCAGTTACGTTTACTGAGGAGACAGCAACTACTCAGGAAACTGGCACAGCAACAACCAAGGCTGGTATCATGATGCCTGCACAAGTACAGGCGATGATGCAACAGGCAGAGATGACCATGGAATCCGTTCAAGAACAAGTAACATCATTCACTGAGCAATCTGCTACACCTGGCCAGATTCAAATAGAGATGACCCAGGCTGGAATGACCATGCCTGCCCAGGTACAAGCCATGGGACAAATGCAACAGGCACAGATTACAGAGGAAATGGTGCAGGATCAACCAACACAATTCACAGAAGAAACAGCCACTTCAAGTCAGTTCCAGGTCGAGATGACTCAGGCGGGTACCACTATGCCCACCCAAATCCAAGCGATGGGTCAGATGCAACAGGCTATGATGAGCATGGAAATGATACAGGAGCAGGTAACACCATTTACAGAGGAGTCTGCAGTACCTGGACAAATACAGGTACATACCACTCAGGCAGGGGTGATGATGCCTGCCACGATCCAGGCAATGGGTCAGATACAACCAGTCCCAATGATCAGTGAGGAGGCCCAAGTGCACGACTTTGTTGACACCACAGAAGAGATTGCCCCTCAAGAAATAAGTGCTGATGTCAGCCGTGCTGAAGTCAAGATAAAACCAGAATTGCATATCGGACTTCAGCAGTCTGATATGGCTCCTGAGGAAACGGAAGAGGATGTGTTTGAGGATGCATCTGAGGAGATCTCACCTATTGATGTTACTATGGATACACAACAGGTAGGCCATACAGAACCAGCAAGTATCCATGCTATGGAACAGATATCTAGAATTGAAATGGAACAAACCGAAGAGGGTGTTACAGTTATGCCAACTGTTGAGACTCTTACCCCAGAGGAGATGCAAGAATTCCAGAAGGGAACAGTCCATGTGAAAAAGAAGATAACTCAGAAGGTTGTTACTCAGCAGTCTGAAATGGCTCCTGAGACTGTAGAAGAGACTGTGACTTTCACAACTGAGGAAGCCAAACCTGAGGAGATTCAAGAGTTCCAGACAGCCACTGCCAAGGTGACCAAGAAGGTAACTCAAAAGGTCGTTACTCAAAAGGCTGAGATGGCCCCAGAAACGGTGGAGGAGACTGTGACTTTCACTACTGAAGAAGCTAAACCAGAGGAAATTCAGCAGTTTGATACTGCCACTGCCAAGGTGACAAAGAAGGTCACTCAAAAGGTCATCACTCAACAGGCTGAGATGGCCCCAGAAACAGTGGAGGAGACTGTGACTTTCACTACTGAAGAAGCTAAACCGGAGGAAATTCAACAGTTTGATACTGCCACTGCCAAGGTGACAAAGAAGGTCACTCAAAAGGTCATCACTCAACAGGCTGAGATGGCCCCAGAAACAGTGGAGGAGACTGTGACTTTCACTACTGAGGAAGCCAAACCTGAGGAAATTCAACAGTTTGATACTGCCACTGCCAAGGTCACAAAGAAGGTCACACAAAAGGTCATCACTCAACAGGCTGAGATGGCCCCAGAAACAGTTGAGGAGACTGTGACATTCACTACTGAAGAAGCTAAACCGGAGGAAATTCAACAGTTTGATACTGCCACTGCCAAGGTGACAAAGAAGGTCACACAAAAGGTCATCACTCAACAGGCTGAGATGGCCCCAGAAACAGTGGAGGAGACTGTGACTTTCACTACTGAGGAAGCCAAACCTGAGGAAATTCAACAGTTTGATACTGCCACTGCCAAGGTCACAAAGAAGGTCACACAAAAGGTCATCACTCAACAGGCTGAGATGGCCCCAGAAACAGTTGAGGAGACTGTGACATTCACTACTGAAGAAGCCAAACCGGAGGAAATTCAACAGTTTGATACTGCCACTGCCAAGGTGACAAAGAAGGTCACACAAAAGGTCATCACTCAACAGGCTGAGATGGCCCCAGAAACAGTGGAGGAGACTGTGACTTTCACTACCGAAGAAGCCAAACCCGAGGAAATTCAACAGTTTGATACTGCCACTGTCAAGGTGACAAAGAAGGTCACTCAAAAGGTCATCACTCAACAGGCTGAGATGGCCCCAGAAACAGTGGAGGAGACTGTGACTTTCACTACTGAGGAAGCCAAACCTGAGGAAATTAAGCAGTTTGATACTGCCACTGCCAAGGTGACAAAGAAGGTCACTCAAAAGGTTGTTACTCAACAGGCTGAAATGGCCCCAGAAACGGTGGAGGAGACTGTGACATTCACTACTGAAGAAGCCAAACCAGAGGAAATTCAACAGTTTAATACTGCCACTGCCAAGGTGACAAAGAAGGTCACTCAAAAGGTCATCACTCAACAGGCTGAGATGGCCCCAGAAACAGTGGAGGAGACTGTGACTTTCACTACTGAAGAAGCCAAACCTGAGGAAATTCAGCAGTTTGATACTGCCACTGCCAAGGTGACAAAGAAGGTCACTCAAAAGGTCATCACTCAACAGGCTGAGATGGCCCCAGAAACAGTGGAGGAGACTGTGACATTCACTACTGAAGAAGCCAAACCTGAGGAAATTAAACAGTTTGATACTGCCACTGCCAAGGTGACAAAGAAGGTCACTCAAAAGGTTGTTACTCAACAGGCTGAGATGGCCCCAGAAACAGTGGAGGAGACTGTGACTTTCACTACCGAAGAAGCCAAACCCGAGGAAATTCAGCAGTTTGATACTGCCACTGCCAAGGTGACAAAGAAGGTCACTCAAAAGGTTGCTACTCAACAGGCTGAGATGGCCCCAGAAACAGTGGAGGAGACTGTGACTTTCACTACCGAAGAAGCCAAACCTGAGGAAATTCAGCAGTTTGATACTGCCACTGCCAAGGTGACAAAGAAGGTCACTCAAAAGGTTGTTACTCAACAGGCTGAGATGGCCCCAGAAACAGTGGAGGAGACTGTGACTTTCACTACTGAAGAAGCTAAACCGGAGGAAATTCAACAGTTTGATACTGCCACTGCCAAGGTGACAAAGAAGGTCACTCAAAAGGTCATTACTCAACAGGCTGAGATGGCCCCAGAAACAGTGGAGGAGACTGTGACATTCACTACTGAAGAAGCCAAACCTGAGGAAATTAAACAGTTTGATACTGCCACTGCCAAGGTGACAAAGAAGGTCACTCAAAAGGTTGTTACTCAACAGGCTGAGATGGCCCCAGAAACAGTGGAGGAGACTGTGACTTTCACTACCGAAGAAGCCAAACCTGAGGAAATTCAGCAGTTTGATACTGCCACTGCCAAGGTGACAAAGAAGGTCACTCAAAAGGTCGTTACTCAACAGGCTGAGATGGCCCCAGAAACAGTGGAGGAGACTGTGACTTTCACTACCGAAGAAGCCAAACCTGAGGAAATTCAACAGTTTGATACTGCCACTGCCAAGGTGACAAAGAAGGTCACTCAAAAGGTCATCACTCAACAGGCTGAGATGGCCCCAGAAACAGTGGAGGAGACTGTGACTTTCACTACTGAAGAAGCCAAACCTGAGGAAATTCAACAGTTTGATACTGCCACTGCCAAGGTGACAAAGAAGGTCACTCAAAAGGTCATCACTCAACAAGCTGAGATGGCCCCAGAAACAGTGGAGGAGACTGTGACTTTCACTACTGAAGAAGCTAAACCTGAGGAAATTCAGCAGTTTGATACTGCCACTGCCAAGGTGACAAAGAAGGTCACTCAAAAGGTCATTACTCAACAGGCTGAGATGGCCCCAGAAACAGTGGAGGAGACTGTGACTTTCACTACTGAGGAAGCCAAACCTGAGGAAACTCAACCGTTTAAGAAGGGAAAAGTCCAGGTGACAAAGAAGGTTACGCAGAAGGTTGTTACCCAGGAAGCCGAGATGGCACCAGAGATTACTGAAGAAACTGTATCATTCACAACTGAAGAGGCCAAACCCACTGAGATAACCAAAATCACAAAGAAAGGGGTCAAGGAAACCAAGGTGACTCAACTGATCAGTGAGGAAAGCTTTGCACCACAAGACGAAACTGAATCGATCTCCATGCAAGAGCCGACCATGCCACAAGGTAGCTATACCAGCATGGCTACTGCATGGCATCAGCCATTATTGATAACGTCTTGCCAGGCATGACTGCCATTGTTCATTTGTCTTGACATTCACTTCATTTGGTTACGTTATGTTTTATGTTGATTCATTATTTCTTCTTAATGACCATTACGTTTCATTTAGCTTGTTTTGGAAACTCCTTGATGGTTATCACTTATTTTTGCTCTGCGCGTGCGCCTGACGTCTTGGCTTGTATATTATATTTCTCTTCAATTCACCATGCATTCTCAGTTACTTACTTTTCGTTTCTCTTCATTTTCAAAAGTTTCATTTTTATTTGGAATGAATTACATTTCGTGTGATTCATACTTGGATTGCAATGAACACTGAAAGCAAGTTATATTAATATGATATGACTTTTATATCTATTTCAGGTGCGAGATATAGTTGCTGTTGAAGCAGCACTTGAAAAGCATGTCGCTTGTTGCGCAATTTCCGCGTGTGCCATTTCAGACCCATTAGATTTTTAGATGCTAGCGTAGTTAGGAATACAAAACAAGATCAATCATCTGACGCGTGCATTATTATGTCCATTTATTTTGGCGCATGCTGTGTGACTTATTTGTATTACGTTTCATATGATAATGCATTGAATCTTTTTCCAGAAAGAAGTGTAGTTTTTTCTTTTTTTCGCATCAATATATTGTAATACAAGCTTAAAGATATCTAAATATTGAATATCCGATTTTGGTTTTATTAACTCAAACTAAGAAATATATATTTACTGAATCATAATTTCACTTCTAAACATATGTTTGTTGCTGTATGTTAAATTGAATTTTTACATTGCTCAATTTGCAGTTGAAGAAACACAAGCTCAAATGCAGTAAGTCTTGGTAACATTCCGATCTTGTATGGAAATAAGGTCTCTTAATTTCAATTCATTTGTTGTCTCCAATTGTAAAACATCACTTAATGTCAATATATAGGTAAATGATACTTTTGGGGGAAGATCTGAGCATTTAGATGAATTTGTCTTTAATGAAGCTCAATTTATTCCTTAGGACAGACACATGTCATAGCACCCTCAGGACTATTCCAGAAAGACTAATATTATTGCTATTACATCAATATGAAAGAGGACCTAAATGTATACTCTATAGATACCTCCCATATATACTACCTGCAGTCTAAATACACATTTTGAAAATAAGATACTCAATCTTCTTTGGAAAAGTTGCAAGAAATCCCAAACTTTCATTTCTATCTATTCAGGATCAGCGAGGATGTTACTGACTTCACCCAAGAAGTTACCATGCAGATGACAGAACAAGCTGAGTCCCTCATGACTGTTCAAGGTAAGACAATGCTCTTCATAACTTACAGAGTGCGGTGTTCATTAAACCTAATCAGTACAATGTAGGCCAGTTTCCACGATTGGAATGTGTGTTTGTCCTGAGCTATGGGGTTTAGATTGGGGTGAATTTGGTCAAACAGGAGAATTATAGCTTTAGGCTTGAATTTGGAGCATAGTATATGGGCAAGGGGGGAATATGTGTATAGGCGATAACCTACTGGCGTTAGTAAGTGATATCACCAAATCATTTGAATCATTGAAATATACATGCATAACAGTACAAAGATATATCATAAAAGGATATGCTAAAAGAATCTTTGATTTACAACAGTAGATCAACCAGCTTTAGACGTTAGGTATCCTCTGGAAAGAAAATTTTAAAATGTATTTTGGGAAAACACATTTAGGTCATTGTACTTCAATGAACCCAAATGAAGTCTACAGAAATAGAATAGGGAAACTGGCCAACAAGCAATGTGTAGTGGGAACATATAGAAAAGAAAGTTGACACTCAGTTGATATATCTAACAAGTATATCACAGCATGATTTATCGTTATTGATTTATTTAAACATTTTTATGCATCACCTTCCTTGAATAATGCATGATTATTTAGCTGGTCTTGTAATTTTAAGCATTACTTTTTTGTTTGTATATTTTTGCATGTTTTTTGTGTGTTTTGCAAATATGTTCTGTGTGTGCCTCTTTCAGTGTGTGACAGAAACGGTGTATCACAAATTGAATCTCAACTTCATGAAGCAGAACTGAATACTCAAGGAGTTGAAAGTGATGACACTTCGTCAGAGGTTTCAGAGGAGGACATTGTAAAAAGGGACAGAAAATTGACAATTCCGCGTCTTAATCTACCTGAGGAAGATGATGAAGAAGATCTGCTTACAGAAGGTGAGCCCGTTGAACAGCCAGTTAAAGTCACTCCAGTTGTCTGGGAGAGTGAAAAGTCTGAGTCTTCCAGTGCATCTGATGAGGACGATGAAGAGAATCTCAAGGAGGCCCCAACGGAACCTAAAGGTGTGAAGACGTATGAAAAATTCTCTAACAACGAAGAAGTTGATGGTTCGGGAAAGCCAATCATCACTGAGCGGTGGCAGAAGATTCGCATGACACGCTCAGAACCGTATGTCTACGAAACCACAAGCGTGGTGGTTGTTCCACATCCCACTGTCAAATCTGACCAACTGAGAGCAGAGCAGCTCAAACAGATGATTGTCACAGAGGAGGACTCAGAGGAGCTGGATGAAGACAACCAGGAGTACAGTGTGGGTGTGACCAGAGTCGAGCCTACCTTTGAAGTGACGCTCCGCCCGGACATGGTATTCAGTGAGGAACCACGCGGACTCGACCATCTTGCAGGACTCAAACTGGAAACAGACAAGGCATACCGCACCGAAGAATCAGAGGTCATTGAAGAAATTGTCATGCAGACTAAAGTGCAGGAGGTGAAGACGATTAGGATGGAGATGAGCGCAATGGGGCATGTTTCCTTGGAGGAGCACACCGAACTCACTACTGATACTGACCTCAAGGAGCTGCGGAAGAGCCGGGAGAGACAGCAGAGCACAGTGACACATGCTGTAGCAGAACCCCAGAACATTGACGACCTCGGCGCCGGTGCTGGTGACAGGCATTCAGGAGGAACAGCTCCCTCTGTGAGCACTCTTCCCGAGTTTGATGCCCTCTCCTCCCACTCCCACCTCAGCGGCTCCGAGTTAGCTGGCGAACACGGGAGTTACTTCATCGCCATCAGTACCTATGACCCGGAGTCAGATGAGGTCATGTCGCTGCATGAAGGAGAGAAGGTGGAGGTGCTCGATGACTCTCAGGATGACTGGTGGTTGGTCAAGAAGACTTTCAACGGCAAGGAGGGCTGGGTTCCCGGCACCTACCTGAGAGCCAAGGAAGAATATATCCGCCTTGTTGAACGAGAACTGGCTAATGCCATTGAGGAAATACCAACAGAGCCAAGTAAGGATAAGGCTTCCTTTGCGCCTAAATTACACATTGGTCTTCTTATAAGATAACAACTATTTACATTCTTTTCATTTAATAAACTTAGGGAAATAGTGTTATGGACAAATTCACGAAAGTTACAGACATCACTTTTGTACAATAGGGCAATAATCGCATTGATGTAGCATATTACAGTCATAATGATTTCTTCTATCATTTGTTTTCATTCTTTAGGTTAGGGATATATGAGAATTCCAGATCATAGGATATTCAAGTTACAAAACTACAGATAATCCAATTCTTTTTCATTATGATTTATGCACCATTACTTCTACGTCAGAACATTTTACATTCCTCTAGGAAGCATAGGTCTTTATTCTTCTCTGAATTAAATTATCTACAAGTTTAACTCTTTCTGTCCGAGCCTGAGTGGGGAGTGTGTGCACTATTGGACAAGGTGTAATACCACTATAAACCCTAAGGGGCGAGACTATCGCCGCAATAGCGTCTGTTTGTTGTATGGGTGTCACTTAGTAACCTGTAAATACAAGTTACTATAGTTACTTATCGAATGCTCACAGAGTATAATGATGAACATAGTATCCTTCAATTATTGTTAAAAAAAATGGTTTAAATCTTTTCATTATTTCTCATAAAACATAATGTCTGTGATGATGACACATAAACAAACATATTTTTAAACAATGCCTGGAGGCATTCCTCGTCCCCATCATGGGAATGCCTCCAGGCATTGCTAGGACTGAAAGAGTTAGACTAAAGAAATCAATATTACTCATAGGAATCTCTTTCTAACAATTTAACATATTATGATTAAGATAGAAATTTTCCACCATTACACATTTCTATCAGCTGACGGGGTCGACTTATCTTCGGAGACCTCGGAGCCCAAGGCACCAGAATTCACCCTACCCCTAAGTAGCCAGTGTGTCATCGATGGATGTCTTGCTCGACTAGAATGTAAAGTTATCGGAACTCCACGACCGGTCATTGTATGGTTCCGAGACTGTGTTCGCATCGAACCTGCCCCAGACTTTTTACAGTTCTACGACGACGACAATTTATGTTCACTGATAATCAAAGAGGTCTTTCCTGAGGACACTGGACGTTACACGGTGATTGCTAAAAATCCAGCCGGCACCTCATCCTGTTCTGCTGAGCTTGTGGTACTTGAGGGTAAGACAGTTAAAAGAATTTGATTTGAGTTAAGAACACTGATCGGGATTTGCACTGTGTTTTGTCCGACTAGCATGATAAGATGTTCATCTGGCATGTACTGCTTGCGTTTCTTTATTTGATACAATTGATGTATCCACCTTTATTTGACGTTTCATTCAATAGACTCAAGCTAAACGACATATTCATTAAACTCCATTCACCAGGAATAATGCTACGTTATATTCAGAATATTGGAATCTTTTATATATTCAAAAAGAACCTTATCTAAACATAATAATAGTGTGAAACCTATGCGCAGTTCTGTTAATTTAAGAATAAACGTATCTGACGAATCAGACCAGAATTCCTTTCCCGAGTGCGCAAGACTTTGAAAAGTAGATCAGAATCTTTTTTGGTTTCATAAATGTTATATGGTCACGTCAATTTCTGCAGCACCTGAGGAGCCTAAGGATGAAGGCATTGCTCCTTCCATCATCACCAAGCCTAAGGCGCAGCAGGTTACAGAGGGTGAGACCGTCACCTTCGAGACAAAGTTCGTCGCCAGCCCCGCCCCGCAGGTAGGTCATATTAAGAGGGCAAACCGCAATGTTGCTCAATTCACGCTGGGTACAAGCAAAGACAAAAATATCAGGATCATTTGTGTACCCCTTCATGGGATACCAAAAAGATCTCCAACCTAAAGTGTGTTTTTTTAATTGTGTTGAAGAAAGAAAGTGGCTAAAACTGTTATTTATTCTGTCTTGGGCGGTTTAGAGATTCGCCGATATCTTCGGAACGGTGCGGCCGTTCTTCATATGTTCTTCATATTTGGTACGATTATAGGTTATAAGGTATAAGGTAAGGTATACATATATGTATACCTTACTCGTGTCGAAATTTCATCATTTAATTCCTACGGGAAGTGAAGTTGTGCATTCTGTACGATATGTCCATAGATGTCTTAGGTCTAAGACAGTTTGGGAGACAAATTTACTCACGTGACCTTACATTTGTCGTGACTATTGCACACTTCACACCGCCCTACGTGTCGTAGAGCGGCGATATGTCGCCCATCGCCGATTATGTCACGTCTATAGGACACGCAAACCTGGACGATGTCATTATCAACGATTGTCGTCACTGAAAAACAGGGCCCTGCAACGGAGATTCACTGCCGGGATACAAGCGTCCATAGGCCGCTAACATCGATACACACACCTGTGCGGCAGGGCCGGCCACACACAGTCCGTTGGCGGCAGTCGGAGGCACTCACTGCCGTCTAGACCGCCGTCAGCGTTCCGTTAAGACGGCAGACCTACCAAAGCCTTATATTAAATTCATATTTGATAATTTCTACTCTCAGAGACTGAATCTAGTCTACTGCTTTGCTGAGGAAGAAGGGGATCTCCCAGTTCACTGAAATAGAACCATTTTATAAGGGTTTTATAGTTCCGACTTTTTCCTCAGTCCCGTCTTGCATCCCTGATTTAGCAGGCATGATATTTCTCCGGAGGTTTCCGGCTTTCAGGATATATTGACATCCCAAGGGTCATTCTTGAGATTCATATAAATCCAAGGAGATAATAAATTAACATGAATCAAATGGAGTTTTAGATCTTAGCTGAGGCCAGAAATTAAATTCTAGAATAGCGAGAAATAAAACAAAACCCGGAAATCGTTTTTGCGGATTTATTTGGTTATTTTCAAATCCCATGCCTGTCATAGAACCGAACCGATCTGATATGACCTTGTCAGGTGATACATCGTTAAATATCGCCTCAGGTGTCATGGAGCCACAACGACTTCATCATCGAGACGACGGAGGGCCGCTACGAAGTCGACGTCAAGCAGGACGACACAACCTACCTGGTGACGTTACACGTCTATGACGTCACGCCGACAGACGCTGGCAGCTACCGGGTGGTAATCAGTAACGACTATGGTGAACTCAACATGTCCGTTTCTCTAATCGTGAACCGTAAGTTGGCCAGGACCAGTCGCTTCTCTCTTTTCAGTTCTAAACAATCACTGATCAGCACTTTCATAATAAAAAGATACGTGACTATCTTTTTTTTAATTTTTGCTTACCTATGGGTGACCATGGGCTACCAACTAGCTGCTGGTTCAGTAGGTAGTTATTTGGTAAATGCTCAGTCTGATTAATTGGTTTCCTCGCACGCTGAGGCACTCACTGGATGTAGGCCACTGTATTCATCAGAGATAGCAGCAGAGATTTTCAAAATCGGCCACGATATCGTGGGGCTGTTACCCCTGGTTGGATTGTTGTTGTTTACAGCAGGCAAGGTTTCTCACACTGTTACAATGTATCAGTCTCTGCTGAAAGCAACGACTCAGTCCTAGTCTTCACGTAGTTGAAATAGTCGCTGTTTGTGGTGGACCTATATGATCACTAACCCCAACGCCATTGACACACCGACAATTCATGATTAATCATATTCAGTCCCATGTTGACAACCACATGGTGACGTCACATCTCGTGCTGTGACGTCACGACGAGGCCCCCTGGCGGCGGTGGTTGTGGACTTGGGGTGTTTGTTTACAGCAGCAGTAAGACCAGTGTCGCAAGGCCTGCTGGCAGCAAACGGCACTGCACCTTTCAGCGCCACTTTTCACCATGTCCTTCTTGTTGTCTGAAAGGGAAAATGCTCTCACTGATTTACCACGAGAGGGAGAGCTTGGCTCACATGACCCCAAGTGATTGTCCAAGGTTACGATTTAAACAGGAAAGTTCATATGTGTTATGTAAAGAAATAGGAAAAAGCTGGAAGGGTATTCGGTTACTGGAAACTTTAACAACTGACCATGGAAATCGCCGGAGTCGAAGTTTGGATTTAGAATATCAAAATTGGATGTGATCATGCAAGATATGTACGAAGTTTGGATTAGGATATCAAAATTGGATGTGATCATGCAAGATATGTACGAAGTAACACTTAAAAGAAAATTATTACTATAGATAATGTTGATATCTAAATCTTATGCCACATTGAAAGCCCAGGACCTTTATATGAGTACAATATAATCCACAGCTTCAATGTAGACTTTTCATAGGAAGTTCACGAGCGAAACTTTCTCTCTTAGGAATCTCTGAGCATTTTTCCGACCTTGCTATCAACAAATTAAAAACTCGCCTTGAGTTTGTAATGTTCTTCACATTATCCATTTGTTGCGTCCGATGTTATGCTGTTTATCCATTCATTTGCCGTCCAGTATTGTCAGATATATGTCGCCTGACTATTTCTCTCGACAATAGTGTTTAAGTTCTAGACACACAATACTTTAGGTGGCACCGCACTTTCACAAGGGAAGTATTCTCGTGGATTACTTTAAAGTGTGTAAAAGTGTGGCGCAGTTAAGTTAGTTCAGTGCTACAGTTCAAAATATTAACTTCGTCATGTCTGAAATGTGATGGCTGCATTGCCTGAGGCTTAACATTTTATTAATTTTTTAGATGATGCTATAGCTTACATCCTCTACACTTTCAATTGATGAACTTCAATATCCATCTTTTCTATTCTTTTTAATCCATTTCGCCAGTTCAATGTCTTTATCTTTTTCTTCAAATGTTATACTTTATATTTTTCATCAATTTAAACTTTGGAGTAATTGCACAAATTGCCATTAATTAGAATGTGCTTCTCATAGACATGTGCATGTATTTAACATACAAGCCAATTATGATGTCATAGATAATTGCTGTATGCATACTCATTAACCAAAACTGGTCCTAGTTATTATCAAATACCATAACAAAGTTGCCAAACCATGGCACTAGATACAACATTCCGATTCTAGAATTTAGTGGCTAAGATTTCTAATATTTCTCGATTTTTGTTTATAGATGCAAAATTAAAAAACTACCATACTAATATCGTCAATCTCATGTAGGACACCTATTACATAGCTCTTTTGAAGTACTTGTATGAAAGATTGAATTCAAGAATTCCTTCATATATTTGGTATGTGCGTATCTCTCGTATGCTTCTGTTGGCCAAAGGCCCTCTTTGTTGTCCTTCTTCATGTCTTTCCAATTCTTCTCCTATGGACCATGAACTCTATTTCCTCGTTAAGGTTAATCCCCACCGTTACCCCAACATAGAACGTGCACACTGCAGGGATTCTGTTCTGAGCATGGATTATATCTATACCATTTGAATTTCCAGGATAAAGAGTTTTTATCAGACTAGTATTTATGTATGTTCAATGAAAAGATTACTTAAGTTTAGAGGGATTATCTGTTACAGTTTACTCAAAATTACCAAATTGAAAAATCACGTAAAATATAGTGCTCAACTCATCTATGATAATGGTATATTACTGCAAGTATGTTTATGTTGTCAGACCTAAGTCGTGTTTAGAGGCAAATAAAAGTAGATTGTTCACAACATTGACATTGAACGTATGACACAGTATTTATCAAGACTGTTGTTTCTGCCAGGAGTATAATAAATAAATTCCTTTTCAGAAGCAGAGCAAGAGACAATTGAAATTCAGAAAACTCTGAAAACTACGCAAAAGTGAGTATGATCTTATGTCCCTCTACAGCAACCTGTTAGTCTTCGATATAGAACGTATGGAATGTGGACCAAGTTCATTTTCACTTTTTTGTTGTTGAAATAGATTATGAACAAGATATCCTACGCAGAAAGATTTTTATTAACAGCTGATAATTAATACCTCTATAGACCTCGATCATGAGTCTGAAAGTATGTACTTCCACGTCATACATGTTACGAATCATTTCATTGATGGTACCTTGTAGAGTCCTACTAACAATACTACTCAGTCTGGCCATGAAGATTATGATTCCAGTAGTGCTTCCTGCGCTTGAGCTAATGAAAAATTCCATATTGTGGCGGAATCTGTCATTAGATGGGATTTTTATTTATTTAGCTACCCATAAACAATACTCGTAATTGGCTAGATAATTAACATCTAATATCCCAGAACGCTAGACCTTCTCTTCTCATCGATAGATTTCCGACTGTAGAGTCCATGGCTGGCAATAGGTGGTGCTACAGTTTACAGGCCTAACACGGGGTAAACATCCAAGCAAAGATAAAGTATTTGGATATCATGTGAATATGTCATGTAGATAATGAGTTTGGATATTTTGAGACAGGACATTTTTTCTGAATTCTGAATTCTGCCTTGCTACTCTCAATATTTTATCATCATCATTACAGTTATGCTTTACCCGTATTTGAACGTGCTTGTAAATTAGTACCGCCTGCTGGTATTCACATGTACAACATTCTAGGTGATGATTGTAAGTGGTAACGTTGGTAATTTCTTCATTTTCCACCCTATCAAACCTCCAGGAAAACCCCAGCTTCTAAAGAGCTTCAATCAGTCCCAGAACAAAGGGACTTTAGAAGTATTCTCAAACGTACAGACAAGTAAGTCGACCTAGAAGAACTAAGTCCATCAGCACTATCACATATGTGCAGACTAAGTATCTACTGACCACATCTAAGTTGCGACAGGGTCTATTATACTTGGTGTAAAATAGTACAAGCAAACACGTCGATTTACATTTTTAACAGGCAGTGTTATATAGGGGGAGAAGGACGATCTAATCCATAATGAATTGTAGGGTGGATTCCGACACTATTTACAACGATAACACAAATCTCTTTAAACGTTTCTGTATATTTGAGAGTAAAAGCTTATTTTTCAAATAAAGGTTTTAATAACTATAATTCGTACAGAAACCCAAACTAATGCATAACTACTCCATAGACTGACATAGATTACTAACACCGATCAAATATATATTTTTTCTTTTTGAGTGACAAAAATGTCTAAAGACATACTAAGCCTAGCTATCTTGGCTCTGGAGTTATAGACTAGATTTAAGGAAAAACTAACAATTCTGTGACATATCATAGGCCGAAGAAGCCTAACGTTTCATCACGCCCAGAAGTACATGACTTTCGACAACTTCTTAAAAAAAGGGACCGACCTAAGCAGTAAGTGATAGTAATTAAGGGAGGTTTTTGTGTGGTTTATCGCACTAACTTTCTTACACGACAAATTGTTTTATTTCGAATGTACTTGGATTATCTCTTCCTCCAGCATTCTCTTAAAGTGCACACACATCCTTTGACAACTGGAGTGGTATGGGAAATTGATATCGATGGATCAAAGTGATGCAGCAGGGCAAATGTTAAATGCCTCTCTGCATATTAATATGTATTGTGAGAATGCTGTATTAGGTCATTACTAACTTCACTAATTATGTACTCTGCTAAACTGACATTCAGTAGATTAATTATTTACTCATCTGCTGGGTTATTTCTAGGTTATACAGTTTTTCATTTATTTTTTGTCTTTACTGTAAACAAAACTTTGATTTCAGCGCTGCAATTGATTTGACATTATACAGAGTTCATAATTTGTTGCATTGCTATTCGTTTCCTTTAGGCTGTGGAATCTGGAAAGAGAACAGAACACGTTTCACAATTACTCTTATGTCGAAAAGACAAATATTTATACGAAATGTTGCCAAGTATACACGATGAATAACATGTAACAAAAGGTGTTGTTGGTATTTTTCTTCTAGGAAGGAAACGACTGAAGAGACTGTTACCCTTGAGGTAAGAGATGGTATCCATAGTCCTGAAGTGCATGTAGCCTCCCCAACCCTTGTTGACGAGCCCTCATTGCAAGCTGAAACCTACCTTATGAGACCTCTCCAAGAAAAAGATAGCGAAGACAAGCCAACATCGCCACGATCCCCACCAGCCAACCTGCAGGCTGAACAAAGAAGGAGCTCAACTTTTGCTGAGCAGCTTTTGGAGGAAATAAATGATGACAGTCTTGACAATTCACACCTTGATGATTCACACTTGGATAATGACATGCACACTAGCTCTTTGGACGAGATTGTTGACGAGAGCGCAGAACTTGTTGATCAGTGGGCAATTAGTTCTGGGTTAATTAGTCAGTACGAGTCGAGCAGTTTCGACAAGACAGAGACACAAGAAGATGAGCTGGACTTTTCCCACTCTAAGAACCAAGACAGTGTTCAGCAGAGGGATGACACTGATGGAATAGTGTCTGGAAATTTACCTGAAACGAGCAAGGACCAGGTGAAGGAAGAACAACCTGAATCAAAGACTATTGATTCTAGTGATGAAGACTTCCTAGATTTTGATGTAGCCAGAGAAACCACGTATAGGTCTCCTAGCGGGACATTGGTCCACAAGGTGGAAGAAGACATGGAGCGGCTAGGAGATTCAGATTCTGCGTCCGACTCAGACACTCAAATCAAGACAGTAGGCAGGCAAGATTTCGAAAACGCATTGACCACAGAACCCGGGGTAAGTCTACAGGTGGAAGTCAGTGAAAATAACACGGTGGACTTACAAAAACTTGATGAGGAATCTACCCGTGAAGGCACTCCCCAAACACAAGGGGAATCGATGCCAGATGAACTAACTGAATTAACTGGGGCTGCCTCAGAGACAAGGTCTGAGAGTGAGGATGACGTGCATGATGACCGGAGAGTGGTTAAGCATGCGCCAAACCGACCAGGTCGCCACTCTCGTTCTGCTGAGGTGTGTTCCTCTAACCCACTCATAAAGCTAATTCTCCATTCTTAACCCTAAGTGTGCAAATTACCATCATTTGGAATTATGCTTATCCATTTGTGTTAAATACTGCTTAGATAGTCATGCAACGTTGATTTATTATATAATGTAGCATAAATTTCACAATACTCCATTAACAAAATAAGCAACAAAAAGCCTGTACGCAAGTGCAGCAATTCATGTATATATGAAGTTCTGAATCATAATTCTCCTAATTATATACTAGCAAAATGTTTATAACAATAACACAATCCATATTTGTAGTTGCATGTTGTTTGTAGTTAAACATGACATGTTACCGAGCTTTACCAAAATATTACGGCTATTATATGTAAGTACAACTTGTACCTCATTACGTCAGTTAGACAAAAGTCCTTTATCTAGACTATTTCTGGGAAACAACCGAATATCTAAGGTTGCGTACAAGAAGGCCAGGTTCAAAACCTAAAAGTGAAAATTCTAAATTAAACCCTTGCTTTTATATTTCAAATCGTGTACCTCTTCTGCTATCATTTTACTATCACACATCAAGATAATTGAGATGTTAAATGTTTGAAGAAAACTTGCAATATTCATAAAAGTGCTAGTCTGAATGGACCAATAAGGAAGACTCGTATATTTGTGCCTATATCGCATTTGACTGCATTTGCCCTTTGCATTGCAAAGTTGTTCACAGACATATCCTTAATTGTGTTATGCTCAACGTGTATCTGCGTCCTCACAGGGAGCGGCTGTGTTTGAGGAGGCCCCACAGGACGTGCATGTCCGTGAAGGTGAGCCAGCACGCTTTACATGCTGTGTGTCCGGAGTCCCACCCCCAGACGTTGTGTGGTACTTTGAGGGCGAGCCCATCTCTAATGACGAGATCTACAGGGTGGAGGCTGGGCAGGATGGACAGCATGCACTCTTTTTGCCCGAAGCCTTCCCCGAGGATGCTGGGGTGTATACAGTGAAGGCTTCCAATGCGGCAGGCGTACAGGAACGCAATGCTTTTTTGATTGTGGATGGTGAGTGTCTTACCCACTAACCCGACTCATCCCTCTATGTATAATATTGATCTTACGATGTTACCTAAATTTGTTTAGGACGATCAATATTGTTGAGAAGGAAATATATTTCATAGAAAAAATTGATACTTCACTTTTGAAAATGTTTGATGGAGAGATTGATATTTAGAGTCTGATTATTTCATTGATCATCATCCTTTAACAAAATGTTATAGATCGATGATTTTGCACTAAAATTAAAATGATTCTTCAATTCCATTTCAAAATAATTTTTGTGTAAAGATCCATTTTTGCTTCCGCTGAAAGAAGGTATCCATGCTTATTTAGGTAAAACATTCGCCAATTAATAAATCGGTTATCCACAAAATTAACTTTCATCTTCTCTATTCAGAAGAATGAATTGCGTTAAAAACTAGCACATTTTCAGGCTTTTGAAGTTTATGCACGTGTTTTCGTAGCTTTCCTGTGACCCAACTAGGCATGTATACTAGTAGAATTTCGATTTGAAGTTCATTTTTGACATGCCTGCTTTTATGTACCCTATCATCCTATATGCTATTCAAACTACCAATAACATGCCATAGCGATTGACATATACAACAAAATAGTTAGATTCAGATAGTACCCATCTGGTTTGATGATTTAGTTACTTTGTTGTGATACGAAAGATAGATGTAGAAGGTACTGGAATGGACTGAAATGACAATATTTCTGCTTGACATATCATTCACTTAAGAATACATCAAAATCTGGAACTGATTTTTCATTGTTTTTTCTGTAAAAATGTAAATGAAATAGATAGGTAGTATATCATTAAGGCTATTAGTCTGAGTGGGATGAAGTCTACTTTATTAATACTTATATTTTTTTTTGCATATACAGGGATGGGTCTTGTAGGAGAGAGAATCAAATTCATAAAAATCTCAAAAGAATCTTCTCATATATGTAGATAAATCTAAATCTTCCCTCATAAACAAACCTCTTTTAAAGATGTGTATTTATAGTTTTTTTCTATGATGAACCACCAGACTAAACTAACCTGTTGTTGCAGAACTCTTTGCTCAGGAGGAGGAACAGGTAACACTGACAACAGATGATGTAGACGAGGAAGATGCTGCAGTAAAGATCCAAGCTGCCTTTAGGGGCATGCAAGCACGGCAGCAGGTCAAGGTCCTGAAAGAGGAAAAGGTAAGGACTCTTATCTATGCAGAGCTTTTCAAGGTGTTGGATGTTGGTGAAGCTTTTACCCCTTTGAATTAAGAACACCTTTAAGAATATAACTGGTGTTGGTTTGGTTTGAAGTGTTAACCACGTGTCTTTGTAAATTAAGGCAGGTTTTCCTACAATAAGACTGGTGTTGGTGTGTTGATTTAACATAATTCCCTTCCTTGTGTTAGCAATTCAGCTGCGAATATCTGCCCGAATATTAGGTGGCAGGTAAAGTAGGGCATCTATAGAGGTCATTAGACAACATGCACCATTGTTCATGTAAATACCTGAGATAAATGGTAGCTTGGACAAAAATGCATTAAGCTTTATGCACAAATCAGCTTCCCCTTTGACACATCCTGTCATGCACGATCCTTGCACGCATTCCAGACCCCAACCGATGAAACCTTACAAGAACAAGTTGACCTTCAGATGACCCTTTTGCCTGATCAGCCCCAGGGAGAATATATCAGGGATGAACAAACTACCCTGGAAAGCAAGACTTATTCAGAGGGGATGATAGTTGTTGAGCAGCGTGCAACCAGTGAGAAATCTGAACTCGAAATTACATTGACATCAGAAAAACAAGATGATGATTCAGCAATGATATTAGAGGACCAGCAATTTGTCCTGCATTATGCACATTTAAAAGAGATTGCCCCAGATGAGATGGTAACTGAGACTATTTCTGACATACCCGAGGTTGTAGACTTGACTGTAGCTTCTGAAACATCTCCAACTGATGCTGTCATAGATTACATAATTCCGTCTGTGCCTGAAATAACCGCCGAAACCAATATTCAGTATGCAGAAATAACACTTGAAACGATGGAGCTTACACCTGAGAATGATGACAGGATATTGCCAACTGATGAATCACAAGTCGCAACAGTCACAGATCAGGAATATATTATCGAGACGCATGCGCCCGATGATAGTGAAATGCGGTTGACTGAGGGGATAATTGAGGATACGTATCCTGAAGGTGAACAGGTTTCAACGATATTCATACAAAGGACCCCTGATAAAACAGGAAAAATCAGATCAGATGTTCCTGAAATTGCACTAGACCATGAATTGCAGTCAGAGGAATTGATATTACTACCTACAGATACACCAGAAGGTACAGATGCATCTCTGCCTGATAGAATGACTGAGGTGTCGGAGACTTCCCATAAGCTTGTGGAGAAATCCGTAGAGGACGCACAGATTGCTGACCTCATAACCGTTTCTCAAGGTGAAAGTCACCCAGAGGAGATTACATTCAAAGTTATGGAAGGAAAACAAGAAGCTGAACCAACAGAGATTGTGCTTGAGATTATCAAACCTTCAAGCGAAGAGGCAGATATCACTGAACTTCCAGTGACCATAACAGGAGAAGCATCACTGATACAAACTCATGCCACAGTTTCCAACCTAGATACCCTTGATGAAAGAGAGATTAATTTAGGGGCAGTGGTATATGAAGTTGTAGAACCTCAAGTAGAAGGCATTGAAAGCGTTGGCACTGAAGTAGTTTTGGGAGCAGAAACAACACAAAAAGATACAGAAGAATCATACACTTCTGATCTCAAAATGTCAACCGAAAGTGTAATCCAGATGAGGGAGTTCAAACAAGAAATAGTTGTTACTACAGAGGAACATACTGATGTGGAAGATTCCACACAATGTCTGGTACCTGAGGACCTTCATGAAAGTAAGGGTGAGACAGTAATTGAAATCATGCAACCCTCAACAGAGGTGGCAGAAATTACTGATCTCCCAAAGACTGTGACACCCGAAACTTTCCTGATACAAACCCTTCCAAAAGATTCTGAGATTGTAGAGCCCACGACTGAGGATGTTGTATGTGTGGACAAAGAAAGCATTTCAGTAGAAGAAACACCTCAAACTGAAGGGGTCTCAGACGACTCAATTATCTCTGAGGAGAAAGCTCCTACTAAAACGGAAATCTACAAGGAGGACTCAATACAAGATATTATTAAACAAAGAGAGGATCTTGACAGTTATGACCTTGAAGCGACTGAGAAAACTGAAACATCAGAGACTAGGACTGACTTTGGATTTGAAAACTCTTTTGAATTACAGATTCCTGCTGAAAGTGAAGTTCAGCCAATAGAGACAACACCTGATATTGTGCAACCCTCAGCTGAACAGGCAGAAATCACTGACCTTCCGATGACATTGTCCCCTGAAACATCCCTAATACAGATTGCACAAGATGATAGCAACCTTTCAGACTCTCTTACTTTCGGTGAAACAATTTCTGATATCGAAACTGCTTCTCAAAATAAGACAGAGGAGAAGGAATCAATCCAAGATATGATTGGACCTGCCATGGAATGTATTGAAGGTTCTGACTCTGAAGTGATTGAAACTGCAAGGCCAGCTCAGATTCAAAGTGAGATGGAATCTCCTGAATTTGACGTTCTACCAGAGAGTGACATCAAGCCAACAGAGTTGGTACTTGAGGTTGTGCAACCCTCAGCAAAAGAAGCACAAATTACTGATCTTCCTATAACTTTGGCACCAGCAGATTCCCAAATACAAATCCTTCCGACGCATACTACAGTGTCTGACCTAGATTCATTTGATGGCAAACAGATTGAATTCGGGGAAGTGGTATATGAAATTATAGAACCTACGATGGAAGATATTGAAAGCACAGATACTCTAGGAGTTTTAGTAGCAGAAACACCGCAAATTGGAAGAGATACAGTAGACTCAGGAGAATATCAAATTCTGAAGGAAGACTCAGTAAAGGAGGCAAAGCCAGTGGATGAAAGTCCAGAGCTTGGAACACCCAGTTCTGTGGATATGGAAATCACTGTTATCGAAGGCGCGTTTGTGTCAGAACCAGTTAAAGAAGACACAGGTGAAATCTTGATACAGGCAAGAACAGCTGAAAGTATTGATTTAACTGTGACTGAGGAAACATCTCAGATAAGTGACAAACATTCTGAAATTGACTTTCCATCTGAAGATGATGTGCCAACTGATATGGTATTGGATATTCTGCAACCTTCAGCTGAACAAGTGGAAATCAGCGATCTTCCAATAACATTTGCACCAGAAACCTCACAAATACAGATCTCAAGTCATACTTCGATTCCGGATACAGAACCAAAGGAATTGTTGTTTAAGATAGCAGAGCCCACATCTGAACCTACAGATGAGGAAACCGAAGGTTCTATCAGTGTAATTAAAACTGTAGGAATTACCCAGATCATGTCTGATCAGGAAGATGAAACATCTCAGGTTATCCCTGATATGGAAGTCGAACAAACAGAGATTGTTCCAACTGATACCTCAGTTTCCGAGCTAGACGCCTTTGATGAAAGAGAAGTTGAGTCAGAGGAAGTTGCTTTTGAGATTGTAGAACACACGGAGACTACTTTCATGGCAGAAATGCCAGAAATTGAAGGGGTCAAAGAAGACACACTTAGCTCTGACCTGAAAACTGTTCCTGAAGATGAAATCCAGAAAGATGAAATGGTACAGGAAATAGCTGAACCAATCAGAAAATATAGTGAAATGTCTGGCATTAAGATGACTGAGTATTTCCCTGAGAGTGCAACTGAGCCAACAGAAATGACAGTAGATATTGCACAACCTTCATTGGAACAATCAGAAGTCACTGAGTTTCCAATGATCTTAAAACCAGAAACAGCTGAAGTACACGCTGTGGCTTCTGATGTGGATGTTCTTGAGGAAAGAGAGTTAGAATCAGGGGAAGTGGTATTTGAGATTGTAGAACCCACAGTTGAGGATACTGAAAGCACACCTACTGAAAAAATTTTGCATACAGAATCAGCAGAAATCGAAAAGATGCCAGAATATACACCTAGTTCTGACCTGAAAACTGTTTCTGAAGATGAAGTCCAGAGAGAGGAAATGGTGCAGGAAATAGCTGAACCTTTGAGAGAATATAGTGAAATGTCTGGCATTGAGATGACTGAGTATTTCCCTGAGAGTGCAACTGAGCCAACAGAAATGACAGTAGATATTGCACAACCTTCCTTGGAACAATCAGAAGTCACCGATGTTCCCATGACCTTGACTTCAGAAACATCTGAAATACATGCTGTGGTTTCTGATGTGGATGTTCTTGAAGAAAGAGAGTTAGAATCAGGGGAAGTGGTATTTGAGATTGTAGAACCCACAGTTGAAGATACTGAAAACACACCTACTGAAACAATTTTGCATACAGAATCACCAGAAATCAAAAAGATGCCAGAAGAGGCACCTAGTTCTGACCTGAAAACTGTTTCTGAAGATGAAGTTCAGAGAGATGAAATGATACAGGAAATAGCTGAACCTTTGAGAGATTATAGTGAAATGTCTGGCATTGAGGTGACTGAGTATTTCCCTGAAAGTGCAACTGAGCCAACAAAAACTACTCTTGAGATTGTACAACCTACTTTGGAACAATCAGAAGTCACTGATGTTCCAATGATCTTGACACCAGAAACAGCTGAAGTTCACGCTGTGGCTTCTGATGTGGATGTTCTTGAAGAAAGAGAGTTAGAATCAGGGGAAGTGGTATTTGAGATTGTAGAACCCACAGTTGAGGATACTGAAAGCACACCTACTGAAACAATTTTGCCTACAGAATCAGCAGAAATCAAAAAGATGCCAGAATATACACCTAGTTCCGACCTGAAAACTGTTTCTGAAGATGAAGTCCAGAGAGAGGAAATGGTGCAGGAAATAGCTGAACCTTTGAGAGAATATAGTGAAATGTCTGGCATTGAGATGACTGAGTATTTCCCTGAGAGTGCAACTGAGCCAACAGAAATGACAGTAGATATTGCACAACCTTCATTGGAACAATCAGAAGTCACCGATGTTCCCATGACCTTGACTTCAGAAACATCTGAAATACATGCTGTGGTTTCTGATGTGGATGTTCTTGAAGAAAGAGAGTTAGTATCAGGGGAAGTGGTATTTGAGATTGTAGAACCCACAGTTGAAGATACTGAAAGCACACCCACTGAAACAATTTTGCATACAGAATCACCAGAAATAAAAAAGATGCCAGAAGAGGCACCTAGTTCTGACCTGAAAACTGTTTCTGAAGATGAAGTCCAGAGAGAGGAAATGGTGCAGGAAATAGCTGAACCTTTGAGAGATTATAGTGAAATGTCTGGCATTGAGATGACTGAGTATTTCCCTGAAAGTGCAACTGAGCCAACAGAAACTACTCTTGAGATTGTACAACCTACTTTGGAACAATCAGAAGTCACTGATGTTCCGATGATCTTGATACCAGAAACATCTGAAATACATGGTGTGGTTTCAGATGTGGATGCTCTTGAGGAAAGAGAGTTAGAATCAGGGGAAGTGGTATTTGAGATTGTAGAACCCACAGTTGAGGATACTGAAAGCACACTGACTGAAACAATTTTGCATACAGAATCAGCAGAAATCAAAAGAATGCCGGAAGACACACTAAGCTCTGACCTGAAAGCTGTTCCTGAAGATGAAATCCAGAAAGATGAAATGGTACAAGAAATAGCTGAACCTATCAGAGAATATAGTGAAATGTCCGAGCTGGAGGTGACTGAGTATTTCCCTGAAAGTGCAACTGAGCCAACAGAAATAACAGTAGATATTGCACAACCTTCATTGGAACAATCAGAAATCACTGATGTTCCAATGAATTTGACTCCAGAAACATCTGAAGTACAAGCAGTGGTTTCTGATGTGGATGTTCTTGAGGAAGGAGAGTTTGAATCAGGAGAGGTGGTATTTGAGATTGTAGAACCCACAGTTGAAGATGCACAAAGTACACACACTGAGACTAATTTCATGGCAGAAATGCCAGAAATTGAAGGGGTCAAAGAAGACACTCATAGCTATGACCTAAAAACTGTTTCTGAAGATGAAATCCAGAAAGATGAAATGGTACAGGAAAAAGCTGAACCTATCAGAGAATATAGTGAAATGTCTGAGCTGGAGGTGACTGAGTATTTCCCTGAAAGTGCAACTGAGCCAACAGAAACTACTCTTGAGATTGTACAACCTACTTTGGAACAATCAGACGTCACTGATGTTCCCATGGCCTTGACTTCAGAAACATCTGAAATACATGCAGTGATTTCAGATGTGGATGCTCTTGAGGAAAGAGAGTTAGAATCAGGGGAAGTGGTATTTGAGATTGTAGAACCCACAGTTGACGATACTGAAAGCACACCTACTGAAACAATTTTGCATACAGCATCAGCAGAAATCGAAAAGATGCCAGAATATACACCTAGTTCTGACCTGAAAACTGTTTCTGAAGATGAAGTCCAGAGAGAGGAAATGGTGCAGGAAATAGCTGAACCTTTGAGAGAATATAGTGAAATGTCTGGCATTGAGATGACTGAGTATTTCCCTGAAAGTGCAACTGAGCCAACAGAAATTACTTTTGAGATTGTGCAACCTTCCTTGGAACAATCAGAAGTCACTGATGTTCCAATGCCCTTGAGTTCAGAAACATCTGAAGTACAGGCTATAGTTTCTGATGTGGATGTTCCTGAGAAAGGAGAAATTGAATCAGGAGAGGTGGTATTTGAGATTGTTGAACCCACAGCTGAAGATGCTCTAAGTACACACAGTGAGACCACTTTCATGGCAGAAATGCCAGAAATTGAAGGGGTAAGAGAAGACACTCATAGCTCTGACCTAAACACTGTATCTGCAGAGCAAATCCAGAGAGATGAAATGGTACAAGAAAAAGCTGAACCTATCAGAGAATATAGTGAAATGTCTGAGCTTGAGGTGACTGAGTATTTCCCTGAAAGTGAAACTGAGCCAACAGAAACTACTGTTGAGATTATACAACCTACTTTGGAACAATCAGAAGTCTCCGATGTTCCCATGACCTTGACTTCAGAAACATCTGAAATACACGCTGTGGTTTCTGAAGATGCTCAAAGTACACCTACTGAAGGCATATATACCATTGATGAACAAGAGATATTATCAGGGGAAGTGGTACTTGAGATTGTAGAACCCACAGTTGAAGACATTGAAACTATAGAAGGTGAAGGTATTTTTGTGGCACAACTATCACATATAAAACCAGACACTAACAATAAACAGGTTTCTGACATTGAGCCTGTATCCGAAAGTGAAAAACAATCTGTGAAAACAATTCAGGTCATTGTTGAACCTGAAGGTAAGAGTGTTATGGAAGATGGGAAGCCTAAACAAGAAGCTTCCCCTGATAGCACAATTGAGTCTGCAGAGGTGGTATGTGAGATAAAGCAACCCACATCTGAACCGACAGAAAATGAGCTTTTGACAGAGGAGCCACAGGATAAATTCGCACAATCAGTAATAGAAGTTCCTTTATTAAGCACTGACCATGTCGACGGCCAGATCCATTCCCCAGAGAGAGAACTAGCAATTATGGAACTAGCTGTTGAACAGCATCATATAAGTGACATTGAAATGACCTTGGGAGTTGCAGAACCTCAGACGCAGGAAACTATGGAGGGCAGACAGGCCACTGATGGACAGAGACCAGCTCCAGAAAGTGCGCTACTGCCCGAGGGAGCTATAAAAACCATTGAGGAACCTTTGATAGAACAAACTTCAGGCACAGATGTTGAGGAATTATTGACAGCAGAAGTTTTTCAACTTGAGATGGTCATGGACAGTACAGATAGTTCGGTATTGACTGTCCTACCTGAAACTGAAATAAAGTCAGCAGAATTGACCCCTGGGCTTTTGCAGCAGGATCAAATAGAGTCTGTTGATGATGACATTATCCTGACATCAGACACATCTCAGCTTGGGTATTCTCCTGAAAGTGAAATGCCATCAGAAGACATGGCTGATATACAAAAAGCTCCTCTCGAGGAGGGAATCCTACCGACAGAAGAGGTATGTAAACCTGGACAAAGGTTTGGAGAAGTTGCTGTTCAGCAATCAGCCCGTGAAGCTGAAAGTATGATCCCTGTAGAGGACAAGGTCTGTGAAGATTTACAGTCCGCATCTGAAGAGACTTCGGTTACCATGGTGACGGGCATGGCTGATTCCCAAGTGGAAGGTGCTTTACAACAAACTACTAGGGATGCCACAGACCTCCTAGTGGTAAAGTCCCCTTTATACAGTAGCTTTGTAGGCTTAGTTAGAGGGGTGATAACCATATAGTCACTGATGTAAATAAGTAAGCTGTACATACTCTACTATACAGATACATCGAGTTGAATGATATGTAAAATACGTCAAGTGTTTTTGGACAAAATGCTGCATGGTGAAATCCATTTGTATTTAAGGCTATGAACACTTGGTAAAACAATGCTGAATATAAATAGCGCTGTATATAAGAATTAGATAAGTAGGGTGCATGGATTTGCAAAAAGCTTTGCTACCAATGTCCTGTCGAGCATGTCCCTTATACCTCATACCAATTCCAGGCTTCATCCACGGATTCAGACCAAGAGAGCCTTGAGCTACAATCTTCCCATATGCCTGAAACCCCTGAAACAGAGCTTGTCCTTGAGGACACGCAGCCTGACGACCTTGATGCTGCCACCATGAGTGAACGCCTAATCCCCGCTGATGAGGTTGACCTTACAGCTGTGACCCCTAAACCTGAAGATACCGATTCAGCTTTGGTTATCGACCTGGCTGCTTCCATAGTAGAGGAAGCCATTTCCACAGCTACCAAGACTTTCGCTGATTCTCAAATGGTAATGTTTTAGTCAAGGAATAAGTCATTCTAAGCCCTATTCAAAATGCTGTTGAAATCGATTTTTTAAAGATTGGTTTAAACCTAAGTGGTCCTCATGCATATTTTCCACAGTTTAGGATACTAGAACTTATTGTAGTTCTATGTGTTGTTTAAAACCGCTTTAGCAGCAATTTAGCAATATATATGATAAAACATCAATAAATTAGTCTGAATAGAAGTCCTTCATAGATGTTTAATGGTAAGGTTTATAGTAACATTTTCCCAAAGAACTACCAATATTGTGGTTTAAGGATTATCGCCATTAATTATAAAATGTTGTAGAAACATATGAATAACATTGATCAGAATTGCTGGTGCTGGCCATGACCTCTCCTGAGTTACGCATGAACCTATCCCGGATTACAGGTCCCAACTGATGAAACCCCGGAAGAACCCACTGACCTTGAAGTGACATTGCCTCTGTCCGAGGAGAAAGAACCCGAAACCCTAAGTGCTGACCTTCAGATTGCCCCTGAGAGTGAAAGTGAAATCCCCACTGAAGAAATGCCCCTCGAACTTGTACAGCCTACCTCAGAAGATACTTCTGTTTCCTTGGTGATGGGTTTGCCTGATTCTGAGGTTGAAGAAACTAAACAAGAAGAGCCTGAAGAGGCCCCAGACTCAAAACTGGTAAAGGTCTTACAACATCTGGGCTATCTTCAATAACATTAATATTCTGTTATGTTGGTTCTACCTATAAGTTAATGAGAAACGTTTGTCATGTTCGATGCCATGCCAAAAATGTTGTTTATTATAAAGAATTAAACAAAAGTAAATGAGTAGGAGATACATTGACACGAAGGCATGCTCTCCAGCTGAATTCATCACAACTCTGTCACAGTAATAGAATATACTTGTAGATCAGTATATAAAATATAAGGATATAGCTGAGACTTAAGTAATGCTTTTCTAGGCTAGTAGCAATATACAAAGAGCCCTCTATTTCGTCATAAATGTGCTAGTAGTTTACGTCTCTCAGAGCTTTTGGTGATACCATAGAGTCCCTGTTTGGTCACACTGTCCTCACTCACCCTCGTCTCTCTCCCCGTGTTCAGGTTGAGGTGACCACGTCCGGTGGTCAGGCGCCTCAGTTCGTGCGCGAGCTGGAGTCGGTGACCGTGCAGATCGGAGAGACGATCCGCCTCGTCTGTCAAGTGGCCAGCGATCAGGAGGTGATCGTTACCTGGTTCAAACAGAGTGCTGAGATCTTCGGAGATCGATATATGTGAGTTATTATAGCTGCATTTCTACCAACCCCCGTTTTCTATCCCACAATTCTGGATATAATACTCCATCCTGAACATTTTACATATTCAAAGGTTTTTACTTGCCTCGGAAAGGTAAGCAGTGATCATAAATGAAGTTGAAATAAGTTGAAAATAGAAATATTTCCAGGGGGTTTGAGGCTTTCCTTAATAGGGAATTTATTATATCAGAACGAAGTGTAGAAGGAAATAACCATTGTACTTGATAGCTTCATCAGTGCAAAAGACGTATGTGCCTCGGCTAGGTGCACCATGGCTTTAGATTTAGTTCTATATCATTTACGTTCCGATTCGAAATGACAGGTTCCTCTTGGGCCATCCTTTCTGTGTTCTTTCAATCACAGATACCATATGCTAAAGTTGTTAAACCTTCTTGATCTCATGATTGATTTGAAATGTCATTTGAATTGTATGTGTGTAGTGCATTCTTTAAGAATGAGACTGTATCTTACTATTTGAAATTCTATATTATTAAAGAAAGGTATATCAGTACTATTACAGCCTTATACTATTGTCATTGTCTTTAATCATCGCAGTAGTGGCTCTGCTATAAATGTCAGCCACATACAATTACATTTATATGATTGTATTCAAATCATGACTCTATACGAAAGAAATTTATTAAGATATTTAAAACTTACTGTCTTCCCAAACAAGATGATAGTGATCTAATAGACAGTTTATATACTACATATCGATAGGTAGGAGTAACAGCATTCTTTACCTACCAGGTTAATAATCTACCTTGTCTAATTCACATTCACAGCACGAGTCAGACAGAGGACTTGACCTTCAGCTTAGAGATCCCCTACTCAGTTGTAGAAGACTCAGCTGAGTTCACAGTCGTGGTCGCCAATGACTACGGAAGCACCTCATCATCCGCCGATGTCACGGTGGAGTTCCAACTTCCAACCTTCACCGAACCTCTCAAGGACACGCCAGTGGTGATCAACCAAGACGTGACCTTGGAGTGTCAAGTGGCAGGCCAGCCAGAACCAGACACACAATGGTTGGTGTCGGGGATGTTGCTAGGCCAGTCTGACAAGTACCAACAAGGTCGAGAAAAAAGCACAGCCTCACTGACCATCACCAGTGTGACTCTAGACGACACAGAGATGCCGTACTCGTGTCGGGCCACCAACCCCGCCGGCCAAGCAGTGACCACGGCCAATCTCCTCCCGCAAGGTTTGTTGGATTTTGTTTCTCGCCTGGTTTGTCTCAGCCTCTGCATGGCGGCTCAGATGAGACTACTGGCCGCTAAGGACAAATCCCGCCCCCTACACACCCTACTACTGCTGGGAACAAAGAGTGGTACTGCTAGATAAAACCCAGGTTTAGTTAAGGGTTCTCCCTATTGTCAACTGCATGCCTGCTACAATCTGGCCCCTCTTTTATAATCTAGTAATGATTGAAATGTGACCTACAATAAATCTGCTTGATTAAGTCTAGTTCCCACTGAATGTACCTGTAGCTAAAATTGCCCTGATTGCTACTGTATTATTCCCTGTAAGGCATGAAAATCGTCTGTTCTTCTGTAAGATGGAACAACATAACCCAATGTAAACCTGGTTCTCCACCAGTGTTATCTACTAAGACATTACTCATCTAGACCTCTATGGAAGCGTATATGTATGTGAATTGTAAGCAAAAGTATTATTTTTTGTCGGATGAGTTTAAGCAGCATGTTATTGCGAAGCTATGTATGTATAAGGAGTAATTTGAGATAGGCTGACAAGTATATATGTACATAATTTTTCCTGTAAGAAGATTTTTTACGATTGAGATTCTGTAATCCCGTCTGCACGCATTTCCTGCATGGAGAGTTTAACAGCATGGAGACTGATCTGCTAGCATGCTGTGAGAAATCCACACTTGAAGGAAGGACCAGATGACTAGGTGCCAAATAAGGAAAGTGTGTCATGATATTTTGGCATAAAATCATAATATCACCCGCCAAACCAACTCTCCCACGTAAGAACATGCCTTTCCCTGTGCCCACCCCTTGCTCATATACCCTGTGTTGTTCCTGTGTTAAACCGTTCAATACATGACTACCAACATATTTCAAACTGCTGAAGTAGTATTATGCATCAGAACCGTATGCATTTCATATTCACCTTGTATATTCATTGTAACATGAAGTAATGTTGAGACATAGTATAATCGACACATATGGTTGGTTTAGTTACTATCAAATACTAATATATATAGAGCACAGCGCGTGGGTCAACCTTCACTGCCCATGCTGACCACCAAACGTAACGTATAGCTGCCACCCAACCTTGCTGCCCTCTCTGACCTTTACTAGACGCCCTCAGAACGTAGTGAGTAAAAGCCTGGGGCTGTGTGTGTTATCTGGTTGCAGGTACTCTCATCGATGACGATAATGTTCCCCCTGTCAAAGCCCAGCTCTTGGCTTTAGCTTTCCCTGCCGCGGTTAGCACGCTGCTTATTAATTCACTGGCGTCATCCAACTGCCTGTCCTTCTTCATCCTAGCCGTCCTCCTCATCATGTTGGTCATCTTGGTATTGATGTTTCTGCTGCATGTACGCCGCCTATAGGCTGTGTACGTGAGCGGTTAACGCTACGCGGCGCTACAGTCGAAAGGCCTGAATTAGATGTACCCAAGCAGTCGTAATGCAGGCATGCTACTGTGAAATAGCCAAGGATTTAATGTGTTAGATATGGTGATAGGTTGGTACACTTGACCGTGTTACTGTACTAGAGCTATCATTATCCACTTAGACCGGATGTTAGGCATGTCCGTATCCTGAAAAGTGAATTGAGTAGACATCTGGTGTTAATTAGCTATAGCACATCATCGGGCTTCTTCATTAGACATTCCTTATTGAGTGTGGTCGGACTATTAGTATTTCGCCACGCAGAGACCACCTTTAGCCGTCCCATCTTATACTTCTGACGTGAAGATCACGTTATAGAACATGGCAGCATTACGTATGGATGTTTGACTTCTGGTGAGCCATTTGTGTTTGTACAATATATTTTTGTCGGGGGATGTTTACATCCACGGCTGTGGAGTAGCTCATAGTCGGACAGGTTAGAAGTCATGGCAGTAGATGGGAAAACTAATTACTCATAGAGTTTAGATTATCAGGTGCTAATTGAGTAAATACCGGTTACTGGGATTAATAATATGTCAGTTAGCCAGGTGAAAAGAGCTGATGTCAAACTAAATGACGAATTTCTGCAGAGAAATGATAACCAGTGTGAGATTAGGTGGGGATATTAACCATAGCTGATAGACGAGTATACTGCTAAGTTCGAAACTCGATGTGGTTTCCCTAGGGTTTATGTTACTACGTTTGTATATTACCTAAACATGAATGGAATCGAGCCTGGAAAGATATGTTTACGGAATACAGGTGCAGATCAGAGATTAGAAGGTAACGCTGTATTCTTCATAACCACTGACTGTTAACGTTCAGGATAAATTTCAAATGTATCATATATTTGTAACCAGGTAACGGACAAATAACACTAATGTTGTAATTCATAATGCTCATCATACTTGTGTATATGAAGGTAGCTTCTGCATTAAGTATTAGAGGGAACTAGGTATGGTATAACACTTAACGCCTAACGCCACCAGAGACGTGTACTTGCCTCCAGACTCTGAATATTGCGGTGTATTTTCAGTTCATATGCATTATCTATGTAACCCCGGAAGCATGTTTAATTTCATTTGTTCATTCTTTCTTAAAAATCCATTGTTTACCTGCTACTATCGCATGAACATGTCGTAGTTTTGTGTTGAATTTTTGTTTAGATGTTAATACATCCTTAACTTTAAGTTTTTTCATGTCATCAGATTACTGCTACATACATGAACCTGATTCCCATTGTGTTGCCATGGTGACATGGTCCTCTGAACAGTCTGACTTGACCAGCATGGTGTCTGACCCTCTATCCAAGCCCGCCCTGTTAACCTGTTCATGCCCTGTTACCACTGTTACTGTCAGCAATAAACGTTAATGTTATTCATAGAATAAGGACTTTGCTTGTTGGACTTTTTTTGTTGGTTTCCTCTTTGCATGCTGCAACCAGCCCGCGCCAATGCTTGAAGTTCTCTATTTGTGTTCCTCATGGTTTTGTTTCTTAAATGTTTGCAATTTTGGCATGAAATGCGAAGCCCAAAAGGCAGTCAAGTATGTGTCACTGGTGACTCTCTATAATAACGCTAAAATCTTACATTCACAGTCGAAGCCTTGTTAACTCTAACATTGAATAAATACAGTTAGCGATAACAAGGCTTTATCTTCTGATACTCATGATCATGTAACGCTAGTACATTGACCTTAATCTATGACCCTTACTCTAGTAATAGTATACTCTAGTTATAATCAAGTTATCATTCCTAGTTCAATAATTAGTAGCTATGGAAGTGTCGACGTTAAGGCTAAGATAATGCATAAGACTCATGATGTAAGAAAGCCTCTGTATTCCAAAATTGGAAATTGAATGAAATGTTATATTTGATTGACGGAAATGTATTTATATAGCTATATACCATGGAAGAATATTTGTTTCAAAATGACCATTCAGAGACCTATTCCGGGATATTTCCTAGCAAAAGAAATGCAGTAACTTGTTTACTCCAAGCAGCTACTTTATTTGCAGAACATTTAGTCAGTCAGCTTGATATGATCGCTCGTCAAACCAAGACTAGAAATACTATGATTCTGATAGACATCAGGAGGAAAGAATGACATATTGAGGAAAAATTCAGATGATCTTTTAAATTCAAATTAGAAAATTATTATGACAATCAGAATGTTAAGAATACTCTGTTCAGTGAATGAATTAATCGATATGTGACCAGAAAAGAAACTTCGACTTTAAATAGTGATGAAAATCTACTTTTAGCATTACAGATTTTGCTTGATGCTGATTACACCTTCCCAAGGCGTTTCATGAGTATCAGAAAAGGACATTATTTTATTTATATAACGGATTATGGGTTTATGCCAAAATGATTTAAGACAACTGACGTTAATACCAAATAATTCGTCTGGCGCTAAATTCTCTAGCTTTCTTTCCTATGCTTAAACATAATAAGGAATGGGAAGTAATATTTCGATAGTGCTCGCAAATATTAAATATTGAAAATCTAGCCATTTATAATACGTAACGTCATGGGTATGCTGCATACATTAAAGCCATATTTCACAATTCACGGTGATGCCAGGTGATTTGTAAATATTTGCAACTATTTTGTTCTTAACGATTTATTCTAATGCCAGATCAGTAAAATATATCAATTAGTGCAGTTTTTCCTTACCAATATCTGAAACATAAACAGACATATTTATATTTGCTTAACTCACAAAAGGAATATACTGGAGAAAAGTATTTTGTTCGAGTCACTCAAAATCGAACATGTTGACATCTATTTATGATTTATAAAGAATAGCATTGTATTATTATAATACTGATTTCTAGATCGTAAACTATCAAAGTGACTCACTTTTGAAATTTTACATGTGTCCTAAAATACTTTGAGATCATCATAGACAACTTCTAGGAAGATAACATAATTCTTACATTTCACGGTGAGTTGTAGAATATGGCTTTAATATTACTGAACCTAATTGAAAATCATTCCAGAATCATCAACAACTAAATGATATGTTGAACTATGTTCCTGGATGAGTATAGGGACCACTTAGAGTCAGGGTTTCTCTTAAGTAAAGTCGCGAGTCAAGATGGTTAACTCTGAGCAGTAAGGTTGGGATTATAAACTCATTCTTTAACATTGTTCGGTTTATACTTTATTTGATTATCAATTATCTGGGACAACGTATTCAATAATAAACAGTGGTTACAACATTGCAGAAAGGAAGTAGATTTGTCAAATGTACATCATTTTTTGTATCTTTTTAAACAGTATTTTTAATGAAAGATTAATTTTACAAAAGCATAAATCCTAGATGTTTTGGAACCTCCATCTTTGCTATTAATACGGATTTTATAAATTTTCCTATAATTCTGGATTGTGCAGTTCAGGTCTTCCATCAGGGTCATTTATTGGTATACAATACCTTAAAATGTAGCTTAAGTAATTTAGGTTTTATAATCTCAACCTTTGCTGCATGGGGTAACCTGTGCACATGTATTCACGGGAAGAGCTTTCTCGTTTGAAAGATGTGAATAAAATTTAAAAAAAAAAAAAAAATGTCTGTTGGTTGGTGAGAGCGCCATGGTGTATCACCAACGCGTACATAGGTTCACACTGCTCTCTGCTTGTTAATACCAGCAATGTGGGTCACTGGAGGGCTGGCTCATGCTGCAGTGGGGATAAATATAGAGCAGCCTCCAGGCGCTTACCGTAATGTGATACGTCAGGGCGGCTCCCAGGAGCAAACAGCAACAGGCCGTGCACTGCCACCCCTGGAGGCAGCCACCGACGTCGTCTGGGCCGTCAGAGGGAGAGAGACCACCACCGGGCTCATGGAGGTTACAGAGACACCGCTAAACATAAACTACATACATATACCACCTTCCAGGCATAAATAACATGATATCTCTAATACACCTCCATAAGTCTATGATTCTAAGTTTTTACCGATCTTCTGAAACAATTATTAAATAATTGGGTATGTAGTAGTCCCAAATCTTTAATGACAGGATTTAAATTTTGATTTCACACCCTGTTTTAACTAAAATAGGTTCGGGCATTCTCTAGGATCTAGATAAAAATTATCAAACACCTATGGCTGAACATCTACGAAATACCATCCACTACTAGGGTGTTTCATAAATGATGTTGGTGATCACTGAGACAAGTACATAAAATGACCCATATTCTCATGTTTTTAGGTATATAATAAAACGTAGTGAGCAAACCCGTAGCAATTTCATTATCGACCTTTTGTCCCATAAAAGACGTATTTATGGGACAAAAGACCTCGAACGGCAATCGCTAGGGGCTAACCAACTACGTTTTCTCTTATTACCATGTGGCAATGCATTGGTCCTTTGCTCTAATAATTAATTAAATCAAATACAGTCATATTTGAGACAGCATTTGACAGTTGCAGTTTAGGTTTCTATGGTGAAAAAATATCGTTATTAAACTATGCAATTAAATTAGAATTATTGATGATATTAAGATAAGAAATTTGGTCATATTTACCTGAATATAATTTAACGATCTGAATAGATAGATGGGGATTAGATATATAGAGAATACATGTGTCTAATTTGATTAATGAAAGAAAAAGAATATGCCGATGGTTGTGGGTAGAGTATGTAGGGTAGTGGGTTGTCAAGGTGGAATACTAGTAGTTCGGGGATAATGTGCGGGCGCTATTTACAATCAGTATTGATTACGCTCAAACACTCAAAACAACATGCGTGGCCGCATTCCCCAATGGAAACCGTTCTCGAATATGTTATAAAGAACGGACTTAAATCTAATGCTGGCCAGTATTCAGGGACTGTTTCCTCATTTTTACAGCAGCCGTGCTATTTACCAAGGGAAGAAGTGTAATTTAAACTAGCCCTGTAGGAAACGTTTATCTAATTAAGATGTGAGATTACTTCCAAACAATTCGATATATATTTATGAATATTGAACCAATAAATATACCATCAATTACATACTACAAATACCTACAGTGCTAGTGTTAAGGGTCTACATCAATACCAATTGTTATCAGAGTAGGTAGAAGGGAGGCAGGTTTAAAGTGGCTGCGATTCATTTAGACGGGAGGTAGGCAATATGAATGTGGGAGAAAATGAAATATACAGGAGGAAGGCAGCTTGAATCTGGCAGCAATTGAAGTAGACGGGAGGAAAGCAGCTTGAATCTGGCAGCAGTTAGAATAGCCAGAGGAAGGCAGCTTGAATCTGGTGGTAATTGTAGTAGATGGGAGGAAGGCAGCTTGAATGTTATAGAAATTGAAGAAGATTGGAGGAAGGCAGCTTGAATCTGGGGGCAATTGAAGTAGATGGGAGGAAGGCAACTTGAATGATATAGAAATTGAAGAAGATTGGAGGAAGGCAGCTTGAATCTGGTGGTAATTGCAGTAGATGGGAGGAAGGCAGCTTGAATCTGGTGGTAATTGCAGTAGATGGGACGAAGGCAACTTGAATGTTATAGAAATTGAAGAAGATTGGAGGAAGGCAGCTTGAATCCGGTGGTAATTGAAGTAGATGGGAGGAAGGCAACTTGAATATTATAGAAATTGAAGAAGATTGGAGGAAGGCAGCTTGAATCTGGTGGTAATTGCAGTAGATGGGAGGAAGGCAGCTTGAATCTGGTGGTAATTGCAGTAGATGGGACGAAGGCAACTTGAATGTTATAGAAATTGAAGAAGATTGGAGGAAGGCAGCTTGAATCCGGTGGTAATTGAAGTAGATGGGAGGAAGGCAACTTGAATATTATAGAAATTGAAGAAGAGGGGAGGAAGGCAGCTTGAATCTGGTGGCAGTTTAAGTCGACGAGAGGAAAGCAGCTTAAATTTAACAGCAAATAAAGTAGACGGGAGAAAGGCAGCTTCAATCTAGCAGCAATTAACGTTGGTGGGAGAGAGACAGCTTGGGTATGATGGCAAATAAAGTACACGGGAGGAAGACAGCTTGAATGTGGTACCAGTTAAGGTCAAGGTGGGGCAGCTTGGTTCAGAAGTTGCAGCCGCCTGTGAACATCAGGGTACTGGTTCGAGGCTCAGTGCTGCCATTGAGTTTCTCCTTTTTGCGCGTCCTCCGCACCTCATGTACGCTTTTTATTATCCATCGTATACAAAGACTCCGTTGAAAATGTATAGGGATTCAGTAAACCACGACCCATTGTATAACACCTTTCAGATACCATAACTGTGGTATACGGATTCAAACCTGTGGTATACGGCCTCAAAACCATGGTATACGGGGAAAATAGCCCCTTTGTGCTGTAGAGCAAAGAAATAGTCCCTGTTGTTATACCCGTTTATATGGTAATTAATGGGTTTAATTTATACGAAAAGATGGATAATAAATACAACAAACGATGGTTATGTGGACAGGCGGCTCTGTAAACCACTCGAGGTTGACGTCGTAATACACTCGCTAGCGCTCGTGTATTACTACGCGTCAACCACTCGTGGTTTACGGCCGCCTGTCCACAAAACCATCGATTATTGTCTATATAACCCATTAAGGGTTACCACCCTCAAATCAACCTCAACAGTCTTCATGTTAAATTGATTTGATAGGAAACCGATAGAAATGGCAGTTATGTAATGCATCAAAAACTACCCATTTCCCATTAATGCCCTATTCAACTGGTCAAGAATATCAATTCTGACTACAAATGTATGCAAAAATGGGATCCATCCAAACTGGAAATGTTATGGTCATTTCAGTGGCGCCCCGTATTCTGCGAGGTCCTGAGCTCGTGAGCGTCATGCAACATGAGACGATCGACATGACGTGCACATACGAGGGCTCCCCTCAGCCCACACCCACCTGGTCCACTCCAGAGGCGCCCATCACACCACAGGGCCGCTACACGTCCGAGATGACCATGGAAACAGTCACACTGACCATTAATGACGCCACCAAGACGGATGAGACGTCATACACGCTGACGCTGGAGAATCCTGCCGGCTCTGACAGCTACACCATCTATGTCAACGTCACAGGTATGCGTCGTCATGATTATATCTCTACGGTATAATATACAGGGAAACCCACCCTGGGGGTTAAATGGATATATAAGGAAGTATTCAATGTACTCTAATATGAAAATGTCATTATTCACTTCAGAATTCACGGGCTTGTATATATCAGAAATACTTATAAAGGGACATCTATTAGGTACGATAGGCAGGATTAGATGATACGGGACCAATGGTACAGCAGGTTGCCTGATATCAATTAAAAATATACTTTCTGCTTGACCATACCATCGTATGCATATATATCTTTGTAAGTGATTTATGGGCTTCTCATGTGCTGTATGTGTAGTAATTTGATCATGGTGTGGCAGTATCATAAAGCTAATTGTTTTGGGTAAATATTAATCACAAAAGAACAGTTCTAGTTATAAGAACATATGTAAAACAAGTATCCTAAATGTACCCTGTTTTATTTACCCAATAGTTCCCATCGAGGAGGAACCAGCACCCGTAGAGGAAACGTTCACTTTGGAGGAACCAGCAGTCGCTGAAATAGCTCCTGTAGAAGAAGTTCCTGTAGAAGAGGTTCCTGTAGAAGAAGCTCCAGTCGAGGAAGCTCCTCCTGTGGAGGAGGTACCAATGCAGCCAACTGGAGAAGCACCAGAATTTGTCATCAAGCCAAAGACCTGCAAGGTTACTCAAGGTCAAGTGGCCACACTAAGCTGCCAGGTGATCGGGGACCCAACCCCAGATGTCACCTGGTACTATAAAGGAGAAGAGGTTAAGTCTGAAGGTCGTTACTCTGTAACCTTCAAATATGACCTTCATCACTTGGAGATCAACCAGGTCACCGTGACTGATGCTGGTGACTATGAGGTCGTAGCCAGGAATCCATTCGGTGAAATCCGTAGTTCTGCAACTCTAGATGTGGAGAAGAAGAAAACTGCAGGACCTGAATTTGTTGAGGTTTACGAGACATTGGTGAGTAACCATATCCATAAACATATCGATCATTCCGAGGATACTAGAGGATGTAGATTATATTTTTATCTTTGCAGATTTCTTGAAACGATTGAATATTGTTCTATTCATGGAGGCATAGTTTAGAAATGATCGCTTCTATTCACTATCTTATGAAATACATTTTCCCTCTTCCAAATGCGAGAATTACAATGTATATTGTTACAAACAGAAACGAGACAGATTTTGATTTATTTTGCCGTAGTTTGGAACTACAAGAATCAAAACAAGATCTATGAATTTCATATCCATTTTATGATTCATATCACCGAGGGTATGATTGTTGACCACCTGCAATCTAGCAAGTGTTAACCAATTCAAGAAACAAGACATGAGCGGACACATACAACTGCAGAATATTCATGAATAAATTTGACGTTATTGTAACAATAAAAAATCATATGTCCTTGAGAGCCACCACAAGGATGTCACTGTTAGCAGTCGTCAAGCTGATTCAGTTTACTAGCTTCCAATTGTTGTTGCCTTCCTTTGGATGTTTTCTTTTGGGATAACGTGACATTGATATGCTATTACATGTAACATTACAGATTATCGAGGAAAAGAAGACCCTTACACTGAAGGCTAAAGTGGTCGGCAAACCATCGCCTGATGTGAAGTGGTTCCGTGATAGCACTGAACTGAAGCCAACCTTCAAAAACAAGATAACGCACACTGGAGATGACTGTTCGCTGACTATTGCTGGCGTCACTAAGACAATGACTGGTCTCTACAGAGCTGTTGCTACCAACCAGTTTGGCACAGCAGAGCATTCTGCACAAATCACTGTGTGCGAGAAGATGATTCCAGCCAAGTTCACGCTGAAACCAATGAAGAAAGAGGTGAAGGAAGGCCAGCCTATTAAGCTGGTCAGCAAAGCCAAGGGCACCCCGAAACCAGAGATAACTGCCTTCAAAAACGATGAGCCATTGAGCTTTGATGCTCACATCAAGCTTGATTTCAGAGATGTTATGGGTGAGGTGCATGCGGTTCTCAGCATTGATAACTGCACCACAGATGACACAGCCACCTACAAGTTTGTAGCAAAGAACCCGGCTGGAGAGGACACATGCTCTGCGGTGGTCAACGTCAAAGGCACACCAAAAGAGACTACACCCGAAAAGAAGAAGTCTCCTGAGAAGGAGCCTGTGGTTGAAGAAGTTGCTCCTGTTGAGGAGAAACCAGCAGAGAAGCCAAAAGAAAAAACACCAGAGAAAAAGGCAATTTCTCCCGTTGAGGAGGCAGTGCCTGAAGAGACCAAGCCAGCCGAGGTAAAGAAACCTGAGGCTAAGAAACCAAAGGAAAAGACACCAGAGAAAAAGGCAGTTGCACCTGTTGAGGAGGTTGCACCTGAGGAGACCAAGCCAGAGGTAAAGAAGCCTGAGGCCAAGAAACCAAAGGAAAAGACACCAGAGAAAAAGGAAGTTGCCCCCGTTGAGAAGGTTGCGCCTGAAGAGACTAAACCTGCGGAGGTAAAGAAACCGGAGAAGCCAAAGGAGAAAACTCCAGAAAAGAAAGCACCTGCTGAAGCAGTGGCTGCTGTCGAACCAGTTGCTCCCGCTGAAGCTAAGATGGCTGAAGTGAAACCAACTGAAAAACCCAAGCAAAAATCTCCAGAAAAGAAGACACCTGAGGAGGCCGTAGCCGTAGCAGCTATTGCGCCTGTGGAAGCCAAACCGGTTGAAGCGGTACCAGAAGAGAAGCCAAAGGAAAAGACTCCAGAGAAGAAGGAGGAGCCATCAACTCTACAGTTTGTTGAAGTTTATGAATCTGTGGTATGTCCGTCTTTTGATTCAAGAATGTTCAGTTTATCAACACTATACTAATTTTAGATACGTAATTTTTGTAAAGTCTACAATGTTAAGTATAGTTGTCAGACTTCATATCTTATGCAGCCAAGTTGGACTATTAGAACATTTTTGCGATTCTCATCGTTAATCACTTTGATGTAAAAGCAATTGAGAAATCCATTCGTTGTCAAGAATCGGTATTACTTTGTATCTTGAGGATAGATTAGTTGTGGAAATGAATGAGTATGTAATATGATACAATGAAGAATGCTGTTTCAGAGGCTGTGTTAACTGCTGTTGTCTTACAGTATCTATTAACGTAATTGGTATACAAAATCCTAATTGATTTTTTTCCAGACAATTGAGGTACAGAAGACCCTGATCCTTAAGGTCAAGGTAACTGGTAATCCAGCCCCACAGCTGAAGTGGTTCCGTGATACTACAGAGCTGAGACCCACCTTCAAGAACAAGATTGCGCACTCCGGTGACGACTGGTCACTTACCATAGCAGGCGTCACAAAGGTGATGACTGGTGTTTACAAGGTTGTGGCCTCCAACAAATCTGGTGAGATCGAGCACACGGCCCAAGTCACTGTATGTGATAAGATGATACCGGCAAAGTTCACATTGAAACCAATGAACAAAGACTTCAAATCGGACCAGTCCATCAAGGTGGTTTGCCAGGCGAAGGGTACTCCAAAACCTGAAATTACTGCCTTGAAGAATGACGAGCCGGTTACCCTGGACAATCGTACCAGGATGGACTTCAGAGATATTCGTGGCGAAGTCCATGCAACTTTCACCATTGATGATTGTATTCCGGAGGATTCAGCCACCTACACCTTTGTGGCTAAGAATCCAGCTGGTCAGGACAAGTGTGCTGCGAAGATCAATGTGACCGGTGTACCAACAAAGAAACCAGAAAAGAAGAAGACCCCAGAGAAAGAGCCTGAGGTAGTTATGCCTGCTGAGGAAATGCCCGTCCTCAAGAAACGAGAGCCAAAGCCGAAGAGCAAATCACCCGAGAAACCCAAAGAGGCATCTCCAGAGAAAAAGGAAGAACCAGCCAAGAAACCTGGTGCACTTGAGTTTATCGAGGTTTATGAGGATATTGTAAGTATTTCATTTAAGATCATTACCTTTGAGATATCCGAATAGTTCCATGTTTGAGAATTTAAGAAATATTGCAGAACTACAAGAAATATTGCAGAATTTCAGCATTCGATATCTTGTGGAAATCTTCCATATTCTGACCAATAAAAAGAATAATGAATGTAATTTGGTAATATTTCATTTGTAAACCAAGTTTAGGGTAGCTAGTATATATACCGAAACAAAAGCTAAGTGTAATGGAGTACAATTGATAACGTTTTCTTCCCTCATATCACAAAGAGATGATATCCTCTTCACACTGTAAATCAATTACATATTGTTTCAGACTCTCATCGAGAAGAGCAAGCTCGAACTGAAGGTCAAATTCAAGGGTAAACCGCTTCCTAGGATTACCTGGTATTGGTAAGTAGAACGTTCTTAATGAGTTATAGTAAAGCCCTTACGTATTCTTCTACGTAGATCTCAACACTAGAAAGTGAAGCAACAAATTCAATATAAAAGAAAAGGATACGATTTAGGGGCCTTGCTTTGAATTCATATTTAAATAAAGGTGTTATAAGGGAAAGTGGCTAAGACGCAGTAGCAATAGATCATTAGAATGTAAATCTTCAAGTTTTGATTTTGTCTATGAACAACTATTTTCCTATCATACCCATTGATTGGTCCATCTTACTCATCCATTACCTTGACGGTTGCTATGATATGAAAAATACGGCCAAACCTACGAGATACTTCCTGAAATATATGACATGTTACAACAATAAATGTGCATTAAAGGTATTTATAAAATGTAATGTCTTTTCTTTCTACAGCAATAAGAAGGAGATAGTTTCCACGTTAAAGACCAAAGTAAACACCCGTGGTGACACAAGCATACTGACCATCCCGCAAGTGACAACACTCCAACAGGGCACATACCGCTGTGTGGCCAAGAATAACTCCGGACAGGTTGAGCACACAGCTGTCATCACAGTCACAGGTATCGTGAACAGATCCATTTGAACAACCATTCCCTTCAAGCTAGAACCTTAGTCATACGAACAGGTGGTACTATCCTGGGAGTACGACTGAAGGTATTTGTGTAGTTACAGCAGCACCCTAGTGTTACATCTTCTCATGAGCTCCAACTTTATAATGGGATTTGAGCAATGCCCAGAAATTACTTGGAGTTGTTGCTCAGTTCCTTTATAAAGCTTATGCCTACCTGCCTTTTATCTTCAGTATGTGATAGTAAGATACTGAGGTATTCTCTCACTTTCTCTCCCTCTACTTCTGTAAAGGTGTGTATTGCAGTACATGTAATTGTAGTGCTACCTCTAAACAACTGACCTTCCTGTGATGATGAACCTTACTAGTTTTAAGAGGCTTATTGTATATAACATCTCGCTGATGATCATACAATAAGCTGTATTTCCTCCTAGTGAGAAGTATACGTGATCTTTGTTGAATTTCCCGGTCAGCCACAGGATTTTATGAAAAACGTTGAAGAAATCATTTCATCATCCTGATATCCGTATGTTTCATTTGATATATATATACTCAGATGATTCATGGGGAATCGTGACCTTGAATTTCAACATGCCTATTGCTTACTCTCTGTCTCTTTATTACCCTTTCTACTATATTCTTCCAGAGATCTATCTATGGGTTGGTCATGTTCTACATACAAGGAAACATCGGCAGGCCATACATACTGTATATATATATGGTTGGGAATTATTATGACTGTTCTCATGTGCAAATGAATATTCAAACAAGGAGTCTAATTGCGGTTAATATAAGAAACCACAAATATACGATTAATGAAGAAACATCCTCCACAGAAGAACACCCGCAGATGGATACTAGAATGCTACCTTAGTCGTGATATTGTACTAGGATAGATTATTCTCCCTCATATATAACAATTTGGCGGTTTTATTGAAAAATATTAGTAAAGACTCTTCTTTCACTTGAAATCATCAATAATGGGAATATATTTTTATTTGAAAGAACAGCATCAGTCTGAACCACTTTGTCTGGTAACATTCTTACTAGATAATGTTGACACGGGTACTAAGTTGTTGATACGATATCATATTGAGTGCACCTAGAGATGGTATGGATGTCTTGCCTGATAATATCCACATTGCCTCACCATGGCGCTGTACGTAGTCCTTGACCAACCCATTCTACACTGAACTCTTCTTACCATGTCGCACTCTCTTACCGATAAGCAGAACAGGCCCCAGCTGAAGCGGAGAAGCCGAAGTCTCCCACAGGTGGGTCAGAGAAGAAACTCTGCAACCTGGGTTTTTGATAATTCTATGTCTCACCCTGTTCTTCAATGTGTGCCTTTAGGCAGGGCGCGGTCCCTGCTCTGAGCCATGGCTGAGCTACTTCTCGCCGCTCACAGCACGGTCCTACCGTCCCAAATGTTGCTTTCGCTTCATGTTATGTTCTTTTACTTTGCTTATAATCATTGCGCAATTTATAGAATAGGTAATATTATACCAGGGTTTCTTTATCCTGGTCTTTCATTTTATAACACGCTGTTCATGAGGTTCAGTATTAGCTCTCCCTATAAAACTCCATCTAAACACCATGTCTGGTTCGTATAATATTACAGAAATCATTTAAAAGTTATTTCTCAATTCATATTTTTAATCAATATTTCATGCGTGGCTGGTTCATGTTATACGTTTTAAGGTTAACAGTGCATTTGCAATTTGTTTCCTCCATAAGTGTTCTTTTTCTATCACAATACGTAGTCCTTTGATTTTGTAGATTTCAGTTCTTGATGAAGGTTTTGATTACTCCTCATTTTTCACTTTTTACAAAATGCATGGACATTTCAAGAATTTTGTGCTCCACACTATCGAATCTTTTCATTAGTTCAAGCTATGTAAATTTTGAACTTTTACCTTTTTAATTTTGTTACTCGTCTTTTGATTATTTTTAATATTTAGGTATACTCCTTATTGTATATATTGTACTTTGATATCTATTTGTACAGTGTAGTAATTTATACATATATACTACTTCCTCCTTGACGTATTAATGAAACTAGATAGCCGCAGTAGTTAAGATCTAGCCACCAACGACTAATTCTAAGCTACCAGTAGATGAAATTATGTTCATTAAATATCTCGTAGTATTAATGTACTAGGCAGATTAGGCTTTCAAATCGAAGAATGATGCCAATTTTCATACTCTGAATAGATTCTATTTTTTCTGAAGTCTGATACTCACAGAGTCGCATCTATAGGTATCCATTAGTTAGTATATAATTCTCAGTTTTGAGAAATTAGTATACATTGCTCAGTTTTGTTTAGTTGTCTTACATTGCTCACTATTATACAAGTAGTTTTATATAAGATATATTATATATATTTCTCAGTATTGATTAGTTAGTATATATTGCCTTTTATATGTTTTATACATTGCTCAGTTTTGAGTAGATGGTGTGTATTGCTCACTGCCTGCTGGTTGTGTGTGTGCAGAGCGCCAGGAGCCCCCAGTCTTCACCAGGAAGCTTGATGAGAAGGATGCCCGTGAGGGTACGCGTGCCCGCTTGGACTGTGCCGTCAAGGGTACTCCAACTCCCGAACTCACCTGGTCAGTTCAGTTTATTTACACTTTGTTCTTCTCCCCTTACCGCCTGTTGGATTATTGATCATAAAAAAATTGACAAAGCAAAGAACTACTACTCTGAAAGCCATTTCTAAAAGGCTTTGCATGCAAAGTTAATAAATGTTTACCTTTCTAGGCAGAACATCTTTTCTTTAAGTTCATGTTCCATTATATTGATTTAAAAGGCTTGCTAGGGGCAAGTTGCTGCCTATGGGTAAACTTTAAATGGAGTTATATAGCTGTACTTTTGAGAGCCCTGAACCCCTTGAGCTCCACAATAGGCGCCTCGGGATGATATACGGGAATTTCAGACACACAAACATTGTACTATAGTTATAGTTTTGTGGCTGCTATGAGACAGCAGGTTGGTTGGCATAGAAAACATTGGGCAGGACATGTAAGAACTCCGCTTATTATAGGTTGTGTTCCACTTGGCTTACTGAACGGTATTGTACGGGCGCCGCACATGTTAACGACCGTCAGGTGGATGTATAAAATAGGTGCGATGGATCAGGGACCCTTTTTTTTAGACCGGATAATCGTTAATAGCGATTATTAATAATTCAAGACCGTTTTTAAGATAAATACAACGACAATTGGCCCCTAGGGTTCGATAATTATCGCCAAATGTTTGATGATTAGACTAGGGCCTCAAAACGGTCGCTATTAACGGTTATCCCGTCAAAAGAACGGGTCCCTGGCCACAAACTCACCGTCGGCGACCTTACGGCGGTACCCGTAGGGTGTGAGCCAACGAACGGGCCTCATTATTATAAGCATGTTTTGGCAGACGCCTAGCGGAGTTAAAATCCGGCCTCCCCAGTGGAACACACCCTTTAAACAGCACTCTAGTTTCAAGCTGTAAGTTGATATGATTTCATTTTAATGATACTGGATCTTATCGCTCATCACTTCAGGTTCATTAACGACGCACCACTGGAGGTGACGGAGCGCGTGTCTGTGGACCTCCGCGAGTCGCGCACCGAGCTGCTCGCCACGCTCTACATCGACGACTGCGTGCCCGACGACCAGGGAACCGTCAAGGTCATCGCCAAGAACGTGGCTGGAGAAGCCACCTGTGAGGGAAAACTCATCGTGTCCAGTAAGTCACTGACTACCACACCCATCTCTACCGCTTTCTGGGATTTTTGGTGATATATCTTACACAATTGATCAGATACAATTGATGGTCTTCCAATATCAAATCGAAAGATTTTTCATCAAAGAAAATCTTGAATGATGGGATTTATGGTCCATATTTATTTTCAAACAATATATGCAGAGACTGAAGTTGAACTGCCCTCTGTATGTATATAAAAAATAAATTTAACCATCAAATCCTGTCGTAATGGTTAAAGATACTTTTCTTCAACTTGATTCATTCCATCGTTGATGGTAAGACATTACACAAGATATACGTAATACTATTTGATTCCTTAGACTGATGGAATAGCAATATGTAGAATATCTGTCTACATCCCTATACAGTATGGATGCAATACTGCATAGAACCCTTTGTCATCGTGGAGTCTAGAGTGATACATGAACGTAACCTGCTTTTAGTCTATTACGGTACCGATTGGGGGAGAATCCGGTATAGGACTCACCTCATAAAACTTACTTACAGAACAGGAAAGAATCCTTTTCAAACCAGTTTCATATCATCAATATGAATAGTCATCAATTTAATCTATGCACATTTATAACCAGATTCTGGCGAGGATGAAGGTAATGCCTAATGATAGATTAATGATAGATTGCCTATTAATCAATGATCACGTCCCAGCCTTTGCAATCTACCTGTCATACTTTATCTGTTTAAACACCTTCAAGTCAATATCATGTTAGCCCTTTCACTTGCAGATCATTTCAAACAGATAGCCATCTGTAGAAAATATTGATTCTCTTTTGTTAAGTTTCAAGTCTGGATATATGGATTTAACTTATCTTTAGTATGCTTGTTCCGTACATTACATATCCATCACCTCAGCTCCCATGTATTTAGACATTAGAGAAGCTAACAAGTTAAACTTTCCCAAACCTTGAAGTAGTTTCACATTCAAATAGATTCCAGCTTATCTATTCCCGGTATTTAGTATCTAATTATTACATTAATGATCCCATCTTATACGAGGCCAACAGGGCAGCATTTATATTAAATATATTCCAATAAGTATAAAGTATATCATATTTATACTTATGTATAGTTCCGTGTAATTGGTAAATGATACAGTCGCATGGAGGTATGATGCTATACATTTGCATGCGTTAATCAGATGAATCATTTTATAGATATTAGATAATACAAAGAAATAGCGGAACACTAATAAGGAGCTTTAGTTAAATTTGACATATTCTTAATGTAGTGCAACCTGGGACCCGTTTTGTAGACAGGATAATCGTTAATAGCGACCGTTTTGAGGTCTAATTATCAGGGATTTGGCAATAATTATCACGCCATTAGGGCCAATGGTCGCTGTATTATCTTGAAAACCGTCTTGAATCTTTGATTCTCGCTATTAACAATCATCCTGTCTTAAAACTGGCCCCGTTTTTTTAGACGAGATAATCGTCAATAGCGACCGTTTTGAGGCCCTTGTCTAATGATCATACATTAGGCAATAATTATCGAATCCTTGGGGCCAATGGTTGTTGTATTGATCTTGGAAACCGACTTTGATGTTTAATAATCGCTATCAACGATTATCTCGTCTAAAAAACGGGTCTCAGTTTCACACCACACAATTGCAAGCAGTCAAATTGACCCAAAACAAACATTTGGATTGCTAGTTTGCGGTGTGAAAGGACCCCAAAGACATTAAAGCACAACATTCGTTATTATGGGACCTAGGTATTGTTAGTGCTCTTCTCGTCAATATATTGATAGAGAAATGATAATCATTTGGTAATTCTGTGTTGCAGTCAAGAAGGAGATGCCCAAGTTTTTACGTAAACCAGAACACATTGAGACAATGGAGCACGAAGACATCAAATTTGAGGCTCTTGTTGTCGGCAAACCAACACCATCTGTCGAATGGTATGTGCTTCTATTTCTGACCAAGATTCAATATATCATAATGATAGTACATATCACTATTGAGTTGGTTTGTTCCATGTAATACGTTATTGTTACCACCGGATGTTACTATTTTGTGTCTATTTTCTGTGTAACGAAAGCTTGACACCGCATATTCCCATGAAGAGTAAAGAATGGAATGTGGTATTTTCTAATGACAATAAAAGTGAGTTTCATTACTCAACTAGGTATATATGCATAAAGTATATCAGGTCTTGCGGTGCTCTAATCTCTGTGGTCTATTTCTAGGTTCTGCAAGGAGTTGAAACTGGAGCCGTCCGAGCGGATCATCATTGAGCAGGAGGGCATGAACCACGCGCTCATCATGAAGAACGTGGTGAAACCAGAGGCCGGCATGTTCTCTATCAAAGCCAAGAACGAGATGGGCACACTCAGTGCAACAGCCAGGCTCAAAATCACCCGTGAGTGTTACTCATTTCTGCCCAGCGAGCCACTCTTTCTATTTATTTATATGACATTTATATAGGATAGGGTTAGAAGTGTTTTCAGCTCGTATCGGATCCTGAACATTCATATAGGAATCTTACCAACTCCTCAATGGGGAATTATAAGAGATAACTCGATTAATTAAGTTTTCATGTCTCTCCTTGTTTTTCCTGGAAAAATGGTGTACTTGACTAGTTTATTGAATGTCATTATCTTGATTTTAAATATAAAGATTTGGATTTAAGATTTTTGGGTTTGGCATCAGAAAATATGATGAATTTGATTTCCATTCAAGGAATCTTTTAAAGTTATAAATTGATATTTAACCACTGCCATCGATTTTTTTCATTTTTGTCTGGTAAAATGTGATGAATCTCTATTTGCAAGATACTTATATAAATCGTTATATACAATAACTCATTCATTGGTCATGCTAATAAAAAAAATTCGTTGATACTACATCTTACATAAACCATCATAATAAATGATCTTTGTTGATTTTGCAGCTGTTCAACCACCCAAGATTGTTAAGCCTATCAAAGACATAGTAGCCCCTAACAACGGCCCGGGTAAGTTTGCGTGCAAAGTCACAGGCTTCCCGACCCCAGAGGTTACCTGGTTCCTGGACAATACCCAGCTAGATGCCTCAGAGAACATTGAGTTCGAGGTAGACGAGCGAAGCAACATGTACCACATGACCTTGCTAAATGATCTCTCCGAGATGGATGGCCGGATTCGTGTTCTCGCTGTAAACAAAGGCGGTCAGGATGAGTGCTCTGCGAAACTCGATGTTCGTGGCCGAGCGCCAACATTCATCGAGAGACCACTAAAGTGCACAATCCTGGCAGGCGAAACAGCAATCTTCAGAACCCAAATCGATGGAGACCCTGAACCCACTCTGGCCTGGTCCAAGGGTAAGTGGAAGCAGATGGCCCCCAACAAGGAGACCCGCATCTATTACGATGAGAGCACCACTGAGCATGTATTGGAGATGGACAACATCGTGAAGAAGGATGCAGGCACCTACACTGTCACCATTGAGAACGAGTTCGGCAGTGATACGTGCCCCTGCACACTCATGGTCACAGACCTGCCCGAAGAAGCCGAAGTCTGGAAGTGCGCCCTCAAAGAGGCGTAAGTACTTGATATGATCTATTTACCACAATTCTTAAGAATAGAGTTATTACTTAAATCTACTTAGATTGTTCTACTACATTTCGGTGGTAGAAATATCAGAGAAACATACGTTGTCATTCCCTTTTCGCAATATACCAGGAAGATTTAGGTACATTCAGTAGCATAGATACAGTGAACTGCTCTCTTTTTTCCTTTTTTTATATGGATAAGACAGATTTATAAACTTTTCCGGTATTAATTAGTATTGAACATGCAATCAAGAAATCAATATCAAAATTGAATGGTTGCTGTAGTTTGCTTTATATCCCTAAGCGAGCTTATCACTGGACTAGATTCTGCTTTAAATGGTGTGGGACTAAGGCACTAGCAAACATGAATAAACATGTCAGTGATATATATTTCTACATGTCACCTACCAGGTCGGCTGCTGCCAAAGATGAAGATGAAGACGACCCTGACTGGGGAAAGCTTAAGAAGGGCAGGGGACGTGCCAAGGACGAAGAACCCGAGGAGATGGGCTTCAAACTGAAGAAGGTGGTACGTAAGGCACCTGAGGAACTTCCGACTGTAGAAGCTGTGGTCGTGGAAGAAGAAAAAGAGAGGATCGGCTTCGAGATACGTAAGCGAGATCCGCTAGAGCTTCAGAAGAAGAAGTCTCCACCCAAAGAGAAGAAGGAGGAAGAAATAGTTCCAGAGGAGGACAAGGATTCTTACAAGCGCCAGCCCAAGGCACCCAAAGAAGAAGAGGATGAGGACAAGAAATTGGCATTGGGCAAGGCCAAAGTAAGTGGCTACTTTCTACACATTTTTTACCTTGCTGGGCCCTGTATTACTAAGCTCGATGGCCAACATTATCGCCAAACCTACTTTGGCCATCGAGTTTGCAGATTATGGCCATTTTGCCATACCCCCTATTACAAAGATTGTGGCCAACATCGCCAAAAGATGACGTCAGAGAAGGGATTCCCGTTTTTATGGCGTCTATATTCCGATACACGAATTTCCAATTTATAACAAACATATACTCTTTTATATCAATAAAGTGTATCACAAAGATAGAAGTTCAAGGCAAACATGTATCTCTACCGACACACACAAATAGCCTGTTTAAGTTTGAAAAGTACCAGCGTATATGTTGAGAATGATTATTCCTGAAACACAAACTTCCCCTATGATAGGATATGAGCATCTACTAAAAGAATTTACATTTTATCAATGTCAAAACTTGGATATTCCCAATGAAATCGGATATAGATGGCAAAAAGTGATAATAGGTGTTGTTTTTACCATTTACGATGTCCTCGGACGTCCTAAAACCCTATGGCCAAAGTTTGGCCACATTCACTGGCCATTTACAGCCGTAATACACCTCGAATTCCAACCGATGGCCAAACTGGACACGGTTGGCCATAAAGCTGGCCATAAAGTTTTAGTATGCAAATGCAGTTATTATGATTATACATCAGTGTGGATTTTCTGGACACTCCTAAGGATAGTCAGTTTCAACTATTTGTTGTTTGTTATATAGATATATTTGCCACAATTATTGTGTTCAGTATTTATATGTAAAGAAATATGTCCTCTTGAATATCTCTCATTGTATTTTTAGCCTCAGTCACAGCAAAGTATTGCATAAATCAGTTGCGCTGGTTATGCAAACAAAAACCTATCAATAACGCTCCCATTAACAGATTCACAGGCGTTATGACCAGCCTTATTCATTAAAGTCTTCTATACAGTAACTTCGACTCACCTCCTTGGTTTTGAGAAATAATGTATTCTCCATTTCATCTCGACAGTTCGGCTTCACTAAAGAACTTGAAGACCAGCATGTCAAAGAGAAGGAAGTGGGAATCTTCGAGTGTGATGTAACCCACAAAAAGATCCCTGTAGACTGGTACATCAACAGCCAGCCAGTGGTACCAGGACCGAAGTACCAGGTATTCGCTGAGGACCTTCATCACAAACTCTGTGTCAACGTAGCACGCCCAGCTGACGAAGGCGAAGTCAAAGCTACCTTCAGGAAGGCCGTCACAACAGCGCGCCTATACGTAGAACGTAAGTTACCATCATCCTATATGTCCCAACAGTTTATTTAGGACAACTTCAAAGGATCAAGGTTTTTTGTGTTTTTTTCTCTGTCTGTCTCTTTCTCTGTCTATCTCTCTTTTACTTTCTGTATTGTTTTACAGTAATATCCCTGAATTGCAGTACCATATATTCTAATATGTAATAATGAATGGAATAAAGTACTTATTCCGAATGGTATGAATAAGGTACTTTTATTCTGGAGAGTTGTGATAAATAATGTAAAGGTGATAAGGAGTGCTGATGGATAATGCTTTTCATCTATATATCTTATAGTTTCAAAAGTTTAGCTGCTGCTAAAAAGACAATTTTTATTTGATCTGTCACTCTTTAGTGTGTGCCCCATCGATTCTGTTTCATTCAATTTTAGTAAAATTTTCATATTCTTATTCTATCTATCCCAAATCATTGGTATGATTTATATCCATGATTTATTTTTATTCCGTCGACCCTTGGCGATAGCATTTTCTATCAAGTAGCAATCTAAGCAATGAAAATTAATCAGTTAATAAATCAACCTATTGATAGATAACATGCCAATGTCCTTCGTCATTAATGAACTAGTAAACTAGCCCTAGATTTGATTCCCATCAACCTATAGGAAATTCCCTAGTGTTATGGATAAGACCTGTCCGAAATAGATTTGGACCTGACTTATCCGACACCAAAATGTATTCCCATTAATACACTTCCTTCTCTTTATTTCCATTCTCTTTAGTACATAGACCGGGATATTAATTCTTGGTTGACATTACTTGCAGCATTGATACCCAACTTTGTGGGCAAACTCAATGACGTCACGACTCCTGAGCACACCACAGCCACCTTCACATGTGAACTGAATGACGATGAGTTGAAGGTCAAATGGTTCCTGAAGGGCGTGGAGCTCAAACAGTCTGACCGCTATGAGTTTGCTCACACCGGCTGCACACATACTCTAGTCATCAAGGACGCTCTGGTGAAAGACACCGGAGAGGTGTCCTGTAAGAGCAGGAATGTAAAGACAACCGCCAAACTGACTGTGGAAGGTAAGTTTTTCACAGGTCCAGTGTTTCCTACAGGCACAACACGGCACACGCTGCAGCACACTGCACCAGTGCACCTGTTATTTGGTTAATTGTTGATATAAGCGCATGGTTGAGAAACATATGCTAGTATTTAATTGTTACTGGTGTGATTGTTCAAAACATCACACCGTGCTATGAGAAGGCCATGTTCAATAAGGTAAGCAGTTGAAGATATGGCATGCCTGTTTGGTTGCGCATGTTAGCCGTGTTGCAAAGTAATAACCTGAGATTATCATATCTTAACAACATAATGTAAGCTAGGCGATTCACATATACAGTAGTGCAATTTTACTAGACATAATGAGAATTTTGTTGTGATTTTTAAGTATGTATGACCCTTGCATGACCTTTTTTCAGGCGATATCATTGAATTCACGCGAGCGCCAATGAATGCATGTATCCCTGAACACTCAGTGGCTGCCTTCTCTTGTGATGTCAGTCCTCCTGATGCGGAGGTTACATGGTACATAGATGGGATCCAAATCTTTGAGAGTGAAAAGTATGAGCTAATCGGTTGCGGGGCCACTCGCTGCCTCCGCATACATGAGGCTACTGGATATGATGAGGGGACGTACTCTGTGAGCGCAGGCCAGGCTGAGGTGTCTGCCGACCTTACTGTAGAAGGTGAGGGTCGTATCAGAATTTTAAAGAGCAATATATTTAAAGGACAGGTAGATCTTTGTCAATTAAGAGAGATGGACTCTAAATATTCTAAGTATATATTGATAAATGCCATAGTTTTCATATAGGATACATATTTCAGCCTTATTAATTTAGAAGAGAAAAGGCTAATAATTATCATGAAGACTAGCGAAAACTATATTCTAAACTATATTGATAAATATTGAGTAGAGTAGAAACCAATGACCCTGCTTTGATAGTAATGCTTCGTTGGTAATCGGAATACTACTAAACGTCTCTGACATATACTACCACAATGCAATAGATTACTACAAAAGCTTAGCCCTATTACTACATCTTTTAACTGCTTTGAAATAACACTTTTTCATAAAGGGTAGATAATCTTATGAATGATTATCTAATTCACCTAAAGTATAGTTTCTACAATTATACTCGACCATATATTTATTTAAACTCAGCTTGGCATACATATATATCATAGAGTAATAGTCGGCCTCGACTTACAGTGTGTTTGTCGGGTTTGAGGGATTGGGGGAAATTAAGCTGGCACTAGTTCAAAATTGCGTGATGCTTTCTGTGGAAGGGAGCCGTATATCTTATTATATACCTATGGCTGAACATGTATGAAATACTACCTTCTGCTAGGGGTGTAGTATCAATAATGTTCTGGCTCACTATGACGTAGTGAATAAGCGTCGAAACATATTTGTATGTAATATAAATGTCCTCGAATGACATGATAGACCACAGGCAAGATTTCTAGGAGTCAGTCACCATTCTCGCCTTTCAAGCGGATTGGTTCTGCATCGGGGCAATATCGATAAGCAAAACGTCCTTTTGGGACGCAAAACATGCTCATAGGTGCATTAATAGGGATACATAGAATTTCACGCATTTTCAGGGCTGCTCTTCAGGTATCCATAGGTGTTGATATGAAGTAACCTTTTCCTAATTATTTCTAATTCATAACTCGGATCTGTTCTGGTACTAAATCTGTAGCACTACAACAAACCTTTTTCATGGAGTGTCCCATTTCTCCTAATTCGGTTGGAGGCTAACATGGCTCACAGGCTTGGAAGAGCGGACACTCTGTAATGAACACATATGACTACCTTGGACAGGTAGTGTCGTCACTAACGACCTGCTCGGAGGAGCTACTCAGACATCTGCTTCACTAGATGGTGATGGTTGCTAACCCGCATTTCCCACTGGCGCCGAGTGGTAGTGGTGGTGGTGCAATTTTGCCCATCTACAAAATAAATGTGACTTTGTTATTTCCTTTTAACTTGCACAGGCGGTTACACATCTCCTTCGGAGTGTGAGGCAAAAATGGACGAAGAGGTGCTCAGTGAAGGGGAGGTTGAGCATGAAAGAGTTGACGTTGTAAAACTGGAACGGCAAACAACAGCTAGAACATCTTCTGTTGCCAATCAAGCCACCACCTTGCAGGGGGTTGGGACTCCTGAAGACGTCAATAGTTCTGATGCTGCCTCTAGTGGTGATGAGGATGAGGATGATGGCATTTCCCTGTTGTCAGAGAAGTCTGAAAAGGATGACGGCCAAAGTTCAGAAAACTCAGATAAACTATCCGAGGACTCAAGTCTTACTGATTCAAATAGTTCATCTGGAGCAGAATGGACCTTTGATGACAATGCAACCAGTACGGAGCCAAAGGAACAAACATTCTCAGCAGAGCATGAACTGACAATTATTGAAGAAACCCCTAGAACAGAACTTCATTATAAATTGCTGAAAGTGGCAATGTCTCGGCAATCAACAATAGAAGAATTGAGTGAGCACAGTGACTCAGTTACTTTTGACGATGGTGCCAGTCATAGAGTGTCTTCCAGCTGCCGTAGCAGCCTTGAAAAAGTAAAAGAAGAGGAGGTGATTGCCAGTTCAGATATTGACAAAAGCTTTGACCTCAAGGCTGAAATGCCTGCTACACAAGCAGAGAGTGTAGTTTTTGAAGAAGTCCCCACGGATGAAAAAATCGTACCGGAGAATTCAATTGGGAAAGAAACTAGGGAGATTTCAATAGATGTTTCTTCACCTCAAGATGAATTGTACACTGGGAATCTCATTTTTGAATGTGAAAATTCTTCTGAAATGTCATCAACAGAACCTGATGCTGAAGATGCAGAATCTATGGAGAAAAACCTTGGAACATCCGCTGGAAAAGAAATGCCATACAACGAACACATGGTTGAAGATTCAGAACTGGTTCATTCTTCACTAGTAACCACAACTGAAGAGGGGATTCAAGAAAAGCAGGAACATCTAAGCACTCAGACATCAACTACAATATTAGATCCTGATGTCTCATATGCAAATAGTGAAGGTGGTGGTAAACTCTTCCAATTAACTGGCGCACTGACCACTCAACAAGAAAATGCCAAATCATCAACTGACAAAGTTATCACAAAAAGTAGCGGTAACGTTAGCACCACATTTTCAGAGGCGAAAGAAGCCATAACTTACATTGATGTAGAGACTGCATTTTCTGAAATGAGAAGTGAAATCCTTGAAGAAACCCTCGATGACTTACTCAGTCGGAGAGATAGTGGTTCTGATATAGCTTCAACTCTACTTGAGATCGGCGCTGATATGGTAGAAAAAGAAGTCGTGTCAGCTATGACCTTGGAGCTGCTTGATCTTTCTCCAGATTTAGTAGAAGCCTATCTGAGGCATATGGGCCTAATTCAGGTGGTGAGGATTGCCAGGTTCTATCCTATCCATAATCAGATAGTATCCACAGAGCAGAACAGTATGGAATTTTACTCAAGGATGTTTGTAAAAAAGCAAGTTCGAATAACAAAGACTGTTCATGAAACTTTCAGAAGAACCCAAGGTGATGATATCCACATTGTCAGTCTCATCTTGAACTGTGCGAAGAAACTGAGGGTACTCCCAGTGACAAGATTCTTCTGTGATAAATGTGAAGAGGTCGTTGAGGTGTCAAGTCTGCAGTTGTATTCGGTACAGCAAGACGGCGTGGAAGTACAAGTTGAACTATGTCCACATTACCCAGACTACCACGTACAGAGCATATCGTGCGATGATACCAGCACAATTCAACAGCTACATTCGTCATCTCACACAAAATCCCAGAAGCATAAATCATCCTCAGAAAGCACCAGCTCGAACTGGCATGTTCTGTCTTGTGAATCATCATGCGAACAACATTCCCATGACTGCCATGAAGAACAAATAGATCAACGCTTCACAAAACAGTTTGAGACATCTCAAAGTATCTCCCCTTCATCAGATACCACGTCTACTGTTTTGACACAACTTCAGGAGGTGCAAGATTCAAAGGTTCTTTCAGCAGAGCTTACCAACAGTGTCACCATCAGCCACACCTATAACATCAAGGAGACTGAGACAATCAGGTACACTATGGACGACCTCCATGCACAAACAGTGCACACTCGTGAAACCATCGTACCAGCTGAAGGGCTTCATTACACGAATTTCAGTTCAATCTCCAAGGATTTAACCAAGGAATTGTCGGATGTAAGTGAAGCTGAGAAGACCAGCACAGGAAGTAGTGAAATGATCGAAACAGAAAGTATAAAAGTACTTGAAACAAATGACGATATCATTCAACCGTCAAAAGAGCCAAATACGATAGTTAGCAAGTCTGAAGGTATTCTAGAACACCAGGCAGAAATCAACTCAGAGGTCTCTGCATCTGACCACGGAGTAGACAGTGATATGAAGGAGGGCGTTACTGAACGGGACAGGAAGGATGAACAATTGTCAGCTTCAATCTGTGTGACACAAATATGCGAGGAAAAGGTAGCTAAACACGTGTCTTCACTCAAGCCTGGCAGTGACCATGGTAGCACATCACACGTCAATGCTACACTTTATAAAATCAGTGAACTACCAGGAGAATCCTCAGAGGTTTCCATCCCTAAAAGAATCGATACAGCCTCCGTAGAAACCTCCAAGTCGACAGCCATAGAAACGAAGGGTATTGACATTGAAGATGAATCCACGAACAAACCCATTGTGGGATACGAAGACCAGTCTGAGTATGATGCTGATAATGAGGAGAGCTGTATCGATGAAGGTAGTGTAGGGAGTCCACCTAAACTCTGTGAAGAAGGCAGTAAACAGGGTAAAGACACTGATGCAAAGGCAATTAATGTGGAGTCTGATTTACACGTAAATGAGCATAGCTTATTTGAGGAGGTCCGAAACAAAAATGTGACAGTCAGAAAGAATCGGAGGATAGTCGAGGTACTGCAAAGCTCTTCTACCATACTGCCTTCCATTCACGAAGAATGTTCAGGAATGATTCCAGTGTGTCATTATCAATTCCCAGGCCTTTCAGAGGAGAAACAAGAGCGGATGATTGAGGGGCCTGATGTAATGACTACTACAGACCATCAAAATGATGCAGCTGCCGTGGTACATGAGATAGCTCATCTCCCTCTCTCTGAAGAACAAGAACCCGATGATACCTTTGATGATCAATCAAGTTCAACTACACCAAAAATGTCAGTAGATAAGACAACCTCATCCACACACCACCACAAAGGCTTATTGGGGGCAACCTCCCAGTCCTCAACATCCTGGGTGCCACAGTATGTCATCCCACGAGAACCGGCTGCGAAAGGTTTCCTAGTGGACAAATACACATCTGAGAGGTACACTGAGACGTCCTACACAGACCCAAGCACATCTGATCTACCACCCCTGGAAAGCGTATTGGATCGTGCAATCTCGCTATTAGATCCTAACACTAAGGAGGCTGACTTAACAGCTACAGAAGCCAGTGATGAACACCAAGTCACCTTCGCTCAAAAGATGTCGCGTAAAATATTTGGCCCAGCGACACAGACTCGGGCAATGTCAGCCGAGGGAAATTTTCCTTCAGCTCAGACAATGCCTACAGAACAGGAAAGGACAGGCTCAAGAGACGATTACATTGTTCCTAGTTTTATTTCTATTGTTTTACCGGGTAAACGCTCGCGATCACTGTCTCCTATGAAACGTGAGCGCACGTTAAGAACTGATACTAGGGCTATAAAGAAATTATCTGCTTCTGTTGACACCCTGGCAGAGTCTGCAGAAACTGCTTCTAGTGTCCCTGACAAAGTGAACCCTATTAAGCAAAGAGCTATGAAATACATTAAATCGAAACAATCCCAGTCCAAAACGGGGAACAGTGGAAGTGACCGTCCCAAACCCTGGACTGGAAGAACAGGTAAATGAGCACAGATAAATCAAGACTTTAACAGCAGCAAATTAGTTAATATACATATAAATCCAGCCTATGATTTGCTTATTTTCAAGTAAACACCATTATATTTGTAGACAATATAGTCTGATTTCATTTTTGCATACTAAGATAGGCTGCCAGCCACGCTGACATTTAACTGTTCATATAGATACAATGCGCTACACTTATTTTCGATAGATTTGTAGTATGCATTAAATGCATGGTTGGTATATACATGATTACTCTGTATGAACCAGTTGATTTCCTAGATAGCACCATTTGAATTGATCATTACAATCTTTTAGATTAATGCTAATTATAAGCATATTACGATTCATTAACAATCTAAACGAATTTTCAAGGGTATCTAATTAAAACTATCACTACAACTATTTGTTTGTATTCAACACAAGATCGGTTCTTTGTAAAATTAGGTGGAAATAAAGGATTCAGAATCTTGAATTTTGTCTAACACTTAATTTTTTGTCACCACTAGGTTGTAGAAAATTAAAATTTGATATCCCAATTATTTGGTACGTATAAAGAGTCAATGAGCATTTTTAAATTTTCTTGATATAATTTGCAAACATATCTTTGCATGTTTTATATGGGCTATAGCATATATGATTGACTTACTTTTAAATGGTAGGCATGGGTTTGGAAACCTGCTTACAACTTGCTTATACATTTCTTTCATATGAATTTTCAATAATCATTGTAAAGGTATTTTATAGCTATCTAAACCTTATATACCGGTTTCTACATTCTTCAAAATCCTGGTTGAATAACAATTATGCAGTCAGGTACCCATGACCGTATTCAATTTTCTATCACACAATATTAGCTTATAGTCAAATACTGGTATGCTGATTACACTTGACTTACAGCATTTAACCCAGTTTAGTAGAAAGGTATATGAATAACCGGTGGTGGATATGTATATATATATATGCCAGTTCTTTTTGGATGATCACCTTGTATGATAAAGCTTATTGCTGTGTGTGACCAATCCTACACTATAACAAGGCAGTATTCTTACATAATAATGGTTGTTGTGAAGCTTAGGAAGATGAATATGAAAGCATCTCTATTATTGAAAACTAGTCTTAGAACACTGATGTAATATAATTATGTATCTGGGACCCGTTTTTTTAGACGGAATAATCGTTAGTAGCGATTATTAAGGATACTTGAGTTTTCAAGATGAATACAACGACCATTGACCCCAATCATTCGATAATTATCGCCAAATGTATGATAATTACAAAACGGTCTTTATTGATGATTAACACGTCTAAAAAACGGGTCCCTGGTCACAGTTTAGTTTATGGCAGTCCGCAACAGTATATATGACTATACATCATATTCTTTTTGTCAAGAATACTGGGTAAAAACATCATCTTAGATGATACAATACAGTCTACAAGATTCTATTTCAACACTAATTCAGAATTAACATCACTTTTGAGTTCCATATTTTGCCAAGAAGATATTGCTTAGCTTTGGATTGGAATGTTTGAAGGCAAATATTTGAGCTTTATTATGGTAGTAATAATATCAGCATCCATCAAGGCTTTTTCTTGAAAGCACTCTCTGTATTGGCCTCTCATTTTGTTTGCATGGTCTTGCCTTCTTTCATCAGCCTTGCAGTCGGAGTCGGAGTGTTCAGAGTTTGGTGCTGACTTGCCCTCCTCACCCCCGCTACTAACCGGCGCTCGGCCTCGAGCATACTCCATGCCTGCACGGCCCCAACATCGTATTGCCAAACTCGAGCGCTTTGCATCTCAGCTTGGCCTAGACAGTGACCAGGATGATGACAGTGGAGAGCATGACGAACAAGAAGGAGATTCATTTTTCATAAAACCACTCTATGATAAGCTGGTGGATGAGGGGTCAGATTTTGCACTCACTGTAGAGCTCTCACCAGGGGGCACTAGATCCTCTGTTAACTGGTACCTGGACGGCATCCTACTGGTGGCAGAAAACAGTGAAAAGTACACGTTTGTGTGTGAGGGGACGGTGCATGTGTTGCTGGTGCATGGTGTAGATAGGAATGATGAGGGGGAGTACGTTTGTCGGGCTGGTCACCGGGCCGTCGATGCATACATTACAGTTGGGCCTAATGGTAAGTCGCTATTGCCTTCACTCACTGGTCACGTTTGATGACACGTTCACGTTGGTTTTCATTGCACTTTCTGTTACCTTTCGATTTTCCTGATATATAAAGTGTCTTTTTTTCCTGTATTAGGTAAAAGTCTTGTTCTATACTGACCTCACTTGTTACAAAGATATTACTCACCAGTTTTGTTTTCATTGCATTTATAAAAAGTCTTAGGTTTACCTTTCATGATTCGCACCATCTGTGGTACAAAACATCACTGCATGACAGGATACATTTGTAAATAGAAAGGCTACATATTTTCTATTCGAGTTTGTTAAATAAATCTGACTCATAATTCATTATATGCATTGTAGCCTTGTAGCGTCGCTACAGCATACCACTCAGTCCATTTCATTGAGAGCACTTCTGAAAACTCTATTAAGTCTGTATTCAGGGCTTGCTCCTTTATTTCATATCTTTATAATTTGGGAAGAGCATCCCGATAGTTTACAGTGGAATTCAGAAATAATTGACATAGAGAAATTATTAGTTTTATTGGTTAAATGGAAACAACCTTAGCTCTGACCTATCCGAGAACACAGACATCTGTTTACGTTTCTATAAATTAATGGATTTCTCATGTTTACAGCGGCGCCCGTCAAGTTCATCACTCCGCTACAGGATGTGACTGTGAAGGAAGGTGGACGCGTCGTGCTGTCCTGTGAAGTCAGTGACCGTGACGCGCCAGTCACCTGGCTCAAGAAGGGCAAGCCTCTCTCTCCTAATGACGGCTATGAAGTCCTTGTCGAAGGAAAGACCCGAAAGCTGGTCATCAACAAAGCTGAGATGTCCGACATGTCCGATTTCTCCTGTGTCCTTGATGACAAGCATAAGACAACTTGTAATGTAACAGTAGAAGGTAAGTTCTTTTGTCCAACAACAAATGATTTTATAATTGAAAGTTTATTTCAGATATTAATCAATGCGTAGCATTTTTTTCTTTTTGCAGGATCACCTGAATGGATGCCACCGTGTGTGTGTCGTTATTTACTAACCGCCTCTAATCACCTACCATAAGTAGCTTCATAATATTCTTGCTACATACCTTTCATATGCATTGAAGTTATAGATATCCCAATTTTGAGCTAGCATAATTCAAAAGACCAACATTTGGAATTCATTACCGTATTCCTATTTCCTTTTGGCAACTATAAGCTACTCTAAAAAATATGAAGGTATTCTGTCTCTCCTTATAATCAGGATTATGAATCGCGTGCTTATGGTTGGATGATGGTAAAATCCTATACGAGTTAAGTATTCCGTATGTGTCACCCGATGTGATAACTTACAAAAACTACAATTTATCATAATATATGGTCCACCATTGAATACAGCAAGAGTTTCTTTCAGCTACTTGTAAGAACTGATACATTGTTAACAGTAAGTACCTTCCTCCCCAAATATTATAACAACACTCCACCACTAGTAAACCCATTTAAAAAAACTTACATCCCTTTGTGTACAATGTAGCTACAGAAAAAGAAGTTTTGAGAATATAAAAAATAAGAGAAATGTTCATTATATGGACAATCAAATTTTCAAACAACCAGCTGTGTTGTGTTTTGATTGGTTTTTATCCTGTAAACCTTTCCAATTTAGCACTATCTCGATTTTCTCAATTTTGCAGAATGATTTGCACATACGAGTGAATACCTATAAGAATCAATTTTCCATGTTAGATTCCCCATCTTTTTGGGAAATCTCAACATGTGCACCCTTCCTGTCTTTACTGTATACCTGTGTGTTTCTTGCAGAAAAACCAGCTGAATTCACTGTCCCCCTTACTGACCAGTCTGTAGAAGAACACACAGAGGCTGTGTTTGAGTGTCAGGTGAACAAGCCTGATGCCAAGGTCACATGGTACAAAAATGGCAAGGTCATAAAGACCACGACTGACAAGTATAAAATCATTAAAGAGGAAACCGTGCACCGACTTATCATCTTGGATTCAACTCAGAAAGATGTCTCTGAGTACTCTGCCAGGGTCGACCAGGCAGAGACAAAAGCCACTCTTAGTGTACAGGGTATGCTGACTTACAGATATCTGCATTCAAGTTTATAGGTTGCTGCAACATGCTTGTGCCTGGAATTCTAAGCAATGCTTTTCTTTACACTTTCCTCCTCCTTCTGTCTCTATTTCAATATATTCATTTAAAGTGTTCACTTGATTCTTTGTAAAATTATGACATTTATCACTCTAATGTCATTTTCACAAATGCTTGATATATCAACTATGATACAAAAAGGTCTAGAATTGATCAATAGTGATTACAAGAGATTCCTTGCTATCTTCAATACATTTGTTATATGTCTTTTTACACAAATCTTTCTCTGGCTTCCTCTATGTATGCAGTTACTGTTCTCCTGTTCATTTTGTAGTTATTATGTTTGTTATGTTCTATAATGTCTTGTTCAATTTCATTACATTAGATACGCATGTTACATAGTTACATCATAGTAATAATAAATAACAGGGCATGAACCTGTAATTCTGTTCACTTATACGTTACATATGATTTATTTCTGATAGATATAATAGCAGTACAGCTTCCATTCTTATTGGCTGCAAAGTTCTCCTACATCTTGAGCATGTCGTTATTTAATTTTGTTTCAGGTAAGCATTTGCAGTAACCCATGGTAACAAGTTAGGCTAACCTTAATGGTTCGCAGTGAGTAGAAAATTCTTTAACCACTCGCAGCCGTTTATTATGTAAGTATGTTAGGTTGCATATCCTTGCATGAGTTCATTCCCTGGTAGCCTTGAATAACTTCCTGCTTTACACACCTTATCCACTCTCGTTGTCTTGGGTCTTGACACTGTATTTGCCCACATTGCAGAGGTATGTCATTTGATTGGGGTTGAAACCGTCGCAGTCGAACGTCAAGAAGTCAGTGAGCTCGAACAGGAAGTCAGTGAGCTCGAACCCGTATCTGACGAAACTCAGGAGACCGACATTACTGACACTCAGGATATCATTGTGGTTAAGACTGAGGAGCCTGTGGCTCTCGAAACTCCCGATCGTTATGAAACTCCTATTGCTGAGGACCAGAAAGAAGCAGCCATTGATGAGCTTACCCCTGAGGAGGTCGTGGTCCTTGAACATGCTCCAGCCTCTGAGGAGGTTGTCCCACAAACAGAGGATCTGATCTTTGAGCCTTTGATGAAAGAAGACATTCCTACGACAGAGCAGGAGGTTGCCCCTGTTGATGAGGAAACTCCTACCTCCATGACCGTCCCTGAAGAAAAGGTTGGAGAGAAACCAGTAGATGAGGAGAAGGTTCCTGCTGTAACAGAAGAAGTCCTCAGCTACATTCCTGAACCAGAGAGTGATATTCAGGAAATTCCTATTGCGAGATCTGAACCTCAGGAAATTCCCGCAACTGAAGTGACACCTGTTGTATTTACGGAACCGATCAAGGAAACGGAAGCACTCGAGGGTCAGACGGTGGTGCTTGAGTGCACTTTATCTGAACCAGACCGCACTGTTCAGTGGTTCATGGATGATAAGGAAGTGGAGGAGGACTCACGACACAGTATTGTTGTTGACGGTGAACGTCACTCTCTTGTGATTAAGGATGTGCAGCTTGGAGAGGAGGCAGAATACACTGCCCGTATTGGGCAGGAGGCCACAGCAGCCACGCTGTGGGTAGAAGGTATGCTTTGCCAATGCATGAACACATTACCTTATCCATGTAATTATATGAAATATCATAACTCCCCCAATCCACTAGAATTACTATAGAATAAAAGATGTGTCATGATAATTTATAAGATTTTTCAGAAATACTTAATAGTGCCTATTTATAAACGCTTATGTTCGTAGTTGAAAGATAAATGGTACATAAATGTTGCTATCATTCATCCATTCCAAAACCTTCAAAATTATTTTTATATTTATAGCTTTATATTTTCCATGTATATTTTATAGAACAGAAATCAATATATTTTGTAAATATTCTTGCAACCTTTGTAAATAACCGTTTGTAAGTAGCAATAGACTTTTGTCTTTCATATATTTTTTACTATTGGAAAATTATTATTTTTGCGTAGAGTTTGTTAGGTTTAGTGCTAGCAAGAGGGCATCAGAAAATTACCCTTCCAACAGTCCTTTTGTCGGTGATCCCCTTAATGTGTGTCCAATTCATCACATGTACTACAAAGACACATGTCTGATGAATTTGCTGTGATGTTGCTGTCTAAACTTGCAGAAATCCCAACTACCATAACCAAACCCCTGCAGGAATGTGTGACTATAGAAGGAGAGACAGTAACTCTGGAAGCTGAAGTATCAAAGCCCAGCGTAAAAGCCGAATGGTACAAGGACGATCGGGAGATCTGTCCTGATGAGAAATTTGAGATGAAAGTGGAGGACACTGTACAGAGCTTGACTATTCGTGATCTGACACTGGAAGATGAAGGAGAGTACACTATTGAAGTGCCAGGTGACAGCTCCACAGCCATGGTATGGGTGGAGGGTAAGTTTGGGGAATTACATTCTACTGCGCCAATCTCCCCATCTTGACATACATCAGAGATTACGCCCTTATATCACGTTATTTCACTGATTTATATTGAGACCATCTACCTACCATTGATCTTCCTTATCCTACCTTATCATGACTATTTGCTATAAGTTTGTGTGTTTATTTCCATTATTGCCTTTTCCTTTTCCTTGACCTGAATTTGCATGCTTAATAAATCCTTATAATGTAAGTATAAATACCTTCTTCGATGTAAATCCTACATCGTTTGCTTTTACTCTCACTGCAGACTCTCAGATCACACTTGAAAGTAGCTGTTGAGCATAGCTTGTTCCTGAAACATACTATTGATACTATGCCTTTGATGTAATACTAATGAAATTTTATGATATAATATTGGAAAAGAAAGATACTGTAATAATGACCTTGATGAAGGAAATTATCCAATGGTCAACAGTGAGCTCATTTGAAGTGTGAACTGCAAAGTCTCATCACCCTGCCTACCATCAGCCACCTATCCTTGCTTCCAGAGTGCCCCGTCTCTTTCACCAAATCCCTTGAGGACTTGCAAGTTTCTGAGGGTGACAATGTAAGCCTGGTGTGTGAAGTGACCACTCCCCAACTACCTGCTGAGTGGTATAAGGATGGCACACAGGTGCTGCCAAGTAGCATGTGTGTCATTTCACAAGAAGGCACAGAGCACACCCTGACGCTACTGCAACTAGTACCCGAAGACAGTGCCCAGTATATGTGTAAGGTGGCCGGAAAGACAACTAGTGCTAAACTAGTCGTTGAAGGTAGGTATTTCATATAGCTTATCAAATGGATAACAGTTGTATATTTTTTGGTATTGTCCTTCTGTGTTCCCCTCCCTACAGTAAGTATATGACAAGAGTCATTTCCCTCTTGACGATTAATGTAATATGGTAATACTACCCGTGGGTGAGAAGGTTTGTACGTCTTTTAGACTCATTTCCTGAGGGTTTTTCCTTTTTATATGCAGTCAACAGTAAGTTCTACTGTCTTGCTACTAATCATTAAGGATTCCCTTTTGGGTATTTTTACTAGATGATTCTTTCTCTTATGTTGCGATTTTGTACAACTTCCAATGAATAGACTTCCATAAAAGCATTATCATCTGAATTAGCTATCAGTGGTAATCCTTAGTATATTATTTCTAATTCATTGATTAAAAAAGACCTATTTACTGGAAGACATCATAAATTTATTTTTGAGTCATCCTTCCTATTTTTGTTTATCTGAGAAATATACTCCTATTTTGTTTCATCCTTTTCATTATCAGTTATTCTATGTTATTTAGTTAGTATTGGCCAATATTTAGAAATCAAATACTTGACCATTAGTGTACTAGTTTAAGATTTGTCCCTGTTATTTGTCACAGAAGCCCCTGTCACCTTTACCTGTCCCCTCAAAGACACCACAGTAACCGAAGATGAGAGTGCGTCCCTCGTGTGTGAAGTGAGCAAACCCGACAAATCTGTAGAATGGCTGAAAGATGGAGCCCAGTTCAAACCTGACAAAAAGTCCACAGCTAAAGTCCAGGCTGAGGGCACAATTCATCGAATAACTTTTGAACCAGCCAAATTCATTGACATGGGTTTATACACTGCCAAGTTACCTGATGATCAAACATCTGCCAAACTAACAGTTGAAGGTATGAATATCCCCTACTATTTTCCATTTGCTACTCTCCTGATATTTCCCTTCTCCTATTTGTTTTTTTAAAATTAAGTTTTGTATTTTTTGTATGTAAACCTGTATGAGCCACCTGTTTATACACAGTTATTTGCATATCCTGACCAACAGGTGTGGGATTTTCTTTCATTCCTCATTTTCATTTACCGTTAATTTTCTCTGTTTGTTTCATGAACGGCTTATCTAAGTTCTACCATCTTTTTTAACCAGATATTATCCATAGCAAGCTAATATTTAACCCCATATGTGTGTTTTTAAAGACCTGTTTGCCACCCTTTGTGTTTCCTCATCTACCCCAACAGAAGCTTCTGTGACCTTCACCCGACCTCTAGAAGATACCACTATAACTGAGGATGAGTCTGTGACTCTGGAATGTGAACTGAACAAGCCAGATCAAACTGTCGATTGGTTAAAGGATGGTGAGAAGGTCAAACCTGACAAACGTGTTAAGGTCAAGACTGATGGTACGATCCACCAATTAACCTTGGAACCTTCCAATGTCACAGACACAGCAGAGTATACAGCCAAGGTTCCAAAAGACCAAACATCGGCCCAGTTAACTGTAAAGGGTATGTTTTACATTTTATTTTAGCATTTTTAGTACAGCACAGAAGGCTTGTTACGTTCTGGAGTTGTGGTAAGTATACGGATCAACATCTTTCCTGAAGCAGGTTTTAGGCAGGTAAACACTGAATGATCAGCAGGGAGGTCAAAGCTGTTCTAGGAAGGAACAAGATGATACACTAGAGATAGTCATTCCACAATACTTTCCCTTTTTCTCAGTTGAATACAGCACATTTTATTTCACCGGTGAATATTATTGTTATATTAGGCACATGTGTTCATGCCGTGTAGTTGTGTTCGTTGTTGTTACCTTAACCTCTGTAAGCCGTGTATGCTGTGATCATAACTGGTTTGAGTAGATATTTTGTGAATACAGAGCAGACATAAGTAAGTGGATGTCTAACATACATGTAATTCATTGTGCATAATTAATTACCGGCCACACAAGTGTGTATCCTTTGCTTTTTTGAAAGCTATTCTGCCAAAACAATGTCATATTAGTCCAGACTGTTTCCTAACTATGTGTGCTGATTTCCCTCCTACCAGAAACCCCTGTCACCTTAGGTGCTCCTTCAGAAGATGTCCCAACAACTGACTTTACCCCTGACTCTCTGTCTGAGATACCTCTCACAATTGAAGAAATTTCACAAGAAACTGAAAAAGAAGTTAGTATATATCTTGATGCTGAGCCAGAGTCCCCCTCTCTAGAACCAAAAAAACAAAGGGAGCTAGATGTCACAACAAAAGCTACAGGAATGATAACTGAAGAGGACATGCAATCAGATGATGAAATGTTTGAAGATGCTGCAGAAACATTAGAAATTGTTGAAGAACCAGAAGAACATGTTATTCAGGATGAGGAAACAGTGGAGGAGGTCAAGCCTGTACCTTGGTGGAAAAAACCTAAAGAGAAACCTGAGGAATCAAAGGTTCAGGAACCTAAAGTGGAAGAACCAAAGGAAGAAGAAAAGAAAATCCCAGCCTGGAAGAAACAAAAGCCAAAGCCTGAGGAAGAGCAACCTGAGGAACCAAGGGTTGAGGAAGTAAAGCCAGAAGAACCCAAAGAAGAAGAGAAGAAAATCCCAGCCTGGAAGAAACAGAAGCCCAAAACAGAGGAAAAGAAACCTGAGGAACCAAAGGTAGAAGAAGCTAAACCAGAAGAACCCAAAGAAGAAGAAAAGAAAATCCCAGCCTGGAAGAAACAAAAGCCAAAGCAAGAGGAAAAGAAACCAGAGGAACCAAAGGTTGAGGAAGTTAAGCCAGAAGAACCCAAAGAAGAAGAAAAGAAAATCCCAGCCTGGAAGAAACAAAAGCCCAAACCAGAGGAAAAGAAACCTGAGGAACCAAAAGCTGAGGAGGTTAAGCCAGAAGAACCAAAAGAAGAAGAAAAGAAAATCCCAGCCTGGAAGAAACAAAAGCCAAAGCCAGAGGAAAAGAAACCGGAGGAACCAAAGGTTGAGGAAGTTAAGCCAGAAGAACCAAAAGAAGAAGAAAAGAAAGTCCCAGCCTGGAAGAAACAAAAGCCCAAACCAGAGGAAAAGAAACCGGAGGAACCTAAGGCTGAGGAAGTTAAGCCAGAAGAACCAAAAGAAGAAGAAAAGAAAGTCCCAGCCTGGAAGAAACAAAAGCCCAAACCAGAGGAAAAGAAACCTGAGGAACCTAAGGCTGAGGAAGTTAAGCCAGAAGAACCCAAAGAAGAAGAAAAGAAAATCCCAGCCTGGAAAAAACAAAAGCCAAAGCCAGAGGAAAAGAAACCTGAGGAACCGAAGGTAGAGGAAGCTAAACCAGAAGAACCCAAAGAAGAAGAAAAGAAAATCCCAGCCTGGAAGAAACAAAAGCCCAAACCAGAGGAAAAGAAACCTGAGCAACCAAAGGTGGAAGAAGTCAGCCTGGAAGAGCCCAAAGAAGAAGAAAAGAAAATCCCAGCCTGGAAGAAACCAAAACCAAAGCCAAAGGAAAAGAAACCAGAGGAACCAAAGGTAGAGGAAGCTAAACCAGAAGAACCCAAAGAAGAAGAAAAGAAAGTCCCAGCCTGGAAGAAACAAAAGCCCAAACCAGAGGAAAAGAAACCTGAGGAACCAAAGGTAGAGGAAGCTAAACCAGAAGAACCCAAAGAAGAAGAAAAGAAAATCCCAGCCTGGAAGAAACAAAAGCCCAAACCAGAGGAAAAGAAACCAGAGGAACCAAAGGTGGAAGAAGTCAAGTCAGAAGAGCCCAAAGAAGAAGAAAAGAAAATCCCAGCCTGGAAGAAACAGAAGCCAAAGCCAGAGGAAAAGAAACCTGAGCAACCAAAGGTAGAGGAAGCTAAACCAGAAGAACCCAAAGAAGAAGAAAAGAAAATCCCAGCCTGGAAGAAGCAAAAGCCAAAGCAAGAGGAAAAGAAACCTGAGGAACCAAAGGTAGAAGAAGCTAAACCAGAAGAGCCCAAAGAAGAAGAAAAGAAAATCCCAGCCTGGAAGAAACAAAAGCCAAAGCCAGAGGAAAAGAAACCTGAGGAACCAAAGGTTGAGGAAGTCAAGCCAGAAGAGCCCAAAGAAGAAGAAAAGAAAATCCCAGCCTGGAAGAAGCAGAAGCCAAAGCCAGAGGAAAAGAAACTTGAGGAACCAAAGGTAGAAGAAGCTAAACCAGAAGAACAAAAAGAAGAAGAGAAGAAAATCCCAGCCTGGAAGAAACAAAAGCCAAAGCCAGAGGAAAAGAAACCTGAGGAACCAAAGGTTGAGGAAGTTAAGCCAGAAGAACCCAAAGAAGAAGAAAAGAAAATCCCAGCCTGGAAGAAACAAAAGCCCAAACCAGAGGAAAAGAAACCAGAGGAACCAAAGGTAGAAGAAGCTAAACCAGAAGAACCCAAAGAAGAAGAAAAGAAAATCCCAGCCTGGAAGAAACAAAAGCCAAAGCCAGAGGAAAAGAAACCTGAGGAACCAAAGGTTGAAGAAGCTAAACCAGAAGAACAAAAAGAAGAAGAAAAGAAAATCCCAGCCTGGAAGAAACAAAAGCCCAAACCAGAGGAAAAGAAACCTGAGGAACCAAAGGTAGAAGATGCTAAACCAGAAGAACCCAAAGAAGAAGAAAAGAAAATCCCAGCCTGGAAGAAGCAGAAGCCAAAGCCAGAGGAAAAGAAACCTGAGGAACCAAAGGTGGAGGAAGCTAAACTAGAAGAACCCAAAGAAGAAGAAAAGAAAGTCCCAGCCTGGAAGAAACAAAAGCCAAAGCCAGAGGAAAAGAAACCAGAGGAACCAAAGGTTGAAGAAGCTAAACCAGAAGAACCCAAAGAAGAAGAAAAGAAAATCCCAGCCTGGAAGAAACAGAAGCCCAAACCAGAGGAAAAGAAACCTGAGGAACCAAAGGTAGAAGACGCTAAACCAGAAGAACCCAAAGAAGAAGAAAAAATCCCAGCCTGGAAGAAACAAAAGCCCAAAACAGAGGTAAAGAAACCTGAGGAACAAAAGGTTGAGGAAGTTAAGCCAGAAGAACCCAAAGAAGAAGAAAAGAAAATCCCAGCCTGGAAGAAACAAAAGCCAAAGCCAGAAGAAAAGAAACCGGAGGAACCAAAGGTTGAGGAAGTTAAGCCAGAAGAACCAAAAGAAGAAGAAAAGAAAATCCCAGCCTGGAAGAAGCAAAAGCCCAAGCCAGAGGAAAAGAAACCTGAGGAGTCAAAGGTGGAAGAAGTTAAGCCAGAAGAACCAAAGGTAGAAGAAAAGAAAGTTCCAGCCTGGAAGAAACAAAAGCCCAAACCAGAGGAAAAGAAACCTGAGGAACCAAAGGTAGAAGAAGTTAAGCCAGAAGAACCAAAAGAAGAAGAAAAGAAAGTTCCAGCCTGGAAGAAACAAAAGCCCAAACCAGAGGAAAAGAAACCTGAAGAACCAAAGGTGGAAGAAGTTAAGCCAGAAGAACCAAAAGAAGAAGAAAAGAAAATCCCAGCCTGGAAGAAACAAAAGCCCAAACCAGAGGAAAAGAAACCTGAGGAACCAAAGGTAGAAGAAGCTAAACCAGAAGAACCCAAAGAAGAAGAAAAGAAAATCCCAGCCTGGAAGAAACAAAAGCCAAAGCAAGAGGAAAAGAAACCAGAGGAACCAAAGGTTGAGGAAGTTAAGCCAGAAGAACCCAAAGAAGAAGAAAAGAAAATCCCAGCCTGGAAGAAACAAAAGCCAAAGCCAGAGGAAAAGAAACCAGAGGAACCAAAGGTTGAGGAAGATAAGCCAGAGGAACCAAAAGAAGAAAAGAAAATCCCAGCCTGGAAGAAACAAAAGCCAAAGCCAGAGGAAAAGAAACCTGAAAAGCCAAAGGTCGAGGAAGCTAAGGCTGAGGAGGAAATAAAACCAAAAGAAGAAGAAAAGAAGGTCCCCACCTGGAAGAAGCAAAGGCCCAAACCAGAGGAAAAGAAACCTGACGAACCAAAGGTTGAGGAAATTAAGCCAGAAGAACCCAAAGAAGAAGAAAAGAAAATCCCATCCTGGAAGAAACCAAAGCCCAAACCAGAGGAAAAGGAACCCGACAAACCAAAGGCTGAGGAAATTAGGATGCTTGAAGAGGAAAAGCCAGAAGATTCAAAGGAGGATGAAAAGAAAATCCCAGCCTGGAAAAAGGGTAAAAAGCAGCCACAAGAAAAGAAAAAAACTCAAGATGAAGCTGTCAAGACAGATGTTCTTGAAGAGGGGGAAATGGCTCTTGATGAACGTAGAGCAAGTATTACTAAGAAAGTTAAAGAGCCTAAAACAGACAAAGCAGAGGTATCTCTAGATAAGCAGGTGAAAGGGGTAGATATGGTCAGCTTGGAGAGAGATGAGAGCACTGATCTACCTTCCTCAAAGCCGCTAGGTAGGTGAATGGCTGACATTATTGATGAACATGAAATGATAAATATTGTGGCAGCCAGTCACCTCAATCACCAGTTTGGATAAGATATAAAGTCTCAGTCAATGTATTACAACATTGTTACCTATCCATATTAATTAACCCATAAGTAAAGAGTGTAGTGTCTTTTTTGCTATACCCTTACAAAGTATACATTTTATCTCGAAATGTATAACTTGTGATACCCATAGTCCTTCGTATATAACTGACATGACAGCTGCCACCTTGAGTATACTACTGTGTACTGTAAAGTGAAATCAATATGTAGTTTACCTGTATGACACATGTGCCTTTGGAACACTTTCTTTAAATCTTTACAACATTCATATACTTTTTTAGTTTCTGAGTTCCTCTCTAGTTCCTTTATAACTTTCGTTTGCAAGATATTATGCTTATGAATGCGCTCCCTCCTACATTCAGTTAACAAAGTTATGGGAAGACAGTTATCTGTAGATTACTTCCTGCTCCAAGCCTAGTGTTTTCATTTCAGTTCATCCAGTATACACTTTATCTCTTTCACTTTTTTCATAGTATTTTGTCGGAATCCTTGACATATAGACCTCTTCATGTTCAGTTCTTATTCATCAGTGACTCCACGAATGCCTCTTGTTTACTTACCTTCCTAAAATTCGCACTGTTGCAAAGTTAGCTAGGTACAAATCTTTTTGCAATGTCACTTTCAAACCACTCATGTCTTTCAATTTCTCTATTTTGAGTTATTTATACCATCAGTTGTCCCCTTCTTTATCACATTCCTTGCTGATCATTTTCCCCTTAACGCTGAACTATTATGATTGCATTCAGCTATCCTAAAGGCAGTCTCTCTTATTGGTTGTACTAGTTTCTGCCTCCGGTTCAGTTTCCTCAGTTGCGGTCTAATACCACTAGGCAACCCATCGCTCTTACGGAGTACCATATTCATGGACATGTATGACCTGCCCTACATTCCAGGATCCCCGATCACTTTCACTCGCCCCCTAAAGGAGACCACAATAACTGAAGAGGATACGGTCACTCTTGTGTGTGAGGTTTCTAAGCCAGGTGTGAGTGTGACCTGGACTAGGGATGGGGAGGAGGTGACACCCGATGACACCCATCTCATGGTGTCAGAGGGCACCACCCACACACTAACCATTAGTAATGCACAGCTCAGTGACGAGGCTGACTATATGGTCACGGTTGGTGACGTACAGACTTCAGCCACTCTCTGGGTAGAAGGTAGGTGTATCTGGTTAGCATTCCACATTTCCATTTGTCTCTGGTCCTTGCTCATTGTTTGTGCAGGTGCCAGAGCTATGGCAATGGAATCACCAGATTAAATGAAGACCCCTTAAAGAATACAACGCTGCTGTGATGTCTTATAGATACATTGAAATACGCTTTATATATATTACAAATATATATACACAGAGCTAAAAGGCCTAACACTATATATGTAGATATTTCACACCTAGTAGCATCTTCAACAAAATGTACTTGATATTCAATTATGAATCTGTTGAAAGATGTAATGTAAAAACCTAAATCATTAAAAGAAATTGTTTGATAATGCATGTTGGAATGCTATTTAGCAACACTTTCATCGGTACTAACAGAACAGACACTTTGCTCTCTAACTATAAAGGCACGCTGGTCAGTGCCTTCAGGTAGGTGCCATCTTTATCTTCAGTTGATTTTATTTTCATTAGCAATTCATAACTCTGTTTGCCATCTGTAATTCTATTTCAGTAGATCTTCCTTTCTGCCTGATCACAGCCAGTTCTCTTTCAGACTTGCCTTTATTTGTATATTCTGTTGAAAATCTCGTTTCATCCTTACAGGCTTATATTTCTTCAACTATCATTATTTTCAACTCTTTCACTTAATGTTAACCTTATTATTTCGAATGTACATTTTTGGTTCAGCTTCTTTAATTTCAGTTTATTAATTAGGCAATATTTATTACACAAAATTCCAGCCTCATTTCTCCCATTTATTTAGCAAACTTTATTTAGCAATCTTGTGTTAAATTAAAAACTCATTAGCCTGCTTTAGATGCATGAGGAAGCAATTTATGTTGAAGTTATTTCATTTTGATCTAAAGCCACTTGAGAGCCAATGTCGGCAGGTATTTCTCCTCTGTTGCTGTTCCGTGACCTTTGTATGACCTTGGCCTACAGAATCAGCGGTGGCCTTCATCCGACCTCTGAAGGAGCAGACGACAATGGAGCATGGTCAGGCCGTCTTCGAGTGCGAGCTGAACAAGCCGGACAAACAGGTGACATGGTTCAAGGACGGCAAACCGCTGAAGCCCGGCAAGGACTACGTCATGGAGTCAGAAGGCACTGTTCACCGCCTCATCATATCTGACGCCCTGCTCAATGACTCTGGACCCATTACTGCCAAAGTAGAAGGGGTTCAATCAGTCGCCAACCTTCACGTAGAAGGTAAGGTTTTCGCTATCTTCCTCAATTATTATGTTATTCATCATACAGTATCCTCTTTGTATACCCCTGATTTGTGTTTTTAAGACGTTTTCCTTTTTTGTCTTTTTATCACACTGTCAATTGTATTGCTGTATGTTGCTGCTGTACTATGGCTATTTTACATATTGCAGAAGTGCGCCTTTTCCATTTTGTTAGTCCATATAAATGTTTTATATTTTGTTAGTCCACATATACGTGTTTTATATATTGTTAGTCCAAATACATGTTTTTATATATTTTGTTAGTCCACATATATGTTCTATTACCCACTCTGAACCGGGTATTGTTCTGTTTTAAAACACAAAGGTTCTTATGTTTCCTTTATCCCAAGTAGATGTTTTGTTTTTGTACTGTTTCTTGTTTGTAATAATAGGCCAAGTGCAAAAAGTCGTAAGAAAGCCTTAACAAGCAATGGTAATTTGGAGCAGTATTTTCAACTGACTCCTCCACAGTCTCTTTTGAAGAAAATTTTGACCTTAGACTTTGACCCTACAGTTTTAGTATGAAATGATCCCATAGAAAGAAGACCATATAAATGAATAGATGAAATAGGAAAGAGATCCCACAAAATTAGAAGCTACAAGGATCTAGAAAATTCATTTTTCGATATCGAATTCTAGTGGTAACTACTTATCAAACCCTAAAGAAAAAGCAAAGTATATCACAGAACATTAAAAAAGGCTTTCAGTGACTATACACCTGTTGTTCTGTCTATGGCTTCACCCTTTATGTATGGCGGGAATGTCATGTTGTATATGACAGTACTGTCAACATTCTGGGAAGCGTGACTTTGTGTGTTGTTTACGTTGCTGTGTGACGCGTACCATTGCAGAGGCCCCGCCCAAGTTCACTGTGCCACTGACAGATGTCACTGTCATGGAACACACCTCTGTGACCCTGCAGTGTCAGATCAACAAACCTGCAGATGTCCAGTGGTTCAAAAACGGAAAACCCATCAGCTTAACGAGTAAAAAATATAAGATTCGCCAAGAAGGCTTAACCCATAAGTTGATCGTTGAGGATGCAGAGTTGGACTACTCAGCAGATTACACAGCCAAGATTGGCAAGGAGACCACCAAGGCAACTCTCACTGTGGAGGGTAGGATACGCTCCGAGCGGCATCCGCATGACACAAATAATGGATAAATGTCGTCTGCTTCTCTACCCTAGACACTGGGGACTGTCAGAATGGGTTCAGGTTTAACACTGAATCCACCTCTGTCATGTCCCATTCAATAACTGTGCCAGTGCGCGTGCGCTGTTTGTGCTGTCCAATTAGTGAAGTGAGACCTCACGCTAGTAACTTTCAGAGAACCTCATTATGTGATTTTATGACAAATAATCCATAGAAGATATGATTATTCATGACAACTTTCCGAAACATATGACCTCCAGTCATATGATCTCTGATTGTTGAAGGATATCATTATTAGGATTTTCCAAATATGTTGTGGAATTTCAAATAGTATCTATATATTATGACAAATACCTGATATTGATATTTATGATGAATTTGTCAATTTGCAGTGAGGTGCCACCCAACCGCGCTCACTAATTCTGTGTTGTTCTAAATGTTCACTCAGTGTCCATTGTTTTACATGTTCACTAATTGTGTCCGATTTTACAAGTTGGGGAATAAGCCACAGCAGTGGTTCTTATTCCTCAGCAAATAATATTGAAGATAATACACCGACATGTACTAGAAGAAAACAACGACGATATTTTGTTCTAAGTACATACACACAGATGATTCCTACCACTAGGAAATACCCGGAAATATTCATAACAGATGTATATAAACCGCTTTACCTTCCATTCTAAAACCTTAAATATCACATGCTTCAGGTTTACTGGAACACTCTAGTGCCTGAGTAGGAGTACTACAAATATGTCATAGCCCACCCAACCTCAGCTTTGTCGATATGAAACAGAAAACACTAGTAACCCAAAATTAACCATTAAAATCTTTATTTATATCAACTGTGTTTCGCAGGTAACGAATTGTTTTGTAGATATCTTCCCATGTGGGTACGGCCTTCCTTGTAGCGCCTACCAAGTTCAGTGTCCATGATAGATTCAATTATCTCTCTATATATAAATGTATATATCACCCCTGCCATACGATTCTTCAAAATTCAAAACCTACCTTAACAATTCCTCTCCATTCGCACCTACCTTCCAAAAGTTACTTCAGTCAATTATTGTTATACCTCGCAGATGTTCAGAAATTCTCAGTGCCATCAGTATTAATACCTGCGCGTTGCACACAGTAAATCGTTGCATCCCATGCGTTTTCATTCACACTAAAGAGTGTGGTTGACCTTCGTTTCAATTTATGACCTTGACAGAGGAGCCCATCGTGTTCACTGTGCCGCTGAAGGACAGGACGGTCATGGAGCAGGATGAGGTGACCATGGAGTGCTCCATCAACAAACCAGACCGGGAAGTGACATGGTACAAGGACGGCGAGGAGATCGCCAGTGTCGAGGCCCGCATTAAGGTAAAGATGACCCTTTAACTGTCTATAACCTGGGGATTCTATATCTACTAACGCCACCGACGTATTGAGCAGCATCATAAGAAAGAAACTGATGAGTGTTTGGTCTGTGTCCCCGTTCGCCATCGATTTTGGAGTGCTCAGTAATATTAACGAGGCGATAGCCGAGTGAATATTCTGAAGCGCTCCAAACGAGATGCCGAATGATGGGGAATCAGACCAAGCACGAATATGTTTCTGATTTTATCTTAGACGGGAAATATCTATCTGTTTAGCACCCGTTGAGAACGAGTTACCGTACTCGCAAGCCTGTTGAGAACGAGTTGCTAACGTTAAGCATATAGACATTTATTCCAGACTAAGATAAATGACCGAATCAGCAGTCAGGTTTTGTTGAAAACACCATTCCATATACTGTGTCAGTCTAAGTAAGATTTGGCTTTAAACGACTGACTGCAATACGATCGAAAAACTATCGACATAGCTGTTCTGGGCCCTGTTTTTTAGTCACGACATTCGTAACTTACGACACGTATCTGCCGTCAGTGTGCTAGAGAGCTACGATCGTAGAGCAGGTACGACACTTAGTGAAGATAAGACACATAGGGAGGTAAAAGGTGTGCTATAGTCACGACAGTCGGTGGCCAATGGAGCGGAAACAGGGGCCATAAGTGTCGTATCTCTAAGACCACTCTGGAAGTGTCGTACCGAATGCGCAACTTCACTTCCCGTTGAAATTAAGTGATGAAATTTTAACACGAGTAAGGTATACATATAACCTATAATCGTACCAAATATGAAGAAAAACGGCCGCACCGTTCCGAAGTTATCGGTGTTTTAATTTCGTCATAGCAAATACTGCTCTGGTGGCCAGTACAACCCTACCATCACGTGATCTAATTTATGCGGCGACCTTGACATTGACTGCGCTTACTTCACTCTCCCTGCAGAGATTCGGCATGCTATACCGCGAAAGATCTGCTTGGAGAGTGCGTGTACGATATCCGTTCGATAGCCCAATGTTTCAAATTCAATCGCCGATAACTTCAGAACGGTGCGGCCGTTCTTCTTCATATTTGAATCGATTATAGGTGATATGTAGCCCTTACTCGTGTTAAAGTTTCATAGCTTAAATCGCATGGGAAGCACAGGAAATCCACAGTGACGTATTATAGAACCTAAGACAGTTCTATACTTGTCTTAACTTCCGATACATCTCGCCAAGATAGTTCGATTCAACTTACGACCGTGTCTATAGCACACCCGCCATCTTGTATCTTGAAAACACGCGTAAAATCTTGATCCGATCTCAGCTGATCGTAGACTTGCGATGTCGTGACTAAAAAACAGGGCCCTGGATGTCAGTTTTAAGAGGAAACCACCCAGTGTCATCTGATCACAAACATAAAGCCACATCTAGTCTCATCCATTTAGAAATAATTCCTCTGTTGATTCCTGGCGCCTTCATCTTAAATCTGATGTGATATCGATATTAAGAACTGCATTTTGTGCCCTGACCAGATCCTGGTTGACGGATGTGATCACAAGATGGTCATTCACGACGCGACCCTTGACGACGACGCCGAGTACACCGTGAAGATCGGCGACCAGTCGTCCACGGCCAAACTCAACGTGCAAGGTAGGTTCTTCAACACTGTCAGGCTTCTCCACCAATTTCTTGGTTTTCCACCAAACTTAAAGCCTCCTCCCCTGCGTGTGACTGGCTATGTATCTACCTTCTTCTGTACATTGACTCTGTATTCTAATCTTCCACTGGAATTCTTATTTGATGTCTTATTCCTGGTAAAAGATATTCAAAGTAGAGCATTTCATAATGACTGAATCATATTTTTGGTATGATTTGATTTGAATTTTTTTTCGGTTGCGCCATAAAGGTGTTTTTCTTGTATTCTCAAAATGGTAGATTATTTACCAGGCAGGCATGCCTTTGGAGATTTAAATGAGGGTTATGGTCATAGTTAAGAATGTCTGCAGTAATACGTCAAGCGTTGTCAGTAATCTAGCATTGGTATTCAGTGGAATATTTTAATACATGGTTTGATCCAATGTGTTATTCCTGCTAGAAGGATTTACAGTGTGATTCGATAAGAAATAAGTAGATCTTACTTCAAGATGTATACTAGTAAAGTGTAGAATGTAGTATTTCCAAACTAAACACGTCCTTCTAATATGAATGATAATATCTAAATATGATGTTCTTGAAGATTGTACAGCACTTTACATCAACATGATCGTGCAAGTTCAGGAACATTTATGTCACTATGTTGAATATGGGTGTTGATATCTTTGAATCGTTTATATACCTGTATTCACCGAGGGGCAGTTGTGTGACCAGCTATTCGCCATTTAAATATTGACATATTTACTCGATTAAATGCATTTCTATTGGAAACCCTAGAATAGCTTGCGCTAAGAGAAACTGCTGTATGCCTTTCTGGTATTAAAATGACGAGGAAGTATCGCCCATTCAAAGTTACTATATTCGTTCAAGTATGTCATGTGGCACATTTTATATATTGAGTCATGGGAATAACCTTTTCAAACGAACCATTTTGTCTCCTAAAATTTGCTGGATCAAAATTGCTGCTTTAAAAAGTTGTTTTTTTTTCGTGAAAGTTAAATACTTGAATGAATGCATTATTCATAACAGATGAATGGTACCATCTGTTGCTTTTCCTCGTGGATATCTCATTGTAACACCAGGAAGGCATCATCAGTGAGGAGACAAGCCTTCATCCATGTCTATCCTTTACCTCCTGTCCTTCATGTGATGACACCTCTTCCCTTTCTCATGCTCTCTAGAAAGACATGTCTCTTTGCTGACGTCATATGTTCTCGTCTTGTGACGTCACATCTCTGTGTATCTTGGTTGGTGGGTGTGGTAAAAGCCCGGTCGCTGGTATTTTGAACAAAAAGCGGCTCAGATTGCACTAACAAACCGATCGGACTGCATTTTTGTTCTGCTTGCTCTGCCCAAACAGAGATCCCCATAGAGTTCATTGTGCCACTGGAGGCTAAAACTGTCATGGAGAACGAGTCGGTGACCTTGGAGGTCGAGGTCAACAAGCCCAACGTGACCTTAAAGTGGTTCAAGGACGGTCAGGACGTGTCGGCGGACGATCGTGTCGACGTTCTCATAGAGGGATGTGTACACAAAGTGCACATCAAGTCGGCCATGCTGACCGACGAAGGGCTTTACAAGGTCACAGTCGGCCTCCTTATCAGCGAGGCACCGCTCACTGTACAAGGTATACCACTAACCTCCCACCATGTATTAACCTTCACGTGGAGCTACAGTATATGTAACTTAGTCAACGTCTATATAAATGTCCAACTGTTGGTAAAACTAAAGTGAATTAAAGCTTATGTCTAACATAGATATGTTCTGCTGTCGGTAAAACTACTGTGAATCAAAGCTTACCTAACATAGTATATGTATCACTAAACTAGGGCTTTCTGTCGTCTAGATTTTAAAGCAGATTCGAATAATGCTCATCAATATATAGATTATCTTGAGTTATATTAATATATACTTCTGATTGGACCTCCCATTTATAAGTTGCACTAATGAATTCTTTCTCAATTGAAAACTGATACGATTACTACGTCCTAGATTTCCTGCGTGTCCCGACATTGATATTCTTTCAGTTATTTCTCCTTTTCAGTTCTCCTTGGTTTCTCTTATGTTCAATTATGTTTCTCCTTATTTCAGTTTATTTAGTTCTATTATTCTTAATTTTCCCAGATCTGGTCTATATACCCATATTTAAAGACAGTGCGTTCTTATTTTCATTAATAGATTACTTTGATATTAGTTACATGTCTGTTTAGCCCTTACTCCTTGTGCATTTATTTATCTAACACAATTCATTCAGCCCTACCTGGTTAGCCAGGGATATCAGCTGCCTAGTTCCTGCTCTGCGGCCAGTCCCATAAAAACGATGCATCTCCATTGAAGGCCACCCTTAGCCTCACACGCCCTCCTGTGATATTTTTGAGAAGCATCTTCGTTAACAAGATGACTTTTCTCTCCTTGTGCATAGAACTTCCTCCAGTATTCACGAAGCCACTGACAGACCAGGTGGTCACCGAGAAGGACACGTGCGTGTTTGAGTGCGAAGTCTCCAAGCCGGACGCCGAGGTGGCCTTCTACAGGAAGGGCAAGAAGATCAAGAAGAGCGACAAGTACACGATCGAGTGTGACGGTCTGGTGCATCGCCTCATCATCAAGGACTGCACAATGGACGAGTCCGCTGAGTTCACTGCTAAACTGAGACCAGACGAGACGACGTCCGCCAATCTGACAGTGGACCGTGAGTATAGACCAACCTGTTTACTGTGCGGTGAATGACCATACACCATCCCCACAAAAGAAATCCCCAGATTAACTGTGTGATCTTCTTATCATAAATATCGTGTGTGACAGGGGAAACTAATTGCGCACATGCTTTAGTTTCCTTTTTTTACCTACCACATATAAAACGGGTAAATTCTGTCGGATGCGGTTGGAGTTTATCCCCCACATAGAGACAGACCTACCAGAACTATGCATTAAGACTGAAGTGCCACGAGAGTGAGAATCTTGTGGAGAGCAAATTCGAACTTGCTCTTCCTTTTTGTATTTCTAGTCAGTTATTCTTTTTATCTTATTATTTATGTTTAACCATACCAGTAACAGAATTCAATACTGTACTTCAAAGCAAAATGAGACCAGAAGAAATGATTTGGTTTCCTACTCAGTCATAGTTAATGGGTTTTGGAGAAAATCAATATCAATGTTTTCGTAAAAGGGATAAGGGGCAGTATTTGATTTTAAAACTAATATTTCAGAATTAATGTTGATTTGTGTGTTTTAGTGTAAACGACGATGCATTTTTGTAATAGGTAATCTGGAACGGAACTAACTAACCAGATTACAGATGTATTTAGTCTAAATGTTTTCCCAGTGCTATTACCATAATGAATTTGAAATGACCTTAATGTAGACCTATTAATAATTTCCGATAATTTTCCTTATTGAATAACCATTCATCAAAAGATTGCAGTACAATCATTAACCCTCATTATAATCCATTGATTAACCTCTTAGTTGACCGATTACTTTTAATATTCCGCACAATAGATACCGTATATATCCCAACCCAAGCACTTGATCCTTCCCCAGTATCGCCCTACGTGGCTGTTGAACACTGTGTGAGTAACCTGCGGCTCCGGTTTTCAGCCCTGCCCCCTAAGTTCACAGTGCCCCTGAGTGACCACACCGCGTGTGTGGACGACGAGGTGACCTTGACCTGTGAGGTCAACAGGCCCGACGCCGAGGTCAAATGGTACAAGGACGGCAAGGTGCTCAAGGGCACGGGAAAGAAATTAAAAATAGTCAAAGATGGCACCACCCATAAGCTGGTGATACCCGGTGCAACGAAGGCTCAGGCCGCTGAGTATACGGCCAAGGTCGCCAAGGACACAACAAAGGGCGTTCTAACTGTTAATGGTAAATCTGAGGCATGCCCGGTTATACTTACAGATTCTGCTCATACATGAAATAGCTCTTGGATTGCCCTGAGGAGTCTGGCATCATTCAAGAAATATTTCGACTTCTATTTTCCACAGATTCTAGAATTCCTTCAATGTTCTTCCGATTTTATTACTGTTTTGGTTTATCTGTTAGATAAGTTTCCTTCATTTTTCTGCATAAACGTAGAGTTTTCTTCTTTTTCTATCTATTATTTTGCTATAAGTACTTTCAATCAACCTGATGTTTCAGGTCTTTTGAGTATTGATTTTCAACTCTTTCAATTGCCTTTACAAACTTTTGCAGATATGTACATTGCCTGCAGCACTTTCTTTACATATCTTGGCTATCACTTTGCATCATGGTTATTTTCTCAAAAGAATCTTTTAATGTAATTTTTAGAATTAAACGATTTTATTCTTTCCGCAATCTTAGATAATGAGCCACCAAAACAGCTGACTGACCTTATATTGATCTAAAGTCAGGTCAGGTTTTAATAGACGAGTCTGTATCCTTTTCTTTGAAACTTTCTACATGAATCCTAAATATATGTTATACCTTATTTAGTATCTATGATAGCTACCCCAGATAAGGCTGTCATTTCCCAAAACCTTTTCCATTCCTCATCAACTAGTTTTCACGCACATAAAATAATCACTGGAAATCCAGCACCAGCCAGATATAACTCTGAACCCTATTTGACCTTGTCTTGTTCTATTTGACCTTCAGAGATGCCATTGGAGATCATCACTCCCATGAAGGACATTCAGTGTATGGAAAAACAGATGGTGACCTTCTCCGTCGAGCTCAACAAACCCAACATGCCCTTCAAGTTCCTAAAGGACGGCGTGGAGGTGGACATGAAGGACGGCTACGAGATGCGCTGTCTCGGCAATAAGTACTATCTGAGCGTTGTCAAGGCTCGACTCGACCAACAGGCCGAGTACACCTTCACCGCAGGAGGTCTCTCCTCCGCCGCCAAACTCGTCGTCGACGGTAGGCAATTATTTACGTTCTCCTTTCATTGTCATCGTGTTTTTTTTCTTCATTTTTTGATGTTAAGTGTCATGAGAGATTTTTTTTTATATAATCTTTGGTTTTCTCCCTGTTATAGAGAAATCTATATCAAAAGATTATTCACACTGCCACTGATGAAATACATTGTGATGTCTCAAAGACTACGCCAAACTATTTTGTGTCAAGATATTACTAACATCTTTACACCATCTAACAAACTTTTGTTTATCAGTTCATGCATATTACTTATTGCAATTTCTCAAATCCCAAGTTGGTACTTGATGTTAGGAACATGATGCACCTACCCTACTATTCTCCAATTCATTGTAATAGGACAATATCTCGTTAATCCATCTGATATAGTCTAACAAATACTAACCAAGGTAACTTATCGCCGATAAAACTAATTCACTAACACCTTAACCTTACCTTTTCCACATCTTACAGAATATCGCTTTACTAACACCATGCATGACCTTAACTTGGACGAAGGAGATGACCTTGACCTGGAGGTCACCGTGTCTGCACGGGACGCAGAGGTCATGTGGTTTCATGATGGCTGGTTACTGGCTGCTGACGGGCATCGTATAACTGCTGGTCGCAGTGGTGTCTTACGTTCGCTGCATATAGAAGATGTGGGACTGGGGGATGCCGGGACATACGCCTGCGTCTTAGTGACCTCCAAGGTCTCAACTTCCTGTGAGGTCACCGTAGATAAAATACACGAAGAATTTTATTCCATCTACAACAATGCGGCGTATGCCCTATGAGCAGCTAGTCATCTCATGAACTCAAAGTTGACATCATCCCACCACAAAGTGTATCAGTTATGCTAGACGCATCTAGATTAGCGAGTTGTCTTAATATATAGTCAGACCAATCTATCGGTCACTTTAATCTCATACCATCATGATATCATTATAGTCCCGAGCCAATGTCCCCATGAAGCAGGATTGTGATTAACGAGTCAATCTGGACATATTGCCTTATATGGAAATGCCATACAAGTGAAATTGATATGGGGATAGGGTTGAATGAATGTTTAAACCTGGCTTGGTGCTGTTTCTATATAAGAATTAACTATTGCCTAAGTGCTGTATTTGTATATAGATTGAATATATCATAGTCTGGGTTGGTGCTGCAGCTATTTTCATTCCATTATATCGGACTCTATATCTGACAACTCTGAACATTCCACTGCTAAGTGATCTGCCTTGTGGCACTTGAAAGTTTTATTCTGTGATATACTCCCACGGCGAGGCTTGTACTTTGCAAAATTCCTGTATTCACAATAATAAGGAAATCTTTCAACTTGTTCAAAACCAATGTCAATCTTACAATTTTGTATGGTTTGCGCTGTTGATGGACCCGTTTTCGTGTTCACAGAAGAGTGTATGTTAAATTAATGATTTTCACATTTAGACACACTAAATGCATTGAATTAGGCTATGCCTTGGTGTTCATGAATTCAATGATAGAGTTAATTGTAAAGTATATTACAGGGATATTACAATTGGCGAAGCAGACATGAGGTCTAATATCATACATATCATTGTTTGCTGCGACAAATAGTCTTCCATTCAACCGAAACGAAAAGGCTTCCGCGCAACAGAAATCCTTCATATTTCTAAATTTCTCGTATTTTATTCGAGAATACCTTTATATTTCTTGTAGATTTCTTATACGAATATGAAAATTGACTACATATATATATTCCGGGAAATAGTATATTTCTAGCAGGTTCTATATATTTTCTATGATTAACCTGCTGTGAAAAATAAAGGTTTTTTACACTGTTTTCTAGATTTCGCATTCCTCTTCTTGTATTTCATCTATCTATAAAGAATTTCAGTGTCAGTGACGTGATAGACTTGTGTCCAACGAATCAGAAATATGAAAATACGATAACTGGCACTTATACAATCTGCCGGCTGAAGAATTTCCCTAATAGATATGCACCAACTTCATTAATCAAATTCGGAAATATATTTGACCGTTGGCTCAGTATTTCCCACGAATCAACCCGAAAAAGATCATAAGTGTAACTAATAACAATGCAGTAGAAATACAGGAGACATTTGCCAAAGCTGTTTGCCATATGTCGAAAAGCAACTCAGTTAAACCTGAGTCAAACCTAATTTGATATACTACTTACACTCATATTTCGAAAAACCTGTGCCATAATAGTGGTTCCTATAGTAGGGCGTATTATTAGCTCAACCTGTTGCACTAGTCAGTGGAGATCCGGAGAGAGTTCCTCAACTCGCGAATACTTCACGTTGCCTGAGAGGTCCTCCTAGCAAGTTGTGGCCCTTCCCCAAGAGGGCATAACCATAGGAAAATATTATTAGATAACTTATTGGAGTACTCCTATCCAGGTCTTAACACTAACAATTAAGCATGGCGCTAACCCTTAAATCCCATTCGGAATGTCTACCTCATTTAACTACTAAACAAAGTCGACCTAATTATGTAAATATGATAATCCTTCTCTTCTCGACTGTCTTTTTGTTGTATTTAATTATTTTGTGCCTCCTGTAAGTTTTCTCATATTTCGTTGGTCGACCTCCGGAATCCCACGCACCTCATGACCCTGTGTGGCATTGATCTTACCGTTACAGAAATTCCCGCCAAATTCACCATCCCCCTAGCGGACAAAACGGTACAGAAAGGGGAAACCGTTGTCCTAGAGTGTGAGGTCAACAAAGAGTCGGCCGATGTGAAATGGTACAAAAATGACAAAGAGGTGAAACCCACAAAGAAATTGGTGGTCAATAAAGAGGGTGTGAAACATACTCTCACAGTGAAGGACTGCAAACCGGAAGACGCTCTGAAGTTCTCCGCTCGTCTACCAGAGGACAGCACCGAGGCTGTGCTCGATGTAACGGGTACGCGAGGCATACACAAGAGCATGATGTTCAAATCAGAAAGTTATCACTGCCAGCTTGAGTTTCCTATATATACATGCATCTGAAAATGAATTTATCGTAGTATTATGAGCAGGTTTTTAGCATGAGATGATACGAGGTACACGTAGATATCAGTTGCTGCTATGCTCTGTATGTTCCATGTTCAGAAATGTTGCTCAGGAATATCCTTACATTGCACGGCATGGTATGTGGGAAGAAGCAACCCGCAAACAAATTCAGATTAAAATACCAACAATTAAAGAAAATAAGTCATGGTCAGCATGCAATAAATGAATGGATACAAACATCCCCACAATCGGAACATCACCAGAATACCATCTATCAGTGTCACCTTAGACAAAGAGATCCCTCCACATGCTGCCCAAACGTCTACTTTTGTCATGCAACACAGATATGTCTAGAATTTGTCAGCACAGTTCACCTATATACATGCTGCATGCTGCAGAAGCACATACACTGTTATTTTGCACAATGCTGATGGAAACATGTTGTCCGAGCTACTGGATGAAAGATGGGAAAGTCCGGAGAGACACGCATTATATGCATCTTTGTAGTAACCTAGAAGCATCTGTACCTATTGTGAACTATGTGTAGCCAGCCTGAGGTAGTGCCTGAGGTTACATAGTTCTCTATTGCCTGTGATATATTCCGCCGGAAGAGGCTTATCACTCTGCATTCTTATGATGTCCGCTGCAGCTCTGTTAAAATGATACGTTCCCGTACGGTAGTAAACCTTTTCATGGGTATTATGTTATGTTATTTATGCTTCGAGTTAGTTAATTAATAGGCTTGGTAGTATGTAGAATCTCGCTAGATATTTTTCCATTTTTTATTCATTAGGTTAAATTCTATTTTGAGAAACGTAGTGATGCATGCCAATAGAATTCGTCTATAATATTTTGTGTGACCTTCACCTTCCTTTATGCAAATTCTTTGGTGAAAGGAACTTTGATATATCTTGATATTTTAGTAATGAATTGTCTCTTTCTCTAAGTTAGACCTTTATTACAATAGTAATTTTGATATTCTCCATATTAGATGCTTGATAACGTAAGTTTACTTAAGATTTGACCTAGAAATATCGCCGCAAAGTGTCTGAAAATCATTCAGACATTGTGGTGCTATATATATGCTATATAGTATATATTTTTACATTGATAAACTTCCGTAGTTCTTTCTAGTCATCGATTGACCATTATAGATTGAATAGTATCAGCCGATAGGTCCGTGGTGTCATGTTTATTCCATGACGTAAAATGTACCACGATCACGTGATTTTGCCAGCCAGTCTCAGTCATATTTCAACCGCCGAATAAACACCCACGCTAAATTCTAACTTAGCACTTACCGTTGTCTGTGTGAGAAAACAATGGTGGCGGTTCACTATTGCGGCCAAAGGAATTTATGGATATCTGTCAGGCATATGTCCCCTTTAGTAAATTCGAGAGAGGAACATCAGATAATAGGTAAAGGGAATACACGGTTGCCCTTCAAAAATACCTATGTGGATAGCAATGCTGAGAAGCGGAGAGATTGTAAAATGTCAAAGACTACTCTAATCTGTTATTATGGTGACGGCGGTTACATTTCTATTTGCACACTTCACAGAGAGACCACCAGAATTCGGCACCGTGCTACGAGATCTGCACATCATGGAGACCGAAACAGCAGAATTCACCATCGAACTCACCAAACCAAACGTACAGGTAAGTATTGCGCAGGTTCTTTGGCATGAAATATGTACTAATAACACGGAACTTTGACTACAAAAGGCAGCAAGTAGTGACTGAACTTAGAATGTCGTCGTAGTCTTTTAATTAGATATATATTTTGAAGTTATTTGGCTTACAACACCTCTAGTTAGGCAAATACATAACATTACGGATTTGCAATGACTTCATTATATAAGGTATTTTGATGGGTGTCTTATCACTTCCGATAGCTGCGCATGCTCACTGACAGCTACAGCATCGAGATATATCTGATCAATAACCTTACTGAGTATTTTGACGTACGAAGACAGCCTGTTTTCTTATTATCATATACCTATAGATCACGACATTATACCTAGTCACGTGATGCCATACCCCGTCCGTCACAGTGAGACGTACGGCCATAAATATAACTTGGCTATGAGTGGGCGGTATACATAGGAAGGAGCGCTACATATATGTATTGAAATACGCTACTATTGAACGCTTGATGTGCCTTTGTTTAGGTATATGTATAAAGTGCTATAAATAGATTCGTGGACTAATGTACTTTCTTTTGTAGGTGAAGTGGCTAAAGAATGGGAAGGAGCTGACAGAAGGAGACAGGGTCAGGTTTGAGTCTGTAGACAAGACTTACAAACTGATCATTACTGACGCCCATCTTGACGATGCTGACAAGTACACCATTCAGCTACCCACCAACAAGTCTTCCACCGCCAAACTCATTGTGGACGGTAAGTCTACCCTTCTGAAAATGTGTATATTCATCTGAAGGAATTTGCGGGAGGAACTTGATAAATCCAAGAACATAAGAAGAAAGTTAGTGCCCTAGGCTCGCTAGAACATTAATTACCCTTCAGTACAACATAAGCACCTCGAGTGATTAACTATTATATCTGAAAAGTCACTATCTTCCTAAGATTCGGTATCCACTTTCGTTATACCAATATGAATAATGAAATGTATACATTAAACGCTATTTCATATTCATATTTGTTCTTTTCACACTAGCGCGGCAGTACTTTCAAAGGTATAATAAATATGATTCTAAACGCATATCTAAAATATCTCAATAACCTTTCTCGTTCACAGAGAAGCCCATCGAGATCGTTGTGCCACTGAAGAACATCGACGCCCTTGAGAAGGACACGGTGACCTTCACCTGTGACCTTTCCAAACCAGACCGGAAGGACGGCAAGTGGACGTTTAAAGACAAGAAGGTGTCAGCCACAGAGAAGTTCCAGATTAACACGGACGGCGTAACGCAGACGTTCACCATCGCCAACGTGACCTTAGACGACCGCGGCCCCGTCAGCTACTCCGTAGAGAATGTGTCCACAGAGGCCACCCTCCTGGTAGAAGGTAAGGACTTCTCGTTTCATCACCAATAGTCTAGAACTATGTGTAGTTATGTTTATTTTTAATGAGGTACTGCATTCAATTTATAAGGTGACTTCTTCCATTATTTTCGTTTATGACGTCCTCTTAGATATTACAACTGCTTTAAGATTAGTTAGAATTTTACAAAGGTAACCTACAAGTTCATATTGTTACAAGAAATACTAATTCAATTAAGGCAAATGGGGCTAGTATAATACCCTTATAAAAAGGAATTCCATCATGTTCTGATGTTTCATTTGAATCACATAGAATCTATCGTTTTACATTAACACGGCCATTTTATATCTTCGGTATGATTACCATTGCCATTACCAACAATAAAAACTACACTTATATCTATAACCTATCTGCTGAGCATTGTTAATAAATAAACGCCTCTAACCAAATAATTATTCCACCTCACCAGAACTGCCAATAGAGTTCCTGAGCCCGCTGACGGACCAGAAGGTGATGGAGAAGGAGACGGCTACCTTTGAGTGTGAAGTTTCCAAACCCGACCGTCCTGCCACCTGGTGTAAGGACGGGAAGGACCTCGAGTCGTCTGCTCGTTTCGTGACGCGCGTGGAGAAGACGAAGCACTACCTCACCATCAAGGACTGTGTGCTGGATGACGAATCCAAGTACACCATTAAAGTAGAGGACAAGGATTCCACTGCCAAACTCACTGTAGAAGGTACTTGCGGGTCTATATGTTATCCCGTTGAGATGCGGGTTTGGGGATTGGGCTGATTTTCTTTTCGAATCCCCTGTCATATTTGTTGTTAATATTGACTGTCTAATGTGTTACAACAAGTATTGCGTTCGCCCCTGTAGTTTCAGCGGTTGGAGATCATATCTAGAGTATGTGAAAATATTGTGCACATTTTCATAAGTCAGTTTTAATATCTTCTCTCGGAAATGATGCCTCAATGCATTATGTGGTTTTAGCGGGATGGCACACCGAAGTATTTATCCAGCCGTGCCTGGGGAACGTCTCATCCTTTTTATGATATCCTTAGTAAATACTTGATATTGATAGACATTGATGAACTGCGGAATAGCTGAGATGGTTACCTTTCTCTTTTACACATACTGTACTAAAACTATAAGAAAAAACCTGTCTCCATTGAACAGAGGCCCCTGCCGAGTTCCTGAAGCCGCTGACAGACCAGAAGGTCATGGAGTTCGAGTCGGCCACTTTCGAGTGTGAGGTGAGCAAGCCGAACCTGCGAGGCACGTGGCAGAAGCAGGGCGAGCCGCTCAAGGTGGGCGGCCGGCTCGACTACGCGGTGCTCGGACAGCGCCACCTGCTCACCGTCAAAGACTGCAAGATGGACGACCAGTCTGAGTACACCATCGTCATAGAGGAGGGAGTGCAGAGCACAGCCAAGCTGACTGTTGAAGGTGCGTAGGCTATAGCCGTCTCTCTTTGTGTGTGTTGGCGAAATCACATGTTTGCTTTGAGTTTAATACAGGTCCAGTATTTTACTGAAACCCAAGATACTTATACTACATAGACTCAGGACCCAACAGGTTACCAACACGTTATCGGTTTTTTCACCTTTATACCCTGGTACCCGAAGCGACCATAGGGGATTGGCAAAGTGCGGGTAATATTGGACAATCAGTACCTCTACTCCCCTATGGGCGCCCCCACGAACTACATGTAGATCGTCCTTGTCCTAGGGTAACCATCAACTTCGGCGCTGCCACGAGACAATTCGAACCCAACACACCGAATTACATGATCTAGACTAATGGCCGGTTAGGCCATTCTTAGAGGCTATAAGCTACATATTATAGATATTTTCTTTCTGGTATTAACTTCACGGCTACCTTATCGTAATATCAATTTCATATAAAGCCTCCGACCATCTTGAATCTAAGAATCTAATTAGTCTCGCAAACCGTCTATATTGTTACAGAGCTTCCGGTGGAGTATGTCCGCCCTTTGTCCAACCTTGAGATCTACGAGAAGCAGACTGCCGTGTTCGAGTGCGAGGTCTCCAAACCCGACCAGCCGGCCACGTGGTACCAGGCCGGCACCAAAGTAGCCGGCCCGGACTTCGAGCGGTTCACCCCGGCGGTGAGCGCCAAGGTGCACACACTGACCATCGTGGACGGCATACTGGACGACACGTCCAAGTACTCCTGTGTCATCAAGGAGAAGAAGACATCGGCCAAACTCAACGTGCTCGGTAACCTTTGATTTTATGTAGAGTTCTCGCTATATGTATTGCATCAAAAGATTAGGTACATTGAAAATGTATGAGATTAATGTTGCTTTCTAGGTATATTTTAGTTGGTGTTTGAATAATATAATCCCACACTTTAAAACCAACCAGATCAAGTTCACTGACATTTTCAGAAAATACATAATTATCGCTGTAGGGCAGTATGGTGGTTTCTATCGTATAAATGCAGACTGTGATTACCGGATTTCAGATTTGTTGGAATTATCGTTGGGGAGTTTGACTATGAACAATTAAAGGACAGATTCGCCATAACCACGGTCTATGACTAGACAAGTTAAAGTAATATATTACCTGTGAGATGTACAATAGATCGGTGAAGATGTGTACTAAAATGACAAGTATGATATACTGACTGAATCCCTTATGTCTGACACTCACAGAGGAGCCGCTGGAGTTCATGACCCCGCTACGGGACACGGAAGTGATGGAGACCGAGACTGCCACCCTCAGCTGTGAGGTATCCAAGCCCGACCAGAAGGCCACATGGCGCAAGGCGGGCAAGGACATTCGCCCGGGTGGCAGGTACGAGCCATTTCTCTCTCTCTTTTTTGTCTTGTAAATATTTCTGAATCTGGCTTGGTTGTTTGCAGAATAATAATAATAGCAGTTAAAGGCATAAAACATGCATTCATCGGCTGTGTGTTTTTTTTTTTTAAATGTTTTTTTTATTCAGTTAGAAATGATACATTATACATTCACAGAGGTGGTGTTCTTCTATGCATAAGTAATGTTTTGACTACTTGATAATGTATGGCTGTACATGATGTTGAGTGAGCTGATGTGAGTTCTTTCCGTGTTATTTATAGGATTGAGATCAGGGTTGAAGGCACAAAGCATACGCTTATCGTCCAGGATGCACATCTCGAAGACCAGTCCGAGTACACCATCGTCGTTGGCGACAAAGACTCCACAGCCTCCATCTTTGTCACAGGTGAGTGACAACATTCCTTGGTCAAACTCTCCTGTAAACTCTGCAATGTCTCCACAGTGTCTTATAGTTTTCTCGATATGATCAAAAGTTTATCATATTATCTGACGATATATCCCAAATTTCCACTGAATGTCATTTTATTTATGATTTGGGAATAATACAATATGAAATATATGCTTATAACCATACATATGTTTATGACGTTGACTGTCTAACCTGAGTTATCCATGACCTTTATATATCATACCTATGACCTGTAAATGTCTGTGTTACAGAGGAGCCCGTCGATTTCGTGCGGCACCTACAGGACCAGACTCTGAAGGAGCTGCCGGGCACGGTAACATTGGAGTGTGAGCTCACCAAGGCCAACATCAAGGTGCAGTGGCAGAAGGGCAAGACACCCATCATGCCAAGCGCCAAGTACGAGATGGTGATGGATGGCACCGTCCACCGGCTTATCATACACGACGCCACGGACGAGGACATCAGCGAATACATGGCTCTAGCCAGAAACAAGACCTCCCAGGCCAACCTCAATCTTGAGGGTGAGTACCTTGATTATCTAAACCATTATGATGGAGTCCAGTATAGCCATAGAGTAATAGAGGGAAAATGTCCTGATAATTCCCTACTGAATACATCTGGAATTTAGAAAAAACACTTCCCAAAGTCCTACTGACATTAGCTGGAGAGCACAAAACCTATGTGACGTCATTTATTCACAATCTTTTGGAATCGGTAATAAAATCTATTTATGATAATGAAATAAAGCTTCTAGACATTTCAATAAGAATTTAGTGAGGCATTTCCATTCTTGATATTCCGTATTCTATGTGAAATCTCCAACACACCTTGTATGTCATGAATACAGCAACGGACGCCTAATACTTAACTCTAAGGTTTGACCTTAATGTGACCTTGCAGTGGGGCCTAAATTCCTCCTGGATGATGAGTTTGAGGACACAATCGTCATGACTGCCGGAAGCTCGGCAACCCGTGACCTCCCCTTCTCGGCGTACCCACAACCGGAAGTGAGCGTCACATATGACGGTGGAGACGTCAAGGATGCCACGCGCATCACGCTACGTCACGGCAAGGACAAGACGACCTTCAGCGTTGAGGACTCTGAGAGACCAGACGCTGGGGAATATACGATCACCCTTACTAACGACTACGGCACGGCCAAGGCCACTATCAAGGTCATCGTCTACGGTCAGTATATATAACAGTTTGTATATAGGTTAAATATATATGTATATGGTTAATATGAGGTAAAGGTTTGGACGTGGGATTACCATATGCGCCGTCCTTTAATCCAGCGGCGAGTTGATGGGGCGGGGGTATGAAAACCCTCGACCCTTTTCGCTGACTAGAATGACTTCTGAGCAAGAGTTCAGATATTTTTCTTGTTCTCATGGCATACAATTTATGGAGTATTGAAAATGTCTTGAAATGTCTCTAGAAATATGTACCAGATAATATTTCAAAAGACAAGACACTAGGACACTATGGACATATTTATATGCTTCCAGATTATATAAATAGAACTAGTTTAAATATGATGGGAAATCCTAAAGGTTCCTTCACCCTCCCCCAGACCTGTGGTGATTATGCACAACATCATGAACCCATCATCCTCAACAGCAATTTGAAGCTACGAATCAAACATATGCTAAATATTAATGCCTTTATCATCGTATCTGACAGACAAGCCGTCACCACCGCGCAACCCGACTGTGTCGGCCATGACCGCCGAGAGCGGCGACTTCCTGTGGGAAGTGCCCGAAGACGACGGCGGGAGCCCCGTGACCGGCTACATCGTCGAGGTCAAGGTCAGTCGCCGCTACTTCCGCTTCATTTTTCACTCTTTCACTAACTTGTCAAAACAGTAATCCTCTTCAATTTCTATTTGCATTTTGTAAAAGGAAATTAGAATTTTAATTTTTTTATTCTTTTGGTTTGTAAATTTGGATAGACAGTAGACTCTTTTTAATACGTCTACATGCAGTTCCGACCGACGGGATCGCATTGAAGGGCTGGTAATTTAATGACAGTATTCAAACATGAAAAAACAGAGAATACACCCAAAATCTAGATTGCTATATGATCTAAGCGCTATATCGTGAGAGGAAAATCAACAGTGGTCTCCTTAACACATGTGAGCTGGTCGTTATGGTGGAATCTATCGTTTAAATATACAGATATTGCTATCCCTCGATACTGGAGGTATTCTTACCCTGATGTCTGTTTCCTTACCTCACAGGACATAAAGCGTCGTTCGTGGGTGGAGGCTGGCCGCACGGCCGACCTCAACCTCACTGTCACCAAACTGATGGAGGGTAACGAGTACCTCATCCGGGTCTCAGCCGAGAACAAGTATGGCGTCAGTGAGCCGGCCCAGATAGAGGAGCCAGTGCTCGCCAAGAACCCCTACAGTACGTTACCGTTGTCTAGAGTGTCTATTACCATATGTCTCTCTCTATCCTGTTAACAGCTGTCCTGACATCTATTAATCTTTGTATTGTAATGTATCGTCCTGTCTAGTCTCGTTATGTTGTGTTGACGACATGTAAGAGCGCCTATTTTTAGGTGAATGTACGTCTTTACCTGAATAAAAAAAAAGGTTGTTTACACGTAGTATTATAATGTAGATATTGGTATACTCATTTATGATTAATCATAGGTAAAGTAGTACTATAATTTGTAAATTACCGCTGTATAAAATTAGAACCATGATTGTATAAATCATCAGAGTATGATACACACCACCAAGCGGGGCATCATCGGTTCTGGGGCAAAATATCCTGTGGGGTGGGGTGTCCTGCTTAAAGAGAAAGGGAAGTATGAAAAATGGGGGTTCTGTTCCTGGGCAAGGTGCCCCAAGTTGCAGGCTGGAGTTCGTTATATGATTAGTAAAATAGGTTATACTCTCCTAGTGCATACAGTTAGTACCAGATACTTATGAAATTTGAAAATAATGCTATTTTAATACAATTTTAAGAAAATCGCTCTGGATATTGATTAAATATTCCCATGTTCCCTCTGACAGCGGTGCCCGGACCTCCTGATGCTCCAGTTGTGAGTGACATCTTTGCTGACCGCTGTGTGAACACATGGGAGCCGCCCGCTGAAGACGGTGGCTCGCCCGTCACCGGTTACTACCTGGAGAGGAGGACCGTCGGCAGTACACACTGGATCCGCGTCAACAAGGAGCCAGTGGCTGAACTCACCCTGCCCGTCACAGAGCTGGTCGACGCCAACGAGTACGAGTTCCATGTGGCCGCAGAGAACAAAGCCGGGGTGGGACCTTTCAGCCCGCCCTCAAAACCAATCACTGCCAAGGACCCATGGGACAAACCGGGCAAGCCTGGTCGGCCTCAGTGTTCTGACATCACTGGAATGACCTTGAATCTCAGCTGGGCCGAACCGGAGACAGACGGCGGGGCAGAGATTTTCGACTACCATATCGAGTACCGCGTGCAGGGATCCACCAAGTGGCAGAAGTACCCGAAGGACGTGAAGACTCCGGACCTGAAACACCTGGTGAAGGACCTCAAAGAGGACACGTTCTACGAGTTCCGTGTGGCCGCCGAGAACAAGGCGGGCACAGGACCCTGGTCTGACCCCAGCGAGCCCGTCAAGACTATCATTGGTGAGTCATGCCATGTTTCTCGTTGCTTCTCTGATACTGACATTCCTGGTAATAAAGTTTTTGAAAATAGTTGTAAAAAAAACCTCTTCCGTTGGATGAAATCGGACCCCGATTTATGCCGATTGCACCGATTTCGTCCGAAAAAAAGTTTTTGAAAAATATCTCGAGAATCGACTGACGAACCTACATGAGGCCATGATAAAATGATCAAAAGATTCATTTCTTATTACTGGGAGCAGATGAAAAACTGATTTTTGAAAAAAGAAGTAGAAAATATGTAGAAAATACTTGTATTTCATTTCATATCCTTGTTATCTGACTACGACTGTTTCAGATGGCTACGGGTCCTAAACATTTTCTCCGTCTGTTTTTCTGGCTGAGCTCCCCTATGACCTTATGTTTATCTCTCTAATGACCTTGGCACTGACCTTGTCTGTTGCAGTTGGTGACGAGCCTCAAATCTTTGAGCCAATCACAGACCAGACCGTTGTCTCGCCGGCGACCGCCACCTTCACGGCCAAGGTCAACATGGGTGAGCCCAAGGCCAAGGTCAAATGGTACATGAACGGGTCGGCCATCAGCGACGGCAACAAGTACAAGATGAGCGTGCACGATGACGTCATCAAGTTAGAGGTCACGACGTGTGTGGCCGGCGACGACGCCGACTACCAAGTTGAGCTGGTGAACAAACTGGGCAAGATGAAGAGTGAAGCCCATCTCACGGTGCATGGTGAGTATATCCATCATCTCTATTTTGTGTGTATTTGTATTCATCCTAGCCCTAATGAAAAACGCTATAGGCACAACAATGGCTGACTATATTCGGGTGAGCGTGCAGTAAAGTGTTATTTATTGTACGAGCGTAGCGAATGAATTATTGGAGATGGGGTAGGATCAATACTAAACTGAACTCGAGTTAGTAGTGTTGTGTATCGCACTCCGGTCAGGTCTGCTTCTCACGACGCTGGGCTAATGCCACGCGCAGCAATACACGTGCAATAGACACTAACACTACTAACTCTCGTTCAGTTTCTAGTAAGTATTCGGGTGTGTTTATATATATATATATATATATATATATATATATATATATATATATATATATATATATATATATATATATATAGGGTGTCATATATCTCATCATACATCTGAGCACAAGTACAGTTGTGTGAGTAACGGTTATCATGCTCAACAACATACATATAAATGTATTCACTCACGTATATAAAGAAAGATGCAAATATGTTTTATATTGGCGGGATGACTCAACCCAGTGTTATTCAGGTAAATGCCAAAAAAAGCCTGCACGCTCGCACATACGCCCGACTTTACGCCACAGACATTCTACTTCTGTCGTACATTTTTCGGGGGGTTTTATACACATTTAGGGATAATATCACCATTATATAAGCCTTGCTATTACTGTGACTTACACCTTCTCAAAATCCACTATATCATACTATCTCGCCGATGTCCATCGTACCGCTCCATACACGACACCCACTGTCCCTGCTTACAGTGGCGCCGACCATCATCCACTCAGACGACCTGAAGAAGCCCATCCAGCTGAAGGGCGGCCAGAAGACGACGATCGACGCCAAGCTGACGGGCATCCCGGCGCCCACCTCGGCGTGGAGCTTTAACGGCGCGCCGCTCGAGCCCTCCGACCACCTGTTCGTGGAGGCCAACTCGACGTTCGCGCGCCTGTCCGTGGTCGACGCGACGGTCAGTGAGGCCGGCACGTACACGCTGACGGCCCAGAACCAAGTGGGCGAGGCCAGTGCCGAGTTCACCGTCACCGTCAGGGGTGAGTGTCGGGGCTCGGTCCTATGCCAAGCTGGTTTACTGTTATATTCTAACTTGGTTCATAGATATAATTGCTTCTTCTAGTTTAGTATGTTGAATTTACAGTGCATACGAACAGTTGTAAATGGTTTAGATTGCGGAGTTGCCGCTATCAAATGTTATTTTCAGTATCTCTTACGGATGATGTTAGAATGAAAGCTTCATTCTAGATATCTCCGAATTTTGAGGAATATCAGTGACAGATTAAATGTTATTTGGTTTATGGACAAATCATAGTAATATAACAATAACTGCAAATTACAATCAATCAAATATTGGTAGATAATCGATCCAATAATACTTGTGTGTAAATAGTTTATAATAAGACAGAAGAAAATGAAGACTTGTATTCCGACTTACGCGCTTTGGATATTATTTTAATAATAATTTTAAAAAAACCAGAGAAAGTGAGTGTGTTTTAAGTGGTACATCTTCCGCAGACCGCCCGTCACCGCCGCGCAACCTGCACTCTACGGAGTTCTCCAAGGACTACATCGTGGTGGGGTGGGACGTGCCCGAGTCAGACGGCGGAGAACCCATCACGGGCTACGTCGTCGAGCGACGTGACGCCAGCAAGAACACGTGGGTCAAAGTGGGCGAGACTGACGCCAACACACTCACCATCAAGGTACGCTCAGTCCCTGTGTCTTGCACCTCCGCCTTTGCCTCATTGTCCGCCTACACTCCACCTCAGCCACGTGACACAGGCCTGTCAGAGCAATGGTCGATATTTTAATGCATTTTATCTTGATTTTGTTTAATTACCTAGTGAATATTCACAAACAAAGACTTGAGCAAGTCTATTTATAACGCTATTTATCATAACACATGAAGTTAATAACAGCTGGGAATTTTCTACTTGATCACTAAGAAAAAGACTAAAACTAGTAAAAGGTAATTTCAATGCATGCCAATCCTCCCTCCTCCATTAAGTCCTCCGCAAGCAGTCTGAATTTGGGTATTGAACAATAGTGTCAGCTATGTATGAATTGTGTCCTTGATCAGGCGGACAAGCTACAGGAAGGACACAAGTACTTCTTCCGAGTCAAAGCTGAGAACGTGATCGGAATCAGTGACCCGTGCGAGTCGGACGACCCCATCGAGGCCAAACTGCCTTTCGGTGTGTACACATTTTCAACTCTTCATCATTCATGGATAGGTTACTCATATGAATTGTTCTTATATCAACTAGGAGTTCGATGTTAATGATTTCCCCCAAATAATTAAGGGAAGTATTAGCTTGTCAGAAATACTTTTAAGCAGGAATGTAATGTAATATAATATATAATTCATATACTTTTATAATGTATAGCATACAAATAAAATCCTATTTGTCCATAAGTATGGCATCTATTCATATCCACCTTTGAGTATAGCGTATCTGCAATATTAAATGAATCTATCGATAAATTTAATTCCATACATGAAAGTAGCATACGCACGATAGTGACTCCAATCACGAATATATCGAATACATTCACGAATATTTCATGCAGGTAAAACTCTATAGCCAAACATAACATACTTAAAGCATGACTAAGAAGTTGCATACTTCCTACACATAGACAAACCTGGCCCACCTGTGAACCTGAAGGCCAACGACACGACCAAGACGTCCACGCTGTTAACGTGGGAGCCGCCGGAGGATGACGGCGGGTCGCCCGTCACCGGCTACTACGTGGAGCGCATGCCGTCCTACTCCACCCGCTGGAGTAAGGTCAACAAGAAGCCGCTCTCTGACCTCTCTCTCCTCATCGACGACCTGGAGGAGGGCACCGAGTACAAGTTCCGCGTCTGCGCAGAGAACGCCGCCGGCGTCGGTAAACCGTGCGAACCAATCAGCGTGCTTGCCAAGGACCCCTTCGGTGAGGAAACTGTAGTTGTATTACATCTTTCATATACTAATGGAGAAATGTAAAAACGTACGTGTAGGATTGAATTAGAATTAATTTTAGTATCAAAGTCATTTGACGTCATTGGATTAGTATATATAAATATTTAATGTGTAGGGCTAAAACCCAGAAGCCACCTGCTCAAATTGTCGTCAAAATGTCGTATAATCAAAGGGATTAAGGTTAACAGGGCAAGTGATATTTTCCCCTCCTTTGCTGACAGGTGACAGAAACCATGAGAGAGTCCTACTCTAACATTGATGAAAATCTAAAGGCAAAATGGATAGTATACGAAATGATCATGGCACACATTTATAGGTTGATAAAATGTTGACTCGGTGTAAGCTTTAATTGAACAGGACACTATTATCACTTGTTGATAAAACGTCGGTCATACAGTGTAACAATATAGACATGCTATGACACTATTACCATACATTAATATAGACGTGCCTGAAGCACCAGGACGCCCTGACGTCACCGACATGACGTCAGACGCCGCCAGCATCACGTGGGCGGCGCCTGAGAGTGACGGTGGCGCCCCCATCACTAACTACGTGGTGGAGTACCGCGTGGCGGGTGACAAGTCGTGGAAGGCGGGCAGTAAGGGTCAGACCATCGACGACCTGCTGCACACGGTGACCGGGCTCGTCGGCGAGCGCGACTACGAGTTCCGCGTGGCCGCCGAGAACAAGGCCGGCCGCGGACCCTTCTCACCACCCTCCGTGCCCAAGAAATACGGTGAGCTGCTCAACATGGAACTAAGGATCTGAGATTCTCTATATACTACTCTTTATTGCTGGTAGAACTTTCCATGGCATAGGTAGGAATTAAAGATTATAAAAAAAATCCTGACGCACAAGAGCAATTCGGAGGATGTCATTAACCGAACATCTTTCGGAAGAATTATGTTTTTTTCCGGTTTTTTTTTAAATTGTTATTTATTGCTCGTATCTTAGTATTTTCATTATGAATTTATGGCTCTACTAGCCTTTTCCACGAGCTTGTTAACTAAGAGGCAATGTAAAGATGGCTACAATGTCAAGTAGGTGTGATATCAACAAGGAAACTTCATTTCTCACAGAATTTCAATAATTAGTCTAGCCACACACATAACCATATTGCCGTGGCCATAATGCGCCGTACCCCCTTTATGATATGGTGATATGGAAAAAGGATGTTTCATGTACAGTATCTTTATCGCTCAGCATTGCCTGCTACAATTCCCCAATTCATCGCATTTCATGAACTACTTGCACTAAACTTTTCATATAAAGTACCATACCATCAAAATTGTAATTATTGTGTGATCAATTACCCACCGAGTGGCTACCAAATGATGATGGTGTACTGCGGGCGTTATTTCTTTCCGGGCGCGGTGCAGGGGGTTTGCTCTATGGAGGATGAGGACAGTGTTTGGGAGAGTGAGACGTTGCCTGATTCAAAGTCCTAACGAACCCAATCATATACTACTAACACTGGTATGTTGTGTCCAGTGTAAATACGCAAGCCAGATATCAGCATCTTCCTTCATAATCTTATAATCGTAATACGTGTAATTTGATATATAATATATAAAAAAAAATTCATGAAGGCGACTGGCGCCTCTGACGCTTCTAGGCGTAAGGTGTGGGGTATTTGGTTCCCCCGTGAGACGCTTGGTGGCGCCTGTGAGCCTTTATATACGGATATACCGAGTGTATATCCTTCATATATATATATATATATATATATATATATATATATATATATATATATATATATATATATATATATATACATATATATATATACATATATACATATATATGAAAGAGTAATTATTGTATTCGTATAAGATCTCAATTCTGACCATGTGACATCTCTCTCACTCTGACAGTGGAGCCGATTAACTTCCTCATCCCGCTGGAGGACCAGACCGTGGACCGCGTGCCGGGCGAGGCCACCTTCACGTGTGAGATCTCGCGTAAAAACATGAAGGCCGAGTGGCGGAAGGCCGGAAAGACCATCACGTCTAACGGCAAGTACCGCATGAGCGTGGAGGGCGGCAAGCACACGCTGGTCGTCACGGAGGTGACCGGCGAGGACGAGGACGACTACACCGTCGTGTTCGCTCCCGGCGCCGAGTCCACCGCCAGGCTCCACGTCAAGGGTGAGTGCATCTGCACTGTCTTAGCTCTCACAGAGATCATTTACCAATAGGGTTACTACTTCTGCGGTTATTTCAAGTTGTCAGGGTTTTTTTGGGCACAAGAAATAATTCATTTTTTTTCTCAGGATTGACTATATGAAAACCAAGCCCGCTAGGTTTTACTATATATTGTCTCCTCATTCTTATTAGTTATTAGACTTACTGATCTCATGTTTTGATACCAGTCTATGCAGGAGAGGTGTAAGCATATATGGAATCAAATTTGTGCATTTTTTGGCCTGGTGTCTTTAAAATTTCTAATTTGTAGATTTGGAAAATATAAATTTGAATAATTCATCCTAATTTTTTCTGATTTGTTTTATGATGAAATTATGAATATAGTCAGATCTGCCTCCAAAATATTAACTGGCTTTAACTTACCTTCCAATCCCAGTTCCACCATCGTTCAACCTGGACCAGTTTGAGGAGGTGCGGGAAGTAAAGGCCGGCTCAGGTACAGTCATCGAGCTGCCCTTCAGTGCGCATCCTCTACCGGAAATCACGTGGACGTACGACAACAGCCCGCTCAGCGACAAGCGTTTCCAACAGGAGACGATTTACGGCATGACGTGCCTGCGTCTCAAGAAGCTGAAACGCGAGGACAGCGGGGACTATGTCGTTAAAGTCGCCAACGCCTACGGAGAGTGCTCACTCACCGTCAAGGTCATTGTACTCGGTGAGTAGCGAGCTTTCCTTTCTATTCACAGAAACGGCATTTTCTCACTCGCGATTCGTTGTAACACCACCTTCAGTATTTGTCACATTATGTCTTTAATCTTGAATTTGACTTTACTGAATTCGCCGTGATGTAACCCTAGTATTTTATTTCCTTCTATAAAATGATTCATGGCCTACATGTTAAATAAGTCTTGCAGATAAAAGTTTAAATCCGAGAAATGACACAGATTATATTTTTACATGAGTTAAATCTAGGTTCAGTTATTTATCAATTTTGCATTTAGCCCATTGTTTGCTGGCTGTACAAATGAAATGACACGCACTGTAATGTGTATGTAATATGATAAGAAATCTGTAAACTATGTTTTCTTGATACATCAAGATAAATGTCCATATACAAATGTATCATCATGCACCTCCTGTTATCCTTACCACACACACTAAATGAGAATGAGGATAGACGTTGCTGGCAGGTCCTACTGTGAACAGATACTCCCTTGAAAAATAGAGACTAAATGAGAATAAAACTGTCGCACTTCAGACAAGCCGAGCGCGCCCCGTGACCTGGCCGTCACGGAGTACACCGAGTCGACCGTCAGTCTGCGCTACGACGTGCCCGAGGACGACGGCGGATGTGACATCACGCGCTACACCGTGGAACGCCGCGAGGCGTCGCGCGCAAGCTGGAACAACTCGATGGAGACAACGGAGCTGGAGTACACGGTGCCCGGACTCACCAAGAACAAGGGCTACTTCTTCAGAGTGGCCGCCGAGAATAAGATCGGACAGGGACCGTGGACGACGCTGCCCGAGGCCGTCGTCGCCAAGAGCGCCTTCGGTGAGAATTTCTATATATCTATTAACATTGATATACCCTCGCTTAACTCAGTGGCACATAGATACTCACTTCGTTTATTCATTACTATTAATTAACAGTTCATACAAACAGTTGCCACAACTGCTATTTTGAAAAAAAATTATTGTTTCTATATTTGAGATAGTACAGTTAAACTATGCAGATCATAGGCGAATAATATTTTTTATTTGAAAGACATGAATTCCTTAGAAATCTTTTCCTTAGTATATTTCCTTTGACGCCTTGGAAATCTAAAGCCTCGGCCGTGTCGCCTGGTCCTTGATATTTAATTACGCTGTAATAAAGTCCTTGTCTATTTGTTGATGCTACCTTTTTTTCCATCGGAACACGAGAAAACCACTCTCATTCTGTACTTGTTACTTTCACAGACCCACCAGGACCGCCCCAGTCACCAGAAGTGAGTGACGTCACCAGTGAGAGCGCCGCTGTGAGCTGGCAGGTACCGGCCTTTGATGGCGGGTCGCCGATCACCGGCTACCACGTGGAGCGGCGTCTCACCGACAGCTCCCGCTGGGTCAAGGTCAACAAGGACATCATCCCTGACCTCGAGTTCAAGGTCACCGAGCTGATCACTGACAGCGAGTACGAGTTCCGCATCATGGCGGAGAACGCCATCGGCGTGGGACCTCCGTCCTCCCCGACCCCGCCCGTCACCGCCAAGGACCCCTACGGTCAGTCCACTTTCCCTGTTGCATATATATTTGTTTAAAAAGAATGATTCATCTATTCCGTGAATTGTGCAGCGTCTTTGGTTCATCCTGTTCCGTGAAGAAATGTCAGTAATCATATCTTTACTATGCTTTTTCTCTGGATATTTAGCGTAAGTTAGACGAAGAGCCATATCCTAGCCCTAAACCACAGATCCAATATCTGAAACATATCAAAGTTTGTGAATCAATTTCACGTTTTTTACGTAACTGGTGAGCCTCTGTCAATAAAGGGTAAAGAGATTTTTTTTTCATTATCTCTGTCTTTTCTACATACATTGTGCTAATTTACTTATATAAAAGTATGATAGTCCAAACAATGTTAACCAAACAATACGTGTTGAATCGAAAAGTCCCCTTTCATTAATTAAACTATATGTATACGGCGAAAACTGTCAATTCGATGATATATGAACTAATGAAGTAAGAAATAACGCCTGACTTTTGATTGACAGACAAGCCCGGTAAACCCGACCCGGCCGTACCCAGCGAGGTGCGCGCCCACTCGGTACAGCTGGACTGGGGGCCTCCTGCCGACGACGGCGGCACGCCCATCACGCACTACGAGGTGGAGTACCGCATTGACGGCACACTCACCTGGGAGTCGAGCACCACCAACACGGGCACGCCCGAGCCCAAGTACCGCGCCGCCAAGCTGGGCGAGCGGGTCACCTACCAGTTCCGTGTGGCCGCCGTGAACAAGGCGGGCCGCGGGCCGTGGTCCGACCCCAGCGAGTCCGTCACCCTACAGGAGCCGCTAGGTGAGACGAGTGTTTGTTGAATCAAGTCCGTTTACACATAGTAATATCCGAGCACTGGTCATTCTATATGGACAATGTTCCACCTTGTGCTAGGCACTCGTGTAGTGCCTGGGCTGGTCAGAATAATAATTCCCCTTCATGACTTGTTATACACCATGGACAATTGATTGTCACATAGTGCATCTGCGATATTGTACATGATCTTTTAGTCCACGATATCCACCTATTATTTATTATAAAAAGAAACGATGGAGTAAATAGGGGTTATCGTATATATATAGAGATTGTTAAACTGTGTATGTGGAGTGCACACTGGAGTTATCAAGTGGCCGATCTCACAGTTAGATTAAATCACCGATATTAGAGAACATCAACGGTGGTTTTCCCGAAGAGGATACAATTTTTGTTGATATTCAAGGTTTAGATTTATACGCCGTAATTTTCTCTCTCACCATTACTGCCATATATCGGTGTTCATTTTCTGTCAATTCAATCGATGGTGATGAGTGTTTGTTATGGAAATATTGAAAGTTTTTGATATGAATAGTCTCATGTAGTAATAATGTATGTGTGACACACTTTCAGTTGGTCATCCCCCGGAGTTAGTGAAAGCCGTGGAGGATCAGACTGTCACCACACCCTGCTCAGCCACCTTCACGTGTACCATCAAACCAGGAGACCCGGAGGCCAAGATCACATGGTCAGTTCAACTCTCATGTTCTGCCTCTGTTATCAGCGTAAAATTACTCCCCAAATACCCTTTTCCAGCTTTTTTTTTTATCTCATAGTATCAGCTTCTGTTCATTGTGAGAATGAAGCACGAATACTTGAGGTAGTGATAGGGTACAGTCAATAACACGTTGATGACAAGCTTGACTCTTCGTTGCTTGCCCTGTTCATGCTGTTGTTCGAGGATATTTTTCATTCTTCTCCTTACATATACTCTACCACGACGTGGTACACAGGGGCTGTTTTTAATGCATATCCAACGATGCATATTCAGGGTTTTTTTATTCCTTGCTGAAATTGATTAGTCATGACAGCAGGAATTTCAACAATGAACCGATTTGATCAAAACAGAGAAAGTTTCCTGCATTATTTTCTCTTTTTACTGTTTCTTTAAAACACTATCACTAAAAGGAAATATTAGGATTTAAAGTAAGAAACAATTGTCTTCCATTATTAATAGAGGTTATTACGTCCCCCGTGGTGATTTTGCGTTTTATCCATCGTTATCATTAGCTGACATAACGGTGAACGTTGATTTTCTTTATGCATGACCGAAAAATTAATTAAAGTTGGGTGTTCTTGTGGTACTTTAGTTCTACGTGAAGTGTCATTACTAAACAATCTAACGGTAACATATTCGTCTTTATTGTGGTGTTCCAGGTTCAGGAACTCGTCCGCTCAACTGTCAAAGGACAAGAAGTACAACATGACGTACGAGAACCAAGTGGCCACGCTGACTATTCAGAACGTGGACATCAAGGACGAGAACATGTACCGCTGTGAGGCCTCCAACAAACTGGGCCGCGTGGAGACGAGTGCTTCTCTCGCTGTCAACAGTGAGTACCCTCAACCACACTCACTCGCCTAAATAACTATATACCAAGGTGTCAGAGTTATACTCTCCCAACAAGCGGTGCAGAACGGCAATAGGGAAATATATATGTACCAATTATCCTTCCTAAATCATCGAATTTATTACATATTTGAGGAAATCATTAACAAAGTACACATCAGATATCAATTGTGCTGCTTTCTGTTGACACTTGTCTACATACATCAGTCAAATGGTGATAATTAATGCTCCGTTGTGCCGACGTTTCGACCAGGGTGGGATAGGGGGCTGACCTTTGTCTAGAGTGATGTTACGGTAATGATTCATGTCAGGGAAATATGGAATCACCCGTGAAACCACTGTGCTCTACCGGCACCATAGCTGCCACTAGAGTGCCATCAGATGGATTTTTTTATACGGTGCATATCTCCTAAATTCCAAAACAGTTAATAGAATTGGATTTTGTTATCCACCTAATAATAGAGTGTCCTTAGTAACCCTATGGGAACTCTGTACGGGCATACCCGGCGCATACGGATATTCTGTATTCTCCGGGCTGCAAAATTCGGCGCATATGAGAAAAGAGTGGACATAAGAAAATAATGCATGACTAAAGTGAACTAAAATCGACACGCCACTAGTTGGAAAAACGTGGATAATAAATACAATGTAGACTGGTCTCAGATAAAAGCGGTCGTATGCTCCTCGGAGTTGGCCCTACGCAATATCCTCGCATTTGCTCGGATATTACTATGCGTCAACTCCTGAAACCACTACATATCAAACTGTCATTCATCAGTGATTCAATAATAGTTGTGTTCTCCTCACAGTGGCGCCTGAGATCACGTACGAGGACAAATACAAGGAGGCGCAGACCCTGAAAGCGGACTCGACGCTCATCCTGTTCGTGAACGTGACGGGCATCCCGACCCCGGCCGTGAGCTGGCGGCACGGCGACGAGCCGCTCACCACCACCAACGGCACCACCATCGAGACTCAGGCCGGCTACTCGCGCCTCAGCGTCAAGAACGTCAGCGCCGCCACGTCCGGCACCTACACCGTCAGCGCCGTCAACGTCGCCGGAGAGGCGTCGGCGCAGTTTGAAGCCAACGTCAGAGGTACGTCATCGAAGAAATTACATGGGAATGGAGTCTAGGTTTTCAGTTTTCAATAGATATCAATAGGGGCTCAGAGTGTGTATTAGACTATGATCTATTTGAAGATCATGTTTGTTGTTGAATAGGGGATCTCTTTAGTTTTCTGCTCAGAACTCATTAGCCACTGTCTTTACAATAATTACAGCAATTTCAAACTGGAAAAGCATGTTTCAAATTTTTGGTCCATTTTTGACATAACCCCAGTAGATTTGTGTTAGATTCACACCAAAACTAACAATGTGCCCTACATATCTTTTTTTTTTATGGCAGATCGTCCATCTCCGCCACAGAACGTCCGTCCAGCAGAAACATCCAAGGACTTCGTGGTTGTGAACTGGGACAAGCCCGAGTCTGACGGCGGGTCGCCAATTACAGGTTACATCGTCGAACGTCGTGATGTGAAACGTGAGAGTTTCGTCAAGGTCGGCGAGGTCAAGGACGACGTCTTCACTCTCAAGGCAAATAAACTGGTAGAAGGAAACAAATACATCTTCCGAGTCAGAGCTGTCAATGATGTTGGAGAGAGCGATCCAGCCGCTACAGAACCTGTCACTGCAAAACTGCCATTCGGTATGTAGATTTCAATCTTTTATAAATATGTTTATTAAAATTAGGGAACTATTTATGTATCAGGGAACCATCACTTATACATGTTTATATGTTTACGTGAAGACGAGGTGTATGTTGAGCGCATGTACTTTTTATACACAGTAACAATATGGGTAGCATCTGATGAAATCAGTGAACTGAAAATTTTGAATTAACTTGTTAGTTCATCAATAAATTTGTTCCTGAAATATGTGATCTTCTTTTAATAGATCCACCTGGACCACCTGTCAACCTTAAGCCCAATGATGTTACCAAGACTTCAGCAAAACTGACTTGGGAGGCTCCAGAGTTTGATGGTGGCTCTCCTGTCACAGGCTACTATGTCGAAAGAAGATCTGGAACACGCTGGGTTAAGGTCAACAAGAAACCAATCAAGGTCACTGAGCTTGAACTTGATGACCTTACAGAGGGAGAGAAATATGAGTACCGTGTGTTTGCCGAGAATGATGCAGGACAAGGAAAGCCCTGTGAACCCATCTCATTTGTTGCTAAGGATCCATTTGACCCACCAGGAAAGCCTGGACGCCCAGAAGTGACAGAGACCACCAAAGACTCTGCCACAATTACATGGGAGGCTCCAGACTCAGATGGAGGATCTCCAATTACCAACTATGTTGTAGAGATGCGACGTAAAGGAGACACCAAGTGGTCTAAAGTGAACAAGAAAGAGATAGTTCCTGGGTTTACATTCACTGTACCAGGACTCAAGGCTGAGACTGAGTATGAGTTCCGCGTAACAGCTGAGAACAAGGCTGGAGAGGGACCACCATCTGACCCTTCACTACCAGCCAAATATGGTAAATAAGTTTGTGTCATTATAGTACTTATTCATATACTGCTAATATCTGCAGGATATAGAGTTATGATGCATTTGTCTTAAACAGATATATTTGTAACCATCTGTCTGCTTTATTATTTTGGATATTCTGGTAAACTTATTTGCATCCAATAGAATATCTTTGAACTTATTTCTTACAGTCGAGCCAATCAACTTCCTGATCCCACTGGAAGATGTGACCTTGAATGACGTTGGTCTAAAGGCGACCTTCAAGTGTGAGATCTCCAAGTCTAAACTCACCAGTGAGTGGTACAAAGGTGACCAGAAGTTGAAGGCCAGTGACAAGGTACAGATCACCATAGAGGACACCGTCCACACTCTCACCATCCCCAAGGCGTACGCCGAGGACGAGGCCAAGTATACTGTCACCTTCAAGGGCGTGGACGTCAAGTCGTCAGCCAACCTCACCATTCATGGTATGTATATATCAGGGAAGAAATGATAGATTAGATCTGGTCATGATGTAACTGTTGTTGCTGCTATAGTAGCACATTAAAAATACACTCTAGCCTCACACTAAAATACAAACTTTAACACTGTCTTTGATTTCAGTGGTAAGAAATCCCTCAGTTTGGCTGCTAAGACCTATATGATACATTTTTTATATCCTTTTTTCAGTCAGGTTTTTTTCGTCAAGTTTCTTCTGGTGCATCAAATTTTCATCCTTTTAGAGATAAAAAGTGGAGATAACAGGTTTGAGAAAATCTCCAGTTTTTCTCCAAAGCCTTACTGGCATCTCTGAATTTCATTTCATCCGGAAAAGATTAACATTATCAATCCGGCTCTAATTTTGCAAGAGATATCATATAGAGTAGAGTGACTAATCTGGTAACTCTCCCTCCTCCAGCTCCTCCTAAGTTCCTGGAGGACGTTGGCAAGACGCTTTACCTGAACGTGGGTAAATCGCACGTCTTTGAGCTGCCCTTCTCGGCCAACCCCATGCCCAAGGTCACGTGGACGTACAACGGGAAGCCCAGCATGCCCAGCGCTAAACGCATCAAGCAGGACCTTATCTACGGCATGACCTCCATGACCATGTCCAAGGTCGTCCGCACCGACTCGGGCGACTACAAGGTCAGCATGGAGAACGACCACGGGTCAGCGTCCTTCACACTCACTGTCATCGTGAAAGGTGAGCTCTCATAAAGATTTAAAGCTGTTAGTAGGAGAATTTGATCTAACGATGGACAGCGCATTTTACTAGTTATATATCATAGTTTTCATTGAAAACGGCACCTCTATTTTCCTTGATGCTTACTTTAAAGCAATTGGGACATTTTAAATGTTTGTGTTACACGCCGATAGGCCCTATAATTCACTTCTCAATTCAAATAACATTGATTCATTGTCCATAGTGTTTGATTCATTGACCATAGTGTGAGGTATTTCTAATCATAGTACATGTATATCACAAGTTCTTCCATGGTGGATTGGCCGCAGTAGTTGCATAGTTAAGATTAATTAATCTCTCAATAGGTTCCTCTAAGATATCAACTATTATCTCACCCCTGGTACAAGTTTAGCCATAGGAATAACATTAGAAAAATATACTCAAAGATCACCCTGGTAAAGTGACAGTACTACGCCATGGCCGTGGCGTAGTGAATTTGCTAAGTAAATTCTGATTATTCTGAAGTTGTGATGATATTTAATGTTTCAATCTCAGGCGATCGTAGATTTGCGATATCGTGTCTAAAAAACAGGGCCCAGTTCTATATAATTACAATGCGATTCTGTGATACTGACATTGACACTTGAACATTACACTGGTACCCTGCTTACTTACAGACAAGCCTAGCCCGCCTCAGAACTTTGCCGTAACCAGCGTCTCTGAAACAACCGTTGGCCTGAAGTGGGAGGAACCCGAGGATGATGGCGGAAGTGACATCACAGGTTACTTCATTGAGAAGCGTGACGCCTCCAAGCGTCAGTTCACTAAGGTGATGTCACTGGAGGAGCTGGAGTACCTCGTGGAGAAGCTGACGACAGGAACCAGCTACATGTTCCGCGTGGCGGCTCAGAACGAGGTCGGAATGAGCGACTTTGTCGAGCTGCCCCAGCCTGTAACCGCCAAGAGCCCACACGGTCAGTGCTGCCACCTCGTGTTTCAGCCACACTGAGATCACCGTATAGTAAAAAGCACCATTCCGTCGTATACTACTAATATGCTCATTTGTCTTTCTCAATTAGGAGATTGTGGTCTTAATATGTTCATTTCAGTTTCATAGAAATCTAGCTTTGCGATAGATACCATATCTTATATGCTGTGGTAACCCTGTTTATCAGAGCTTGGATGGAATAGAGAATATATTGACTTGCTTAAGCTATTTACTACAGGACACAAGCTCTCACTCTCGAGGAAATATAATTGGTGTATCATACTCTTCTTCCACATAGTTATATCTAGAGACTGTTGCACGCCTGCTTACAAACGATACAACGTAGTTCTAGTTCTAGAACTGCTTACATGCAAGGGTCGAGTACAACGTGAATGAGGTTATGGGTTATGCACATGCATATGTTTCTAGCTTTGCAAGTTTATTTACCATTACCAATGTACATGTTGTCCTAAGCCAAATCACATATCTTGAACCTGCCATATTATCCGAAATTTAACCATGAATATATAATTCGCCAGTGATCATTACTTTTTATTCCATACTACAGATCCGCCAGGCCCACCAGAGAACCCGCAGATCAGCGAGGTCTTCAAGGATCACGTGACCCTGACTTGGGAGCCGCCAGCGTTTGACGGCGGCTCTCCGGTCACCGGCTACTACGTGGAACGCGCCATGGCCACCTCCACGCGCTGGCTCAAGGTCACCAAGGAGTCCATCAGCGAGTTGACATTCACCGACAAGGAGGTCATTGAGGACAACGAGTACAAGTACCAGATCTGTGCCGAGAACAAGGTGGGCGTCGGTCCGCCGGCGTCTCCCGCCAAGTCTATCACCGTCAAAGACCCGTGGAGTGAGTGTCGTCTGCTTCTTCCATAATTTGAAATTATATTATTTATGTCTTAAAACTGTACTTCTTTATATTTGAAAAGGGTTCATTCAAGATACAGGATATGATTACATAGAAGCCGATGCGATCCTATTGATCATTTTTGTTTTATAAATATTGGTGTAAAAATGATATATATTAAGAAGCCAAGGAGTCTTTGGGGACTTTGAAATATTCTTAAGTTTTTTTCTTTCCAACTCGACTGTTCCTTCATAGCCATCATCACAGCCATTTGGGTATAGACTGAATGATACTAAGCAGGCATAACTATGTTTAGAGAGGGGAGTTTAGGTTCAAAGTATATTTAGGTGCAGAAATAGAAATACTATGCCTTCATTCTGCTGTTTCCTCACTTTTGACCTTTTACCCTTCAGACCCGCCCGGCCCTCCAGGCGTACCCACGATCGGGGCCGTCAAGGACGGGCAGATTTCACTAACGTGGACGCCACCTACTGATGACGGTGGTTCACCCATCACCAACTACGTCCTTGAGTACCGCCCTGAGGGCGCCTTCAAGTGGGTCAAGGTCAAAGCCGACATTTCTGACCCAGCATTCACTGTACGCGGTCTGGACGAGGACTCACTGTATGAGTTCCGCGTGGCTGCTCAGAACCGTGCTGGGGTGGGACCCTGCTCCGAGAACAGCATGCTCGTCAAGGCTAAGGAGGAGATCGGTAAGGGATCCACATTGATACGTCTGACTCTCTCCTTTTAGAAATATTTAGCGATTATGTTACCTTATTTCTGTTAGAATTAAGAAAGTTGTCATTCATGAACCTGCCTACTTGTGTATTGTTTAGCGTCCACGCACATTTGAAATTGGGCATCTGCTAAACCGTCCACATTAAATGCTATCTTTAAAAAAATCTTCTTCGTCTTCATTTTTTTTTATCTTATTTCAATCTTTGTGATAGAGACTTAGTGTAATAGCTGATGTCATTCGTTACAGTCGGATCTGCGCCGGTCGTGGAGTCCAAGATGGCTGACGTCACAGTCGTGTCACCAGAAGACGCTACAATGACGTGCAAGATCGAAGCCGACCCCGAACCCAAGATCACATGGTAGGTGTAGGGTACTATACCCATATCAAACATGGTACATGTATTTAGTAAGGAACACAAATAAATACAAGAATGGTCAGACTGAGTCTATATTAGATTGGTGACGATTTGAAGATCGTTCCCTCAGGACAGATAAAGGATGCATGATGTAACTATTTGAAAATGATGCTTATGCAGGGTCAATAATGTTTTGCTGATACATATCAGATATCACATTTTAGTACAGATTGACTATCTATCACATTGAGTTGTGAGAGGTTCAGTATCATATCCTATCGTTGGTGTATTTCAAGTATCATATTAAGTTGGTTATGCAGGCTAGATATGAGGTTACATTGCTGATATTTGGATGAAAATTACATCGCTGTTCTGACACAGGTTTGATATTGCACTACCTTTGATGCAGGTTGAAGAACGGGCATGACTTGGTTGGTGAGGACCGGTACACGACTAGCTACGTGAATGGCACCGCCTCACTGAACATCAAGGCCTCCGTGCTGGGAGATGCGGCTAACTTCAAGTGTGTCGCTACCAACAAGCTGGGCAAGTGTGACACGGAGGGCGTGCTCACAGTGCACGGTGAGTGACTCTTTACACCGAGTTTGTATTGGCAAGATAACAGTATACTTTAAAACAAGTTTCAGGTTGATGTTATGCTATAAACTTTACAAAATCATTACTGTATACATGTCATCATTGCAGTAAAAATTGATGAATTGAATTTCTTATCATAATCGAATACCAAACTGAAGATTCTTATATTATATAAACGAGTTACTAAATTACGTAAATAAACGGGTCCGTTATGATCAACATCATGCCATGTTTGGTACAGTGGCTTCTAATGCGGCATCGTATAATCATACATCAATAAATCGGTTAGATAACTAAATCATTCAGCATAATATCATACATCAATAAACCGGTTAGATAATTAAGCCATTAAATTCACTTGCTACATTGGCTTCTTATGTTGCTTTATAGACTTGTAAACCAAAAAACATATCATCTATATCAGTCTTATAACCCGTTCTCTACAGTGGCTTCGAATGATGCTTCAGCAATAAACATGCCCTGTATCAGGATCATAAACTGTTTTTCATAATGGTACATAATGGGGCTCCATCTGCTATATCTCAATAAACCCGTTATTCATATCAGTGTTCTGACCTGCTTCTTACAGTGGCTCCTAAGGTGGACCACGAGCCCAGCATTAAGGAGCAGACTCTGAAGGCGGGCGCAGCGCTTACTATCCATGTGACCACTTCTGGCATGCCCACACCCTCAGTTACGTGGTCTCACAACGACGAGATGCTAATCCAGCACAACGGAACCACCATCGACACCAAGGAGGGCTTCTCCACGCTCACCGTGCGCGGCACAACCGGGCAGGAGAGCGGCCAGTACAAGGTCAAGGCAACCAATGTCGTGGACGAGGCCAGCGCCGACTTCACAGTCACCGTCAAGGGTGAGTGTCTTGTCTGTACTATTTACATCCCAGTTAAATACATAAAAGACGAGGCGACTTGGTGACTTGATATCAGTTCAATGGGGACTTGTCCAACTCAGCAGCCACTCAATATGTTAGATTGTTGATTGAGACTACTAAGTTTGAGTAATAGTCTTAACGCACTCAGCAGAGAATGACATATCATGACATGAAAACTGAGGACCGGCTGCAGTCAGCCAGATATCACTTTGGGTATGAATTCCTTTGTATTACTAACCTGTATGCTTCTATAGAAGAAATACATAATCTACTTTATCCAACCCCTAATATAAAATCCCATAGACTTAACATTGAGTTTCCGTATGCCACGCTGACTGGCATACAGAGTTTTGTATGCCACTTGTGGCATACATAATTGCTATCATGTAATATTCCAAAATTGAGGAGAAGGGGTAGGATAAAATCAAAACCTGATTTGTTTTAATCTTGACCACCGCATGCCACTCCTGGATTTTTGGCTCCGGACTCATGAAGTCAGTATGCCAAACTCCAGTCTGGCCTACGGTGGCCAAGATCAAAACTCATCCAGTTTTGCGATAGTATGCCAGCCTGGCTATACTATAGAGGTATAACAAAATCCGGGCAGAGGCTTCTTGAATTTGAATTTGAGTCAGGACAAAGTGTTACTTCTAGAGAGGAACATAACTGTTGAGAATGCTAGCATCTCGTATCGAGCGATCCCCGTATGAGCTGCTGAGAGTCGGTGTGTGCGGTGAGGTGTCTTTGCTGGGAAAATCAGTCCTGTCAATGTTTTGTTCAGTACCTTCAGCCTACAAACACTGAACCCTTTCCCTGCAGCACCCAATTCCTCTGATCACCATTGTACAGCAGGCATTGGCTGCATAAAGGACCCTGCTACAGCAGGCACCCTTTTGGAAAATAGCAATGTCACATGATGTGTCATATGATTTGAGTAATTTACCTTGGTAGCTGATGATATTATGTTATACCAAATCAAAGGACAATATGCCGTTTTCACTATGTAAAAATTTCTTTCAATTCAAACAATTATTTTTTTATTTATTGAATTTTGCATACAAGTATCAATGATGCCTCTATGATACCTGGAGGCATCATGCTGCGGTAGCCAGGGGAATGTCTGGAGGCATCATGCTGCTGTAGCCAGGGGAATGCCTGGAGGCATCATGCTGCTGTTAAAGGGTTAAGTAACCTGAGACTGTCCTGTTGTTCACAGATCGGCCATCACCACCACGCAACCTCCATGTCACTGAGGTCTACAAGGACTACGTAGTCGTCCAGTGGGAAGTACCCGAGTCTGACGGTGGCTCCGACATCACCAACTACACAGTGGAGAAACGTGACATGAAGCGCTCGGCCTTCGTCAAGGCTGACGACACCAAGCCCAATGTGCTCACACTGAAGATCCCCAAACTGGTGGAGGGTAACATGTACATGGTACGGGTTTTGGCTGAGAACGATGTAGGTACATCTGACTGGACCGAGCTACCAGAGCCTGTCAAGGCCAGACTACCTTTCGGTGAGCATACCTCTGTTAGTTATTTTACTAAAGTGATGTTTTTTCCAGTTACATAGAGAAAATTGATTTGGTAGATCCAAAGCAAATGTGATCAGGCTAAACTATATGCCAATAACAGTTCAAAAAATCATTATATGGAATCTCTTTATAGAATCAATAAATCTAGTTCTGTCGAATGTATCCAATGGATGCTGTCTCTGAAAATATATCAGATTTGGGAAAGCAATTATTTCTCATATTCTATATTAATAACTTGTAGATCCACCTGGACCACCCGTCAACCTTAAGGCCAATGACATCACCAAGACTTCAGCCAAACTGACTTGGGAGCCTCCAGAGTTTGATGGTGGCTCTCCTGTCACAGGCTATTATGTTGAAAGAAGATCAGGAACACGCTGGGTCAAGGTCAACAAAAGAGCCATCAAGGTCACTGAGCTTGAACTCGATGACCTTACAGAGGGAGAGAAATATGAGTACCGTGTGTTTGCTGAGAATGATGCAGGACAAGGAAAGCCCTGTGAACCCATCTCATTTGTCGCTAAGGATCCATTTGACCCACCAGGAAAGCCTGGACGCCCAGAAGTGACAGAGACCACCAAAGACTCTGCCACAATTACATGGGAGGCTCCAGACTCAGATGGAGGATCTCCAATTACCAACTATGTTGTAGAGATGCGACGTAAAGGAGACACCAAGTGGTCTAAGGTGAACAAGACAGAGAAAGTGCCTGGGCTAACATTCACTGTTCCAGGACTCAAGGCTGAGACTGAGTATGAGTTCCGTGTCACAGCTGAGAACAAGGCTGGAGAGGGACCACCATCTGACCCTTCACTACCAGCCAAATATGGTAAATAAGTTTGTGTCATTATAGTACTTATTCATACACTGGTAATATCTGTAGGATATAGAGTTATAATGCATTTGTTTAAAACAGATATATTTGTAACCATCTGTCTGCTTTATTATTTTGGATATTCTGGTAAACTTATTTGCATCCAATAGAATATCTTTGAACTTATTTCTTACAGTCGAGCCAATCAACTTCCTGATCCCACTGGAAGATGTGACCTTGAATGACGTTGGTCTAAAGGCAACCTTCAAGTGTGAGATCTCCAAGTCTAAACTCACCAGTGAGTGGTACAAAGGTGACCAGAAGTTGAAGGCCAGTGACAAGGTACAGATCACCATAGAGGACACCGTCCACACTCTCACCATCCCCAAGGCGTATGCCGAGGACGAGGCCAAATATACTGTCACCTTCAAGGGCGTGGACATCAAGTCGTCAGCCAACCTCACCATTCACGGTATGTATTTGTCGGGGGAAGAAATGATATTCGTAGATTAGATCTGGCCAGGATGTAACTGTTGTTGCTGTTTCAGTAGCACATTAAAAATACACTCTAGCCTCACACTAAAATACAAACTTGAACACTGTCTCTGATTTCAATGGCAAGAAATCCCTCAGTTTGGCTGCTAAGACCTATATGATACATTTTTTCATATCATTTTTCAGTCATGTATTTTTCGTCAGGTTTCTTATGGTGTATCTTATTTTCATCCTTTTAGAGATAAAGAGTGAGGATAATGTTATCAATCCGGATCCGGAGATATCATATAAAGTAGTGTGACTAATCTCGTAACTCTCCCTCCTCCAGCTCCTCCTAAGTTCCTGGAGGACGTTGGCGAGACGCTTTACCTGAACGTGGGTAAATCGCACGTCTTTGAGCTACCGTTCTCGGCCAACCCAATGCCCAAGGTCACCTGGACGTACAACGGGAAGCCCAGCATGCCCAGCGCTAAACGCATCAAGCAGGACCTCATCTACGGCATGACCTCCATGACCATGTCCAAGGTCGTCCGCACCGACTCGGGCGACTACAAGGTCAGCATGGAGAACGACCACGGGTCAGCGTCCTTCACACTCACTGTCATCGTGAAAGGTGAGCTCTCATAAAGATTTAAAGCTGTTAGTAGAAGAATTAAGTCGATCAATGAACAGCGTATGTCACTAGTTAAGTATCACAGTTTTCATTGAAAACCGCACCTCTATTTTCCTTGATGCTTACTTTAAAGCGATTGGGACGTTGTAAATGTTTGTGTTACACGCCGATAGGCCTTACAATTCTCTTCTCAATTCAAATAACATTGATCCATTGTCCATAGTGTTTGATACATTGACCATAGTGTGAGGTATTTCTAATCGTAGTATATCACGGGATCTTTCATGGTGAATTGGCGGCAGTAGGTGCATGGTTAAGATTAATTAATCTCTCAATAGGTTCCTCTAAGATATCATTTATTATCTCACCCCTGGTACAAGTTTAGCCATAGGAATATGGCTAAGTATTTTCTGATTATTCTGAAGTTGTGATGATATTTAATGTCATAGAAAGGGGTAAGATAAATCCAGAACCGCACTCGATTCGTAAAATAGACATTACTCCACAAGTTTGGCTGTGCCGCAATCGTCATCGAGGCGAATGCAGTTCTATATAATTACGATGCGATCCTGTGATACTGACATTGACACTTGAACATTACACTGGTACCCTGCCTACTTACAGACAAGCCAAGCCCGCCTCAGAACTTTGCAGTAACCAGCGTCTCTGAAACAACCGTTGGCCTGAAGTGGGAGGAACCCGAGGATGACGGCGGAAGTGACATCACAGGTTACATCATTGAGAAGCGTGACGCCTCCAAGCGTCAGTTCACTAAGGTGACGTCACTGGAGGAGCTGGAGTACCTCGTGGAGAAGCTGACAACAGGAACCAGCTACATGTTCCGCGTGGCGGCTCAGAACGAGGTCGGAATGAGCGACTTCGTCGAGCTGCCCCAGCCTGTAACCGCCAAGAGCCCACACGGTCAGTGCTGCCACCTTGTGTTTCAGCCACACTGAGATCACCATATAGTAAAAAGAACCATTCCGTCGTATACTACTAATATGCTCATTTGTCTTCCTCAATTAGGAGATTGTGGTCTTAATACGTTCATTTCAGTTTCATAGAAATCTAGCTTTGTGATAGATACCATATCTTATATGCTGTGGTAACCCTGTTTATCAGAGCTTGGATGGAATAGAGAATATATTGACTTGCTTAAGCTATTTACTACAGGACACAAGCTCTCACTTGTTAAGGGTTATGCACATGCATATGTTTCTAGCTTTGCAAGTTTATTTACCATTACCAATGTACATGTTCCCCTAAGCCACATCACATATCTTGAACCTGCCATATTAACCAAAATTTAACCATGAATATATAATTTGCCAGTGATCATTACTTTGTATTCCATACTACAGATCCGCCAGGCCCACCAGAGAACCCGCAGATCAGTGAGGTCTTCAAGGATCACGTGACCCTGACTTGGGAGCCGCCAGCGTTTGACGGCGGCTCTCCGGTCACCGGCTACTACGTGGAACGCGCCATGGCCACCTCCACGCGCTGGCTCAAGGTCACCAAGGAGTCCATCAGCGAGTTGACATTCACCGACAAGGAGGTCATTGAGGACAACGAGTACAAGTACCAGATCTGTGCCGAGAACAAGGTGGGCGTCGGTCCGCCGGCGTCTCCCGCCAAGTCTATCACCGTCAAAGACCCGTGGAGTGAGTGTCGTCTGCTTCTTCCATAATTTGAAATTATATTATTTATGTCTTAAAACGGTTTTTTTTTATATTTGAAAAGGGTTCATTCAAGATAAAGGGGGCCGTTTCACTAGTAGGGGGGTTAAAGCGAGAGGTAGGACTGCAACAGTGCCAGCAACAGCGATACCAACAGTGTCAAGCCCAAATTCGCGTTTCATCAGTGCTCTCGCTGTTGAGGTGGGCCTAGCTCTCACTGTTGGCACAGCTCTCGCTATGCACACGCTTTTGACGTTCGAATTTATTCGTCAACGGGCCGGGATGACGTGGAATTTCACAGCTCCCCATAGAAATTAAGCAATAAAATTTTTACACGAGTAAGGTATATATATAAACTATGATCGTACCAAATATAAAGAAAATCGGCCTAGCCGTTTCGAAGATATCAACGTTTGAATTTGGTCAAAGCAAATACTGCACTTCCTGCCGGCCTTCGGGGGGGAGACAAAAAGAACCGCCGAAACCCCCGCCGCACTACGGAGGGAGTGAAAAGAACAGGGACCATTGCAAACGCACAGAGGGAGTAAAAGATTCAAACGCCGATAACTTCTGAACCGCTTGGCCGATTTTCTTCATATTTGGTACGATTATAGGTTATATGTATACCTTACTTGTGTGAAAATTTCTTTGCCCTCCTTTGACATAAATAAAGCTCTAAACCACAGTGAGACTATTTTTCTAGTGAAACATACTCTCTCACTGTTGGTCTCACTCCTTACCTGACTCATGTTCACCCTTGACTGCACGTTCTCATGAAACGCAAAGTATCACTGTGGTCTCACTGTTACAGCTTACCCTCCTAGTGAAACGGCCCCCAGGATATGATTTCATAGAAGCCGATGCGATCCTATTGATCATTTTTGTTTTACAAATATTGGTCAAAAAATTATATATATTAAGAAGCAAAGGAGTCTTTGGGTTTTTTTAAATATTCTTAAAATGTTTCTTTCCAACTCGACTGTTCCTTCATAGCCATCATCACAGCCATTTGGGTATAGACTGAATGATACTAAGCAGGCATAACTATGTTTGGAGATGAGAGTTTAGGTTCATAGTATATTTAGGTGTACAAATAGAAATACTATGTCTTCATTCTGCTGTTTTCTCACTTCCGACCTTTTACCCTTCAGACCCGCCCGGCCCTCCAGGTGTACCCCAGATCGGGGCCATCAAGGACAGGCAGATTTCACTGACGTGGACGCCACCTACTGATGACGGTGGTTCACCCATCACCAACTACGTCCTTGAGTACCGCCCTGAGGGCGCCTTCAAGTGGGTCAAGGTCAAAGCCGACATTTCTGACCCAGCATTCACCGTACGCGGTCTGGACGAGGACTCACTGTATGAGTTCCGTGTGGCTGCTCAGAACCGTGCTGGGGTAGGACCCTGCTCCGAGAACAGCATGCTCGTCAAGGCTAAGGAGGAGATCGGTAAGGGATCCACATATTTACCTCTGACTCTATCCTCATAAAAATCTGCAGCGATTATGTTATTTTATTTCTGTAAGAATTAAGAGAGTTGACATATTAGAACCTGCCTACTTGTGTATTGTTCAGCCTCTACGCACTGTTGAAATTGGGCATCTGCTGGACTGTCCACATTAAAGGTTATCTTTTTAAAAAATTGTATTTTTTTAAATGTGATTTCCCTCTTTGTGATGAAGACTTAGAGTAATAGCTGATGTCATTCGTTACAGTCGGAACTGCTCCGGTCGTGGAGTCCAAGATGGCCGACGTCACAGTCGTGTCACCAGAAGACGCTCCAATGACGTGTAAGATCGAAGCCGACCCCGAACCCAAGATCACATGGTAGGTGTAGGGTACTATACCCATATCAAACATGGTACATGTATTTAGTAATGAACGCAAATAAAAACAAAAATGGTCAGACTGAGTCTATATTAGATTGGTGACGATTTGAAGATTGTTCCCTATGGACAGATAAAGGATGCATGATGTGGCTATTTGAGAATGATGCTTATGCAGGGTCAATAATGTTTTGCTGATACATATCAGATATCGCATTTTAGTACAGATTGACTATCACATTGAGTTGTGAGAGGTTCAGTATCATATCCTATCATTGGTGTATTTCAAGTATCATATTAAGCTGGTTATGCTGGCTAGATATGAGGTTACATTGCTGATGTTTGGATGAAAATTACATTGCTGTTCTGACACAGGTTTGATATTGCACTACTTTTGATGCAGGTTGAAGAACGGGCGTGACTTGATTGGTGAAGACCGGTACACGACTAGCTACGTGAATGGCACCGCCTCACTGAACATCAAGGCCTCTGTGCTGGGAGATGCGGCTAACTTCAAGTGTGTCGCTACCAACAAGCTGGGCAAGTGTGACACGGAGGGCGTGCTCACAGTGCACGGTGAGTGACTCTTTACACCGAGTTTGTATTGGCAAGAAAACGGTATACTTTAAAACAAGTTTCAGGTTGATGTTATGCTGTAAAGGTTACAAAATCATTACTGTATACATGTCATCATTGCAGTAAAAATTGATGAATCAAATTTTTAATCATATTCGAATACCAAACTAAAGATTCTTATATTATATAAACGAGTTACTAAATTACGTAAGTAAACGGGTCCGTTATGATCAGCATCATGCCATGCTTGTTACAGTGGCTTCTAATGAGGCATCGTATAATCACACATCAATAAACCGGTTAAATAACTAAATCATTCAACTTATAATCATACATCAGTAAACCAGTTATATGATTGAGCCATTAAATTAACTTGCTACATTGGCTTCTTATGTTGCTTTATGGACTTATAAACCAATAAACATATCATCTATATCAGTCTTATAACCCATTCTTTACAGTGGCTTCGAATGATGCTTCAGCAATAAACCTGTCCTGTATCAGGATCATAACCTGTTTCTTATAATGGTACATACTGGGGATCCATCTGCTATATCTCAATAAACCCGTTATTCATATCAGTGTTCTGAACTGCTCCTTACAGTGGCTCCTAAGGTGGACCACGAGCCCAGCATTAAGGAGCAGACTCTGAAGGCGGGCGCAGCACTCACCATCCACGTGACCACTTCTGGTGTGCCCACGCCCTCAGTCACATGGTCTCACAACGACGAGACGCTCATCCAGCACAACGGAACCACCATCGACACTAAGGAGGGCTTCTCCACGCTCACAGTGCGCGGCACCACCGGGCAGGAGAGCGGCCAGTATAAGGTCAAGGCCACCAATGTCGTGGGCGAGGCCAGCACCGACTTCACAGTGACCATCAAGGGTGAGTGTCCTGTCTGTTCTATTTACGTCCCAGTTAAATACATAAAAGACGAGGCGGCTTGATATCAGTACAATGGGGACTTATCCAACTCAGCAGCCACTCAATACGTTAGATTGTTGATTGAGACTACTAAGTTTGAGTGATACTCTTAACACACTCAGCAGAGAATGACATACCAGATGATAACTGAGGATCGGCTGCAGTCAGCCAGATATCACTTTTTGTGCTGGACAGGGTACGAATTCCATTGTATTATTAACCTTTATCCTACCCCTAATATAAAATCCCATAGGCTTAACATTGAGTTTCTGTATGCCACGCTGACTGGCATATGGAGTTTTATATGCCATTAGTGGGATACAGAAATGTTATCACTTAATATCGAGCAGATGGGGTAGGATAGAATCAAAACCTGATTCGTTTTACGATAGTATGCTTCTATAGAAGATATACATAATAAAACTGTATGCCAGCTTGGCTATACTATAGAGGCATTACAGGCAGAGGCTTCGTTAATTTGAATTTGAGTCAGGACAAAGTGTTACTTCTGGAGAGGAACATAACTGTTGAGAATGCTAGCGTCTCATATCGAGCGATCCCCGTATGAACTGCCGAGAGGCGGTGTGTGCGGTGAGGTGTCGTTGCTGGGAAAATCAGTCCTGTCAATGTTGTGTTCAGTACCTTCAGCCTACAAACACTTAAGTAACCTGAGACTGTCCTGTTGTTCACAGATCGGCCATCACCACCACGCAACCTCCATGTCACTGAGGTCTACAAGGACTACGTAGTCGTCCAGTGGGAAGTACCCGAGTCTGACGGCGGCTCCGACATCACCAACTACACAGTGGAGAAACGTGACATGAAGCGCTCGGCCTTCGTCAAGGCTGACGACACCAAGCCCAATGTGCTCACACTGAAGATCCCCAAACTGGTGGAGGGTAACATGTACATGGTACGGGTTTTGGCTGAGAACGATGTAGGTACATCTGACTGGACCGAGCTACCAGAGCCTGTCAAGGCCAGACTACCTTTCGGTGAGCATACCTCTGTTAGTTATTTTACTAAAGTGATGTTTTTCCCAGTTACATAGAGAAAATTGATTTGGTAGATCCAAAGCAAATGTGATCAGGCTAAACTATATGCCAGAAACAGTTAAAAATCATTATATGGAATTTCTTTATAGAATCAATAATGAGGATATGAATTATCTAGTTCTGTCGAATGTATCCAATGGATACTGTCTTTGAAAATATATCAGATTTGGGAAAGCAATTATTTCTCATATTCTGTATTAATAACTTGTAGATCCACCTGGACCACCCGTCAACCTTAAGGCCAATGACATCACCAAGACTTCAGCTAAACTGACTTGGGAGCCTCCAGAGTTTGATGGTGGCTCTCCTGTCACAGGTTACTATGTCGAAAGAAGATCAGGAACACGCTGGGTCAAGGTCAACAAAAGAGCTATCAAGGTCACTGAGCTTGAACTTGATGACCTGACAGAGGGAGAGAAATATGAGTACCGTGTGTTTGCTGAGAATGATGCAGGACAAGGAAAGCCCTGTGAACCCATCTCATTTGTCGCTAAGGATCCATATGACCCACCAGGAAAGCCTGGACGCCCAGAAGTGACAGAGACCACCAAAGACTCTGCCACAATTACATGGGAGGCTCCAGACTCAGATGGAGGATCTCCAATTACCAACTACGTTGTAGAGATGCGACGTAAAGGAGACACCAAGTGGTCTAAAGTGAACAAGAAAGAGATAGTTCCTGGGTTTACATTCACTGTACCTGGACTTATTGAGGAAACTGAGTATGAGTTCCGTGTAACAGCTGAGAACAAGGCTGGAGAGGGACCACCATCTGACCCTTCACTGCCAGCCAAATATGGTAATTTTCATTGCATGTATTGATAATCCATACATCTGACCAATAACATATATAGTGATAGACGGAGGATTTAGCACAATATAATTATAAATACAAATACTTTCTCAACTATGCTGTGTTATAGTTGTAAGGTATCATTTTACATGTCTCATTCATGTATATTCTCTTTAGCTATTTTATCGAAGTCATACACCTGAAAACCATAGCATGAATTGTAGCAGCAAGTAACTCCATTCTAAAGTTGTATTATAACGTGCACATAGTTGATGCTTTTATGCGCTTAAGACACACCTAACTGATAAATCAATATAGACATACATTACATACATTACAATACTATATATGTGTTCATGATGTTTATCACTGTAGTATACCTGACTATCACCTTTGTTAAAACAGTGGAGCCCATCGTGTTTGTCACACCTCTGACGGACGTGGAGCTGGACGAGGTCGGTCTTGATGCCACCTTCTCCTGCGAAGTCTCCAAGCCGGCCCTGAAGGCCGAGTGGTACCGCGGTGACACCTCCATCCGCGCCTCCGACAAGTACGAGGTGAGGTCCAGTAACGGGACGCACACCCTGGTGGTGAACGACGCGCAGCCCGAGGACGAGGTGGAGTACGCCGTCAAGTTCAAGGACGTCAGGACCACCGCCAAACTCACCATCAAGGGTAAGATAGGCATCTGTAGCAGCTCAAAACCCTGAATAATTATAGGAAAACGATAATATTCTATCACCGCCAAAATCACCATCAAAGTTAAGATAGCTTTTTATATCACCTCAAATCTCTTAATAATTGAAGAAAAACAAATGAGATTTCATCAACGCCAGGTTCCCAGTCAAATGTGAAATAGTTATGCATTTCTCTCTATGTCTAATTGAAAATTTCCTTTCCTTTTTGTTATTCTTTAACATAGCTAAAAGACACGTCATCACATAACCATGTAGCAGTGTCAAGAATCAATGACTGCTTCGTTTGACTCGATATTTCCTTGTATTACCTTTGTATCTTCTCTATTTCATTACCATAAACCATATAATCTAGTCTTGAATACAAGGTGATTCTCCCTCCAATAAACCTTTATGTCCTCCGTTGACAGCACCTCCCAAGTTCAAGCTGGACGGTTTGGAGGAGGAGTACATCGTGAAGGTGGGCAGCGCCAAGGTCATCGAGGTGCCCTTCACGGCCAACCCGATGCCGGACGTGAAGTGGACGTACAATGACGGCGCCTTCCCGGACGCGCGGCGCATCAAGGCCGAGACCATCCGCGGGATGACCTCAGTCACCATGTCCAAACTGCAGCGCAAGGACAGCGGGCGTTACGCCGTCAACGTGGAGAACAAGTACGGCAAGGCCACGTCCGGCTTCAAACTCACCGTCATCGGTAAGTCTCCTCCTGAACGTGTCTCTAGTCTCTTTGGTACACCACCCTTTAACGGTTCGATGTATTGCGGGCACTCCATTATAAATGACGATAAGGTATTGCAAAGCGTCATTATTGAAAAAAAGAGTTCGAGTATATATGAATAATATTTCAACGGAAATGATGCGATATTTCAAAGAGTTGTTCAGGATGTATCAGAATGTTACACCAATACTACACGTCACGTGATATCACCCTCGCCGTTGCAACTGCCTTATTTGACAGGCCTTAGGTTTCAATCCTCTGGATGGTCCGATGTTTGATTTGGCCATGACTTTACTATTTCATTCAAATATATAGTGATGGAAATCTTAAGGCAGAGACAAGTAAATAGCAACACGAGATTCTAAAACTTATATCCATGTTATACGATTGACCAGAGATGTGTGTACTCTACTATACATAACCACATTTCTCGTCGCTTCAGACAAACCCGGGCCCCCAGAGGACTTCAAGGTCACATCGGTCACAGAGGACACGGTCGGCCTCTCCTGGTCCGAACCCGAGGACAACGGCGGACGTGACGTCACAGGCTACATCCTGGAGCGTCGCGACGCAGGCAAGCGTTCCTGGGACCGCGTCACCAAGACAACCAACATGGAGGAAGTGGTGTCGCGCCTCAAAGAGGGCGCCACCTACATGTTCCGTGTGGCGGCCGAGAACGAGGTCGGCGTCGGAGAGTACGCCGAGCTGCCGAAACCCGTCGTGCCCAAGTCTCAATACGGTGAGAACGCACGGCCTCCCCGCTCCGCCGCACCCCTCGCGTTACTCACACTCCTCCTCCCCCTGTTGCTGGTCGCCATGCACTACCTGTTATTATAGCCAGCAGAGACTGGTAGCTAAAAGACTGGATGTCATATCAGCTGTATATATTATATTCGTGTATAAAATACGCTGTAAAATGCTTACAATACGACTGTGGTTTACCACTAGACTATATGTTCATATAATGATATATCCATGGCTATACATCATTGATATACATATATGTCTACATATATTGCGTTGATGTATTTGTATGTATGCATATCAACTTCTAACGCTGCGTTTGTGCATTCATATAAAATGCGCATAGAACATACCCATATTGCATTTTTGGAGCCTGAGCTTCACTGAGAACATCACATGGGCAAGGATTGAAGTGATATCCAAGATGGCGGGTACGGTACCTGTGTGTGTGTCCATGTCCCGTCGTTGAGAGTGTTGTTTTACACGTCGTGCTCTGCTCTGCTATGTCGTTGCCAAGTTTCCCTCCCGATTAGCTCTACACGCGTGAGTTGCTACGTCAATGCCCCGTCAAGGTCAAAAGGTCAAAGGTAAACAGATTGGTCACGTGACCAACCTGAGGCGCTCCCTGGTGGCCCACACTTTGCTGCTTCCGCTTCTTCAATGAGCGTCTCTTGCCCACACAGAATCAGTACAGCTCAATTAACAGGAAAATATATATTAGCCTCATAGAGAGACAGAGATTATGAACTGTACACACAAATACAAAAGAAAAATCAATTATCTGGCTTATAGACGTACAACTGATTCTGTGTGGGTGTCTCATTGGAGGTTTCTTGCCGTGCCGTCTCTATGTCTTCTGTCTCCGTATGATTTTGGTATTTGCATTTATTGATTCAGTAGAACTTCGCTGCAGGAGCCACTACATTTCTACAACTCTTACTGTCATTGAGTTTAAACACACTTTAACTCTCTAACCTTTTCAGGCTCAGCTATCATTGATTTCATATTTCAGCTACAATTGGGTTCAAACTGTCTCCTACACTCATCTATTTTATTACCTTTCATTTTATAGTCACGATTACAATTTTCTTTCGATAGCTATAATTTCAATGATTCTCTTTACCCAAAACCCCGTTTTCAGTCGGTGGTGGTTGATTTTTTAAATACTAGGCGCATTTTTTCATTAGCAGAGGTTCTTTGGATATCTTCTTATCTACCTATCGATATTTTCCTATGTTACTGTTTGATTTGCCTCATTTTGGTGGTAGTAGAATCATGAATTTTGATTTTCATATTTTGTCTCTGATTAGAAAAACCACGAATCATCGCATATGAGTGAAACTATAATACTTTGATATTTTTGAAAAACAATTTCAACTTCAATTAGTATAGTAAGAGCACACTAATATTTTTTCATATAGTCTTTATTTTTCTGAAGATCTATTGACAAAAAAGCACAAATAGTAAGCAGGTAAACTGTCACACTGATATACAAATGTTTGGAGTAAACACCACATCGTTCTGTGCTGCGCGTCTGTGTATCTTATGATATAATAATCCCTGTGTGATATATCGCGCGATTTCTTTCTGTTGCTTGTAGAGATGCTATACCATTTCATATACTTTAAATACTAATTCCGCTTCTCCTTCACACAGAACGTCCCGGACCACCTCAGAACCCCCAGGTCAGTGACGTCATGAATGACCGCATGACGCTGACATGGGAGGCGCCCGCAGAGGATGGCGGAACGCCAATCACCCACTACGTCATCGAGCGTCGCATAACATCGAGCGCGCGCTGGATGGTCGTGACAGATAGTGTGACGTCAGAGATGACGTACACAGTGAAGGACCTGATCGAGGATAACGAGTACGAGCTGCGTGTGTCGGCCGTGAATAAAGTGGGTCAGGGCGAGCCCAGCTCTCCCACCAAACCCACCGTCGCTAAGGACCCGTGGGGTGAGTGGTCCACGCTGTACGGAACATCCCCACGCTTATTGATTAATGTAGGAGATGGCAGCTTTCCACTTTCCCATAGAAATACACTTTTTCATTTTCAGAATATATGAAATTATTCCCGTGGTATGGAGCAAATTTCACATAAAAAACATCTGACCCCAAATGACAGCGCTGGCTTATAATACACTATGCTAATACATTTGTAAGCTATTATAGCATTGATGAATGTTCAATGATACAACAGTCACAATCATTAGCTACCAGATAACAACTATTGAGTTTCTCCCGTTCTCTTTTTACCATTTGCCCCTATGGTCTTATGCTAGTCAAACAAATGAAGGTTCTATGTCATCATGGAATTTACTATATATACCCATGCCGTATTTACTGTAAATACGTACCGTTTTGACATATAACGTAGAAATACTGTACAGCCCACTGGTAAACGCCTCGGTCCGTACAAACGGTAAATTAGCATCTTGTTCTGTGACTTGTACAGCATGGTCAGGACGTTCTATAGAAGTATGTTCACACTAAAACGGAAAGGAAATAACTATAGGATTCGCAAGGTTTTCGTCGCTCTTAATGTCTACTTTCACGAATTAGGTTCTATGATTTTCCCCCCTAGGATCTTTCTAATTCGACCCAATTTTGATATAAGAAGAGGACTCCATACATAAACTTTACACTAAAACGCGATGGTTCTCTGTTTGATAATAGCCAAACCAGGTAAACCAGACGCACCAGAGATCACATCTCTGAAGAATACATCCATCGAGCTGTGCTACAAACCACCCGCGGACGACGGCGGTGCCGAGATCTTCAACTACGTCATCGAGTACCGCGTGGAGGGCGCCTACAAGTGGGTGCGCGCCACAGAGGACACCGTGGCCGACCTGACCTACACCGTCAAGCGTCTGTCACAGGGCATGACCTACGAGTTCCGCTTCGCCGCCGAGAACAAGGCCGGCGTGGGACCCATGTCTGATCCAACATCGCCTGTAGAGGCAAAGGAACCCATTGGTGAGCGCCTCGTAGAGATATTTTGATACAAGTGAATTTTATCTTTGAAACTTTCTTTTAGCAGAAACTTACCATCATTAGGTCATAATTAGGTACCATAACTATAGGGTACACATGTTGAACATTAATATCTGTATGATAGTGGCGAAGCTTGACCTGTCCACCTCCAGCTAATACTATGATAACGATAATAATACATGAGACAGACATATATATTGCCCAAAGGGATGTTCATCGCAGTTTATGGAGATTTCTCAATTTATGTTAAGAGGTTGGGGTAGGGATAACATTGGGTTATATAGACATCCCTTTATAGGTATGAGTGGTACACTTTGGAATTGAACCTTATTGACAGATTAGAATGCTATAGTAAAACGCTTACCTATGATGCTGTCAAATCAGGTTTTAAGCCTATGAAAGTGTATCTATTCACAGACCGAAATAAATAATTATTAGTTAAAACAACGTCATCGGTGATTCCTTCTCTCCATGCAGTGGGCAGCCCTCCGGAGGTGAAGGAGCCCCTGGAGGACCTGACGGTGGTGTCGCCGGCCCAGGCCCGCCTGGAGGCCCGCATCACGCCCGGAGACCCCAAGGCCTCCGTGTCGTGGTACCGTGACGGCCGCGAGGTGTACGCCGACGCCGGGGTGGAGATGACCTACGACAACATGGTCGCCGCCCTCACCATCAAAGAGTCCGCACTCAGCTCGGCCGGCTACTACAAGTGCGAGGCCGCCAATAAGATCGGCCGCTGCCACACCGAGGCTCACCTCAGCGTCCACCGTGAGTAGCAATGTCGTCTGCTTTTGTACACTTTGAAGCCGTATTGATTACGTATTTATTGCAAACGTGTAGACCTTCCAGAAACATGGTATCTATTAAATGCATCGTCATTCAGTGAGTGAGACTGCAGAGTATATCTGAATTAAAGCATACACGGCGTTAGCAGCTACTTTGTGATCCCCGCCAGATTGCAGCACTTGTATGTATATCCTTGTAGTGTATGGAGATATGTTTAACAAAAGTGTGTTGAATATAAATCAGTTTAGTGCACCTATAAACATCTTCAATGCAATTCAAATCTAAACATAAATTCTTACTCAATCTACACCTCAATGAAAACTTTTTTTCCGATTGGAAACTGAACAGAACAAGTTCAGGACCAAACAGTGAGAAATTGTCACTACACCTCAATGCATTTCAATAACACATTTTAGCTGCTTCATGTTAAAGAAAATGGCCGCTAACTAAACTGGGTGTTGATGTTGGTGTTGACAGAGAAGCCGGTGATTGACTACGAGGCTCGTCTGAAGGAGACGGTGGTACAGAAAGCCGGCTCCTCGCTCGTCCTCCCCGTCAAAGTCTCCGGCATCCCCATCCCCAAGGTCACGTGGTACAGGGCAGACGCGCAGCTCTACCCGGGAGACGGCGTCCACATAGAGGGCGCTGACAACGCGTCGACGCTCAACGTCAAGCCTGTGTCCGGCGTGCACAGCGGTGTCTACAAGGTGGTCGCCGAGAACAAGTGCGGCACCGACAGCGCCGAGTTCAATGTCACCATCAAAGGTCAGACATCAACAGAAAATAGGATTTTATGGTTATTTCATAATGTTCCCTTTAGACTATTATATATGGATATTGGTTAAGTTTTCTAAGAGCAAATCCGACAAACAATGAGACATACTGAAAATATTCACTGATTAAACCATTTGATGAACAATTTTGATCTGCTTTCAACATCTATTTTTTCATGGAAATGACTATATGGAATTTATCGTACCCATATCAATAACGTTCAAGTTTTGTGCTCATTTTACACGTACAAAAATGATACAGAGAAAATCTGAATGACGATATGTCCTATTTTTCTATACAATAAAAAGGTATTATTCCAAAAAAACATGATATACATATATACCTCTAATTTCATTTTTGTTTGTAAAAGTTTATGTCTCAGACAGAGATAGAAAATCAAAAAATACCTAATGAAATCTGCTCGCCTCTCAGACCGGCCTTCGCCACCTAAGAACCTGCGCGCTACAGAGGTGTACAAGGACTACATCGTGGTGGCGTGGGACGAGCCCGACTCGGACGGCGGGTCTCCGCTCACAGAGTACATCGTAGAGAAACGTGACGCCCGTAAAACGGCCTTCTTCAACGCGGGTAACACCCACCCCGACCAGCGCAACATGAGGGCCACCAAACTCATCGAGGGCAACAGCTACTTCTTCCAGGTCAGGATCTTTCATATTCCTGATCTCTTTATCAGAGGCGATTGAATATGAATGATTGTATTCTCATTCAGTATTAAAATAAGGTTACATAGCTGCGTTTCTGAGAACTTTGAACCTCGTGACCCCGACGCAATCGACTCTTAATATTTAGATATGCCCAAGGGGCCATCCGTAAGGTATGTATGCACGATTTCTGAAAAAAAAACCTCCACCCCTGTTCCATCTTCTACGCATTCGATTAAAGAATGGATGTATGCAAAATGTCAAAAGCAATTTACCCCCTGCTTACATATTTTAAAGATGGCTCCATAACTGTAGTTTTACTGCTGCTTTCTGAAGGCAGGTAGGTTTTTTATGATAAAAAAACAGAAGCCTGGACATATATTACTTGCTTTAATAAATCAACGTTGAACATGTGTTTTGAAATAACATATAGCATAAGGAAGAGGGACATATAAAATGTATTAAAACCCATTCCAGGTGTTTGCTGAGAATGACATCGGTCGTAGTGACCCTGTCGTCACAGACGAGCCTATAACAGCACGCCTACCATTCGACCCACCGGGCCCGCCCACCAAGGTCAAGGTCAGTGACGTCACCAAGACGTCCTGCACACTGACATGGGCCGCGCCCGAGTTCGACGGTGGTTCCTCGATCAAGGGCTACTACGTGGAGAAGCTCTCGGGAACGCGCTGGATCAAGGTCAACAAGACGCCGACCAAGAAGCTCACCATGGAGTTCACCGACCTGATGGAAGGGTCAGACTACGAGTTCCGGGTCAGCGCCGAGAACGAGGCGGGCGTCGGCAAACCCTCCCAGACGACCGGCAAGTTCGTCGCCAAGAACCCGTATGACGTGCCGGGCCGCCCCGAGGCGCCCGTCGTCGACGAGATCTCGCGAGACGAGGCGTCGGTCACGTGGTCGGCGCCGGCGTCTGACGGAGGCTCGCCCATCACCAACTACGTGCTGGAGATGCGCGCTGTGGGCGACGTCCGCTGGAAGGTCACGGAGAAGAGAGTGAAGGACACGAAGCACGCGGTGACCGGGCTCACTGAGGGCACTCAGTACGAGTTCAGAGTGGCCGCCGAGAACAAGGCAGGAGTGGGCGAAGCCTCGCCACCATCAAAGCCCGCCAAGTATGGTGAGTACCTGTGAGCAGGGTCACATTCTCCTATCGCAATGTGCTAATGTACTAGAAGATGGTCAACATTGAAAATTGCCTTGTGAATTACTGTTATATACAATGTTGAATGGTTTAAGATAAGAGGACTTGACGCGGAGTAATATCCTAGCGCATGCGAGGATATTGCGTAGGGTCAACTCCAAGTAGCATGCAACCCCTTTTATCTGAAACCAGTCTATATTGAATTTATTATCCACTTTTATCTCGCTGGTGGCGTGCCACTTTTAGTTCACTTTAGTTGTGCACTGGTTTTTCATATGCACTATTTCAGTATGCGCGCTTTATCGCATACACCATATCCCCATGCACCGGTATGTCCATACATATTATTTGTGGATAATGATATAATATCGCTATATTTTACTGCGCTCGGAGCATACGAAAATTCTCATATCTTTCTGCACCAATGGCGGACATTGAAAAAAATATTACTGATATCAGGCCTAAGTAAGGGTTGGTGAATGATTCATTAAATGTTTCCAAACATGATTATTGCTTCGTCAAATGTAGAACATAGAAATGAATAAAACGAGTGTTTACGATATCATATGGAATGTTATTTTCCACCCTTTCTCTAGTTGAGGAGATCGTCTTTATCCGCGAGTTGGAGGACGTGACCATGAAGGAGCTCAATGTCAAGGTGACCTTGGAGTGTGAGATCTCCAAGTCGGGACTGAGGCTCGACTGGTACAAGGGAGAGCGTAAGATCCGCCGTGACGAGACGTACGACGTACGCTCAGACGGCAAGGTGCACACTCTCACCATCGAGAAGGCCACCGAGGCCGAGGCCGGGCTCTACTCCGCGCAGTACGAGAAGCTCACAACATCCGGCAAGCTCGCCTTCGCTGGTCAGTCACACTTAATTGTATACACACATATATTCATTATGTTGGGCTTTCAAAGGCCCCCAATACATTATATTGTGCCTTTAAAGGCCCCTAATGCGGGATTCTAAAGAACGCATATTATCATAAAATATCGTTCGTTAAAATTCTAGAACAACTTAATTTAAAAACACAAATATCAATTTTAGTATTTTCAATTGTATTATTCTCAAAACTCAGCTAGATTTCTTCTCAAGTACTTTGCATGGGGTTTCTGTTTTTGCAGTAGAATTTCATGAATATTAATTCTATAATAGTATATTTTCCTACTTGTGGGATACCTCCATCCATATAAGGAGTGCGGAGGGGTCCCATGGGGGAAGAAATTTCCTATACATAGCCAACGTTTTTCTTATGAAAATAAACACTTATCTATGTATATGTGATATGCTGTGTTTAAATAACGACACACTTGATTTACTCACATCTGACACACTCTACGTCACTCCCTTGTCGATTTACCTTCACAGTCGCTCCGGCCTTCGGAGCCAACAAGTACACGGAGACTCTGATTCTGCGCGCGGGCACGGCGGCCGCCATTGAGCTGCCCTTCAACGCCCACCCGATGCCTGACGTCAACTGGAGCTTCAAGGGCGGGCGTCTGCCCGACTCGCGGCGCTTCAAGACCGACATCATCAAGGGTATGACGTCACTGACCATGGCCAAGGTGGTACGCTCCGATTCCGGAAACTACGCGTGTAAACTGGAGAACGAGCACGGGTCCTGCTCCCTTACCGTCAAAGTCGTCGTCAGAGGTGGGTCCCACGTCTCACCTTACACTGTGGCATTATTAGAGGGTGTTTTTGTTTTCTGTGAGTCTGAAGGCTGTGCTTTATACTTCTGTTTACATTTATATAGGCTTTTGGGTTAATCCAATTAGGTTTTTATCTTGAATATAATGCCAACGAATAAAATGGAGATATCCTCGATGCATTTCGATCCCCAAAGGAGACAGTAACTATGCAAGTTTGGACTGTGAAAATGTATAGGGAATGTCTCCCAAAACATATTTGGAAATTAAAAAGGTGAATGGTTTATATTCAGAAACAATAGCAGACCTCCGAGATTGAAAAAAGAAATTTTAATATGTATAACTCCATGACATCTGCGCTCAAAAAATCAAAACTTGGATACTCTAGAATAGAACCAAGAAAGATATTGCCAAACAGACAGTAACATATTTTGTTACCTTTCTCCTGACGCTCCTCTGCTCTCATTGACAGACAAGCCGTCGGCGCCGGAGAACCTGCGGTCTGTAGGATTCACCGAGGACTCGGTCAGTCTCAAGTGGGACGTACCGTCAGACGACGGCGGATGTGACATCACCGGATACGTCATAGAGCAGCGCTCACAGAGCATGCGCGTGTGGCAGGCGGTGAAGACAGTGGACGACCTGGAGTTGACCGTCAGCAGTCTGAAGGAGGGCACGGCCTACGAGTTCAGAGTGGCCGCCAAGAACGAGGTGGGCCAGGGACCGTTCGCCGAGACCTCCAAACCCATCACGCCCAAGAGCAAAGCCGGTACGGTTCTCTTGTCTTCTCTGATACACAGTGATTCCTATAGTCATGTCTTGTATGATACAGAGGAATGGGGATGCATTTCTATTCCCAGACGAAATTACATTGTCTATTAGTATTAATTAGGTAATTATATCTTTCAAGGTTGCAGTTTTACAAAATTAGTATTGTGCTGTTTATTGGTTTCTTTACCAACGTAGCTGAAGATTATAGCAGAATAATGTCTATTTTAATTTTCCTCATTCGGATTGATAGGTTGGCTAGAAGAAATGCTTCTAAATACAATGAGTAACATATATAAATTGATAGATGTATGTCGCACATATTGAATAAGTGAAAACGTCTATTTACCTAGCAACTATTGAGTAAATCTGAAAAATATATCATATTCTTTTTTTTCTGTCATGTACAGATGTGCCAGGCCCACCATCAGCGCCCGAGCCGAGCGAGGTGACCCGGGAGTCCTGCGTGTTGACGTGGGAGAAGCCCGAGTCAGACGGCGGCTCGCCCATCACCGGTTACTACATAGAGAGGAGCACCACCTCCAGTTCACGCTGGCTGCGAATCAACAAGCAGCCAGTCACTGAGACCAACTACAACGTCACAGAGCTCATAGAAGATACTGAGTATGAGTTCAGGATTGTCGCCATCAACAAGATCGGCGAAGGCCCACCAGGTCCCAAGTCCAAGCCTGTCAAGGCCAAGGACCCATGGAGTGAGTACTGAATAAATGTTATGTTTTTAGGTAGTCATGTAAAATATGACGATTCAGTTAGGAATTTCAAACCCTTGCCTCATCTTCAGTAGAATTCAGTAACCTGTTGAATACCTATTGAATGGCCGAGGTTCGAAGACCACTCATGACAAATTGTTTTTGTTTAGTACAAAAGCTGCTATGAACAGGACAGGGGATGGCTGTGGACAAATATATCCCATATCTAGTATCCGCCATGACCACTAGGCTTTACCGGACATGTAGAGGCGTGTATTAATCTTTAGAGGTCAATGATGCATGACTTACCTCTGGCAAACTATCTGCTGTCATGTAAAAATTCTGCCGAAAATTTAATAATGAGAGAAGATTTGGTTCACTTTGGTCAGCAAACTTTTGAAAAATTTAGCAAATTGCCATATCGCTAGATTGTGGGTTAAACAGACAATTTTTGAAATGGTCACTCATTCTCTATCCCTTGACATCACTCACAGACAAACCAGGCAAGCCTGACGTACCCGAGATCACCCGCATCGGTCGTAACAGCGTGACGTTGAAGTACAAAACGCCCGCGGACGACGGCGGATCGGCCATCTTTAACTACGTCATCGAGTACCGCGTGGAGGGCGGCTTCAAGTGGGTGCGCGCCAACGAGGACGAGACGGTGGCGGATCTCACCTACATCGTCAAGTTCCTGAAAGAGGGCAGCAACTACGAGTTCCGTGTGGCGGCTGAGAACCGCGCGGGTGTGGGGCCGGCCTCCGACCCCACCAAGCCCGTGCAGGCCAAGGAGGAAGTCCGTGAGTGAACTGCTTTGTGTATTACATTATCTCACCTCTGGTATTCTTGTCCCTAAAGTGCCAAATCCACTAAGGCGATTTTACATGCGAATTTGGGTTCGCAGACGTTCGCAGACGTTCGCATGGACATGCGAATGCCTTGCGACAATATCTAATATATTGAATATTATCGCATTGGATTCGCACAGTCGCACGGATCGCAGACGCATTCGCTTGGTCACCTTAGTGGATTTGGCGCTGTAGGCTTAACATTGGGAACTCGTTCTCCATGCCCCTACAAGTACTTCAGTCCGTTCTCCATGGTCTTCATCAAGTGCAACATCCTCTTTATTAGTGTGTACAGGGGTGAGATACATATAGAAAGCAACTCGTTTAGATGATAGTTGTTGTTCTCTATTTCAATACTGTTAAAGATTCCTTTCTGAAAGCCGAAGCTAAGGTTTTCCAGAGATGGCTGTATGGGGATTAGCACCTGCCGGCTGCGTCATACTGGTCTCGGTGATTGTTTTAAACGGAAATCGAGATAATAGTGCCACTGATTGGCTGGTATTCCTTGGTTCCCCTCTGCAAGGCATACAGGCACCTAGCACACACGTGTTGGTAATATTTCTCTTTATCCTACCCCTAATATAAAATCCCATAGGCTTAACATTGGGTTTCCGTATGCCACGCTAACTGGCATACGGAATTTTATATGCCACTAGTGGCATACAGCAATGTTATCACGTAATATTCTTAAATCAAGGAGATAGGGTAGGATAAAATCAAAACCTGATTCGTTTTAATCTTGTCCATCACATTCCACTCCTGAAGTTTTGGCTCCGGACTTCACTCGCCTTCGCCTCATGAAGTCACTTTGCCTAACTCCAGTCGTAGAATACGGTGGACAAGATTAAACCTCATCCAGTTTTACGATAGTACACGATAACACGAACGATATTCTCTGAACGTTACAGTCGGCAGACCGCCGAAGATTCTCGAGGCCCCACTGGACATGGTCGTCTTGGCGCCGGAGAACGCCACCCTGGAGTGTGACCTTGACCGCGGTGACCCCAAGGCCACCATTAACTGGTAAGTTTCCACTTTACGATGCCTGTGTTGGAGAGTCTGCCGTTGTGGTGCAGGAGAATGATAGTGAAAATTTCTTATATGAATAAAAATCCCAATAATGAAATCTAGATGTTGTTCACATCTACCATTGTTACTCGAAAGCACTCAATTAATGTCTTTGGTCAAAAATAACGGTAATTAATTATTCCATGTTGAAAATAAAGTGTAAGTTTATCATTCAAACACAAAGTAAAGATGAACTGCAAGAAAAACAGGAAACGCCAAGCACTGGTTACATTGTTTTTCCTGTGCTTTCCAGGTACAAGGGTAACAAAGAGGTGTACAGCGGTGGAAACATCACAATCGGTTTCCATGACGACGTGGCGTCACTGGACATCAAGGAGACGAGCGTCAAGGACGGTGGCCGGTACCGGTGTGAGGCCGTCAACAAGCTAGGACGTGCCGAAGCCCAGTGTACTCTACAAGTGCAATGTGAGTGCTCCCACTCTCTCCGTATTCCCTGTGGAAAAGCTCCTGCTCAAAGAACTAGACATTGTACTTTTTTTTTAAATGTTTTTTATTTACCCTGGAGTATGAGTTAGGCTATACAATCCGGCCTATCTTCCACCCGCTCCAGCTTTTCTAGAAGAATCCTAAGAACTGCCCTTATGTCCAACTAGTGGGCTTATTAACCACTGGAGCAATTCAATGCAGTCAGAGGTTAAGAGTGGGAAGGTGTCTAGGAGCTAGAGATGCTATGGACTGCAACATGGCTGTTCACCAGTAATATCAACAATATTGATAATGTTGGTATATTATCATAAATAACCGTTATAGTTCCAAGGTTACTTTAGTAGTATTCTATGAAAGCTTATAATGATAGATACAAGTGATTGGCATATGGAGCTAAACTGTTATAATTAACAACCTTTTATAAAGTACCATAGTTGTATCTAATATCGGTAAATTATGCATCACTTTCTACAAATCACCGTGAGCAACTAGCATTCCCTTAATACAGTCTTTTAAGCTGTGAAACTTTGTACTGATGTGTTGACCTGGCGCTGACACAGGCGCGCCGGCCATCGACTACGAGGCCCGTCTGAAGGATGCTCAGACCATCAAGGCCGGCTCTTCCCTCATCCTCCCCGTCAACGTCACCGGCGTCCCCGAGCCCAAGGTCACGTGGTCACGTGACGGCCAGGAGGTGCGCGCTGGTTCCGGCGTCTCTATAGACACGGGTGACGGCTACTCCAAACTGAGCGTCAAGGGCACGACGGCCAGCGACGCCGGCAACTACAAGGTCACGGCCGAGAACGAGGTCGGCGAGGCGTCGGCCCAGTTCGACGTCATCGTGCTCGGTAAGTCTCGCCTCATATGTGTATATGAATTAGTATATTTATTTATATTTTCAGTATGTTATACACTGTAATATTAAGAAGCAAATCTGGTAAACCGATACCTAGGTTTTATATAGCGCCTTCTTCACGTCACCATTTACCTATACTACTTATATTAGATGTACATGTACATATACAAGTCTACTGAGTTATATCACGTTAGCTCGCTGCTTTATATATCCTCTTATGTTTTATAAACCGATGCATGCGGTCAGCCGATCGCAGAGCGTGATCATGGCGTATGCTATAAGAAGCCTGATATGCTTAAATCAAAAGAAATCATCTTTCGGGCACTGAAAAATTCACATAGCAAATTATTGCTTTCCAGGAGAAGTGGCAAAATGATTCAATTGTCCTGGCGATTCAGTAGTAACTATTATAATCAAGTTATATATGCCGTGGAAATGCTGTATTAATTACATAATAACTAAAATTGTTCACAACATAGTCATATGGGACACGGAAACGGTAACTATGCGTAAGTCTGCGCGGACTTGACTTGACCTTGAACTAACTACAGAGTGACCTGTATGACCTTGCAGACAAGCCGTCGCCGCCGCGTAACCTGCGCGTCACAGAGGTCTACAAGACGCACATCAGTCTGGCCTGGGACACGCCCGAACACGACGGCGGCTCGCCAGTCACCAGCTACATCGTGGAGAAGGCGGACGCCAAGCGCAAGACCTTCAGCGGCGTCGGCGATACGCGCGCCGATGACCTTGCAATGAAGGTCACCAAGCTGTACGAAGGCAGCAAGTACCTCTTCCAGGTGTATGCTGAGAACAGTATCGGCAGAAGCGACCCGGCCAAACTAGATGAGCCGGTAGAGGCCAAGCTACCATTCGGTAAGATTGTATTCTAATTTCTTATTGTTCATTAAAGATGTAACACCTCTGTCAGTTTGTTGTTAGACAGATGATTGATTTGATGAGCTGTGTAGGTAGATACGTATGTATAGAAATACAAGTTTCGTGTTGCATCACCCGATGTTACCAGAGCTGTTATTTCTGCCCAGTAGATTCGTAATTCAGAAATTCATCCCATACATTTTATTTTCTTAACACTTATTGAAAAAATACAGACCTTTATTAGAGCGTGCTTGCACGCGCTAAATGATCATCTAGAGGTTAGAGCGGTCCATATAGACTTTCAGGTCACTGCATAGAAATTATCACTTCACCATCTGTGTGCTATTCACTGTGATATTGTGACAGAGCAGGGAGCCAGTATCTCAGTGTCTTAGAGGTGTGCCCAGCTGACCATGACCAATCACTCAAGACCAAAATACCTCAAGACTCACTGGTGCTTGATATGTTTTGATCCTAGAAGCAGTTGCAGAAATGGCAAGTTGACTGGGTACAATTGGGTTACAGAAAACTATCCATGGTTAATAGGCTGAGTTTAACTCAAACCTGTTGATTGTTATTCTTATATAAGCACGCTCATTCATCAATGATGAACATACTATTTGCTCCTAGTTACAAGAGTGAAATGTCTATTGAATTTTAGTGAGATTGTGTAGGTATAAAGGTCAAGTTCGTTATAAGACCATTATATAAGTTAAGATAACGTTAACATCATGGTTCTCCCCTCACACAGACCCACCCGGCCCACCACAGACCCTGCGCCTGGAGGAGGTCACCAAGTCCTCCTGTACGCTGACCTGGGAGCCACCCGCCTTTGACGGAGGCTCTCCAGTCTCCGGTTACTACATCGAGAAGTCCAGCGGCTACAGCCAGCGCTGGATCAAGGTGAACCGCGACCCGCTCACCAAACTCACCAAGACCTTCAAGGACCTGGTGGAGGGCACAGAGTACGACTACCGCGTGTGTGCCGAGAACGAGGCGGGCGTGGGCAAACCTTCCCAGACGACGGGAGTGTTCACCGCCAAGGACCCCTTCGACAAGCCCGGCCGGCCCGGCGCGCCCGACGTGACGGAGATCACCGCCGACAAGGCCGAGCTCACGTGGACCGCCCCGCAGAAGGACGGCGGCACCCCGATCACCAACTACATCGTGGAGATGCGGGAGACCGGAGCTGCCAAGTGGTTAACTGCCAGCAGAGGCACAGTGACTGACCTCAAGTACACCGTCAGTGGACTGAGAGAGGGAGCCAAGTACGAGTTCCGCGTGACGGCCGAGAATAAGGCCGGGCAGGGCCCGCCGTCACCCCCGTCAAAACCAGCTCAGTACGGTCAGTGTCCTTACAGTGCTCTGTGTGGTGATCATTTAACCATTGGAACATGTTTCTTCATATTGATATAGCTCAATAAATAGCTATTTTATATCTATTTACTTTGCATTTCCTTCAACGATTTTGTATACCATATTGTATCTATTGTTCGTTATTAGCATGTAGCATTTTTAGAGATATTTTGATTCTGGCTAAACGTTTTTTCCACATTGAAAGGAAGTTATCAAATTAGTTTATAAAAAGTCAGGATAGAAATAGATAGTAAATAATACCAATACTGATATCTAACATCCTGTTTGCAGTTGAATCGATCGTGTTCACACGCGATCTCCAGGACATCAAGGTGACCGAGACCAACAAGACGGTGACGTTTGAGTGTGAGATCTCCAAGCCGGGGCTGAAGGTGGAGTGGTACAAGGGAGAGCGCCAACTGAGGCGTGACGAGAAGTACGACATCCACGCCGACGGCATGCTGCACCGCCTTGTGGTGGAGAAAGCCGACATGGACACTGTGGGCGAGTACAGCGCGAGCTACAAGAAGGCCAGGACGGCCGCCAAGCTCAGCGTAGAGGGTGAGTCTTTATTTTGTCGCCTCTTTTAAAGGTGTTTTATATCTGCGTGCCCCATTTGGACAGTATGATTATCTGAGCATATAGTATAAACAAATTCACACCACGAGGCTAAAGTGTTCTGTCTGTAGCAAAACAAATTAAACGTAAAATATTAAAGGTACACAGGTCTATCATGTCTAGGAAGTAGTGTAAGAAAATAAATATTATCCTTGTGGAATGCTCATTGGTAATTAGCACAATATGCACGATTTCGCCATCTGTTAATCTGTAAGTCCCCAAGTTGCCCCGTCTGACTGGCGAGCTTCTGAACTACAAATCGCCTTAATGTTTGCTTAGGAATATTATAATTGGAACGTTTTGCATTACGGAACTCACATTATAAATACCCTCCCCCCAAAAATAAAGGGGGGGGGGGGACATCCAACAATAATATCATTTTTGTAAATGGAGACAAGGTGCTGGTTAACTTTAAGATATTGCAACTGGAAACTTTAGTTTAAGTCAGGTTAAATTAAGATGAGATAGAAGAAGATAAAGATTGACTTACTCCGGTTTCCAGTCCCGCCCGGGTTCGGCGACCACAAGTTCAAGGACCGCATGGTGCTCCGTGCCGGCAGCTCGGCCGTCATCGAGATCCCCTTCTCCGGCTGTCCGCTTCCCGAGGTCACCTGGAAGTACAAGAATGGACGCCTCCCTGACGCCAGACGCTTCAAGACTGACGTCATCTTCGGCATGACGTCACTGACCATGGCCAAGGTGGTGCTGTCAGACAGTGGCGAGTACTCGCTGACTATTGAGAACGCACACGGGCAATGCACGCTCAACATCAAGGTCATCGTGCTAGGTCAGGCATTATTCTTTGTTCCGCAAACACTATCTTCTTGTATAAATAGGGCAATAAATTACAGATTTTACTCTCAGATACGTAAATGGTTCTGGCCGTAATTATTGGCTTGGTTATTCATAAAAGCGTGCTTTCTTAGATAGAATCTTACTGTTTTTATCTAGAAATTGCATTCTCTTGATCACTAAATTATTGATTTCTTTGACCTTCATAGACAAACCCGGCCCACCACAGAACCTGAAGGTCACCGACACATCGGAGAGATCATGCCAGATCACGTGGGCCGAGCCCGAGAAAGATGGCGGCTCTGACGTCACAGGTTACGTCATCGAGATGCGCGAGGCGCGCAGTCGCATCTGGCAGAAGGTCGGCGAGATCGACGCCAGTAAGAAGTCCTTCAAGGCCGAGACGCTCTTTGAAGGTCAGCAGTACAACTTCCGGGTGGCGGCCGAGAACGAGGTCGGCCAGGGAGAGTACGCCGAGCTGTTCCAGACTGTCACCGCCAAGAGTCAGTTCGGTAAGTTGTGCACCTAGTAATGGACTCTGACCTTGACTGACCTTCGTCGTGTTGTAATGATTATTCCGTGTTTTAGATTGAAGAGTGGTGATTTCAATGAAACCAAATGTGAATAGTTTAGCTGAAATCAGCGGTACTATTTACTTAAAAGAGCTGTTGCTAATATGAAAGCATGGAAGATTTGAATATGGTGTATTTTAGTTGCTATTCAAATATTGACTAAAAGCAATATTTAGTAAATCATGCCACTGTAAATGTAATGAATTATATATGTTGAAATTGAGAATGATATCAGCTGATATCATAATATCATTGAATAAACATACATGTATTTCAATGTAAAATCATGTGTTTTTTCATTTAATTTGTAAACGGATTTTATTAGAACATAGCTTTAGGATATAGCCTAACACACTGATTTCTTCATTGCATGTATGTACTTTACTTATTCAGAGCGTTTTATTTTCTTTTACCGCTCTAGAATTTACGTTTTTATTTACCATTTATTTCTGACTCTTGAAACAGGTTTTCGTTTTTCCAGATTCCCTCTTCAATTTCCCCCACACTTCATTTTCTTATACTTTTACCCTGGATACCACTACTGTCTCCCTTTTACATTCATTTCAGATGATAATTTGAGTTATTAATAACATATATTATTAATAACATTATTCAATTATATTTGTTTCTCCATCCCCGAGGTTTTGTTTATTTCCAAAGGATCTTAGATTAGAAAAGAAATGGTTCTGCGAAATGTGACACAGTAGATATTGCAGGTCCCCAAACTTTTGGAAGGTTTCTTTCTTGAAACAAAGACGCACCCTAATTCTAAGCGATACTTGTCTGTGTCACATGTCGTGTGCCCACATGAGTTACTTGTAGCACATCGCTGATTCTGTTATACTCTCTTTATTTACAGATCGAAGAAGTAAGTTGTGTAGCCATATTTTAGCACCCTCACATGCACAAACTATTCCTGCGCGAATATTCTTTCTCTATCTCTCTTTCTGTTAATGGCACATTATCTCTACGTTCATCTTTTTTTCGGCAGGGAAGCATTTCGAATTTATTTGAAATGTAGCGCGAGTTAACGCTTTCATTACATGTCCGCCGAACGATTCCTGTCCTTGATTTTACAATAGCAACACAAACAAAAGGTCCTGTGCACAAATAAATGCCTTTTTTAACCGGAGTTCTGGGATTGTGTGTTTAATTCCATTGGGGGTCATCCATGAATTATGTTACAAATTTGTTGGGGATAAAATTGCCCCCAACCCCCATTTCACACTTTACGCAACGGATTATGGAAGGGACTGGTTATCTTGTTACCTGTGCGATGAAAAGATATTTTGGAAGGAATGTATGCAAAATATTCAAAGATTTTGGACCTCTACCCACCTTCACTGCCCCAAAGCAATAAGCAGGGTCATATCACGGTCAGGTTGAAAATGCGTATACGTCGTAAGCCTCGTATGCTATAAATACAATGACAGGAATCGTAAAGACGGAGTAGACGTAATGGTAATATGCGATTATACATTGATGATGTTATGAAGTGCTTCACGCGGACAGTTGCCACCAGAGGGCAGCGCGTCCACGTGGGGGCACTTCACTGTGTTATTGTTACTGTCACCTACTCACTCCTACTGGTGTCCAGTTTGTCCACGTAACCCCCCTCAGATAAATCTCCATGGTTACTTGCGACAAATACTGTATATATGATTGGACAACTTTATATAGTTGGTACTAACTCATCAGCAACAGCACAAAAATGTCTCAGACTGCCAACAAGTCTACAGTTTGTATAGATAATACACTCATCTCACCTATAACGCACCTATTACTGTTTGCAACTGATGCATTTTACTGTAAAAAAAAAAAGAGAAAAATAACAGAATATTGTTGAATATTTATAGCTCACGTTATACTAATATTTAACAGCGATCAAATTGTGATCGAATATATATATGTTAAAAGTTTGTTTCCTCTAAGTCTGCTTTGTCTCAGTATGTGTTGAACTTGCAAAATAATTGTTGTTGGTAATGTTTGTAAACGTTAATGTTAAGGGATGTCCTTTGGATATCTTAACAGTCAAACTGATTTATTACTTTGGGTAACATGTATTTCATCAACCTGGTCATAACAAACAATGTTTAGTTCCATCAGCTGTTTAGAAAGTGCAGATGCGTTTGCATGTCTTATATGAATGCAAAATTAAATAATTCTCGTCAGCGTTTTTGTCCCTCAAAACAAGCTCTTGTGGATATGAGAAAATACATGCTTGTATTATTTAATGTCTTCGAAATATTTGACACATTGGACGGCTTCAGACTTTCTCGGTAGATCTCTGATCACATAACTATCGTTGTTATTTGAAAATGATAAATACATGTATTATCAATATTGCCACCACAAGAGCTTGTCTGATGGGGAGAAATAAATGTCGCGGGCAGAATTTTACTCTCAACTGGTCATGTTTTTACTGGGGTTCCTGCACAAAACAGTGTTATTTTTTTTTAATGTTTTCACCTTTTTTCATTGGAGATGATGGTGATTCCATAACTAAGACATCTTCAATTGCTGGTTAGCCCCACTGATCAAACACAGAGTCCCTCCCTGGATGACATTCAGATCATCCCATGTAAAATCCACACTGCCCATACAGCGCACACAGATGCGTTATTTACCCTCCCCGCGCCCTGCTGTAAGCGCCCCCCACTCAGCCGCTCACCTCTCTCCGTGTAACTCACTCACTGCCGCTCTCCCGCCCACAGACCTGCCCGGTCCGCCGTCGGCGCCCACGGCCGAGGAGGCGCTGCGGGACCGCGTCACGCTGTCCTGGTCGGCGCCGGAGAAGGACGGCGGGTCGCCCGTCACCGGCTACTTCGTCGAGAGGAGCACCGCCAAACGCGACAACTTCATCCGCGTCACGCGCGACGCCGTCGCGGATCGCACCATGGTCGTGCGCGACCTGATCGAGAACAACGACTACCGGTTCCGCATCGTGGCCGTGAATAAGGTCGGGGAGGGCCCGCCCGGCCCCGCCTCCCGCCCAGTCACCGCCAAGGACCCGTGGGGTGAGAACCCAATCTTTATTCCTGCTAGAATTTCTCTTTTCTATGGAAATCCTTTGTTTCATGTCCAGTCTATAGAACCTTTTTTTCTTAAGTGTATCAAAAGTAGTATAAATTGAGCTTCATTTACGCCAATAAAACAGTGGTTTAATCCACTCCACAGACCCCCAGCTCTATTCTGTAACCGACATTGATATATTTCCATGTTTTCTCGGCCTCTCTGAGGCAGCAAATTCTGTATGGAAAATATGTCCACTTTATTTTCTTACCACAGCCGACATCCATGTGGAGTTAATTCATAAAGCTATGAAAGTTAGTCACTGAGATAAGATTGGTTGCCTTACAACCAGCCTAATAACCGAATCCGTCAATTCAAGAGATACATGTACTTCCGTAAACACTACAACGTCCAGTTTAATAAGGTTATCAATGTGTATCGAAAAAGTTTATCCATAAGAGTCCACTGTATCTGATCCTACTGTAAATCACGCCCAGAGGTTTACTTCTTTTTTTAAGAACATAAATCTTCAGGAAATTCCTACCAATCGAACATATTTGAAAGTGCTATCTAATAATCAATCCTGGTAACTGAACTCGGCACCAAATTAAATTGATTATTTATAACTTATATTTCGGAGAAACCTGGCAAACCCGGCACTGAATTAAATCCATTATTTATAACTGATATTTCACAGAGAAACCTGGTAAGCCCGGCACTGAATTAAACTCATTATTTATAACTTATATTTAATAGTCAGTCAGGTCTTATTTAGATCAATCTTTCTTTGCCCAGAGAGGGCATTATCAAAAATAGAAAAATATTAAAAAAGGAGCAAAAACATGATTGAGAGAGCACACTTGTCAAATGAAAATGTTGTATGGTCGTAATTCTGAAAAGATGAACGAGAAGAAAATATACCTTGTATGTTTGTTAAGCTGAATAAAGATTTTGCTAAAAAAAACCAAAAAAACCTATATTTCGGAGAAACCTGGCAAACCCGGCACTGAATTAAATCCATTATTTATAACTGATATTTCACAGAGAAACCTGGTAAGCCCGGCACTGAATTAAACTCATTATTTATAACTTATATTTAATAGTCAGTCAGGTCTTATTTAGATCAATCTTTCTTTGCCCAGAGAGGGCATTATCAAAAATAGAAAAATATTAAAAAAGGAGCAAAAACATGATTGAGAGAGCACACTTGTCAAATGAAAATGTTGTATGGTCATAATTCTGGAAAGATGAACGTGAAGAAAATATACCTTGTATGTTTGTTAAGCTGAATAAAGATTTTGCTAAAAAAAAACAAAAAAAACTTATATTTCGGAGAAACCTGGCAAACCCGGCACTGAATTAAATCCATTATTTATGACTGACATTTCACAGAGAAACCTGGTAAGCCCGGCACACCTGACATCGCCGAGATGAAGAACACTCAGGCGAGTCTCACGTGGAGGAGACCCAAGAGTGACGGCGGCTCCGAGATCTTCACCTACATCATCGAGTACCGTGCAGAGGGAGCATTCAAGGTAAACTATCAGTTTGTATAAACCTTCCGGCATATGGTGGCTGATTATCTACTGTATAGCCAAAGGAGGTTGCAAAAGAGATCAGCCCAAAACAGAAATATTAAATTGGAATCGTTTTAAAGAAAGAAAATAAAGGTTGTTCTTAACGAGTCAAGGTAAAGAATGTGGAAACTAAGAATATACGTAAAACAAAGACAGGTGAAAGGATATGTCCGAATAACAAAATATTTTCATTTAAGACATTTATGACGGATTTTCAGAACCATTGATCTATTTCTAGTAGTTTTATTACGCCCATATTTAATACTTTATATAATGTCTATGAAGAGATGCTGCAGACTTCTCTAGATTTAATTGAATTTACACGTGTGTTTTACAGTGGGTTGGCGCTAACGACGACCACGTGCCGAGCACGGCGTACACGGTGAAGGGCCTGCAGTCCGGGTCGCTGTACGAGTTCCGCGTGACGGCCGAGAACAAGGCCGGCACCGGGCCGCCCTCCGACCCCTCCGCCGCCACCCGCGCCGAGGAGCGCGCAGGTACGTACCCTCTGTCACCTCTGTCGTCTCTACGACCACTCACGGGTTGACGTGTTCTCACACGCAGCGATGAAATTGGCACTGACAGCTTCACCTTGAAGCTGGAAAAATGGTTACTTTAATCGGCCTTTTGAATATATGTTGTGAACAAAACATAACAATGATCACAATGTGTATGAATGGGCAATGCGTAAACATTGAAGACAACTATAAACCTCTATATAAAAAAGGCGAGAAAAATGGATATTTTAATGATTAGAGTGATGTGTTCTCTTACTTTTCGATTTGGCGTGTAGATCCATTGAGCAAATTCTAAAATTCCCATGGACGTATTTCTTGAATGATTGAAAATATCACGGGAGATTTATCACTGCGAAACGTGATCCGCTGGGTATAGATTTGATATGATACACGGGCAAAATTTCGGTGTAAACCGATGTAAAACTTTATCGTAAACATATGTTTCTGAATAAGAAAATAGTAATAATTGTCGTTTAACAGTTGAATAACAAATAAATTCATAATTTCCGCTTTCTTTCTACCACACAGCTGGCAAGGGTCCTAAGCTGTTGACATCACTAAAAGACACACAAGTCACGGCGCCCAAGACAGCGTCTCTGACGTGTGACGTGACGCGGGGCGAGCCGCTGGCCACCATCCGCTGGTTCAAGGACAACAAGGAGGTATCTCAAGGTCGTCGCCACACGATGGAGCACAGCGGGCAGACGGCGCGTCTCACGCTCACCGACACCACGCTGAGCGACGCCGGCGCGTACCGCTGTGAGGCCGCCAACAAGCACGGCCGTGTCGACTGTGAGGGGCGCCTCACCGTCCTAGGTAAGGCACCATACAGCACTCTAGTATAGGCGTTAGTGTAGACTTGCTCAAGTCTTTGATTATGAACATTCATTAAATGATTAAAGAAAATCGGAATACAATTCATTATAGTATGTGTCCCTCTCTGACTGGCCCATGAATCAAAGACTTGTCCACTCTGACCAGAATCTCCTGTTTATGACCCCAAGCCACTCCCTGTAACCCTATACCTCCCTCTACCCCTCCCCCTCCCCTCCTCCAGTTCCCTGGCCGCCTGTGTTGTCATAGCAATAAATCTCGCCTGCCCCTGACTCTGTCTCGATTGAGATCAAAGTGAGAGGGTATCAATCTCCCAGCAGATATCCTGACCAGTAGCCAGGACTGCTGCTTGTTGAGTGTGGCACAAAATCGCGCCAGTCTACACGGCCGATTACGGATGAGACTAGTCCCTGTGTCACTCAGAAGGGGTGGAGGGGTATGATACAGGGACTGAGGCCAGTCCAGCGTTAGTGCCGCAGTGTGAGCAAAGACTACACCATGGACAAGCAAATTACTGGTATATTTGATGTGAAATCCACAGAGTTGTCTGCATATAATTTTGATCAAGTAGGCAGTGGTTTACCTATTTGAAATACTTTTTTTATGTATATTTATGAAATCAAAATACGTTATTTATATGTTGAATAAACCAAGACAAATTCAAACCTCTCCGTACTCATGAATGGGAGATTTAGATGCCCTGTTATGTATAATTTACAAATAACTTGCGTGGAGTTTTGTGATTGTCGTATATTCTATCCCTATTTGTGAAAGCAGTAGCGTGTGTTTTCATATACCTATGCCTTACATGTGCATTATTTATGTTATGGTATATATTGTAATGTTAACATATTCCTATTTCTGCTTACAGCGGCACCTAAGATCACGTACGACACTAAGGTGGACGGGCAGTCGGTGAAGGCGGGTAACTCCATCATCCTACCCGTAGACCTCACCGGTCACCCCGCCCCCACCGTCACCTGGTATCTCAACAACAAACCCGTCGCCAAGGCAACCAACGTCACCATGGAAACGGGCGCCGACTTCGCCAGACTCACCATCAAGGGGTCAAAGGGCAAGGACGGCGGCAAGTACAAGGTCGTCGCCGAGAATGAAGTCGGGCGTGACGAGAAGGAACTGACCGTCACTGTCATGGGTGAGTGGATTCCTACTAATATTTAGTAAGCATTTACTTTTGATATTTCTCATCTGTCTACCTGCCACGAGGGAAACTATTCGGAGGAGAGTGCGCAGTGTAGTGCAATTTCTTGTATGTGGCTTCCTCTGCACATGAAGAAAGGTGAAATTCTAATATGTAACACCTAATTTCGAGAATACCTTTCAAGTCCTCTCTTTGTGTATGGTGAGATGAAGTCATGAGGACCTTGATGCAAAATAGGATCTAGGAGACATACCATAAAAGGCTAAGTTGGAGACCAATGGTCTCAGAAACCTTTCCTCATATTCGCTACTCCATGAACTAGGAGATAAAGATATATTTTTCCCATGAACCTCAAATATATTCCCCGTTGAGTAAGCAATGTCAAATTAGTTGGCCTTCAATTTCTCCCAAATCCCAAGTCATCTTGACACTGGTGGAGAACCCCTGGTTGCTGACTGTGCCCGTTCTTGACACTGGTGGAGAACCCCTGGTTGCTGACTGTGCCCGTCTCTCTTCCCTGACAGACCGGCCGTCATGCCCACAGACCGTGCGCGTGACCGAGGTCTACAAGGACTACGTCAGTCTGGCCTGGGACGAGCCCGAGTCGGACGGCGGCTCCCCGCTCACCGGCTACGTCATCGAGAAGAGAGACGCCGCCAAGACCAACTGGCTCTCTGCCGGAAACACCAAAGACAAGAACTTCCGGGTCACGCGTCTCTTCGAGGGCACCGATTACCACTTCCGGGTGTCAGCTGAGAACAAGATCGGCACGAGTGACCCGACTGAGCTGGACAAGCCCGTCACTGCAAAACTGCCGTTTGGTGAGTCAAACTTTTGTGTTCAATTTGAATCATTCCTGCTTTCTAAATCCAACACATCTTTATGTGAAATGACAACTGGAAAACAAGAATGGTTATTTGATATGTTTACGGTATAGACTCCTACTTTTATTGCTACCTTTAGATCTGGTATTAAGTGGTCGCCTCAATAGGCTGGTCGCCTTAGTTAGCATTCTTAGATGATAATAAAGAGAATCCTGGCTAGTATCTAGTATAGATGCCCGTAAAAAAGTTAGCTCCATGAATGAGATGGTCGTTTAACGGAAGTCAATGTATCATTTATCCGTTAAGAAGTCAGGTCCTACCTGTACCACGGAGACCCGTTTTTAGACGAGATAACAGTTAATAGTGCTTATTAAACATTCAAGGCTGTTTTCAAGATATATACAACGACCATTGGCTCCAAGGGTTTGATAATTATCGCCAAATGTATGATGATTAGACTAAGGCCCCCAAACGGTCGTTATTAACGATAACCCCGTCTAAAGAGTCTGTCCAATCTGAGGAGATGAAGCCTCATTGAGAACTACTTTCGGTGCTGCTGTCCGATGACCATTGAAGTGCTGATTATATTTTGGTTGAAAGTTTTTATTCACATTCGATAGTGAACTATTGTCGTCCAAGCAAACATTTTTGATACAAGCAATCAATACCTCTAAGGATGATGTTTTTGAATGATAGGGTCGGGACGTGTCTAGCAGTACTTGGCCGTATCGTGCTGGATCGTCCTCAATAAGATTTGGTTGTCTGTATACCCCTATCTGTGCGACCCCTATAATCGCTCGGGGGTGGGTGTGGGGGGATAGTCCACTGTAGCAAACCAGCAGAAACGCTCATATGATTCGACCCGTTCTAGTGAGTCAACAAGTCGGGTAGGATCGGCTTAGAACACGCGTCCTGGTGGAACACCCGCTTAATGAGCGTGGGAGAGGATCAATATTCCGAGCCGAGAATTGCTGTTTGTGAACTTGTACCTGTAGACAGGAATTTAGTGTCAGGAATAGATACGACGCAGGAAAGCATGTCAGTCTACGTTTCTTTTGTTTAAGCGCACCCTCGTCATATCTATAAATTGCTTCTTATGTGTTTGTCCGATACATTTCTATTTCCAGGCAGGCTAAACAATAACAGAGATAGTTCATCTATGAGAATAAAGGTCTAAACGGTACGCAGGTTTCAGTCTGTTATCACACTGTCCTGCTGCTGTTTCTGTAACTGGTAGACATGTGGGAAACCCATCTCAATATTTTAGGTTTCATTTACAATCAGCAAAGTCCAAATCAGATACTTCTAGGGAAGCATTTAGTGGGCAGATGCACACAGTAAATAGCTAGTAACGATTATTTCTATTTAAGAATGATTTACTTGTGGCTCTGAATGATTTACTGGTGGAACTTCCAGAGGACCTATGTCCTTACACAAGGCGCATGTTTACCGTGTTGGTGGTAGTAAATTCTGTACACGTAAACAGGCTCCTAACTTGATGAAAACAACAAATAGAGAAGTCAGAGCTAAGAGCTAATCTGGTCTCATGCCAGCACCCAACTAACTTCCTTCATCCCCAACGGACCCCTTGGCATTTCATCGTTAAGTCACGTGTGTCATCTTGTCCGGGCGGTTACTATAGATCCATGAGATTTAATTTATTTCAGAAGCGTTACCAGATATCTCTAACGTTGCTCCACAGTCCGGAGATCTGATGTGTCCATTGTCCATGTTTGATGTATAAATAAGGTTGAATGTGTAGTGGTAATTACAGGCTGGTGGCACTGATAGGGCATTTTAAGAGGGGACTAAATAAACAACCTTATTTCTCTAACGCTCATGAGTTACAGGGGCACTAACTAATACCCCTAAATAGGCACCCACCTCTCTGCCACCCGCACAGGCCACACTAATTGCAGGAACCTCTCCCAGGTGGCGCTACACAGTGTACGTAACCTGAGCCTGGCGTGGTGCACTGTGGGTAGAGATTGGACTGACCACGTGTCCGGATATAGCCGTGCTGGTTTCCGGCTGGTGGTGGTAACTCTCTGTGATGGGGAGTAGGGGCGGGGGGTGTTTGTGGATCTGGAGAAGGGGATCTCATCGTAATGGCGGCGAAGACGGGTGGTGGCGGTAACTCTCTGTGATGGGGAGTAGGGGCGGGGGGTGTATGTGGATCTGGAGAAGGGGATCTCATCGTAATGGCGGCGATGACGGGTGGTGGCGGACGCGAGTCTGACGTCAACATGGATCCCGCTCATAAAGTGTCCACGTGGCACCAGTTTCAGAACCACCGCACACCGCTCTTATCTTCGTTTAACGGATGGGGGATTTTTTCTCAAAGGTCCTATATAAATAAGATACACGTGGTGTTTCTGGTTTATATCAAATATCATTTCTGGCTCAGTTTTACTGTCTTCACAGATGTGATTTATTCAGAATATCCTAGCAAGAAAGTGCAAAGTTAACATTTCTTTTAGATATTGCTTTTTAGACGCAGGAGATACAAGGAAATCACGAACAAACCAAAACAAACTATTATATTCATGGCAAGTCTTTAGAACATTTATGATAACATTTGGCATTATTCAGTTCAAGATATTCGTACTAACATGTACACTTTGAACTCTGAAGATATTTCCTATCTGTCCAGATGCATTTATATTTTAAATTTGACAAACGTATATCTCCAACCAAATTGAATAAATGCATATCATATATATTGATTAAATATATCTAGATGGACAAAATCTAATTACTGGTAAAGCGGCTCTCCGTAGCGGATGTAATTCCTCAGGCTGTAGGGTATGCGTATATTTATGTCTTGAACTTAACTTTATGAAGGCGTCGGCGACGGATGGTCGGACAGCATTAGTAGCATTAAGGGTGATGTGGAGAAAAAAACATGCTCAGCGAGTTATCTAGACCACCCGATCTGAACCCATTAGACTCGGTTATCTCTCATGCAGAAGAATCGTCTGTCCACAAGAGATACACTAAGTGGACTTGTTTATCACTAAGTTTTATAGTCACAGCCGGTAAAACAGGGAAAGTGATACATAAACATGGTACTTACAGCAGGGAGAGGTCTTCTTTCTCTGTGTCTACCAAGAGTTTCTTACCAGGCAAAATGTGCTTCATAACAGAACATATCCATCATTATGTGTCTTCAGTAATGGTGTGTTGTCGTACACTGTTGTGACTTATATGTATGGTTTTATGCCATTTAATCAGGGTAATGGACTGAAAATAGGACAACCACAGACAAGAAGAGAAATAGATGGTTAATATATGTTGGCACCGTATATTTATAAGGCAGGTAATTACGTATAAAAGGCAGGTATTACGCATTAGAGTGAGTTTAGCTTGTTAATTAACGTTTGCTCTTTTCAAATAGATTCTATAGGTTTCATTTAACTTGAATTGATTGTTGATTCTGACTTTTTTCTGAGGATGTTTGAAAATCTTCCAAGGGTTGAGCACCAGTGTTCGTGTTACAGCCAAAATTAATACAGCAATTCATTATATACCTTCTAAATAAAAAGGACTCAATGTCCAATCAGGTTTGGCATTTGTTTCACATCATCTTAAATAGGTTGAACGTTATCAGCCTTCTATTTTGTTCTACGAATGTTAACCAACTTGGCGTAAGGTCAACATAGAGGCTCTTCGATGTTTAATATAGAAATTGTGAGCGGTTGATAATGTTAGAATTAAGGGGTCAATGCGCATCCTAGTGGCTTCTACACGGGATAGTTGGCGTCTGCGCACATGGCTTCCTTGAGGCGCTCTTTGTGCGCAGTTCCCGCGGCCTTCAAGTCCCTCTAATTCTTTACTTCTCTTAACGTGGAGGTTGAAACATTAATGTTGTGTTTATGCGACTCATCAGTCTGGTCGATACGCTGTAGGCAGATGGCCCACCTACCGCACTCTCCCCACATGTTCCACTAATTACTGCAAGGCAGTACATTGACTCTGCTTGGAGAGTAAATGTTCAATGCACCTGGCATGAGACATGCTATGGGGCACCAAATGATGTTTAAAAATACACTGCAATTTACTACAATGGCTATATTCTGCCTTCCTTGGCTAACATAACGTATATAAAGGAACAAGTGAAGAATTAAGTCATTTATAGTTATATAGTGTTTCGGCCTTGAGAAATTATTATAAAGGATTTTGTAATGCAAATCCAAAGCGTTATTTTTACCCATGATGAAATCGTAGAATGAAGCCAGAAAAAAACACATACATCTCTGCGCCACCTCTGCCCTACCTGGGAGAAAGGGCATGTAGGCGTGGTCATGCTTATATTTTTTAATCAAAATGATAAGTCACAGCCTGTAACATAACATATTGGTAGCAATGTGATATTTTTGTGTTTATCATTTTGCACCCCAATGGTTATCACCGCAGTGCGTAGACGGGGCCTTTGATATCTTTGCCTGACCTCCAGGTAGTAGGTTTCGGAGCGTTGTCCCATATCACTCACCCCTAGAAACCCTATTCTCACAACAGCCAATGACCTCCGACCTCACCCCATTCTAATGTGTCACTGCTACATAGTACCACCCTCCATAACACCTCCCCGTTGCTAGCAACTCGCATGGTGAAAATATATCTCTCTAGAAACGTCACTGGGAGTTTAGAGCTTTGCAATTGCTTTTATAGATTAATATAGACAAGGATAACTAAATTAACTATCCCTCTACTTCCTGACGAAGGTCGATCCCCTACTGGAACATGTAGGATAAACACTGGGCAATAAGTAACCAGCAGTAACAGAAGAGAATGTATGAATGATGACAATCATGATAAAATATAATAAACTTCAATTGTGAGTAATCAAGGATTAGTGGTCCCTTCACTAAACATAACTAAATTAAATATGACCGAGAATACAACTGACAGGCTTTATTAAAGCATTATTGTGCTGCGATTGAGCAGCATACTCCATTTTTACTAGCAATTTGCCATCCTGTCATTTGCCATTAACCTCCAAACCTCAGAGCAGCTCAAGCAGTTCACCTCTGGCTCTGACACCCCACAACCCTGCCCTCACCCCCACATTTTACACCTCCCACAGCCCCTGCCTCCACCCCCAACACGTTATACTTCCCACACCCCACAACCCCCACACCTTTTGTAGAATCCTCAGTTAGATGCAATTTTCCATGAACTCCTTCTGTTTACCTCCACCAACATCCTCCACATCCACAACCCCCATCTCAATGTCCTGTCCGCCTCACACCAATACCCTCCACTCCACTGAGCTTCAGCATTCCGGAGAGCTGCACTGCAATGCTACGGAGGGTGTGTGTGGGTTGAGGTGTTGGTGTTTCTAGAGGGGAGAATGTGGGTTGAAGTGTTGGTTTTTCTAGAGGGGAGTTTGCGTGTGTTGAGGTGTTTGTAGGAGGGAGCAGGGTGGGGTGCACTCAGACATTAGACTGTATAAATACCTACAGGCTCTACATGCTTGTTGTATATAAACTGCGTGCTTTACTGGCTTTTTTGTCGCCCGGGGCCGTGTGCTTTACGGGTGGGTAAAAGGTGTGCTCGGAGACAAAACACATGCCGCTGTCAGCCCGTCTGTCTCCTAAACTGTCTCCCCGGTATTGTCAGGACTAAAGAGCCGGACGTGTGCCAGACCTCCTTATCTGTGGGTTGTGATAAACAAGACCCCTCTTTAGTTAATTATCTCCGGACATATGGTCCGGCTTTTCAAGTTACATACCAGTTGGCAAAGGATAGGATTTGGAACATAGCTTTGGGCGAAAACATAGAAATCAAGCATAGTTCATATTAAAGGCCTGTGTAATTATGTACCAAGTTTACCATGTTATTTTGGTTATTACTGTTAATTATGTTTGCATTGCAAGGTGTACCTCAGATGTTTACTGCATTTTGAGGCTGGGGTATTAAGTGCTCAGCAGCAAATCCAGCGGGAGAACCATCCTGTAACAGCGGGGGAGGAGATGAGGGGAGGGGGGGGGGGGATATGGCAGGCAGGAACCATCTCCAGAAATAGCATGGGTCATGGACACCAGGGGCGCCACCGGTAGATGGTGGCGGCAGACTTCAGCGCCGCCACGCGGGCGCATCGTCCAGGTACAGGATATCCAGGCACAACCTCAGTTTTAAGCTGGCTCTTAAGAATCTACCAAGAATCTGCTTGGAGTTCACGCACAGGGACGCGTGGTAGTGTGCGCGCGCAGGGAGGGAGAACTCCACGGGACGGATCGGCGTGCGCAGCCGTCAGACATGTCAGAAACACTTCAACGACCGGCGTTGAATGTTAAACGGACCGACATCCGCTCTTGTCCCCAGTGAATATTGGGAAACGTTTCATACTGTAAAGATTCATATTTATTCAAAGGAGGAGTATAGATATTGAACCACCTGAAAGATCGGTGCAAACGGACTACCTCTTGCAATGGAATTCCAGAATATTTTGGGAAGAAATTTGTCAGTTATTAATCAAGAACGGTGCACTATAACCTCAGGACACAAACGGTCACGTGGTGGTGGCCTTCACACTAAACTGAAAATCTATCACATCACCAACAGATGATTCGCGGCACAGTCACCATGAAACAGTGAGTACACGTACTTGAGTTTGTACAAATATGGCTTTGACAAATATGTACGTCATTCATGAATTATAATCATGATTGGAATTACATGCCTGCTGAAAAGAGTGTTTAAAGTTTTCCACTTAGTGAAAAGGTAGATGGGTAGTCTTGGAGCCTTAAGCGTATGAAAACTACCCTTTCGTCCTATTGCGGATCAATTTGAGTCTATTCTACTGTGAACCTATCTACCCTATGAATCATATGAAAACACGCTAATATTTCTTTTAATTTCCTTCTGAAAGTGTTTCTATAACTGACAAGTATAGTTTCAGGAATCACTTATGTTCGGTTGATCTAACATTTGATTGCCTTTTCACACTAAAATCGCGATATTAAAGTTTTGAACGCGCTATGGGTAAAATGAACATCCCAGCAAGGATTCAAGCATGTAGTTCAGGAGAATAACTAATTGATAGATTTTGAGTTAGCTATTGGTAGCTCACAAAGTGTGTTAGAACCGTACCGGGGATTCTTGTGGTATGAAGGTTTATGTATAGAAATGTAAAACAACTGATCCACAAAGCATTCCTCGCCTCAGATGAGTGGCAATGATGAATAATTCTGGGAGCCTTGGGAATAGTTTTTCATTTAAGAAAACACCCACAGTATACACTTTATGGCCATGACTTCACCCGCTCCCCTGTGTTGAAAGTCTCGCTTTAGATTTAAGTCTAAAATATGTATCAGGGATATAAGAGGCCAGATGTATGATATATTAATTGATCAGGGACATCGATCAAATGATGGTGGTGACACTGAGTCACGGCTTTATTATACAGAATATAATGATATAGTGTTAATTGTTTATAAACACATTATTCAACCTGGATATATATACGGTGATTAGCTAGTTTGATCATGCATCCAGCAATTGACAGTGTATCATAAATTAATTTCCTTTTTCCTATATGAACCATCACCATAAAAATGTATATGCCCGAAAAGGAAACCTGTTATAGTAATAAATTATTTTTCGATTATTCTGCGCGCCTATTTTCTAGTAATAAGACGCGATGGTGAAACATACACTTTTAGATGGAGAAGGAAATTGTTTTGTAAAACTTGTATGAAAATCTACTTTTGGGATATGTTTTGATAGTAGTTTTACTTGATGGATGTAGTTCAGAGATATGTACTGAAAGAGTATACTGAAGAAACTTCGTTTTGAGAGAATGTTAAATCGAAACACCAAGACTTGCTTAGGTAAGTGAAATACGCAGTTATACATCCAAACTGACCAGCTTTGAATAAATAGAAACAGGAAAGCCTGCCGCCCGCCATTAAAAACACACAAAACCAACCTCAAAACCTGGCCAGCCGGTTTTTTTATTTCCCCACGGTGCCCGGATGTAAGCAAGGGTCGTTATCCCCGTCCTGCGCAGGCGCGTGGGCTGCCATGGCAACATGATAAACTCTCCCAGGTGGTCGGTTCTCTACTGGAGACGCAGGTGTGAGGAGGATCGTGTTGCCATGGTAACACGGCGGAGTGTCGAGGAGTCACGCGGTGTACGGAGAGTGATGAGGGGGGAGAGTGAGATGAGGCTGGGGATCTCCCCCAGAAGGCGGTGGTGGCTGCAGAAGATCTTTGTTTGCTTGGATGGTGTTGGTAGGCGGGGTGTCCAGACTGTGTGGGGCTCATACTGGTAACCGCGTATATCTAGGTTAACCTGGGCCCCGCTTCTAAAACATAATTCATTACTGAACTATTTTCATACTACAAGACCCAACTTTGAACGATAATGATAATCCATATTAAATTCTGATAGGAAATAATATGATGGACTTCTATTCTTGTCAGGAGATGCTAAGTTTTGAATTAAATGAGATTATCCCCTTTTTCTGGTTTAGGTAAAGGCCCCCCAGTGTTACGTCCACTGGTCTGTCTGTAGTCGGGGTGGGGTGTCTGCCCTGTTGTTATGGAGCCAACACTATAATACATCATGAGTACAAAAAGAGGATACCCTCCTGGTCGATCTACCTTGTGTCTTATACGTCACAGTACAGCCTCCAGATGTTATAACTAACAGTCTGTACAACGATACACCCACAGCAACCTACACTGACATGTTTATCATAGCTGAGGATTGAGGAGGCAACTCAAGTGCAATACTAGAAGCTGCTAGAATAGAGTATAGTAACGGTCCTTGCAATAGAAAAACGCGAGCCATTCCTTCTCTCTGTTTTTTTTCAACACTGGTTTGCAGGAGATTTAGTGGAATCTGGTGTATACGTGTCAGAGTGGCTTGCTGAGATTGTTTGAGGAGTGTGAGGGAGAACCAAGGTGTTTATGAGGAAGGTTCAGTAATATAACTTGCTCCTAACAACACAGAGGGACTCACATGTTTCGAATATACACATATTACTGAAATGGATTTCATTATAGAATCTTTTGTCATTATACAAATTTGTTAGAAAAGATAATTTAACCTTACTCTGACAAATTCCGCACTACAGTGCATAAGTTTTCTGGTAGAACTGAGCAGTTCGCTGGAGCAGTTTTCTCTATTAGTGAGTGGTTTTTTTTCCACTGGACCACGTATCAGTATATGTATGATATTTTCTTCCGAACAGCTGGCCTCAGTAAGTCCATTACTTATCATTACAGAGCGGCGGATATCTTTTTTACAGAGCCTATGATACACTAATATAGTTCCAGAATGTTCACATTATATTTGGCAAGCATAGAACGCAGGGTATTTTCCACGCCTGTAGAATACCAACCAATGATTTTTTCCAGAATAGTTTTTCCTGTACATTTACCTATGGTGGTGGTGCTGTAACATATTTCCCCGTTAAAGTCCCGTCCATTTCATCTTACATTATGCCAAAAACAAGAACAACATGGTAATTGGATGAACACATACATTACTAGAATATGATAACTTCAGCACATAATTCTGTATACAGAGGTATGGTTGAAGTAGGTCAGTTAGTAACTGCTAATACATATTGGGTTGGGTTTATTTTTTTACTATTTCTGTGAGTCCGGGTCTTTCGGTCCAGGTACTCACATCCGCCTAGCCACTTTGAAATCCCCAGGGGTCACTCTTTTTTTTAGTAAATTCTCAAGCAGCAGAGCTGACAAATGTGCAGTGCTTATGCCCGGGACACCCGTCGACAGTTCGGCGTTACACCCTTTGACAGGCTGGCAGCTGGGTCAGAGAAAGACGTCAGTAAACATGTTTTTATTACACCACTAGTTCCCCTCATCCCAGTACATACTAAGTAGGCTAACAGAAAATCCAGGTTAAAAAAAGAAGAAATACCGAGACCTTCTTTGTTATCATTTTTGCTGTCACTCACTATGTATGAAGTGGGTCAGACAAATCACCAAGGCTTGTTGGTGTTCATTTAAATGGTATCTGTTTATCTTTCTCAAATAACAGCAATACCTAAGGTTAACAGCTTTGCGCGGTATTGCGCCGAATCTTATCATCAAAGATGATGGGAACTTACAGAGGAATGAAGAATCGTCTTGTTATTGACTACCTTCGTTATAATGTTTAGCATCAAGATGCAGAAACAAACATTGTTGGATGTGATATTTATAATGCAATTCCTGTAAAGTAGAATATTTGACATATTTACTGTATTACTAGAAGTTAGATTAATCAAAACATCATTTTTACTTTCGATGTAAGCATATCCCCATTTGTACAAGCAGGGAAGCTTATAGTGCAAATAGCTCATACACACCTTCTTTGCGCACATTGTTGTAAAGCTCTACCCTTGTACTTTTTGGCACAATAAGCACAGACACTGGCACTACCCGCCCGAGGCCACAATGGAAGCATTTGTCTTATGTGACTAGGTCGCTACCGTAAATCTGCAGGGACGACCCATTTGTACCATTTCTAAGTGTTAATTTTCATTTATGTTTTCATTGAACCACTACCTCGAATTGAACGCTGATTGTACACATTTCACCAAATCTAACGTAAAATTATGTGTCATTTTCGAGAATTGTGCTTTCCAGTGATGTTTTCTGGTCGCATATACAGAGCATTGGTGGCTGAGGGGGTGTTTCTATGGTGATAAACATGGTGCAAACAATGTGTAAACCAACACGAGTGGCACTGAGAAACACAGAAGGATGCAGTAAACACACACTTGTCTCCGTTTCTCGGTTGCTCTGTGTGGGTGTGTCTGGTATATACACAAGCAGGTAGAGTAGACATCACAATGTAGAAGTGTCGGTGTAGTTAAACAGGCATTCTGACAACGGGACAGAATGGTGCACTAGTGAAATGCTGAATTGCATTGGGTAGAGAATGATACCATATCCTTCTTCCTTTTACTGGAACAGTATAGTAAAATAAGCTGTTTCATCAGAGTAATCAATTGCCTTGCTGAGGCAAAGAAGGCTCGTATTTAGTAGAGGTTACTGTCCAGCGCTTTCCTATATTTTGTACCTCAATACGAAGTTAGGAAATACAGCAATTCCTGTGTGCAACATGACCATGTTGGAGTCATCACACCAATGAATTGATACTACTTTGGTATTACCCTGGGCAATACCTCTACAATAGCATGGATACACACCAGATATATACACCCTGGATGAACCTTCTCGATATTAATGTATGTAGTTGGAGAGATAGAAATACCGTCATCCTGACCTTTGTAAATCCACAGAGAACCCATGCTTACCGCTTCTTTATCAGTAAACACAATGACGACAGTGGTTCTGAGGTACCTGTCACCAGGAGAAACCCCTGATGGTATCATACGCCAGTCGTTGGCGTTATGCTCTCTAACCCTGAACATGTTTATAAGTGACTTTCCTCACGGCGCCGCCCTGGTGGTGCATTGGGGTGCGTGGAGAGGGTACCAAGAGCCACCTGATGCAACTCGGCTCCTGGTGCCCGGTGGTCTCCAGAGCCCTGAGGGGTTATCAGCTGTTATAATCTAACTCTGCCAATATAAACACATTACGACTCAAGAAAAACAGCTAAATGTGTCTGGTACGAGTGGTATTAGACACTTGTCTTACATACATTTTACAATAGACTGGAATGAATGTGGTTGTTATTTACAAATTGTTAATCCCAGTTAACATAAAATAAATTGTGACATTTCGATAGAACTATATCATAGATACTGAGTCTTATTACCAAATACATGTGCGATCGGTGGGTAGCAGCGATATAGTATAATACATGATGGCCTCTGAATATACAGACTGCGTTCTTATACTGTATTCTTAAACTTATCTCCATTGCCTTCATACCATCTACATCCCATAGATTCAGAGCGTTAAACATCTGGCAGTTGAAAAGGGAACTGATTTTCTAAAGAAACACCATTCTCCATAAAACCATCAGTCAGCGTTTAAGTCAATAGCCGGTATTGCTTTTGGAGGGATGAGCAGTCCAGGAAAATATTGTAACAGTAACGCTTTACATCTCAATCTAGAGGTGGGAGAGGGGATAATAGAGACAAGTCGTTGGGCACCAGTGATGTAGATCATTTATCGGTCCCTTGTATCCTGCAAGTGTGAAATCACTTGAAAATATCAATGAAGGATAAGTTTAATTTCCTGCTTTATACTTCCCATATAATTGGGCTAAGATTTGAACCAATCCTCTTTAATACAAGTTACCGCTCATAAGAGTATGACGGAGGGGCTTGTTGGTCTCCACTCTATATCCCAATAATGTGGGCCTCCTCTTAACATCATCGTTTTATGACAAAACCAGACAGTAGTACCTCACCACGGGGTACCTTGCTCCCTGTACATCCACATGATGGGTTTCGTCTACCACTGTGTCCTTTACTTTAAGTGACACAGCACATGTGCATATGCTTTATGACTTTGACCTTCACGTGACCTCGGTGCACGGGGAGGTGAGTGAGAACCCAGCGTGTGATCAGGGATCCTGCAGATGTGTACTGGCGACTACTAAGATGTACACGTTCGTATGGTTAGATATATATCGAGACTACTCTCGTCTGCATGGTCTCATACGGATAGTTTTCGTACTATTTATATAAAAGCTATACTTGTCTGATTTATAATATATGAGGAAAAGAATATGTACTGGAATAATGTTATATGAGGCTCATCAATACAACATTTTCAATAGTTGCAATAGTTCCGTTGATTAAGCGTTGGATTCTGTGACATTTATCCATAAAGGGTTTTCGATCAGAAACTCTTAAATTGTGTTTGGCTGTGTCAAGAATTGTATCTTTCTACGCTTTTAAAGAATAGAAACGATTCACTAGATAGTTTGCTTTGTGTTTCGTCTGATACACAATCACAAAACAGTGTAGAGAAGTTGCCTGTTCTGCTCGTTCACATTTGTGTGTTTTCTGCACTCTCTGTGAGGCAATCCTTCTAGTTCTGGCACTGAGGTAGCAGCTCTCCTCACCCATCAGCAGATGAGGGTGGAGCAAAGTTCAGACGGGGTCAGGGCAGGTCAAGAGCAGCACGTGCCCCACGTGTTCTGCACATTCTGTGTTCCTGTGGTAGTAGGTACTTAATGTGGTACAGAGATGGTAGTCACAGGGGTACCAAGTGTTTAATTTGTTAACAGTTTGACCTTGTGCATGCACTATATGTGCAATGGTTAGAACTGGCTGATTTACACTGAAATAGATGGAAATTAGCTGTTTTTAAGAGTCTACCCCAATTGTGATTATTTTGAATGTTATGTGTTGATGTTTTTGACGCAGGGAAATCTTTGGGTTTCAGAGAAAGTTTCTCATATTGATAGAATTTATAGCAGACCTGGTAATGTAGCAATTGCCTTCATGAAGCAATTTTGATCTCTTAGACTCGTTGAGGGGGAATGAATGATATGAACTTGGCGAATTTACGTTTCGCTCTGCCAGATGGTTTTATCAATCCTCCAAAAGATGTAGATGAATGAAAAGAAGGGTAGGCTTAATCGATGAATGAGAGTATGATGTTTTCCATTCTCAGAAAACACGCTGATTATACATTGTAATTGACAGTTGTGGGACTGCTAAGACATTGCCTACGTTCTGGGGTATACCTTTCCCAGACCAGTCATGTTCTCCAGTTGTCGTCGGTTTTTAACTATCATACTCCAAGATATAATTGTGTGAGTACACTGTATATCGACTCACATGAATCTCCTTCACGTATGCTTAACACTACATGTATATTGTTTTGTCTTTGGAGAGTATTTTGTACTTTAAAACACAAAACCTCAAACTATTTTTCGCAATAAGTCATGATATCCAAACTTGTTTTTCCAAAGCATGGCACAGATTTGCGATAAAAGCTTATCTTTGATAACTCCAGGATAATCCCATTTCCCCCCTCTGTGTTCACAGAGCCTCCCGGCCCGCCCAGGAAGGTGCAGGTGGAGGACCTCGCCCGGTCCTCCTGTGCGCTCGTGTGGAAGGCGCCGGAGTTCGACGGCGGGTCGCCGGTCACGGGATACTACGTGGAGCGGCAGCAGGGCTACACGGACCGCTGGATCAAGGTGAACCGCGTGCCCGTCACCGCCTGCCGCCTCCAGATCAAGGACCTCGTCGAGCACAACGTCTACGACTTCCGCGTCGCCGCAGAGAACGCTGCGGGCGTAGGTCAGCCGTCCGCCGCTACGGGCGCTGTCACGGCCAAGGACCCGTATGAGAAGCCGGGCAAACCCGGAGTGCCGCGCGTCACCGAGCAAGTCCGGGACCGCGCCGAGCTCAAGTGGGACGCGCCGGCCGACGACGGCAACAGCCCCATCACCAACTACGTGGTGGAGATGCGCGCCGCAGGAGACTACAGCTGGGTGTCGGCCACCGCCGATAAGGTGGCGCGCACGTCGCTCACGGTGAAGGGGTTGCGTGAAGGGGTGATGTACGAGTTCAGAGTGTCCGCGGAGAACAAGGTGGGCCGCGGTCCACCCTCTGACCCCTCAGAGTCCTCCAAGTATGGTGAGTATTCAGGTCTCTCTCTGTTTGTATGATATGTAGTTTGGTTTGGCAAAGTTAAGTCTCTACTGACTCCTATTGCTAATTAAATTCCCTAACAATAACCAATAAAGTTTCTCAGTTCAGAAATTGAGTACATGTTAATAAATGAATTAGTGATACTTATATGTGAAATTCCACCCAAGGGAAAGCATGTATCGCGAAGAGATTCTATGGTAGCGAAAATACCAAAAATTTCTAAATTGTTCTTTGTACTGATACAGTCCAGATTTACAATATAGTTGTTTTGATGAGAAATGGGTTTTTAAAATGAAAAGGATCACATATGTATTAAAACCCCGGGTGTTTTTCTCACTCATTCACAGAGGACCGTGTGGACTTTGTGCGCCCTCTAACGGACCAAAAGGTCACCTCCATTCCCAACACGGTGACCTTTGAGTGTGAGGTGTCAGCAGATGGCGCCACCGTGCAATGGCTGCGCGGCGAGCGTCCAATCAAACGCGGCGACAAGTACGAGATGACGTCAGAAGGCCGGGTTCACCGCCTTGTCATCTATGACGTCGACGATCGTGACGTGAGTGAATACACGGCCCAGGTCAAGAACAAGACCACCACCGCCAAGCTCATCGTCCAAGGTGAGTTGTTTAAAAACAAGAATTGCATACATTTTTCTTTATAAATGGTACATGATCACAGCATAGACTAAGGATAACTCTCTCAAGCTTAATATGTATATATACAAATGTAGGAAGATATCTGCATGAATACAGGTCCAGAGACTTAAATGTAGCCATATCGGGGTTTCCGAAAGAAAAAACAGTAATTGAAGTAAATACTAAAGCTATTTATACGAGTTTATAAAAAAATGAAGCAAATTTTATTGGCCATGCTCAAGACTTAAGATAACTTCTTTGCTCCCCATATATTACAGCCCCTCCAAAGATCACGGCCGACAACCGCTACAAGGACGGCCTCACCATCATCGCCAACAAGTCCGCCATTATCGAGATGCAGTTCACCGGAAGTCCCCAGCCCAAGGTCACGTGGACCTACAACAATGGCCGACTTCCGGACGCGCGGCGCACGACGTCGGAAACTATTTACAACATGACGGCGCTGACCATCAGCCGAGCCAAGCGTTCCGACGCCGGCGTCTACAGCCTCGCTCTGGAGAACGAGAGTGGCAAGGACAGCATCAACATCACCGTCAAGGTCATCGGTCAGTATCTCCCCTGTCTCTTTGTACTCTAGAGGTCAAGCTAAAGGAAAGTTTCAACTAGATTTTCCGTATTCCCTCTACTGTTCAGAATTAACATGTCAGTCAAGACTTCTATTCATATCATCAGATAACCTCACATTCAAGGAATATTAGTACAAGTAATGAGATATGTTGCTCTCATTATTAAATGTTGAATTCAAGTAATTCCCTACAGGGGATGCTCAGTTTTTTCCATCACTGAATAGCTATCAGTAAGTGAAATACCGAATGTCTTGCTCCTAGAATTACTGTACTCCGTCTTGAGTGAAACCGATTACAAAATATTGCTTTCATTTTGAATTCTTATCACAGAGATTTCTTCAATTTCATTTAAAAGATAAATCCTACATATTTGTGTAAAATGACGCCCGTGTGTATCACGAGTCGTAGGGGAGGTCGTTGCTTTATGACGTTAAACAAAGGAGTGTGTTTTACCAGCTGTAGACAGTAAACCAAGATAGGCGACAAGGGTAATAAAAACTACCCCCTTTGAGCAGCTTTTTGTAACGACTTCGTCTCGCCCAATGTCCCATCCCTGGCATCCCACGGTTGTGTTCCTAATTCTTCTTATCTATATACATGTCAAGGTTAGACACTTATTTAGGATCCTCGGTCACCTCTCTGTACTCAGTACCAGATTGAATGAGCTCAACGAGCAAGTATTGCCATCTGGCGGCGGTATTGTCATACCGAAAAGAGGGCAGTTTTTCCAGCTATCAGCGGGAGGACCGGTGTGCTCTGACGTCATTAAATCATCAATGGGTATTATATATATCTGCACTGATAATGACGTTTTGAGAAAAGAGGTTTTCACTGAGTCATATGACTTACTGAGATACACAAGATAAGATGAAAGACTTGATTGGTGAGGGAGTTGAGACAACAGCATGAAAAGATTGTTTAATGCCTTCAGGGGATATGGTCGGCAGTACAAGTAGAAATAACTAGAATTATTTATAAATAAGCACAATGCCCTCTTGACAATTTCCAGACAAACCCGGCGCACCCAAAAACCCGTCAGCCAGTAACGTCACCGAATCATCTGCATCCCTCCGCTGGTCCCCACCGGACAACGACGGAGGAAGCCCCATCTCACACTACGTCATCGAGAAACGCGAGGGCTACAAGCGCATGTGGCAGACGGTCGGACAAAGCGCGGGAACGGACTTCGCTGTGACCCGGTTGGTCGAAGGCAACTCCTATGTGTTCCGCGTGAGCGCCGAAAACGAGTGCGGTGTGGGCGAGGCTGCTGAGGTCAAGGACGTTGTTAATGCAAAGTCTCAGTACAGTGAGTATTCACCATCCACACATAAATCACTATGAGTAGTCATATCTATATCTTAAAAGAAATCTTTCAATTGCTGAATATCATCCCCAATATGGCATTCCCGCCGAGTAGTTAGGTGTTAGGTAATACACTTGGCTATACTAAGAGCATTTCTTTAGGAATGGAAATTTAAATTCACTTCTGTTTTGAACAATTTTAAAGAATAACAGAGTCTCATACCGAACGTTCCCTGAAAAATCAAGGTATTTTTCAAAGTTGTGGCAAAACTGAACCAGTGATAGGAAATGAGTATAATTATATTTTTTTATAGGTAAATATATGTATTTTAACATAAAATAGGATTTGTCCAACAAATAGATTTTTTTTTCTGTTTTGAAGCTGCAAAAGTACGTTTTTCCATACAGTGACCCATAAAGCCTAAATACGAGGAATGTAAGGAATGTACTGTAGCAGAATTACATGGCTTTATCTATTATCCCCAATGCAGGTTTGCCTGGCGCCCCATCCATCCCGCTTGTCAAGGAGGTGTTTGCCACACACGTCAAGTTGTCATGGCAACCACCAGAGAAGGACGGTGGTACGCCCATCACGGCCTACGTCATCGAGCGTCGCGCCGGCGTCCACTGGATCCAACACAAGAAGAAGGCGACCTCTACCGAGTTCACCGTGAACGAACTGCAGGAGGGCAACAAGTACGAGTTCCGGGTGTGTGCCGAGAACAAGATGGGAGTGGGCGAGCCAAGCCTGCCCTCTCAGCCCGTCACCACCAAGGACCCCTTCAGTAAGTGCTCTATTTACCGGAGTGTGTTCAGAGTGTGGGAATGGGCCAGTATTTCCTTGTGGCACAATGAACCGGTTCACCACTAGTGATAATGCGTGAGCAGCTATAGTGACAAGTGTTGGAGTAATTGAGTGATAGGCAGCAAAGTCGCTAAGAAATTGAGACATTCCCAACAATCTAGATTTAGAAATACGGTGTCTTGTTGCGTCAATCTGGCCGTGTGAACGAGGTGACGATTGCTGAAGAATATTGATTTAGATAACTTAGTTCATTGCTCTTTATCAATAATTATGTGATGCTATGCAATAACGAAGTATAGGCCTTCATATTGATTACATCGAAGACGGAATAGGTAGGCAATGAATGACAATTTTAATAGCGTTTTTGTTTTCTTCTGTAGACAAGCCCGGTCCACCTGGCGTCCCGCAGATCAGCGAGATCACCGATACCTCCATGACACTCAACTGGACACCCCCGACCGACGACGGTGGCGCCCCCATCGACGGCTACGTGCTGGAATCCAAGATGGAGGGCGGGCGTTGGAAGGCGGCGTCTAGTGAGACGCTGTCGCGCACGAGGTTCTGCTGTGAGGGCCTGATGACGGACATGGAGTATCAGTTCCGTGTGGCGGCCGTGAACCGCGCCGGTCAGGGCCCCAACTCCGACCACACACAGCGCGTCCGCGCTAAGGCGCCACTCGGTCAGTTGGATTAAGATTATAATTCATATAGTTATCACGCGTTAACATCATGGTTCAGATGTTTTTCTAATTGGTATTTTATTTTGTAAGGACTATTCCTTAATGAGAACTAATCATTCCCGTAATGTATTTTCAAATTTTTTTTATCAAGGTAGCATCGGCTTGTAGATGAGGTGTTCTAGCCACGTCGCACTAATTTGTATTTTCAAGTATAACAAATGCACGCTTCATTCAAATCTAAGCTAAGACATTATCAACTCTGGTACCATCATCCGTGTCAGTGATTTATTTGCTTTATTACCACTTACATGTCACACATTATAACATTTTCTCTACCATGCTCGCTTTCAGTTGGAGAATCTCCCAAACTGCTCTCCGCCTTACACGACGAGACCACCGTCGCCCCGCGTGACGTCACACTCACCTGCCGCATCCGACAGGGAGAGCCACCGGCCACCGTGCGCTGGTACCACGGCAGCCGTGAGGTGTACGCCGGGGACAAGTACAACATGACGTATGACGGAGAGACAGCGTCTCTGACGGCGTATCGGTGCGCAGGCGCAGACGGCGGCTCGTACCGCTGTGAGGCCGCCAACAGGATGGGCCGTGTCGAAACCGAGGCTTCACTCACTGTGCAGTGTGAGTAGGCGGCACTTTATCAGTTATTTAGTACATGTGTACTTGAGAAGACATGGTACGGCCCTTCATCCCAGTGAACTAAAACAGGACACATAGTCCCCTCCAGTTTGCCTCAAATGCCCAATTTTATTGGAGGGATCATAGAACGCACTCCTCTATCAAAGAAAACACGTTTTCTAGTTTCTTTGCGTGTTGATTAATCCATCAATGTATTATTATGAATGAACAGCCTGCCCCTCCAGATTAATATTGAATTGCTTAGTTACAGAGTACTTAATCATTATATTGATTCATATTTAGATTACTATATGTAAAAAGATCATGATTAATTTTAACAAAGTTATTTCATTTAATGAATGAATACAAAGCATAACTATATTTGGTAAAATTGAGTCTATCCAGGTTTTTGTATGTTTTGAAACTATACTGAAGTAATCACCCCCTAAAAATCACTGATTTACTGATGCTTGACGCTTGCCCCTCACAGGCGCCCCCAAACTGGAGGTAGAGTCTCGTTACCGTGGTGACCAGCAGGTCAAGGGCGGCTCCACACTCATTCTACAAGCAGAAGTCTCCGGGGAACCAGCGCCAACCATCCGCTGGTACCGGGACGGTACAGAGCTCGGGGATGATGCCATCCACAGTCTGGAGGTGACCCCGACCTACACCCGCATCAAGGTCAGCAACACCACCAAGGTCAACTCGGGACGCTACAAGGTCACGGCCGAGAACAAGGTCGGTAGTGACAGCGCCGAGTTCACTGTCAGTGTCAAGGGTAAGTACCACATGGTCACTGTGTGTGATTTAAGATGATAAATACATAATCTTATTTGCACATAATCCTCTATTTTGTGATATTCAAATATAGAAAGGAAGTATCACAACAGGCTATCAGCTCTATGATCAGTATCAGTGCCCTTGAGTTATTTAAGATCAAATTTTGCCATTTGCATCTACATTATACACTCTATTGCAGTCCGCATCAGTTTCACCATTTAATCCAGTCACTGAGCGGTTGGGAGTAACAACAATTGAATCAATAAAGAGTAAAATCATAGAGACTAGCTAGGTTTCTTAGAAAGTTAGACTTTTCACTATTCCATATTCAAAAGAAAAAAGAGAGCAATGAACCACAGTTGAAGATGTAATCCATTGTAAGGACTCAGCATACTGAAGATTTACGCCCATCTATAATTGTAATCAACAAATGTGAAAGGAAATAAACTGCTCTTATACAATGATTGATGACATTTCTAATACATCTATCCGTGTCTTTCTCCTACTGAAATGGGATGAAGAACATATGAGGCTTTATTGTTATACAACATTCATCTGTGTGTCTTATATGGGGATGCAAAAATTGAAAGAAGGGTCAAATCATTACTTTTACTGGTAATACTGACTTTAACCTTCAACTATGGTCGGTCCTCCTTGCAGACAAACCGTCGGCCCCGCAGAAGGTGCGTCTCTTGGAGCAGTACAAAGACCACATCAGCATCACGTGGGACGAGCCCGAGTCTGACGGCGGGTCACGTGTCACCGGCTACGTCATCGAGAAGCGCGACGCTAACCGCACCCTGTGGACGCAGATCGGCGAGGTGGGCTCTGACGTCACCAAGTTCAAGGCCACTAAGCTGTATGAAGGCAGCAGTTACATGTTCCGCGTGGCGGCCGAGAACGCCATCGGCACCGGACCGTTCGGTCAGATCGACGAGCCGGTCACCGCCAAGCTGCCATTCGGTAAGTTACATTTTACCTCACACTTACCAACGTCTGTTTTATCCACAGACACAGGCTTTAAAAAAAAAAAAATTTATTTAGAAAAACAAACAACATACACTGTCGTATGTGGACGTTCTTCTCAGTGATGGTATAGACAATACAAGGAACTAGACTCACATTTATACCACAATCATAACAGACAAAAACATGACAAAGTTACATTAAGAGAAATAATTCTTTTATGTTGCGTACGACTGCCGTTATTCTACAACTACTCCCCACACGTTATTGTATCGTTCTATTGACTTCAATATACACGATGCTAGATTTATATCTATCGAAAGGAGAATTTCTCTCTTTATATAATAATTGATGACATTTCTAATATATCTATCCGTGTCTTTCCACTACTGAAAAAGGGAGAAGAACATATATGAGGCTTTATTGTTATACAATATTCATCTGTGTGTTTTATACGGGGATGCAAATTATCCAACAAATGGCAGAATTCCGACATTACATATACAAAGGCAAGACTCCCAGGGAAAAATATATGTCGGTTCATAGCCATTCCCTTCCAAAATAATGTTATAGATGATTCTATTTTATAAGTGTTTTAAATTTCTCATTTCCTCCCCAGTCCCGATTTTCATCCCTGCCTGTAGCTTTGACCTTTGTAACACATTTATCCCTCTTCTACAGACGTACCCTCACCACCACGTAACGTACGTATACAAGACCTCACTCACAACACGGTGACCCTCATGTGGGCCAAGCCGGACTCGGACGGCGGGTCCCCGATCACCGGCTACTACGTGGAGCGGCGTCAAGCCTACAGCACGCGCTTCGGTCGCCTCACCAAGGCCCCCATCCGCGAGCCCCTCTACAAGTGCTCGGACCTCATTGAAGGCGACGAGTACGAATTCCAGGTGGTTGCGGAGAATGAGGCGGGCTGCAGTAGGCCTTCCGAGACGACGGGCACCTTCACCGCCAAGGACCCGTACAGCCGGCCCGGTAAGCCCGGCAAGCCCGACGTGAGGCTGGAGGGTAACGCGGCCGCGCTGACGTGGATGAGGCCGTCAGACGACGGACGGAGCGCCATCACCAACTACATCATCGAGGTGAAGGCCATGGGAGAGATGAGGTGGCGTGAAGTGAGCACGGTGGGCAAGGTGACCAAGACGGAGTACATTGTCCGTGATATCACCCCCGATGTGGCGTACGAGTTCAGAGTGTCGGCCGAGAATAAGGCCGGCGCCGGACCCCCGTCCTCCCCGTCCTCCGCCGTCAAGTATGGTACGTACTACACAATGTAGTAGTCTATTTTCAATGTCTCCTATGACTGAATAGTAATACGGTATTAATAGTTTCCATCGATTTAATCCAGGGATGTTTTTGCGGCATCTCAAATACTATAAGTAGTAATACATGTGTATGCATAGAATTAATTCGGGTTTCCCCTTGGCTTTTCGGAGTAGATTTTATTTCCGATTTGACATTTTCTCTGCTGCCAAAATGTGTACCATTGTTAACATATCAATTTCTGGCTACGATGTACTTCTAAATCTAGAAACCAATATCAGTCAAAATTATATGCAGTTGAATTCATTTTTTTGACTCTCTGAGTGAAATGAATTTACAATAATTTTTAAAGTAAGTACACTCTTGTAATTATCTTTGCGTTCTACAGAGGAGCTCATAGACTTCGCCCGCCCACTCACCGACATCCATGTGACGTCACTTCCGACCAGCGTGACGTTTGAGTGCGAGCTGTCCAAGATGGCTAAGGACGTGACGTGGTACAAGGACGACCAGGCCATACGTCGTGGTCCCAAATACAGACCCGAAGTCGAGGGCAAGATCCTGCGTCTCACCATCAAGGACGTTGACTCCAAGGACATCGGCGAGTACAAGGTCGTCACCAAGAACAGCAAAACGGACGCCAAGCTGACCATCGAGGCGCCACCTACCTTCCTCAACATCGAGAAGTACCAGGAGACGATCACGCTCAAAGAGGGCGCCTCCATCGTCATGGAGCTGCCCTTCAACGCCAACCCGCAGCCCAACGTCGAGTGGACCTTCAACAAGGGTCCCTTACCCCGCGGACGCCGCTTCACCTCTGACGTCATCTGGAATATGACGTCACTGTGCATCGGCCGCGCAGAGGTCAAGGACACGGGTACGTATACCGTTAACTTGGAGAACGGCGCTGGCAAGGCCACACTGAACATCAAGGTCATCGTCATCGGCCGACCCAGCGCGCCCACCAACATCAAGGTCACCAAGGTCACAGAGAACAGCGTGACCTTGACCTGGGACAAGCCGGAGACGGACGGTGGCGCGGCCATCACGCAGTACGTGGTGGAGAAGCGCGACCCGTTCAGACAGGAGTACAAACAGGTGGGCACGACGCAGATGACGGAGATGAAGGTGGGACGCCTCGTCGAGGGCAACGAGTACGTCTTCCAGGTGTCCGCCGAGAACGCGGTGGGCATCGGAGACACCGCTGAGCTCTCCCAGAGCATCATGACCAAGAGTCCCTTCAGTAAGTGTCCATATACAGCTACACGTATATTCAGTGCTAGATATGAGGTATACAATTACATGTATATACTCTTTGTTAGATATCATGGGTAACTTAATTGGATTTAATACAACCTTTATCGGTTTGGCAGAGATGACAAGTTTTACCCTTTATTTCTTGTCTTCTGTTTTTTATATGCTTAGAAGTTTAACACACAAAAACCTTGAGGCCACCAAGATGATTTGATTGGCTTTTAATATAAAATGTAGTTTCAATACATGAAGAGTCGTTAAACAACGTTTCGGACGGTGTACCTTCATCAGGGTGCTGTGTTTTTTATATATAATAATTTTTCATCGTATAAAAGATAAGGAGAGTTGTATTAAGCAGCACTCAGAAATGTACCAGCATCTTAGACGTCATTGGCATTCGTTGGTATCATTTGAACTTTAAGATCTGTATTGACCCTACCCTGTTGTTCTCCCGCGTAGGTCCGCCAGGCGCCCCGCACAGACCCATCGTCAGTAAAGTCTTCAAAGACTCGTGCCTGTTGTCATGGGAACCACCCACGAACGACGGTGGCGCCCCCGTGACGGGCTACCACATGGAGCGTCTGAGCTCGGCGTCTCGGCGCTGGGTCTTCATCAACAAGGGACCGCTGACCGGCCTCAATCTGCCCGTCAAGGACCTCTTCGAGGACACGGAGTACGAGTTCCGAGTGTCCGCCGAGAACAAGGTCGGCACCGGCGTGCCCAGCGAGGGCACCCGCATGGTCCCCAAGGACCCGTGGGGTGAGTAGATATAAGGAATTCTATTCTCCATAATTCTATTCTGTTACTGTAGCTTCAGAAAAAATTTGACTTGTATGTATGTAAAATAGGAAAGTATAAAATATAGACTTGAATGTCTGTCATTAGAAACTAGGCAAGAAAGAGAGACTTCTTATTAGATATTAGATCCTCCTATCACTCTTAAGGAGTCTTTTTTTTATTAAGGTGCCTTTTTTCTGTCATAGGAAGAAAGCCTAGCCTCGTCCAAACCGGATCAACTTTACATGCATGTCTTAAAGTCTACATCTGGTTACGTTCAGTGTGTTCTATATGGGAGCGCTTTTATTGTATATACGACATAGTGTGTAAGTAGTCTGGTGATTATCATAACATCACATATCTTCTGTCTACAGACAAACCCGGCCCGCCCGGCCCAGTCACCGTCACCGACATTCAGAAGCGCGCCGTCTGCCTCAAGTGGACGGCGCCTAAAGAGGACGGCGGGTCGCCCATCACCGGCTACGTCATCGAGAGCCGCGTCGAGGGCGGCTTCAAGTGGTCCGTCGCCAACGAGGGCGAAGTGGTCACCGACACCAAGTACACCGTGACAGGCCTCAACGACAAGACCCGCTACGACTTCAGGGTGGCCGCCACCAACAAGGCCGGCGTCGGCGCCTACACGGCAACCGTCATGCCCGTTGACGTCACAGAACCCATTGGTGAGTGACGTCATGGCGTCTCTGTTCTAATCTACGCATATCATGTATTTGCTAGAAAGAGAAAATCTCCATTCTTGATTCAGAGTAATATATGAGTGTGCCTATTTCAAAACCTTCACTTTTTTTTTAAAATTCTAGTTGGCAACGCTCCCAAGATGACTTCCGGTCTGCAGGACGTCACCGTTGTCTCACCAGAGGTCGCCACCTTTGAGTGTGAAGTGAAGCCCGGAATGGACGAGTTCGAGATCGCGTGGTAAGTTCTTACTCTCTATCTTCTTAGTTTATCCCTGATTCATTTGTCTGATTGTGTATTATATCGTTGCGCGTACCCTGTAGTAAGTTATGCTTATCCGTCTCATTTCTAATCTGTGTTCACAAGAGTAGGTAGAGTATATCACATTTTGATAGAATAATGATGTATATTCATACAAGAGCTTAGAGAATGACCAAAGTCCAAGGCAATATATCCTTATCTGAGCAATGTACGTGATAATGGCATAAGGTCGTTTAAGTTAATCGCTAATAATAAATATGAAAATCAAAATTCGAAATTTAAATAAAAGAGAGAAGAACAGAAAAAATAACCATTATCATCATCTAACCACTGCTGTCTGGTTTGTAGGTACAAGGAGTCTAAGGAGTTGTTCCGTGGTCGTAAGTTTGAGATGCTCTACTGGAACAACAAGGCTTCTCTGGTCATCAAAGACACGGAGGTGTCGGACGCGGCCAACTACCGCTGTGAGATCATCAACAAGCTGGGCCGCGTGTCGTCCACGGCGCAGCTCGCCGTCCTCCGTGAGTAACTCGCTGTGTGCTGTGTACCAACTCAGAGCGGCTCACTTACTGCACTCAACGGAGGGGATTGGAATTTTAATCGGCTGTTTTTATAATCTATTTTACTTTATTCATTCTTATAAAAAAAATTGATATGATTACCTTTTGGTTGTGAATTCGAGGGAAGAAAGGGACCTTCTCCCACCCAAGCTCAAATGGGATTTAGTACTTTACTGTGACGGCGTGAACGAATATCCTGAGGGTGACATGAACGAGATGTAACCCATCGGCTTTACCGTACAATGATTGTGTGTATCAAAGTTTATTTATAGTTGAGCTATATCTCAGATCGAAAAGCACTACAGTGTCATATGAAATATACCTACATGTCTTACAGCTGAATTTAGTTTATGTAAACAAAGAAGTTATACTCATATCCTAGACACACAAGAAGCATCTTAAATTGCTATCGAAAACAAAGTAATGTATTTGAAATGAATATCGCAATTCCTTTCCCTAAAGGTAAACCTGAACTGGACTACGACTCCCGGCTCAAGTCGCCACAGTCTCTGAAGGCGGGCAGCACGCTCACCCTGCGTGTCGACTACACGGGACGCCCCACGCCGTCCGCCGCCTGGTTCATCAACAGCTCGCCCGTCGTGCCGTCCGCGCGCGTCTCCGTCCAGTCCTCGGAGTACGCCACCACGCTCATGGTGCGTGACGTCAGCACAGACGACGCCGCCACCTACCGGCTCGACGTCAGAAACACCGCCGGCAGCGCCTCCGCCTCATTCGACATCAACGTCAGAGGTAAATGTCGTCTGCTTTTCATTTTAGGAGATTTTAGTGTATTTTGGTAGTATGAAGTGATCGGATCAAACTACTTCACTGACCGATGGCCAGGTGTGGTGGACCCTCAGTTTATTGGAAATATTTTAGTCACACGCTTGAATGTCAACTTAGGCTATAGCAGTGCCTGTGGTTTATGTAAATCGTGACAAGGTATCAGGTCCAAGACGTGACCATCTTGAATGCCAATCAGTGATCAATTCAACAACAGATGACATATTTGTGACAGACTTGAAATAGCTGGTGTGTCCATCTATTTGTGATATACAGACTATTCGTTTACTGAGGTGTACGAATATTGACTATTTGGGATCACCGAGTCACAAGTCCCGACTGTCTGACAAATTACTTCACCTTAATTTTGTTGACTAACGTAAATCGGTTCCTTTTGGCGGAAATGAATTAGTTCCGAGAAGAATGTGTATCCACTATATGTTATGCTTTTTATTATAAGATTAAATAAGGATTTATTAATTTAAATTCTCTCACAGACAAGCCGTCTACACCGCGATCGCTGGGCGTGGCGTCTGTGGAACACGACAACGTGACACTCACGTGGTCACCACCCTCCTCCACTGGTGGCTCTCCCATCACGGGCTACCTCATCGAGAAGAGAGACGCCAGCCGCGCCAACTGGACCGGAACCGGAACCAGCACGGCCGACCGCACCGAGTTCAACGCCACGCGCCTCTTTGAGGGAACGGAATACTTCTTCCGTGTGGCGGCCGAGAACGTCGTCGGCATCAGCGACTTTGTGGAGCTGGAGAAACCAGTCATCCCGAAACTGCCTTACAGTGAGTTCTCACCTTTTACTACCCTGTGTATAGATATTAAAGTTCTAGAATTCTCCGTTATTCACCCGTGACTTCAACATGCCAGGGTTTTCCACCACTGTTATCAACCTACCAGGGTTTTCCACCAGTCTAGCTTGTGGGAGTACCGTGCAAAAGTCACTAAGAATAAAACATGACTTTATTTTTACTTCTCTCTCCTTACTTGTAAGATGCCAGATGGTTTCAGCTGTTTGGCAGAATATTGTATCTTAGATGTATGTATACCTATTTGAAGTATTCACTGAAAAACTTTTGGCCAAAAAAGTAGTGAAGAAAACTCTTGTAAAACGAAAAAAAAAGTTAGTTAATCAGCTACTAATCCATGAATGTTTATAGACGAGCCAGACGCACCCCGTAACCTGACCGTGACGGGCATCACTAAGAACACCGTGACGCTCCGATGGGACGCGCCTCGTGACGACGGCGGGTCAAAGGTCAAGGGGTACTACGTGGAGAAGAGAACGCCGTACAGCGCGCGCTGGGCCCGCGTGTCGCGCCACCTGGTGAAGGACACGGACTACACGTTCACGGACGCGCAGGTCGGCGACGAGTATGAGTTCCGGGTGTTGGCGGAGAACGCGGCCGGTACGGGCCGCCCGTCTGAGCCCACCGGACAGGTGCTCGTCAAGGACCCCTATGGTAAGTAAGACGATGAGCGCTGTACAGTAGAGCTCTAACCCGAACTGTACCACCAGCCAGAACACTTATGAATGAATGGAAGGGCTCACGAGTTTTGAAGCAACATTGTATGGAAGAGTTCATAATATGTATGTAATGATATTGTTATTGCTTATAGCTAGTATTTTTTGTGAAAATGCTATTACTATCATGTTATGTCGCTATAGTAATGGTGGGCAATCTGCATTGACGACACTCGTAGCAGAATCGACTTATAGATGCGTGCTAATCATTTAGTAGAACGCAATGTTTTACACAGAGAAGGTTTGCAGAGTACATTTATCCAATAACGTTTCATGAAAAGAACTGTTGTCTGACTACATGATATATCTCGAAATTTGCCTTCCACCATAAAACGATTTTAAAAATATATACCGAAAAATATAATGGAGAAATCTCTAACCACTGTCTCTTCTCGGCCACAGAGAAGCCAAGCAGCCCCGGTCAACCAGAGATCGTCTCCATCGGCCGTGATTCGGCCACGCTCCGCTGGGCGGCGCCCAAGACGGACGGCGGATCTCCCATCACCACCTTCCGCCTGGAGAGTCGTACTGTGGGATCATACCGCTGGGACACCGTCAACCCGGCCACCAAGGTCACCGATCTGACCTTCACGGTGGAGGGACTGCTGGAGGAGACGGATTACGAGTTCCGTGTGTCTGCCGAGAACAAGGCGGGCTCCAGCATGCCCTCTCCAGCCTCCCGATCCGTCAAATATGGTGAGGCGCCATTTATCAATACACACATCATAGATTGTCATATATCTCATGAGTGATTAAACAGTGAAAAGCATCCGGAAACGTTACGGACTGTTTGTCCATAGCAGCCTTCATGGCAGAATTAATCTTTAATCAATGTCATTGTGTTAGTATGTTTCACTTATATGTCATCAAAAGACCTCCAGGACGTACCATGTTGCTTGTGAATCAATTTGCTATAATTTCTCTTGATGTATTTACTTGCAAAGCTCTAAGCTCTATGATAACTACCTACCAGATTTGCGTATTAATACGTACTTAGACTTTGTTGGTTTTATTTTTATCTTCTATTGCAGAGAGATAATTCAACCAAGAGAAACGTGTTCAAAATGTACACATAATTCTGAATTATCAACACTGGCTATTCTTACACCGCTATTATCTTTTCACCTTTCAGTTGAGCCCATTGACTTCACCCGACCTCTGAAGGACGTGAAGGTGACGCGCGTGGGTTCTGACGTCACACTCGAGTGTGAGGTCAGCAAGGCCAACGCGCGTGCGCAATGGCTCAAAGACGGTCAGGAGATCCACAGCGACCGGAAGTACGACATCAGCAGCGACGGTCACGTGCACCGCCTCACCATCCGCAACATCGAGAGCAAGGACATAGGCGAGTACGCCATCGTCATCAAGGGCCACCGCTCGGTCGGGAAGCTCATGGTGGAGGCGGCGCCTGTCATCACGACCACGGACTACAGTAAGGGGATCGTGCTGAAGGCCGGGGAGAGCACGACGATGGAGGTGCAGTTCACGGCCAGCCCGCAGCCGCGCGCCGTGTGGAAGAAGGACGCGGCGCCCATCACCGAGACGCGGCGCCTCAAAGTGGACGCCATCTACAACATGGCCTCCGTCAGTCTGGGTCACGCCGAGAAGAGCGACGCCGGCAACTACACCCTGACCCTGACCAACCCGCACGGCACGGACAACCTCAACATCAAGGTCACCGTGCTCGGTACGTACCCGACAAGGTCAATCATAGCATTACACCCTGCAGGAAGTGGTTTATATACGGTCCTGACGGGGGCAAAGTTGTCTTGTTCCAATAGTCACGTCTTACTGAAGTTTTAATTAATGTATAGGCTTGGATCATATCTTCTCGCCCATACAGGACGATATAAATGATACAACAAATTTCCATGTCAGAAAAAAAATCTTTTAAACAAAAGATGTTTATAATTTAGCTCACCAACCACTAAGACCAGTAGAACTTCGACTTCGATTAAATTTGTTGACCTTTGTTACAATTAACTTCATATCAAGAAAAAATGCAAAGATTCTTCCCAATTTTCGATCTGCAGACAAGCCAAGCTGCCCTGAAGATCTACGCGTGGAGAGTTTCACCGACAACAGCGTGACGCTGGCATGGAACCCCCCGCGTAACGACGGTGGCGCCCCCGTGACGGACTACGTGCTGGAGAAGCGCGAGGCGCTGCGCATGATGTGGAAACCCGTGGGCACGACGAGCGACACCCGCTACAAGGCGGGCCGCCTCCAGGAGGGCGTGCAGTACGTGTTCCGCGTGGCCGCCAAGAACAAGGTGGGCGTGGGCGCCTTCCAGGACCTCACCAAGTCCATCTCCACCAAGCCGGTGCACACCGTGCCCGCCGCCCCGGGCCCCGTCACCGTCACCGACGTCTTCAGAGACTCCTGTCAGCTCTCGTGGACCTCGCCTGTCAGTGACGGAGGCTCGTCCATACTGGGGTAGGTTATCTTGATTTTGATTGGCTTCTGGTAGACGAGCATTCCCTGGTGTCAATATTTGATACATCGTCAACTTTTTTAAAGAAAGATACTGAGGCCTTATAGAAAAATAGGAGGTGGGTATGTGCATTAGGTAGAAAGTAGATATACAATGGCAACGGTCCCCAATTCGCAGATACCAGAGTTGGCACCAATGGAGATTTACTTAATGTTAAATTAAAATGAATCCATATTTTGGGGATAGTATAAATGGTCAAGTGATAAATATGTGTAGATTATATTTTAGTGTAATACCATAATTTAATGTGCGATCAAATATCACAATCAGTAGAAAATAATTATAATTATGACGTCACAGGTACCATGTGGAGAGGAAGGTAGCGTCTACGAACGCGTGGAACCGCGTGACGACACACCGCAGCCCGGACACGTCATACCACGTGGTCGACCTCCTAGAGGGCAGCACCTATGAGTTCCGTACGTACGCCGAGAATAAGATCGGGCCGGGCGCGCACAGCAGACCGTCACAGCCCGTGATGGCCAAAGACCCGTGGCAGAAACCCGGCGCCCCGACAGACCTCCACGTGTCGGACGTCACCAAACGCTCGTGTAAACTCACGTGGAAGCCGCCAATGACAGACGGTGGCAACGAGGTCAGACATTACCTGGTGGAGTACAAGCCCGCCGACGGCTTCCGCTGGACCAAGGCCAACGAGGGCGAGCGCACACCGGAAACCTTCTACCGGATATCCGGTCTGCGCGCCGACGAGGAGTACGTGTTCCGGGTATCGGCGGAGAACAAGGCCGGGTACGGACCCTGCTCCGAGACCAGCACCTCAGTCAAGGCCAAGGACCCAGTCGGTGAGTTGTCTTTAATACTTATGTCTTGAACGTTGACACAACAAATAGTTATACGTCACATATCACCCTATCTTAAATTGGTTATGAATAGCATTTACGTCACTGTGATTATTGTACCAAGGTACTGATAGTCAATATCATTCAGATTATTCATGTTATGCTTAGTTATATCTAAAACTTCACACACTGTCATGGTATATTTTCTATATGTTATTTATATTCAGGGTTCCAATATGACTACCTTAATGAATACATGCGAAAACATATTCTATGAATTGCCTCACTTATACTGTAATATATGGAATACTCTTATTTATGTTATATTTCACCTGGTTCACATTGCAGTCGGCAAAGAGCCGGTAGTGCTGGCCAAGCTTCAGGACATCCACGCGATGGGCGGACGACCCGTCACCCTAGAGTGCGAGATCTCTCCCGGCGAGCCCAAGGCCAACTTCAGATGGTCAGTACTCGTTATACCTATATTTACTTGAACAGTTTCAAATGTGACTTTGGCCTCAGATGGAATACTGGTTCAGCTGAAAATCATGTAAAGTTGGTACTTTATTTCAACGTACCAGAATAATGAATGTAATGCGGATTGGTTTAACAAGGTAGATGAAGGCTCTCGGGTGGTAGAGACCCAAGGTTTGTTCAGCAGAAGTCAATATGGAAATAACCAATTTTGGTCATAGAATATTCTACTGAAATCATACAGAGCAACAGGATAACTAAAATCAGTTAACACGCTGTGCTATATAGACGCATTGACTGATAAGATGTTTATTTGTGACTGCAGGTTCAAGGACGCCAAGGAGCTGTACAAGTCTCACAAACACCGCATGACGTACGCGGACGGCGTGGCCGCTCTCCACATTCACAACGTGGAGGCCTCAGACAGCGGCAAGTACCGCTGTGAGGCCAGCAACAGGATGGGCCGCATCGACACGTCCGGCCGCCTCACCGTCAACGGTAAGCACCCGTCTGTCTAGTGTCTAGTGTAAGGAATAGGGGAAGAGGGCCGTTATGTATCCGGGAACTGGCTGTCTTGGTAAGTCAAAAATACCTGGTTGAATTATATCAGAAATATCCCGATGCTGAAGGCAGAGTGATATATCTGATTAATAATTATTACAAATATTGTCGTTTTTTTTCTTCTTTTCTGCACTAGGTTTTTTTCTGAGTGGTTGAGGAGAAAATAGCATGTATTCTATGTTAATTACCAGTGGAGAAACTCAAGCTAAGACCAAAAATGCATATCCTATAAGAATTAAAATATATAACTGACCTTCTGAGAGCATTAGAACACATGATATTGATAGGCGATATTGTCTCACGAAATATAACGTTTAAACAAACCTGAATTATAATACTATGGATTCTACTGTATTCGGAGTTCGGTTAATATTTATAAACAGATATTGGGTTCTGAACGAATAGATGACGCCTTTACCTTACGCTTCATAATTAAGTGGTAGATATGACTAACCTGTACATATATCTGCCTCTCACTCACAGTGGGGCCGACCGTGGACGTGGACAGTCGGTACCGGGACACGCAGACCGTGAAGGCCGGCTCCTCCCTCATCCTCCCCGTCAACTTCCACGGCGTGCCCGCCCCGCGCGCCACGTGGTTCCGCAACGGGTCGCGGCTCGGCGCCCAGCAGGGACACGTGCACCTCGACACGGGCGACACCTACTCCACACTCACCATCACAGGCATCGAGCCTGAGGAGACAGGCACCTACAGACTCCGCCTGGAGAATGACGCCGGCGTGGCCGAGTACGACTTCGACGTCAAAGTCAAGAGTAAGTGGTCATTGTGATATGTAGAACTCTGAGTTAAAGACTAAACCACTGTATTCTTTTATTCTTTTACTAATTCGAGCTATGACTTTGAGATCGACCATGTACATTCTCATTTTTTTGTTACTGAGCATAACTGAATATTGGCCGTTCTAACTAGTTGTCGAATAGAACTTTGATACAAGATACAAAATAGGTCTAATAGAACATATTGAACGTTAAACTACCTAAACAAACAAACCAAAATAGGTCCAAAAGCACCACGAATGACGCAGTTGTCCGCTGTGAGACTCCACCAGTCTTATAATTCTTGGAGACTACCCTTAAGTATGGTGTTGTGTATTTCTCTTGGGAATTTATTGCAGGGAAACCAATTTGCACACAGTTTCCATTCATGTAGTAGTGTGGCGATGGATACTAACTTTTATCTCACCCCAGATATTTCTTCCTCCATAGACTTAACATTGGGAACTCGTATCTAACACCTGTTAGATATTTAGGAAAAGTATCCAATGGGGGATAATGTCACAAATGTCAGCCCACTAGTCAATATTAAGGGTGAGATAAATTCAGAAACCCATGCAAGTTTAGGGTCAGAGCTCGATCCCATCTCATTTGAATCACAAAGCAATTCACGCGGCTTCGCCTTGTGAATTACTACTTGATTCAAACTCGATGGGATACGAGCTCAGACCCTAAACTTGAATGGGTTTCCTCTATAGTTATATAGAACGTCCTGACCATGCTGTACAGTTCACAGAACGAGATGGTAATTTACGGTTTGTACGGACCGAGGCATTTATGCCGAGTTCCGTACAAACCGTAAATTATCATCGAGTTCTGTGACTTGTACAAGCATGGTTGGACGTTATATATTTACTATATACCCAAAATGTATAAAAAAAATCATTAATTTAATTTTTAACAACCGATATGTTAGTAAACGTGTTTGGCAAGGTGGTCCGTATTTTAGTGTACGGACCAGCGGTCCGTACAATATTTTTACGTCATATGCCAAAACGGTGCGTATTTACAGTATATACGGCATGGGTATATAGTAATACACGGTACTTAATTCTAGATTTAGTTATTTCATATCTCTTATAGAGATGTACACATTTTTCATTGGTTGAGCAGCATGATCCTCCATTCTCACCGCTGTCTCTGTGTTCTCTCCCGGCAGCTGTGCCCGGCGCGCCCGCCTCCCTCAGACTGACCAGCATCCTCAGCGAGTCCGTCACGCTCGCCTGGGAACCGCCCGAGTATGACGGCGGCGATAACGTCACCGGTTACGTCATCGAGCGGCGCGACACACAGCGCGGCGGATGGACGACGGCCGGAGGCGTCGACCGCGGCACCACCAGCTTCCGCGTGCGCAAACTCCTGGAAGGAAACGAGTACTACTTCCGGGTGGCGGCGGAGAACAGCGTCGGCACCGGAAGGCCGTACGAGACGCCGACTTCCGTTGAGATCAAGTCGGCGTTCACTGTTCCCGACAAGCCCCGCGGTCTGGAGATCGCCGAAGTCACGAAGAGCGGCATCGTCATCGAGTGGCAGCCACCACTTAGCGACGGTGGCGCCCCCATCCAGGTAAACTAGCCACATAGTTGTACTCTTGTAAAAATGTCAGCAAATTGAAAGGAAAAAAGTTGAGTTGCTACTTAGTTAGCATTGAGTAACGTGTCGTTGACATTGGCCAACGGAGTGCTGATAAATCTAGTTTTTAATCCTTATATAGCGTTGAAAATTGATTTTGACAAAGTATGCAAACAACACAAGATGTTATAATTCATCATCATGGCAGTCTTGTATAGTTAGTTGAGATAATAACACTCATCAAACATGAAATCTGACCGAGGCAATTAACTCCTGCGTAAAGAGCTTAAAGGGTAAAAATCAATGCCGTATATTTATCCTCACACACACATTTCCTGACTATTGACGACGTGCCGTTCTCTGGTGCAGGGATACATCATTGAGCGTCGTCAGGGTTACAGCAGCAGGTTCATCCGCGCCAACAAGCAGCCCGTCTATGACGTGTATTACAAAGACACCAACGTCTACGACGGCTCCGAGTACGAGTACCGCGTCCTCGCCGAGAACGAGGCCGGCCAGGGCCCGCCCTCTAAACCCGCAGGCCCGGTCATCGCCAAGGACCCCTACGGTCAGTCCACCTAACCACCTCTCAACCTCTTAACCTCGTCAATCTTAGGATGCAGTGGATCAAAGCATTTTCTTTTCTTTTTTATCATTGTACGAAAACTAAGGTGTACATTTGTGACCTCTGCAAGGCAGATATGTTTATTTGCAACGTTATTAATCAGCCCTCTCACCCCCACCCCCAACCAAAATTACTATTTGATTATATACCTGCTGCCTTCTGTGTTATTGGACACATTTTTAAAGTTTTTTTTGTAAGAAATATTACATCTAGTTGGTTTGTTTTTTTCCACTTGCGCCATCCTCCTCTCACGACCTACATCATCTTGGCTCAATATCATGAAATATGCCATCGTCAAACTCCCGTATTCGTATACTACTCGTATAGAATTTTTATAATTAGTTTTTAGTTTTGCAAAGAAAAGAGCTAGAGCATTTTCTATACGTACGCATCAGCTATATTTTCTATTGAGCTGAGAAGTTAAACCCAAACCCAGACCCAAATCGTCTCTATGAAGTGACATGGCGTGACCTTGTCTGACCTTGTTTGCGTACACAGAGAAGCCCCTCGCTCCCGGCCGTCCAGAGGTCAACCTGTCAGGACGTGAGACGGCCAACCTGACGTGGGCCGCACCACGTGACGACGGCGGCTCGCCCGTCACCAACTACGTCATCGAGATGAAGTCGTCACAGACGTACTCGTGGTCCGTCGCCAACATCGCCATGCGCGTCTCCGAGCCCGCCTTCACCGTCACCGACCTCCAGCCCGGAACCAGCTACGAGTTCCGTGTGTCTGCCGAGAACAAGATCGGGCGTAGTGAGGCCAGCCCGCCGTCACGCCCCGTCATCATCCGTGACGTCACGCCCAGTGAGTGCAGGGACGCTCTTGTGCTTCTTTATAAATACTTTGTTTTATAAGTGAATGGGAAGTCCCTCGAAAAAAAATCGGGCTGCCGATTGTGTAAATCGGGCCCCGATTATATCGAAAAATGAATAAGAAAAAATTATTTTATGATAGTGTAAGCCCATCTTTTTTCATTGATTTCAATTGAGTTGAACTCTATTACCGTACCCTTTGAAAACTATTATGTTTTTCTACAAAACTATCACAGTTCCTGGGATATGATTCTTTGAAACATGAAATATCATGGGGGAAGTTGTTAACACAGAAGCACTTTAAAAAATGAACAATAATTCTCCCCGCCAGGTGGCAAGGCGCCGCGTGTGATGGAGACGCTGCAGAACGTATATGCCCGAAAATCAGACGACGCCCGCCTGGAATGCTGCATTACGGGCGTTCCCGAACCCGAAATCACCTGGTGAGTTATCTATATGACAACCATCTTTGTTATCCAACATAACCCTGTGAATTGACCTTCAAGGCACAAAATCTTTTTCTTTTTCTTTTTTTAAGACAAAAAAACGACAAAACTCATGAATGTTTTAAATAATTCTCCAGGTCCAAGGACTATCAGACTCTGACTCCTGGCCGGAAGTACGAAATGAAGTACCGCGATGCGCGCGCATCCCTAGTGGTGCGTGACGTCATCGACAAGGACACCGGACGCTACATGTGTGAGGCGTCTAACCAGTTCGGACAGGCCAGCACCACCGCCAATCTCAGGGTCAAAGGTCAGTACCGAGACATACTTCTCACATATGGTACCTAGGTATTTTCAATATCTATAAAAGACATATAAATGTCATAGCTCGGCCAATATAGCAGCCAAATATATATAATGCGTTCTTTTTTACCACATTGAGTTTATTTCAGAGTTTCCAATGGCTTATATGTATACATATCTATTTATGATCATCTGACGGCACCTTCATTCTATTCCCAGTGTTAATTGGCTAATATTCAGGGAAGAACTGATCAGAATGGAATTCCAGCAATGATTCAAAGTCATAAAAACGAAAAAGTAACAGAACGTCATGCCTCATATATATATATGTGCATATATTAACATATATTAACATGGCTCCGCCCTCTCACAGCCGGACCGCGCCTCGAGTACGACACTCGCTACCAGCACATGGCGCTCCCTGTCGGCAGCTCCCTGAAGCTGAACATCTCGGTGGAGGGCGAGCCGGCCCCGCACGTCACGTGGTACAAAGACGGCGCCAAACTGGCCGGTAGAGGGCACGCCGCCGTCGAGACCACCGACTACATGACGTCACTGGGCGTCCGTCGCGTGGGCTGTGACGACACGGGCGACTACTGTGTCGTCGCCAAGAACGAGTGGGGCATGGCAGAAGCCAGGTTCAACGTCACCGTCACAGGTGAGTGAACTATACCTGCAGTGTGTCCCTTCTACCTTGATTCACTTACTATAACAGTGAGTTAAGAATGGAATGTATCGTGTATTTCTTGTCAACTTATAAGTTTTCTTTATAACAGGGAGAAAATGAAATTGAATTTAAGCAATAGAATATATTATATGAGGTCAGATAGATTTCAGTGATTGTGAAGAATTTAACTCGCGATAGAGTGGATTGGCCAAAATAGCAATCATTTTGAGGGGGCGTGGCTTAGAGGATGATGATGACAACTCCCCGGATGTAACCAATTTGATGTAGCAGAAGAAACGGCGATCGCATTTAAAAAAATGTAATTCATTGATTACAATCTTTTTTCTTCAGACTGATTAATTTTATGTGCAATTTGCAGACGGCCCCGGCGCGCCGACCGGCCTGCACGTGACCGACATGACCAAAGCCAGCGTCACGCTCCACTGGAGCAAGCCCCGTTCTGACGGCGGCAGTAAGATCACCGCGTACCACATCGACCGTTCTGACAACACGGTAAGCGAACGCCCCGCTGTCGTCTTCCCATATACATACCGTCATGTTGGTGTGCCTGTGTCGTTTTAGAATATAAGTACATTCTATCCATATATGGCTTCATATATGGCTTCGTGCTGGCTTCTTATTATAGATTTATAAATGGTGTACATATACTAGCGACTTCGTCGATGCCCTTTATGCCTTTGAGTGTATGTGAAACACAAACCTCTAGAGGTCTGTGTGTCAAAGAAACTACTCTGGATTTTTCTGGTTCCCCACCCTGTATTCCCACCCATACATAGGTTGAAGTAGGACACCAGTCAAATATGTTTGTTTTAGGTTGTGATTTGTTCAGATCGCTGTGCCTTTTTGTAAATGGTCTGTAAATGTCTCTCTATGGCTTTTGAATATGGCTTCACCTTGTGTTTGACAGGGACTGTGGACGAACGTGGGTACGACTGACGGCACGCGCACCTCGTACAACATACGTAACCTGCAGAAGGGCGTCGACTACTACTTCAGAGTGTCCGCCGAGAACGACATCGGCGTCGGCAACTACGGCAAACTCGACATGCCCGTCCGCCTCATGGACGACTACGGTAAGTCCCGTTACCGTAAAGCATGCCCCGTGTGACTAATGATCATAGACCTCTGCGTAATGAACCTAACACACTTTAACATGCCAGTTGTCGTGTGCTAACTGCCATACCTCTACAGCAGTGCAACTCACAGTTATTCAATTAAGTACATTTTGTATGCTTTTTGCTCGTTTTTTTTTTAAATTTTAAACCCTTTAATTTCAACCTCATACATGTAATTTTCTTTTGGTGCCAACATCATATCTCTGTATGTCGTGTGTTAACAGAATGTTCAGCATGGTCCTCACCACCACAAAAGGCCATGTCGTACCTCGTTAATTAACCAGCCGTCATTAACTAACATTCCTCTGACAGTACTCCCCCTGCTGCCTGCCCCCACCCCCGACCCCCTGCGTCTCTGACTGGAGACGCTCACTGGTCGCCCCTCGTGCGTCACCAGGTGGCGCTCCCTGCATGTAAGATGGCGCGCATGGGGGCACCCCGGCCCCGGAATGCTGCTGCTAGAAGGTGAGCTGCTCATCTTTAATACCTGAGTGTGTTCTATCTTGTGTGTGTGTGCGGTGTGTTCTATCTTGTGTGTCTGTGTTGTAATACTGATAAATGAATGATGGAATAATTAAAAAGAAAGTAACATTTAAGTGATAAATAAGTATAGTCGCCTAGATTCAGCGAATATTGACTTTATGGGCTGTAATGCGCTAACGGCGATGGTTGAATTAATCGCTATTTGTATAGTGCCCATTTTCCACCATGTATTCAAATATGATACAAGATACATGCTAATCAATTAAAGCTTTAATGTTTAGAATATAACTTGAAAAAATATGCACTGGGGACTCTACATGAAAATGTAGAAGTCATGATCGTTCAAAAAGCCATAGTAACGAATGAGCGGTCGTAACATAACACACTCATAATAACACTGGTCCTCTGCCTGTCCGTCTCACAGAGCCGCAGGTGCTGCCTGAGCGGGCGCCTATCACCACCCTGCGCCCGCTTGACGTGTACCCTGACCGGGTCACCCTGGAGTGGGAGCCCGAGCCCGACGTGCGAGCAGCTCGGTCCTACATCATCGAGCGGCGCGAGGAGCCCACCGCCTCGTGGGCGCGCGTCGCCGCACTGCCGCTCTCCACCAAGAGGTACAGCGCTGTCTTCCTCTACTCTAACACTCTTATACCGTGTTCTCAACATATAGTGGGATCGGCTAATTAAATCCGTAGCCTCCCCCCTCGCTTTATTTTCAATGTTCATACCCTGAGTTTAAGCCAGAATAGTCATTGTTATACCCCGGTTCTCCACCAGTATTTTAGGTGGCTCTAGTCTTGATGGTTAAGTAGAATGACATCACATAGACTGAATGGAAACTTATTGCTGGCATCCTTAGTACCAAGAGACTAAGACTAATATGTAAATTATTCCTGATCCAAACCACGGTTGTCTTCGTAGCCACACTTTGTAAAAAAAATTGAACCGGAAATAGTTACCCTTTTATGTCTTTATTGCTACGGTTAGATAATACCATATAGACTGAGTTGCACTGGATTATGTTTAACAGTGTTTTTACAGATACACAGTACCACAGTATGAGTCGTTCATGAAAACTTATCGTGTTTAACACTGTTGTTACAGATACACAGTACCACAGTATGAGTCGTTCATGAAACTTATCGTGTTTAACACTGTTGTTACAGATACACAGTACCACAGTATGAGTCGTTCATGAATACTTATCGTGTTTAACACTGTTGTTACAGATACACAGTACCACAGTATGAGTCGTTCATGAAACTTATCGTGTTGAACACTGTTGTTAAAGATACACAGTACCACAGTATGAGTCGTTCATGAATACTTATCGTGTTTAACACTGTTGTTACAGATACACAGTACCACAGTATGAGTCGTTCATGAAACTTATCGTGTTGAACACTGTTGTTACAGATACACAGTACCACAGTATGAGTCGTTCATGAATACTTATCGTGTTTAACACTGTTGTTACAGATACACAGTACCACAGTATGAGTCGTTCATGAAACTTAACGTGTTGAACACTGTTGTTACAGATACACAGTACCACAGTATGAGTCGTTCATGAATACTTATCGTGTTTAACACTGTTGTTACAGATACACAGTACCACAGTATGAGTCGTTCATGAAACTTATCGTGTTGAACACTGTTGTTACAGATACACAGTACCACAGTATGAGTCGTTCATGAATACTTATCGTGTTTAACACTGTTGTTACAGATACACAGTACCACAGTATGAGTCGTTCATGAAACTTATCGTGTTGAACACTGTTGTTACAGATACACAGTACCACAGTATGAGTCGTTCATGAATACTTATCGTGTTTAACACTGTTGTTACAGATACACAGTACCACAGTATGAGTCGTTCATGAAACTTATCATGTTGAACACTGTTGTTACAGATACACAGTACCACAGTATGAGTCGTTCATGAATACTTATCGTGTTTAACACTGTTGTTACAGATACACAGTACCACAGTATGAGTCGTTCATGAATACTTATCATGTTGAACACTGTTGTTACAGATACACAGTACCACAGTATGAGTCGTTCATGAATACTTATCGTGTTTAACACTGTTGTTACAGATACACGGTACCGGACCTGGACCAGGGTCGTGAGTACCGCTTCCGCATCACGACAGAGACAGACGAGGGGTGGACACACACTCCTCTAGAGTACGAGCTGCCCATCATCACACAGAAACGCGCAGGTAAACCATTGTCTTTATTTTATCATGGCATGGTCCTAGACATGTGCTGGAAATAAAACTGTACTTAGTGATTCATCCCGTGACACTATGGTACATACAATTAAACCATGTGGGTAGTTCTAGTGCTAGTATTGGTTAAGGTCTCTACATTAGTAAGGAATTAATTGGAATTATTCATAGACATCAGTAGTTTCACCTTTTTTTTTATCTTAAGTGAGAATTATATAGATCTCATGTCCGTATACTACTTACTAGAGCCTGATACTAAGTGAAAATCGTATACTACTACGTCAGACATATATATATGTACTGATTTCATTAATACCAGAGACACACCAAGCGAGTGAAGGCAATCACAAATTGGCGTGTATGTGAGATACTATTTCATAGGATTATCTTCTGCCTATAATTTAGCGTCTTGGAAACAATAATCAGGTGAAATATGAAATAATAGCTCACATATAGGCCATTATGTGTTGGCGATTACCGAACTCGCTGCGTTTCTCGCTTGGTGTGTCTCCGGCTTAAACAATAACGTCGAGCTTGTACTTGTGTATGAAGGAACATAATGACCTCACATTCTGTAGTTTATGCTACAATGCATATCCCTTTTATAATACATGATGAGTTGGAGGAGTATTTATCTCTGTCCTAATTATTACAATGTTTCTGACTTAGCACCATGGTGGGCAGCATGGTTTGACTTTGAAACTTCCAGAATTAGTTAACGTACACGACATAGCCCGTAATATGTCTCCTACACATGTCTCTGCCGCACAGATTTGCCATACCGCCCGGTCGGCCCGATGATCGTCACCAAGGTGAGCGACAAGGCCCTCATGATTGAGTGGAGAAAGCCCATCGACGACGGTGGCGCCACCATCATGGGTTACGTCATCGAGATGAGCGAGGGTGGCGGCACCTGGCGGCGCGTGGGCTACACCGGAAGTCGCGAGACGCAGTTCACCATTTCCGGCCTGTCAGAGGGACAAACGTACTTCTTCAGGGTATCAGCGGAAACGGAAGTGGGACTGAGCGTTCCACTTCAGTCAGACTGTGTCGTTCCGACCAAACCAATGAGTGAGTGTGATATTCTACTTTTATGTACTTCTCACGTTTGATTACTTGTCTCCGAAACATAAGCATGTACAGTACTCTACTGGGTGTGAACAGGAAATACATAAGTTCTAAAATACAAAGGGACGTCACGGCGTTACATTCAAGGTTTTTAATGACATATATTTGGTTTCTCATAGTAATCTCATTAGGCGTAGCGTAAACCAAATAAGTGGCATCTGTATTTTATCCTGCTCCATCACGAAAGGAGAGTGTGTTTTACCGGAATTAGCCACATGTAAACTAGAATTTAAATGGAGGAATCCGCCATAAAATTTAGTGATAAGTAGAATGAAACACACGATGACCTTTGACCTTGCAGTGACTCCCGCCCCGCCGTCCCGCCTCGCCACGCGCGACGTGCACCGTGACTCGGTCACGCTCGAGTGGGAACCGCCGCAGTACGACGGCGGGTCACACCTGACCGGTTACCTGATCGAGAAGCGTGACACGCGCAAGAAGAGGTGGACGTACGTGCACAAAGTGGAGCCCGAGATCCGCGAGTACACCGTGCCCGGCCTCGTGTCCGGCCACGACTACTTCTTCAGGATCCGCCCCATGAACCTGGCCGGGCTGGGCGAGGCCATTCAGCAGGAGCAGCCCGTCATGGTCAAGAGCCCATACAGTACGTATAGCCTCCTGTATCTAACCTTATAGATGTTCATGTCATGGTCTCACTTTATATAGCAGGAATTTGTGTCAAGAGTCCTTGCAAAGCCCGTCTTTAAGTTTGCGGCTAGTCTAATAAGTTATGTATGTTATATATAGAATAAGCTTGACATCAGATAAATCGACCAGTTGGCCTATAATTGTCTCAAGGTTGTTCGTCTGGAACAGTTAATTCGAATCATATTGGGTAAGAGCCCTTGCAAGTAATGGAGTCGCCTGTATTTGTTATTTATTTTTGTCTCTCCTGTTCTGCAAAGAGTGTACTGTTCAATGCGCAGAGTGAAATATGATATAATAGTATATAACAATATATCACATTTCACTCTGCTGCTAAATTGGACAGATGATGCTGCGCACGATATTAAGCACACGCAAAGTCCATGTCAATGACACTGTTTGCACCTCTGTTTACCAGGACCACCGACGTCGCCGCGCGGCCTTCAGATCCTGGACCGCACGCCGACCGGCATGGAGATCAAATGGTCGCCGCCCGAGGAGAGCGGCGGAACCACCATCCTCAACTACCTGATCGACATGCGCGAGATCCACCACACCAGGTGGCGCCACGTGGCCATGGTGGACGCCACCACCACGCGCTACTCACTGGAGAACCTGTTAGACGGACAGGACTACATGGTGCGGGTCACGGCCCGCAACAAGGAGGGAGAAGGTCTGCCTCTTATCTCCGAGGTCGTCCCTGCTCCCCAAGTCCTCAGTGAGTATCAGGCTCGAAGCTGAACTGTTTAGGTGAAAGTACGGGGTGGCAGTTAATGTGAATTTCTGCTTGAAGTTCACGTGATAAGAGAATATCGTAAAACTGGATTAGTTTTAATCATGGCTATAGTATGCCACGACTGGAGTTTGGCAAAGTGACGCCATGAGGCCGGAGCCAAAACTCCAGGAGGGACATGCGGTGGCCAAGATTAAAACGAATCAAGTTTTTGATTTTATACTACCCTGTCTCCTCGATTTTGCAATATTATGTGATAACAATTCTGTATGCCACTAGTGGCATATATAACTCTGTATGCCAGTCAGCGTGGCATACAGAAACTCAATTTTTAGCCTACGGGATTTCATATTAGGGGTAGGATAATAACGTGGGATGTAATATAGGGGATTAGTGTTTTAAGCAGCAATGTTTACATAGATAAAGGGGTCAAAGCGAATAAAGTATAGACCTACTGTTCAGATAAAAGCAGATAAATGGCAACTTAAGGCTCAACTGTTTCAGGGATTGAAGGGGTATATCACGAAAAATGCAGAAATCTACCAAGACTGATTTTAGAAACAAAAGACACCAATACACGTATATTTTTGTTTATAATCTATTTTGATCGCTGGAAGATGTTAAATAGAGAATTGTTTCTCCTCCCTCACAGCGACGCCGGCAGCTCCCAACATGCTGCGCGTGACGCGTGTGACACGTGACAGCGTCTCGCTGTCCTGGTTCGCGCCCGTCTCTCAGGGCAGCACTCCGGTGACGTCCTACAACCTGTACAAGCGCGTGGCCGCCTATGACGTGTGGGACCCTGTAGGCACGACGCGCGGCACCACCTTCACGGTGCCCAGTCTCCGCGAGGGACGGCCGCACTACTTCGCCGTGTCCGCCGTCAACAGGGCCGGCGAGGGCGTGCGTACCGAGACCACCAGCCCGGCCACGCCCCGGCGACTAGCAGGTACATCAAGCGTCACAGCCTAGTCCTAATTTGCGCAGGAACCGTCAACTTCATTTCTGTCACGTGAATTATGATTATTTTACTCAGGGAACCAGGCTAAGAACCGAAATATAAGAAATTGTACGACGTGGCAAAACACACCTCTGTGAAGCCGGTGACAAACTTTTTTTCAATAATCAAATTTTGGATTGAACTGAGATGTAGAAGTAGCACTAGATTTTGGTGATGGTCAGTGGTTAAATCCTCTTCAGACCTTTCGCTCCGAGGAAATATAGACCTGTCGAAATGATACAATCGGCCCGGTCGGATGAGGGATAAACAGGCACTAAAGAAGACTTAAATATTACTAGCCATTGCTTTCTGGAGATTTTATGTGTAAATGTCCAAAGTTTTATCTCGGATTATATCATAAGCTTCCGTATTACATCAGTGTCATGTCGTAAAATGATTAAGGAAAGAAAGTGTCTAAACGTCCCTTTTCTCGCTTCCTCAATGCAGCCAAACCCGCACCACCACAGAACGTTGACGTCATCGCCTTCTCGCGAGACGCCGTGACGATCACGTGGACGCCGGCCACAGACGCCGAGTCCGTCGTCACGGGATACAAGATCGAACGTCGCGAACTGACGCGCACGTCATGGGAACACGTCGCCAACGTCGACAGCGGCGACAACTCGTACACGGCGCGCGGACTGCGCATGGGCGCCAGCTACATCTTCCGGGTGATGGCGGAGAACGCCACCGGCGTCTCTAAACCTGTGGCCATGGACAAACCATTCACGGCACAAACACCTTACGGTATGTATTCTTCGTCCTCAATCTTTGTTAGCCTTAATGTTATATTCTATTATGAGTACTTTGATTTCTGTGTGCGACAATTGACGATGTCTATGCATATATATTCCACACCTATCTGAGCTGTTGTGGCTGATTCATATTCAAGACTAACGCGTTTGTAGCAGATGGGTCAGCATTTGAATACTTCAAGCAATGGAATATCTTTGATCAACAAATACATATTTCTGAATCAAAAATGTTTTCAATAAAGAAGAGCCAAGCTCGTTGAAAAGAGGTACATTTTTTATATAAACTAAATTTTTCATTTGAAATCCTCATTTAGTTCAGCTATACATTTAAAACTCTGACATTGCGTCTCCCTGTGTTGCCTGATGTTAACGTTCCCCTTTTTGACCTGACAGAACGCCCGGCCACACCTCGCGGCCCGCTGCGCGTCTCACAGCGGTCACGTGACAGCGTGACGTTGACGTGGGCGCCACCTACACATGACGGCGGCGCCGCCATCTCCAACTACGTCATCGAGCGGCGTGACATTGGTCAGGTGGGGTGGACGCGCGTGGCTCGCGTGAAGCCGCAGAACCTGGCCTACACGGCGACCGGTCTGTCCGAGGGCGTCGAGTACTTCTTCAGGGTGTTCGCGGAGAACATTGAGGGGCACAGCGAGCCGCTGCACACAGAGGCCGCCGTCGTCCCCGTACGACCCGTCTGTGAGTACCACTCAAGTTATCATTCCACCAGCGCCATTTGTTATCACTGATAGGGTGGAGCAGTACCTCGATAGATCTTGCCAGAGTGTAATAATTCTTGTAAGGTCTCCTTGCCCCATCAGCCGTATGTGCGAAGTCAACAAAGGTCCCTAGATCAGCTTGAATGATGTGTCCTGGTAGAATACCCTCTTTAGTTGTTGTTTCTGCTATTGTTAGCAATGAATTATTTTGACCAGTGAGGAACGAAGCTACTATGCACCTCCTCTTTGTCCCCCAGCGGGTGCACTCTGTATAGGGAACAATTAAAGAGCATATTGTTCTTGGTCGTGGCCGCCTAACTGAAACCTTAATTCCATGTAGCTATTACAAGTATGTTCTGCCTGATGAGACCACCAGAGCAATTAAGTCACATTTGAGAAAGTGTATACATCACCAAAACAGGCGTACTCTTTTGGTAAGGAATGAGTTGGGTTTCTCTCAGTTTAAAAGTCGTGTCCTTTATTCAACAGCCAAAGCACATCTGGAAACTATACCGCTACCCGAAAGATAATTTGTTTACATATCTATATTCCGTAATGTTAGAAAATGTATTGCTCTTAGACATTATTCACATGTCATGTGCTTGTATCCACTTTCAGCCAAACCGGAACCACCGTCCGGGCGTCTCAAGGTGCGCCGCGTGACGTCCGACTCGGTCACCATCGAGTGGCGTCCGCCGCACAGTGATGGCGGCGCGCGCATGACGGGCTACCTGATCGAGTACCGCGAGGTGGACAGCCTCTACTGGCACCGCGTGGCCGCCGTCGACGCCTACACCACCTACTGCACCATGGGCGGCCTCAGCCTCAACACCGAGTACCTCTTCAGGGTGATCGCCCAGAACGAGGAGGGCGACAGCGAGCCGCTCGAGGTGGATATGGCCGTGCGCGCCATCAGGACGGCAGGTAAGGCGGCCCACCTACAGGCGCTTTGTGGTCCATAGATGGTAGTTTTTTTGGGGTTTTTTTTTTTTAAATAAAGCAGGTTTTATTGAATCACATATGCCTACATCTAGATGTCCTTTGTTCTTTGTCAGCAATGGTTAATTTTAGACCTTAACATTAATTATCGCTTTCTTTTGCAAACAACCTTAGTTTAGTTTCTGCTTTTTTTTCTTTTTTGTTTTTTTCTCCATTTTGTAACATGGTTAGATATGATAAGTGTTCTGATCAATTTTACAATTTTGTGATATCTGCTTAATTCTACAATGACGTAGCACATCATACTGACCAAGACCCTGGTTGGGTAAAAAAAACAAACTTATACAGCCTAAAGCACATACATAGAAGACTTACATACAAGACATAAATTGTGGTGACTCATACAATGTAAGTGATTATCTATTTTTCCATGGAAATTTGTTTTAATCAGTATATGAGATCCTTTTTTCTGCGTTAATCAAATATGTGTGAAATTGAGACCCATTCATGCCAATAGAAGAGTGTTTGAGCCTCCCCACACACCCTCAGACCCAGTCTGTGGCTTACAACGATGTGTTTGTCATGAGATGAGTTTCTCTGAGGAAGCAAATACGTAAGAAATATGTTTCCCATCTTTTTTTTCTGGCTCCAACTGACATCTTTATAGCAATATCCTGTCGGAGGACGGGGCTTGGTAAAAATGTATGTTGGTTTTGTAATATGCCATTACTGTTCAGTTTGATGAGTAGATATGTTTCCTAATAAGTGAAAAAAGGTCTCATATCTGCCCATGGATTATGGTAAAAAAACATACTCAATGGGCAACGACAATCACTCAGTGATAGAGGAGAGATAAAAGCTGAACTGCACTCGATCTGTAGCCGCTGACAATATGATACATTTTGATCTGCTACATAATCTTACTCGGCTTTGACTCGTGAGATCACTCCACAACCAAAACACATGGCATTTTGTCGGCGGCCATGGATCTTCCTTATTAGACTTCTAGGCTGGTTAGTTCAGGGACCTGTTTCAGTAGTCTCGTGACATTAGGCCTAGACAGACATCAACAGCGGCACCAACAGTGCAAGCAACAGCGGAAAAAGACTAGCAAATATCTGAAGATCGAAGTGGCCAATCTTCTTCATATTTGGAACGATTATAGATTATATGTAATCCCTACTCATGTTAAAGTGTCATTGCTTAATTCTTACGAGAAGTGAGTGAAACTCCGTGTGTCATTGACTGCAATCTTGTGATCTGTCCGTATGGTGTCACAGATGCCATCTAGACATGACATGAAACTACTGAAACAGGTCCCTGGTCAATGTTCACACCACTACACATGGAATGTTTGTTTGTCCACACAGAACCACCCTCACACCCGGTAGGCCCGCTCATCGTCACCCAGCTCAACAGACACTCCTTCACGTTGGCATGGCAACCGCCAGCCTCCGACGGAGGGGCAGCCATCAGCGGATACATCATCGAGTACAGAGACACGCAAGGAACAAGCGGCTGGCAACGTGCTGACCGCGTGAGGGCGCACATCTACAGCTATACCGTCAGCCACCTGGTGACGTCACACATGTACCACTTCCGGGTCATCGCCGAGAACAGCATGGGCAGGTCAACATCTCTGGAGACGAGGAAGGCAGTAGAGGCCAAGTCTCCATACAGTAAGTTCATTCACGATACCACCATATGTGTACAATTTTAACGGGGAATAGTATGGAGAAACCAAACAAGAGTTAGTCTTGTTGTTGTTTATTGCACGACGGCAAGATCGCATATTACTGCGCGAGGCGAAGCTGAGAGCAGTAATATGCGATCTTGCCAGAGTGCGATGAACAATAACATGACTAACTCAAGTTTGGTTTAGAATTTATCCTACCCTGCCCGTCTAAATTACTTCTACATTAACACATGACGCCATTTGTCAAGTGTATCCCACTAGAGCGATATTTTTCATTTTTCTGAACTCCAGACCAAATACAGTGACCCAATGTTAAGCCTATGGAGTTTTTTATTAGGGGTAGGATAATATGAGAATGTCGAGTCTGGATTATATCATAAATGGAAATGTGTATGAAATGAGCGTATAACTAGGTGGCAGAGATGCAACTCCCAATCAGAAAACAGAATTGTTCATTCACGCTTTACTGTTAAATTTGAGTTCAGAGCATCTTTTCTTTTGAAATACATTAGAACGGCGCGTAAAAGAAACTGCCCTTTTATGCGGGGTGTCTTCATACATGAGGTAAAATTTAACATCTAATAGAGAGAACCGTTCCAAGGAAAGGTGACCCTCTTACACCCGTTGACCCCGTACATGGGATTTCCCTTAAGCGGGGTTCTGTAATGTATTTTTGCTAATAATTTATCATAGAGTTAATCTAACACTAAGCTCTGTGTCTTGTCATCTCCACAGCTGTGCCCACGTCACCATCGCGCCTGCGCGTCGTCGCCATCACAGAGGAGACAATCACCATCGAGTGGTCCGAGTCCACCTCGTCAGGTGGCGCCCCCATCACCGGTTACGTCATCGAAATATGCGACTCCAGGTCCCGGATGTGGACGCTAGTATCGCGCGTGACATCCATTATCACGACGTACCGACTGACGTCACTGCTGAGCTCTCTGACGTATTACGTCAGAGTGGCGGCCGAGAACGACGAGGGCATCTCCACCTGGCGGGAGCTGGACGAACCAATCCGACCAATGAGGCCCAAAAGTAAGTTTTAAAAACGTGGTGGTGTAGAAATATTTTGATCGATTAAGTTTTGTGTAAGCACGGATTGAACAAGAGGTCGGTCCACCTCGTTAGTAGTATAGCAAAACTGGGCATTGTTGCAGGCACATACGTTTGTTGTTAGTATGAACACCTTTGGAATGATTATTTAACAGTTAGGGCAAAAGAACGGGCAAATATAGATTGAGATTGGTTACGAAAATGTGGCATTCTATCCATATTGTATATGGAAAGACGGGGCTTAGCAATTTGAAAAAACACGCCTGCACCCACCGCTGTTGCGACCGCGGAATAAAAAAAAATTCTATCCATGTTTTGCCTGGTCTCGGTTTATCTGCAGAGGAAATTACTAAAAAGAAAAAGACCAGGTGTGAGCTTGCAGTATGAAAAATGACCTATGTAATACCATATTACATGAAATAATCGCATGTGTATGAACGTTTAACATGGATACATAAATGCCTAATCCTTTATACATACAGTTTTTTACCACATAGCTATAGATATATCATTTGATAGGAGGCCTTGGATGAATACCTTAAAATAACTGTATCTAAGTGCCGGTGTCGTTACTCGTTGCAGGCTTGCCTTCTGCGCCGCAAAACTTCGACGTGGACCACATGACTCGGGACAGCATCACCCTCACCTGGGACCGGCCGTCCAACACGGGCGGCGTGCCGCTCACCGGCTACCAGCTACAGATGCGGCAGGGACGCTCGACGCGCTGGAGCGTGGCGGCCGACACCGACTCGCACCGGACCTGGTGGACCGTGACCAACCTCATTCAAGGCTACGAGTACTACTTCCGTGTTCTAGCCGAGAATACTGACGGGTTGGGCGACGCCGCCGTCATGGCGGGTGCTATCATCCCCAAACCAACCTTATGTGAGTGTCTCATTTATTTAACTTTAACTAAGTTCAACAGATCGACGTGCAAAATAATGTTTAGTTCAATAGCTTCAGAACTAATTAGATATCGAGAAATGTATTTTTATTTAGATATATTGGCATATTAAAGAAATTATCTATGGATTCGGAAGAAATGCTTGTTTAGCAGGTAGATTTCCCTAGACATGTTCTGTCATCTCAAATTTCAAACTCATGCAGTTTCAAAATATACAATCTTTGTTATAATCTTTTGAAAATTCGTGTTATACTTTACAATTCGAACTACCATAACCCTAAATAATCTAGTAGGTTATCGGGTTCTTTCATCTCAAATTTCAAACTCACGCTATTTAAAAATATACAATCTTTGTTATAATCTTTTGAAAGTTCATGTAATACTTGACAATTCGAACTACCATATCCCTAAATAATCTAGTAGGTTATGGGTAGTTCTGGGATATTTCCCAGTCTGTTCAGAGTATGTCACTAATCCAACATGTCTGACGCCGTGACTTGGTCGTTCCCAGGGAGACCGACCCCGCCCGCTCTGTTAGAGGTGACCGACATGTCAGAGGACAGCGTCACCCTCAGCTGGCTCTCTCCCGAGCACGACGGCGGCAGCCGCGTCTTCCGCTACGTCATCGAGGTCAAGGACGTCTCCAGGTCCTCTGACTGGGTCAAGGTCAAGGAGGTCGACTCCACTGACAACTTAGTGACGACGGTGGAGAACCTCCGGGAGGGCCACCCCTACCTGTTCCGCGTCTACGCCGAGAGCCAGGTCGGGGCTAGCCCTGCCAACGAATTGAGAGAAACCGTTATTCCTCAAAGCTATCTGGGTGAGTGTTTACATTTGATACTGCTCGCAGATTTTAACTTTTTTTTCAGAGATGATTGTTAGTCATTGGTGGCAAATGGTTAGTCACCGATGTGTTGTATGGAGTATAAGAGTTTTCTCCCCAGAATTCATTCCCCTACGATGTCGGTTTTGGTAAGGACCAACCGTTTTTGGCTAACCCCTAGTATATATGTCTGTATGCAGGTATTGGGTGTCTGTGGTATACTTCTCGCTTAGGTGGTAACCAGTGTGTTGCAAATATGTTGTTGCTGTCCTGTAACGTTAGTGTATAATTCATATTTTGTATAATTTCTCATGGTGTTGTGTTTCTAAAAGTATCAGATTGGATATTTCCTGGTAAGAAGATTTATTTTCTTTCTTAGATAAAGGTATTTTACATTGCCTCTGATCATTTTCCGAGATACCATTTATTGATATAATTTATATGAAATGTTTTGAAGGCTACGTGTGTTCTCGTCGACAAAAAGAAAATATATCTGTAATGTAAACCAGAAAGTATAGACCATTTTTCACATAAAGATCCCACTTATTCAGGACGTGGCTCGACTGGACTGCACTCAAAACAGCAACCGCGGAGTGGGTGATAGTTGAGATTTGTCGATCCCTTTTATAGAAAAAATGTCCCACTTATTAAGGAAAAAATAATGACTTGTGGATGTGATGGGTTTATGAGCAGTAAATAAGTTATAACCCTTTTAACGATAGAGTAGCAATTAAGAGACCACGATACAAGAGAGTTGACTGGGGTTTTAATGTACTGTCCGTACACATGCAGGTCCGCCGACGGCTCCGGAAGGCCCGATCCGCGTGATCAGGGTGACCCGCAACATGTTGGCCATTCACTGGCAGCCTCCACTTGACAACGGCGGGTCTCCCATACAGCGCTACATCATCCAACAGCGCGAGGCCGACCGCAGCCACTGGATCCAGGCTGGTACCTGTCCCACCGACATCACTGCATTCTGTGTCACGGGACTAGCCGAGAACGAGCTCTACTACTTCCGGATCCTGGCGCAGAACGCCTACGGACTCAGTATGGCACTGGAGTTTGACAAGCCAGTCATTCCAAAGAGAATTTTCGGTGAGTATTGGGACTATTTAAGCATCATATTACTTAGATCCTCTCTTTAAAACATTATCAACTTCTTCGATACTTTCTTTTTTTTCTGGTTGTGATGTCTTCCATGTCTAGGTACATCAGAACGCTTTTGGATATTTTCTGTGAACTGTATGTTTGTGCGTTCATATCTGTTTTGAACATATATTTTTAGAAGGTCAATATCTTGACCGGATTCTGTATATAGGGAAATATCATTTGGGTTTAGCACGGACTTGGATACTATCGTCCAAATCTGTGGATTTAGAAAACGATAAATAACACTGCTAATTGATATTCAAGACGTAGTAGATTACATTTTAAAAACTTAATATTTGTTTGATTGCTTTGTCAGCTGTTGTAGGTAGTATGAAAATGGTCTTCTGATTTAAATCACCAGGTTTGGTTACGAACCTATATGTTATATGTAAATAGCTTTTTTATAAACATGAGATGGCCGTTTTCTATTTTTCCAAGGAAGTTCACTTTTCCTTTTCAGTATATGAATTATTTGACTTAAGAACATTATTAGAGCCACAGCCATGCCAATAAAATGGTTGTTTCAGCCTCCCCACCAACCCTCAGACCCAAGCCGTGACTAATGATGAATTTTCGGTTTCCCTGAGGCATTCCTCTCGAAAAATGTTTTCACTTTTGTTTCCGACCCCATTTGACATCCCTATATGAATATCAGTGTGTTTCCTTACGAATTCTGCAGGTTGTGAGAAAATAGATTTTTCTTATCTTTTTAATTTAGCAACAAGTATTACAGTTCTACCAGCTGGTAGATCTTCTACTGCAACAGTCATATACATATTTCCTTCCGTTCAACAACATACAATACCTTCTATATGGCTGAGTGACCCTTTACCGGCGGAAACGCAACTCGCAGGCTCCAGCGCAATATTCAAGCGCCTACTATCCGGCAGGCAACCAGTGCCGTATTAGTATTTTTTTTATTTTATTTTTTGTATCACCTAATTATGAACCCAAGTCCCTCCCCGTAATACTGCTCCCCCTGTCCCCAACTATGTATTCATTGGCACTCTCCTATCCTGCACTAGTCACTTAATATGACTTGTATATAACTCTCCTTATCCTGTTATGAGATCATGCGAACGCACACTCCAAATGGAAGACCTGTACCACAACCGAATTTGGAAATGAATAAATTAAAAAAAATATATATACAACATATTTACAGTTTATACACATGGTGATGGTGATGAGTATATGATCTTATATCAGTTATCTTATATCAGATTGCTAACAACTATCCGCGTGTTATTTGACAGAGTCTGCCCCGGCGTTGGAACTGGAGTCGTGGCTTCGGGAGTCTAACGTGTCGGCGGCCGAGTCCTCGCACGTGCTGCAGCGCGTGTCGGAACAGTCGGAGAGAGTGTACCTCGCCTACGCCGACGAGGCGCTCACCTCCACCAGCGACACGCTCAACACGTCCCTAGTGTCCAGATTCTAGTTCCTACTACACACAGACCAATAGCCGTAGACTGCGGCCTAGACACTAGCACAAAGAGGAGAAACTGACTAGAGACCAAGAAACGGGAAACATTTTTTTCTTTGTATTATAGTTTTATTGATTCTAATGCAAAACGAAAAAAATATATCAAACATGACCAGAAGACTGGCTAGAGTAACTGAAGCGAACTTCTTATATTTAGAGTAATACTGGTATCAAAGCTTATTCGAAAGCAAGAGTGTCACTTATAAAGCAGCTTGTTTAATCCGATCCTCACCCTCCGAGTGGATACCTTTCTTGTAGAACCGATAGAACACAAAGAACCAAACTTGACAACTCAACGAACTGACATCCCTGAGTCCCGAAGTGACTTTAGTGTAATATTGTGTAGCTTCAACCTAGACCACCAATGTAAGAAACCTTTCTCCATCTTACAACAGCTTAAAAAGGTTTGTTTTAACTTAGAAATCAAGTGAGAAAAAAATCCTTACCACTCCATCGGCTGATTTTATTTGAGTTTTTTTCCGTAATGAAACAATGGTAATTTGGTCCTAAACTCTGGTTTTATTTGAGTTATTTTATTTGATCCTCCGCTGAGGTTTTACGTCGCCTGTAGGTGTGGAACATGTCTCTGTAGTAGTTCTGTGTATCTCTGAGGGGGGCTGCGAGGTCCGCGCGACCTGCACGAGTCACTGGTCACACTTCTATGCACAGCGGAGCACTAACTGCTTTCGTATGAACTGCACACACCACCACGACACTCACGCACCCAACCTTACACCATAACAGCTCGTGGCCTCTTTAACATTTCGACTTTCGAATCGAAACAAGATCAAAAAGACTGCTCACTCACAGCTGGCCAGGACGCTTTAACGGTCAGCGGCCTGCGGTCCTCTCTCCTGCATCAGGCACGTCAAACTGTAAGTAGTGTACATACGTTTTCCAGTGTACATACAAAACCAACCTAGACTATGCGCCACCACGCTATAGACGATCTGTGATCAACTAACGCAATGCAGGCTAGGCAGATTTAACACGTTGTCGATGCTGCTAGCTATCTACAACAAAACATAAGTGATAAAACAATACTGATAACATGCAGTAAGACCTTCTAGTTAGATATATAGGTGTCGTATTTATTGTATAAAGAGCTGATATTAGATATATCAGTGTTATAATTGTTTAGGTTAGTTATTTATTGCTACTGATACAGGCAGAGATACAGAGGACTTAGGACCCTCACAAATGCAGTTCACATGTTCCACAGTACAGAGACAAAACCTCTTTTAGTATGAAGTGTCTTGCCACCCTCTATTCTGTAAATCCTTATTTCTCAGAAATAAAAAAAATAGAATATTTTAATAAAAGTCAGGTGTTGTCTTCATTAGCTGGTATGAATGTAGAGAGAATGTCGTGTGTCTGGAGTATGCTCGTTATATACAAGTTATATTACCAAGGCTAATGATCCTAATGTATTATGAATACTGTAATTATGATCTAATTATGTACTGATTATCTGTTACCTGTGACGTATTATTTGAGTATTAATTGATTATTTGAGTTGAGTATATTGGTTTACTTTCAGCTCTCGGGGCGGGGTGGGCAGGTCCCGTCAGAGCGCCCAGCTCCAAGCAGCTGCACGCTCTCGCTGGTACCCAGCTGGACAAGCTGCTGTCCCAGGCTGTCAACGCTCACGGGCGCTGCCACCAACCGGACACCAGCTCATCCAGAATTCCCTTAACCAAACCTACGAGCTACGGAGTGAGCGCTTCACTATAGACTGACCATTGCTGCTCAATCACTGCCATACGTACAGTCAGATGAGCGGATGGATCAGTCACAAACCCCAGAATGTGCATTTCTTGTGGTACAACTTTGTTCAAAATCCTTCCTGAATATGGCCCTTGCATAAGTACTTCATTGATTTGTGATTCTCTTTGTGGATGGCGACGCCTATCCTCCGTGTTCTCAGCAGTCTGATTGTGGTCGGGGGTACGCCCGGAGGCTGGACGGGCTGGCGGGCGGTGACTGGTTCTCAGACGGTGACCTTCACGCGAGGCGAGCTGCCCTGACTCCGGTCACTAACCTAAGGTCACGTAACAACTGAAGGGCACGTCTCTGCCCTGCAATCAGACGCAACCAATTCCTCCTGCTCGTATATCATTCACTGAGTGATGAATTTGTGCCACATGATACAGCACTCTAGTCAGGAGCCCCTTTTGGAAATCTGAATCTTAATGAATTATCTTTTTCCTCCAGATTTCAGTGACCATGTTTCCACACATGCAGAAGCTTGGAGTAGCTAGGCCCGGTACTCAGAACAGGTGGCTAGGTGACTCAGACTAAATGTGTTTAGTATGCAGTCACCAGGCGACCTGGTTTGGGTTGATCTGAGCGCACCAATGATTTAAAGGTGGAGCAAGCTTGCTGTCTGAGCCACACCTTAATGAGAATGTTGCTCAGATTTCTTTTTTTTCAATTATTATTTGAGATTGTGTGATGTAGCATTTTGGTAGTGTGTTCTCACCCTTGAGCATGCAACCCGTCCCGAAGCTGGGCACTGTACCATAGATGTTGAACTAATAAAAAACAAAACAAACTTTTAGATGTGGCCGGAACAAAGGAAGGATCCCTCTCACCTGCTTCGAAGCGTCGTGGGACCAAACCCTACTTCCTTCGCAAGCTGCCTTCGCGAGTCGAGATGCTGGAAGGACAGACTTTCAGTTTCTCCTGCCATGTTGGTCACGGCGGCTGTGCGCCCTGGTTTGTGAAGAAACTGCCACAGAAACTGGAGATCAAGGAGAAGAGAGATGTACATGTGGACTGCTTTGTCAATGATGCAGAACGCAAGGAGGAGGTGAGGATGCAGACTGCTGTGACCACCACGAAGGTGAGGAGTGAGACTACAGAAGGGCAGACGACCGCCACGAGCCGCCTCATCCAGCAGACGCACATCACAGGTAACCATGCTGCTCTCAGCAGGCCCATGGACTCAAACAGAGTGGAGTGGTCCCGCCATGGAGTGAATGATCAACTCACGGAGTGCACAGATCTGACTTCGACTCAATCATACCAAACTTCCCACTGCCTATGACTTCTGCAGCGCCTCTCCTTCCCACCTACCTCCTCTTTATTTTTGGCGAATTTTCTCGAAATCAAAATTGGCTTTTTGTGTTGTTGTTTTATTATTTTTGTTGTTGCTGCACCTTGAATGCTGTGGTACCAGTTGCTGTTGTTTTGTGTTGTGTTTCTTGGACAGGCTGAATTATCTCTTGAGTAGTAATACTCGGGATTGAAGCCATGTTTCATACACCTTTGGACATTCCCTGCCTAATTTCACCAGTCCTATCATCACCTAGCCTATGCATTCTTTGTTTGGTTTTGCTCCCTCTACTATTGCTTTTATTTGACCATCTGCAAGTTTAAGCGTTCAAAATTTCCTCTTTGTGGACACTCACTAAAGCTCACACAAAGTCAGAAGTCATAACAAAACTTTTCGGACACTAACTACAGTTAATGTTCATACTACAAAGCATCGTCTTCACGATAGTTGACCCGGAGAAGGTAAACATGATGACATTATCATGTCTACTTGTCTCGCAGTTTCTTGTTATATCGCATGTAAATTCACACCCACCTTTTGAATATGGCACACTCATTCCTCTTAGTTCTAAATGGGTTCAGAACTCATTTGTAGAATAAAGATACATCATACATGATGTTTATATACCACTAATCACGAGGACAGTGTTCCAAGAAGCACGTTAGATGCTCATAGAGCATTCAGTAATATTTCAAAGAATAAATGCTTTCTTTGCGAATATCTTATCATCTATAGCCCCACGGGTCTCATCGTTAGAGCCCTTCTATACTTCTAGTTCCCGTACATGATGTAGCATTGTGTAAAGATCTCCTCGGGACAATTCCAATGCTTTGCTGTCATGTCTTTCGATCTGTAAACCCCTATGCTAGGTTGCCAACATAAAGTCAGTAGCTTTCTGTTGTTTAGTATTATGTTTGTGGCTGCATTTTTCACTCCTCGTCAAATTAAGTTGGTCCGGACTCTCTCCCTGATCCTCTGTCCTCTTGTCTCATTTTCACCCCCACTCATAAATCCGTGTCTGTGTAAGTCGATAGTCTGAGTTCTGTGTTCACTCTGTCTCCGACTTGTCTACCCTGCAGAGAAACGAGCCCCGGACCCGCCGTGCTCGCTCAGAATTACGCACCAGACCGCCTCCTCCTGCTCAATAGAGTGGGAGAAACCCGCAGACACTGGCGGGAGCCCAATCATCCACTACATACTGGAGAAGCGGGAGGCCGGCTGTAAGATCTGGGCCACGCTCACCACACTGCCGCCTAGCGTCACGGAGTGTGAGCTAGAGAACATGGCGGCCGGCAAGGAGTATTACGTGAGGATCAAGGCGGTCAACAAGTACGGCGTGAGTGACGCCATGGACATGCGCAATCCGATCCGCGTGAAGGGCGCTGAGAAGGGTACGTGCGGGACCGGCGTGCGGACTGATGTCCTCTACGGGACTTGCCGGGCATCAGCTGCCAGCCACCCAACACGCATGCGCCGTGGTGCAGTTGACCCTGCGCACCATGTCTCAACCATGTCTGCCTTTATTAATGCCACTAATCGTTCACTTAGATTTACAGGTTGTGACGTCATTAGAATTCCCTGAAGGAACGAAAGGGTTGGAGCTACTGCTTTCCTATTCTTGCGTATTTTTTTCGGTTTCATATTCGTTGTATTTTCCATAAAGAAAAAAAATTGATATTTTAGGCATTGTATCTTGTGGTTTCAAGATATTGTGAGATGTATTCACATGATTCACTGACTCAAAATTCCGGACCACCTACAAATTCTTCAGCAAAGAGCCCTCAGAATTCAGGGAGTTCCATGGCAGCGTTTCTGTGTGCGCGAACTCATTCTGACACCTTGCTTTGTAGACCGTAGCCGCGTGGTAGGTAATCACTGACGTCACTCACCCCTGACCCCACGTGACACAGCATGTGACGTAACACCTGGCTGGACGTCTGCATGCCCAGGTACAACACCCCTCCACACCCTGTATATACCGATTCCACTTTACCCCATTTTAGACAACTCAACATCTATGGTATTCAGTGCCCAATTGTATTTGATGTTTGCATGGCTTCAGAAGTAGATTGAATGTTGCTTTTACATTGCAGTTCTATATCTAGTGATATTATGGAAGAAAATGCTTAAATTATTATTATAACACAGTCTGTGATTGGCTGAGGTTCCTGCAGGCAATTCGAAATACCTTTTAGCGAGTTATTAAAGCGTCACCGCAAAAAAGGGACACATTGAAAGGAAAATAATAGCATAGGTATATTCCAACGAATCACATAAACAGCCAAATTCTATCGACATATCTCTCTCTGCAAACCTAACATCCTCAATGAATATATGGGATGGCGATAGGATATATTCTAATGATAGTAATCTGCAGAGTTTTTATATAATGAGGCAACAGCTATGTAATGCACCATCAGGACGTTACTTCCTCAGCTGGACTCTTGTAGTAGTGTAGGGAATCATGTATGCATTAGAATATGTATACATCTTCAACCCTGTAGTAGGAGAGTCCTATATGTAGCCTCCTGTAGTAGCTTTAAGCGAATCTAGACTAGTGTGCATTACAAATCTCAAATGAAAAGCATTAAGCAAAATGTAAAGTATAACTGACAGTCTGATAGCACACGATTGCAGTAAAGCAGAGCAAAAGAAAATCTGCTGAGCTGCTGGCGGTCAGTTATGTACATGCCAACCTTCACTATGTTCAGATGGTTGCAGTGGGATATGTGAGCAATCGACTCAGAATATAAGATCATCATAACTTTTATAGACACAATCTTCTCATTTTGTTATTGTATAGATATTAACCAAGATTCTAGACTGAAAGTTTAATGAGTTAAAATTCACTTCACCAAATAAAAAATAGACATTACTTTTGGATTATGGGAGAAATCATGTTTGATAAGACGAAGGAAATCTTTGCACCAAACGATCTTCATTCTGGCGGTTGGCATGTGCACAACGGATGACGTCACTTCAGGTTGGACTGGCACTCCATGCGGTGACGTCACATCTGCAGCAGAAGTGCGACAATCGTCAACGTCTGACTTGGATCCGTAACAGGTTTGAGAGGTGGCGATATGTGATAAGTGTCATCTAAGTCCGTAGAATTCCATTCATTTTCACAGAAATATCATCTCAAGTTTTGTCTCATAGTAGCCTGATTTTAAGGTGTTCCAAATGATGTGGAATTCTGTGGTAATACGTCCATATCTATATGTACTGCATTTCGCACCCATAGTTAATGAAAGTGACGTCAATTTTGTACAGAAATTATGTAGAACCTAAAATTTTCAGATCCATCCGATTTCAATTTGCTCTAGTTTCTGATAAAGCCATGCTCAAATCATTTAGAGTACGTTTAAACGCATCGCATATAATATCCGTTTATCAAGTCTTCAGTTCCAATAGAAGGCTGTAAACTTAATTTAAACTCCTAAATAAGGTTAGCGACAATAATTTAGCAAATGTAAGATTTACGAAATACTCCTGCCATGTATTCGGATAAGATAGGCTTCAATCAAGTCATTAATCAGTGGTATTGGAGACACGGTTAGGGGGCTGTTCGGAGTTGTAAACTTCTTTCGGCCACCTTCACCCTGTCTCATATCATACATCTGGATAACATTAAAAATAATTATATTATTTGCGGATATGAAAAACAGAAGTCACATGGTAGGGAGAGACAAACTATATTCGTTCGTCACTCTGTGAAGTACAAAATCTGCACAACTGACCAGTAAGTGTGTGACATTTGCGCACAGGTATATATCATTTGATAAAATACGATTATGTTTTCAAATACTTTAGTAATTAAATATTTTGGTCAATCAAGCAAACTATCATAACCTATTACTCATATCATACGGAAACTGGTTTTCTGTCCGCACGTTTTCGTATTATCATATACTAAAATTGCGAAATTAAGTTAGTTATATTTTTACATACCCCGTACGTCATAGTGTGACGTATGGCCATAAATACACCCTGGGTAGCAGCGGACAGTATGTGTATGTCATACGGCCGTGGGTATATGATAACATCTATTCCAATTAGTAAAGTCATGGTAATATGACATATTACATGAGATTGCGTATTCAATACTTTAGCAATTGGATATCAACAACAAACAAAGAAATTTGACAATCCAAAGTAAGGCCTACAGATTACGTATGGATAGAATAGACTTAGATAGAATTGACTTAGATAAATAATTCATTATAATCTGAAAAGTATTATACAAGAATACATTATTGACTGGTATAGCAAGGTGATTCAGATGCTATAGGTTTGGTCTAAGAAAAGTATAAGATTATAAATGCTTGGATCGAGCGCCCTTCCATCACGTGCGCAAACATACAGGTACATGTTGTACCTCCTCGCCTCCCCAGGTGGCGCATTAGTTTGGTCTCGGTACGCGAAATAATTATACAATACATCATAATCACCCCAGCTCAATAGGTGGAGAAATGAGGAAAGTAATTTGAAGAGATAATTGCTTCCCCTTTTGTTGATGGAATTAAATTGATAACATAAGTTGACAACAGATAAAAGGAAAGGGAACAATACACAATAAAACAAGGCATCGTGAACGTGTGTAATTGTCAGGGCCAGACTCTCCCAGCAGATCTTTCGCGGTGCTTTTGCAGAGATACAAGCGGGCACAGGAAGTAAAGCACAAGGTCTATGCTCGGAGAGTGGTTCTGAGTCTGTCTGCAGGCGCTGCCTATAGTTAGCATTGCAGTATCGCAAACTAATAGTTTCTGCACATATACAGTAGAACCCCGTGTGAGCGACCAACCTCTGTTCTACCCCAAAATGTCCGCTGGCGAGGGATGCTCGCTTACACGGGGTTCAAGTAAACATCTAATAGAGGGAACCGTTCCTACCATAGGTGTACGTTAACGCGGGGTGTCCATTAGGCGGGGTACTACCGTATTCAGAGTAACCTGATATCGCTGCTGTTCAAAATTTTACAAGTTCAAATATTCGTGAATCTACCAAAAATAACTATAAGCGGTAGGCCTTAGGTTTGATTAAACGTATAAAATGATAAAATTGGATAGAACAGAGCATAAATAATAACCCAAGTATATCATATGACACTGTGCTATATAGGCATAATCTATGGGTTGACACAGTCATGGTTCAAAATTATCTAAATCTCGATCAACAACATAATGAGAACAACTTTTAATGAGAGAGCTTGCTCTTTATCATGTTTCAGGTCAAGTAAATAAACATTATGAAAACCACATACATGTAGATGTAGGTCCACTCTCGTAATGCTCCATGCGCGATACCCATACCCCACCTTGCGATCTGACAGAGCAACCAAACATTTGTTTGAGTAGACGAGATTCGATCGAGTTGTTTACAAACCGGTGATATTGATCAAATGAGGCCAACACAAGTGTATACATTATCAGGAGGCACCCCTGTCAACAGCAGGTGAGTTCAATCAAGCGTTAATTAGATTAAGCAAGAGTAAACACATTTCTCTTGACCCATCAGACGGTGAACCCGACCTGTGACTTGTAAGAGGGCGTACACCGTGTGCTCTCTGTTTTCAGCTAGTGTGCCACCTATAATTAGACCACTGCCATTTCACGTCCATTTCTATCCAGTACCTAACAATTGTTTGATTCTTAGACAGTGATATAGCGATTACTTTAAGATCATAATATTGAGATAACTATAGTCTAGAGGAGTACTGTTGCAGATGTTGATTAGGTCGTTAATAACCACCCAGCATTCGTGCTGCAACAGCTTGGTAGTGTACTCTAATAGATCTCGTACAGTTATCGACAATTCCCTATATCTAGAACCAATTTTGTTGGTTTTGTTAGCCCTGTCCAAAATATTCGGAACTGTATTGATTTAGTATATAAACCTCTTCGCTGGTCCATAGCTGAGCTTTGGGGACCCTGACATAAGATTGTTATGACCTAGAAACGATTCCTGTTGAAAGAATCTTGTTCTAAATTGAATAGAATCAGTCCACTGCCTTCCTAATAACACCCACATCGTACTGACAAGTATCTATGAATAGACCTACTCAAGGATAAACACATAAACACTCAAGGCTTCTGTTCTACAGTACACCCCTGAAATCAAGCCACTTTGATACAACATTTTCATTGAGATCCACTCTCTGCTATCGTGAGTCGTCCAAATTGTCCACTCTGTATACCGTTCTCCCATTACTGGATCTGAAATACGTCCAATACCTGCTAGCATTATTGTGTACACTAACCATACTAGGAGCAAATAGTATGTTCATCACTGATGAATGAGCGTGCAATTTTAAATGAATAGCAATTAAAACGTTTGAGTTACATTTAGTCTATGGATAGTTTTCTGTAACCCACTTGCACTCATTCAATTTGCCAATTTATGCCAGAGTCTAGAATCTAAACATGTCAAGCACCAATGGGTCTTGAGGTATTTTAGTCTTGCGTGATTGGTCATGGTCAGCTGGGCACACCTCTAAGACGCTGAGACACTGGCACCCTGCTCCTTTGCCAATACCACAGTGGATAGTGTGCAGATAGTGAATGGTTAGTTCTCATGCAGTACGCTGGAAGTCGTGTTGTATGTATAGGTGATGTATATAGCGCGTACAAGCACACTCTAACAAGATGCAAGGTCGCAGCCACGGACTGGTAATCTGGCATTTGGATTCCAGCCCTTAAATTCAGTTCAGAATGTCAAAATCAAACCTAAAATACACATCTCCATGTGGGTGTTCCGTAGTATGGTCTAAAAGGAAACATGATTCTTGTGAAACTGCAGCTAACGTCAGCTGTTTGATCATAAGAAGGAAATGCATCGAGATCCATATCCACTGAAAATAGACCAGGGACCTGTTTCATTAGTTGCGTGACATGTCTAGATGCTGTCTAGATGGTGTTTCCGGTTTCATAAGAACTAGACATTAGACTTTGTTTTGTCCGTTCTTGCTTGCACTGTTGGTGCCGCTTTTCATATCTGTCTAACACTTTTGTCACAAAACTAGTGAAACAGGCCCATGATGTGTCTAGATTTGTCTAATTCTTATGTTTGGGGTCTGTCTTTTCCTAAGGGCAGCTACTTGTGGTCGCACGAAACTAGACAAACCCAATGTCTGTATGGTGTCACAGACATGTCACAAGACTAGTGAAACAGGGAGCTGTTTCACTAGAAGCTGCAAGTGTCGCTCTGTGTGATAGTGGCACCACAGCGACAGTGTGCGTTTCATCAGGAGGTGCACTCAAGCGTGAACGGCACTCGGGAAAGGAGCGACACCAACAGTGGCAGTGACCATTTCATCAGGAGAATTGGTGTTGCTGTTAGTGTCACTGTGGAGCCTCTGTAAGCGACAGGGTCTACCCTGTCGTTTGTTACGTGCAAAGAATACTCTTACCCACTTCCCGTGAGAATTAAGCAATGAAATTTATACACGAGTAAGGTATACATATATCCTATAATCGTACCAAATATGAAGAAAATCCGCCAAGCGGTTCCGAAGTTATCGGTCTTTGAATTTCGTCATAGCAATCGTCTGCTCTGGTGGTCAGTGTATTTTTCGCTAATTTATGCAGCGACCTTGACATTCACTGCGTATCGGGAGGTGGGAGGGTGACTGACCACCAGAGCAGATGATTGCTATGATGAAATTGAAACGCCGATAACTTCGGAACGCTTCGACCGATTTTCTTCATATTTGGTACGATTATAGGTTATATATATGCCTTACTCGTGTGAAAATTTCATTGCTTAGTTCCTACGGGAAGGGGTGAAATTCCACGTCATCGCGGCCCGTTGACGAATAGATTCGAACGTCAAACGCGTGTGCATAGCGACAGCTGTGCCAACAGTGACAGCTAGTCCCACCTCAACAGCGACAGCACTGATGAAACGCAAATTTGGGCTTGCCACTGTTGGTGCCACTGTTGGTGCTACTGTTGCGGTCTCACCTCTCACTTTCACTCCACTACTAGTGAAACAGCTCCCAGGTCCCAGGGAGCCGTTTCACTAGTAGGGGGGTTAAAGCGAGAGGTAGGACTGCAACAGTGATACCAGCAGTGATACCAACAGTGTCAAGCCCAAAATCGCGTTTCATAAGTGGTCTCACTGTTGAGGTGGGACCAACTCTCACTGTTAGCATAGTTTACGGCATAGTGCAATGAGTGAGCACAGGGTCTCGCTATAGATACGGATGTGCTATCAAACCTCACTGTGTGTATATAGAGGATTTCCCGTGCTTCCCAGTGGCAGGTACAGTGAGACCCAATTTACTAGTGAAACGGACACTGCCACTGTTGGTGCCGCTCATGTCCCAACTGCCATTCATGCTTGACTGCACTTTCTAATGAAACGCACACTCACGCTCTGGTGGCACTGTTGCCAACAGTGAGACTTACTGCTTCTAGTGAAACAGCCCCCAGGGAGCCATTTCACTAGTAGTGGGGTCAAAGTGAGAGGTAGGACCGCAACAGTGGCACCAACAGTGGTAACCCAAAAATCGCGTTTCATGAGTAGTCTCGCCGTTGAGGTGACCATTCCCTTCGCTATGCCAGCATAGCGAAAGGAACATTTTATAAATCAATAATGATTGAATGATTTGATAATTCCAAATTATTCCCCGTGTTTTTCCCCATATTTCAGTTTTTATTTAAAGTCTCTAGGTGCGTTTTTGGCTGAGTTCAGGGAGCTGTTTCATTCGTTGAAAAAACTCTCGTAGTTGCTCTCACTGACCAAATAGCGGCACCTCGCTAACAACGAGCGGCACTTTGGACCAAAGCGGCACAAACAGTGGTAGTTCCCGTTTAAATAGTTAGTGAGGTCTCGCTGTTGGTGCCATTTGGCTACCGCTGGTTGCGAGAGGGTCAACCCTCTCGCACTGATCATAACAACAATTTCAAATCACATTTTATCTGATATTATAACATATTTAAGTAAAGAAAAACATGCTCCGAACAATTCCATATGTATGTATTGAGCATATATGGATTTTTATAATTCTCTAGTGATCCACTACTTTGAGAGAACTATTATAATATTCAAACCAAGAACTAGTCACTGCACTACTCGGTCGGTATGCCACTGTGCTGCTCGACCCTAGGCTATCACTTCCATGTCTTACAAGCGAGAGCTAAATTGGCAGGCTCTGTAACTCAGCTAATAATGCACGTAGAAATGTCAAATAAAAACTGAAATGTAGGGAAAAACACAAGGAATAATTTTGGGATATTGAATTATTCATTAGATATCGATTTATTAAATGTCTCGTTTGTTATGCTGGCATAGCTAACGGCACTGGGATCTCAACAGCGACGCCAGTTCTGAAACGAGACCTTAAAACTCTCGCTTTTAATGCCGTTGGTTGCTCTCGCTTTAGCGGTGGCCATTCCTGTTTACTCCCCCCGGCTTTTGAAAGCTCCTTGGTGCCACCACCCTATCTCTCGCTTGTGTGACTTGGAAATGAAAGCCAAGGGTCGAGAAGCACAGTGGCATACCGACCGAGTAGTGCAGTGACTGTAGTTTTGGTTTGGATAGTATAATAGTTCTAACAAAGAAATTGACCATTAGAGAATTATAAAAATCGAGATGTGGGTAAAAGATACATATGGAATTGCTTGGAGCATTTTTTTTCTTTAATTAAATATGATATAGTATGTTTTAAAATGGTTGTTTTGATCAATACCAGAGGTTAGACCCTCTCGCCAACAGTGGCACAACAGTAGCAGGTACAACGAGAGCCACTTAACTGATGAAACGCGTTCTGCCACTGTTGGTGCCGCTCATGCCGTTCACGCTTGACTGCACCTCCTAATGAAACGTACACTACCGCTGTGGTGCCACTGTTTGAAACAACGAGACTTATCTTTACTAGGGAAACGGCCCCCAGGAGTCTTTGTTGTAGAGTAATCACATGAGGCCAAGCCGAGTGAGATTATGTAGCATACGGGCTCCGGCTAAATCTTTGCCATCAAAATTAATGCTCATAGACAATGCCCATATTAGGAATGAGACGAAGTCATCTGACAGCAATAGTGAAAAAATTTAAGTGTCATTTCATAAGGCATGTCACTGTAAAAGTGGTGTGTTAGTTCACTGTTGGTGACATTGTGACATTGCTCCCTGGGCCTGACAATGGATGGTGTTGGTGCTATCGGGAACAAGTGCTGTCAAGGTGAAGGTCACCACATAAATTAGCGACTGCGCTTGAGTAATTCTACACTGGCCACCAGAGCAGCATTTGCTGTGACAAAATTCAAATGTGAATATCATTGAATTGGCTGATATATCTTCATATTTGCCATGTTTATATATTATATGTGTCCCTAACTGGGGTTAAAGTGTCATAGCTTAATTCCTACAGGAAGTAAAGTTACGTGTTTGTGACAATAGAAGTGAGAGGGTATACCCTCTCACTATTTAGGACACAATAGTGACTACTAAAGTGACCGGACATCGGTCTTATGAAATGGTCAGGCGACTATCAGCGCCCGTCTGTAAACTGGAGTCACAGAATCGGTTGTCACTAAACTACTGCAACGCAACCAGTCGCTATTGTGTCACTACACCCAATAACGGACGTTCTACAGACTATTGAAACGGACCCCTGATGCGTCGAATCACCGGACCCGAAATGAGTAGAGTTAGGTTCATTGTATTGATAGTTTAGGTTTCTTGGGGCTTCATGGAGAAATTAGAATCTATGCATTTTCTGAAAGGGAAGGCCCCCTAGATTTCAACCCTAAATTAGGGGCATTTCCAGCTCCATGGTGGCCATTTTTATAGCCGTTTGAAGATAGTCAACATATAACTAAATATCTGTGGCTATTCTGTTGAAACAGATCGACAATGGTGGAAAAATCCAAAATGACCACAAAAGAAATGGGAAAATTTCTAAACATTATTTTCTTTCAATCAAGCGGCCCCGAGTTTTCAGAAAATATAAAGGGTATAATTTTCTCATGAAACCCAAACATGATATAAAATGACTGACATGTAATATAATGACAATAATTACCTAACATATATATGAAGCATTGGAGTTTCTCGCGCACATAGGGAGAGAGTTAACTATACATGGAGAGTGAAGGCCACAAGAGTGAGATTCTCGTGTAGGAAACGATAGCCAAATACATGTATAGATTTTACAATGGTTTCTCAGACATCCGCTAGGGTGCACGGTGGAGCATTGTATGGATTAGACTGGTTCCCTGCCCAAATGAATAATGGGACAGGTAATGCACAGCTAGAGCAGCAAGCGAGTGACCTTGAACTTATGCTAGTTCCTGCTCATTTGCAGTGGCAAAAAAACGGTACAACCTCTCCCCATCATGATATTTCTCAAATAACTTATCTACACTCGTTTGAAATACATGGAAATAAGATAAAGGAATGGCAACGTTTCTAAAGACAGAAGATAACTTATAAGAATACTTCCCTAAAAACTAACATATTTTGCCACGCCCTCTAACGGGGAACCAGCATAAAATCAAACAAGTGACCTAAGGGAAGCGACAAAGTCACTAGTCAACTCATTTTTTTATTTTAAAAAAAACCAGACATTACAATAACTCTGGTCGTGGGCGTTCTTACTTTTAATGGTCCAGGAACAAATATACATCACATGAGACAGTTACAGCCGACATAAACAAAAGCAGCATAATCTGTACGTTCAAAACATCACACAGCTGAGAAGGTAGATATGACATCAATCTTCATTTTTTCCAATACCAGACTTTTTCTAATGATAGATAAAATAAAAAGGATTACCCAGAGACACACATTATCGGATAAAAGACTGTTTACACCAATACTAATATGGCTTTTTATCCTACCCCTCATATAAATCTGTATGCCACGGTTATGGCATAAAATATTTATATGTCACTGGTGACATATGAAGTTAAAAACATGTCCCCGGGTAGGATAAAATCTAAAAATCACTCAATTTCATATAATTGTTTACATGCCATTCATTGTCTTCCACTACAGATACCACTCAGCTCCGCTTATATGGCCGTGATATCATGCCGCAAAGACAACTAATGCCATATAAACAATCATATGAAATTTCGTGATGTTTCATGATAGTATTTTCTGTGTACCGATCTCCTATCAGCCTACGGCTACCCGGCCATTTCCCCCCTCCCCCATAAAAACAACAACAAAAATGTTATAGAACACAAAAGAATGTTGGGTTTATTGGATTGATATATGGCAAATGACCAAAGAAACTCTCCCCTATGTGCAGAGATCGGAATAATCGGAGAGTGGCGTAAATAAAGCTAAATATAAGCGTGGATCGGCGTTCACACTCTACGTGTACAGAAGCAGGCGTAGACATGGCGTCCGATACGATGGACATGTCTACGCCTGTGGTGCCTCATCTACGCCTAAATTAGACATACGTAAACTCAAAGGTTAGCCTTGTGAAGGTGAGTATATAATGGAGGACAGTGAAAAAGCATTTCTGTAGTACCTATGATATCCATGTTTATCATATTGCCGTGAATAGAACCTAAGGCACCCACCCTGCATGTATTGAATGAAATAGCGCTTTACCGTTGCACTGACACATTAGAGAAATTATATATCTTTAATACCTTCCAATGCAAAGAAAAAACAATATGTTATGTTACCGTACATGGTCTTAAGTAATTTTCTTAATTGAGTATACTAGTTCAATGATACATTGGCGTGAAATTCGGCTTTGAAATCAAGCAAGTTCATCCGTTATAAATAGCGTTTGCAAAGCTGTTCAACTTATAATACACTCAGTAATTCATTATAAATCCTATAAATTCCCGCTATTGAAATGCGAGCGATTTACTAGGATATTGGCAATTCATAGTAGGAGGCAATTTTCTTTTCTATAGAGGATCACACCTAAAGCCAAGGAAGTCTATTCGACTCTATTCACTCTATTCAAACTTATATATACTTATGTGGCTATGTGTATTTATTATTGACAGTAAGATTACATAATATTCCAAAAGATATAATTTTGAAATGAAAAGGAGGGAAATATGGGGGAAGGCAGTCTCAGTTCATGAAACATTTCAAAAAGTTGTTTGTAATGTAGTTCTGTAGTATAGGAATGTGGGATAAGTATTGGTATTCTCTACAGAAAGTGATCACAATACCTTATATGCATATAATGGTAGAATCTCTTTGGACTTGAAATTCCATCGATACTCATCGACAATTCTCTAATAGAACCTTTCATGAAATTTTGTCGCTGAAATATATCTATATCCATTTATGATATATATATATCAGGTGTATATTCTTAATCCTTTAATAGCTGCACTTTATTCACCATGCACAATATGCGACGCTGCCTGCCGTACGTATTATACATACTACGGCATGCAGCGTCGCAGACTGTGAAGGTTGTATGACAAGCCTATATTGGTAAAAAATAAAACAAAAACTGAAACTACCAGTAATTCATAAAGCTTTATCTGAACTTTCCGGGTAATTTAAAAAAAAACATAATTACAACCTTAACACCGCCAAACATGACTATGTGATAGTTACGATTCTCAAATAACTTCCGAAAAATTGCGAAGGGACAAAAAAAGCATTGTGCTGCCATGGCCGTGAGAATGCCATATGACATTCTCTTGCCGTATCTATTGGAATAACGTCATACGGCATTGTCCTAGAGGGCGCACCCCAACGAAATCAGCGCAATCCTATTCAGAATCCCATTCTTTAAATCTCAATCGTGTCGATCTGCCGCCTGGTAGTTGAGAATAATCAGAATTTGGCATGTCGAAACATTGGATATCAGAACCGTCCCTGTCTGAAGCTCATCTGGGCTCTGAGGCGCAGCCATGTAACTCCTCGTAATAACCAAACTTAGGCAATTTTCCCTCAAAGTCCCAGTCCATCTACAGTAGGCGCAGGTCAAAGATTATCATCAAAGAAGTGCTGAATATCAGTTGGTCAATTAACTTTCATTTAATAAAGAAGTAGGGGCAAGTTTTATATTTATGTTTTATATTTAGTTTCTGGAATGAAGAATGTCTGTTATCACAATGTGGCGTGTAGTGATTTCCTTCTCCTCGCTGCCCACAGACATCCCGTCGATGCCGGGCCGGCCTCAGGTGCTGGAGGTGACCGAGTCGGCCATCACCATCACGTGGGAGCCGCCGGTGACTGACGGCGGGTCGGCCGTGCTGCAGTACGTGGTGGAGCGGCGCGAGGTGCGCGGCCCGCGCTGGGTGCGCGTCCACAAGACGAACGTGCGCGCGCCGCCCTACACGCTGCGTCCCGTCATGGAGGGGAACCAGTACGAGTTCCGCGTGAGCGCCGAGAACGCCGTCGGCGTGTCCGAGCCCTCCGAGATGTCGCAGTCCGTCGTCGCCACCAGCAGCAGCGGTAAGTGTCGCCTCGTCACAGTGTCGCCCGTCTCATATAGGGAGCCAAAGTGAACCGCTGAAACCACAGATACCCGTTTACGAATCACCATTTCCGGTGGCCCGCAAGAATGAGGCTTAGTGCTAAACCTATGGGGGTTTGAGGCTAGACTTTCGTTTTTGGTCTCTTTTGTTACTTTTGAAGTGTGGTTTACTACTATTGTCTCTGAATAACTCTGTTTCGAAACTACGATGACAGTTGTTAAGTTTATTAAAAATTTGGATCTAAAAGATTGGAGAATGACACATATAATCTCAAACCTACATAGTCAAAGTACTGAGCGCCTATACCCGGAAATAGTATTTTGTAACCGGCTATCTGTGGTTGCAACGGGTTCACTTTGGCTCCCTATTATCGTAAAACTGGATGAGGTTTAATCTTGGCCACCGTATTCCACGACTGGAGTTTTGCATAGTGACTTCATGAGGCGAAGCCGAGTGAAGTCCGAAGCCAAAACTTCAGGATAAACAAAAAGTCCTCTTTGTACCTGGGTACAAAGGCATGGGACCAATTACCCACTGACGTACAAAAGATTAAGGACACCTATTATTTTAAAATGCAAATAAATAGATTTCTCCTGAATAGACCAGACCTTATTAACTTCTAATACATGGTATAATTATCCGACCACACCAGCAGCAACCTGTTTGTCATGTAAGTTTTGTGTACATGTACATACTGTATGTCTACTCTGTTTGTCTCATTATGACTACAAGGAAGAACGCCCAATGTCGGGTGAATTTGTATGTCTATTCTGGATTTAAAAAAAAACATATATTACTTTAAGGAAAATAAATACCCAATGTTCCCCTCCCCCCCCCCCCCCGACTAGGCAGCTTTTAATTGTATAGCCAGTTTTATTAACTTTGTAAACATGAATCGTCGGTGCCAGATATCTCACCCACTGACGTGACGTAACGCAGCCCGACTAAAGGGCCTGTTTCATCAGGATGACGGCATGTATCTCACTGTCGGCCTTGTTCTGGAGACATCGGCAATAATCTTTTACTGATTATTGTTGAATTATTTTGAAAATATGCATAAAAACAACACCCTGGCTGTATCTGCTATCATCTTTTTTTATAAACTTTATTCACTTCTTTCGATGAAAGATCCTCCAGTGAGGTACAGGGTTTTTATATATCATTTGTTAGCATTAACAACACAACATAAAGGGGGGGGGGGAGAAAAGAAACAAAATGAATAATCCGATGAGGCAATCAACACATGATAATGCCACTAATAAGTGATGAAGATATGAATATTTCGTTCTCTTATACATCGAGGTAATATTACTTTATCCCTCATTCTCTTGACTGCGTTTTTAAACTCCAACTTGTTATCTGAGTTTTGTATATTCATCGGGAGTTTATTCCATACCTTGATGCCTCTGTATAATGGCGATTTCTTATAAGATTCACTTCTGAAATGGCGTTCCCTAAATTTGATTTTGGCATCATTGCGAGTATTCAAGTTGCGGTTATCTATCAATTCATCGTTTTTTGACAATTTAAACATTGGCGATAATAGCTGGTTTTCTCGCCGCTCATGTAGAAACTCAAACTGGCATAGGCGGTGTAACTCCTTTGTGGATATTCTAGTCTGGAGGTTCTCAGTTATTACCCGTAATGCCCGATTTTGTAAACGTTGCAATTTTCCGATGCTGACACCCCACCTATAGTGTCTGAAAGTGTTAGGGTTCTCTGACTTCACCCGATCGCAATTCCAGACGAGTTCCACAGTTCTGGCCATGTAGAGTGTAATATAACTTGATTACAGTTAGAATTCCATTATTCCTCAAAATAACCACTAAACACAACGTTTATTCATCTCGAAGACACCACCTACCATCAACTAGACATCCGGAGTAAACATGCCAGGGGTCAAGGTCACAGCTCTTAAGTTGGACACCAGAGGACACGACCAGTAAACACCTAACTGAATACGGTGTACTAGTATTGGCGGGCGTCGGACTTATGGAACAAGGCACCCGACAGTGGCCGACGGCACCGATCATACCAAGTTATTGTGTTCCATTACACCGATGGTACAATCAGACAGTCAGAATGATACTTCGGCTGAGAAATCGGCCAGATGGAACAGCCCCTTGATAGAGATTCGGTTGCGTCGCGCTGCAATAACTGTGTATTTTATTGGCTTAACCTTATAGAGCTCAGGGTGATTGCTAGTTCCACCATCACCCGTCAGGAAATTGTAATGGGCATTAATATTGGAAGTAATTGGTTTATCTTTCGTTTTCAGACGCAGAGGCGCCTCTCTTTGAGGAGGAGCTGAAGGACAGGTGTGTGCAGGAGGGCGACAAGGCCACGTTCCAGTGTAAGGTCGCCGGCAAGCCCACGCCCGACATCCGATGGTGGGTATCGTTATACACCTGGGACCTGTTTCACTAGTCTCGCGACATGTCTGTGACACCATACAGACATTGGGTTTGTCTAGTTTCGTGACACCACAAGTAGCTGCCTTTAGGAAATACAGACCCCAAACATATGAATTAGACAAATCTAGACACATCATGGACCTGTTTCACTAGTTTTGTGACAAAAGTGTTAGACAGATAGGAAAAGCGGCACCAACAGTGCAAGCAAGAACGGGAAAAACGAAGTCTAATGTCTAGTTCTTATGAAACCGGACACATCATCTAGACGCCATCTAGACATGTCACTGACTAGTGAAACAGGTCCCAGGACGACCGTCTGTTAGACGTTGTATTTACCCCTAATAGCAACAGTATGATTATAATCGAAGCGTAACAACAAATTATCCTTTTTAAATGTTTTAGGTTATATTTGTCCTGTTGAGATACCCATGTTTCAGTTGCAACAGCAAATTACGAATATCTGTTCAGTAACACAGATTTTTGCTCGTTTCACATGTTTCCTATTCACACAGCACACATTAGCATTCATAGTGTGGTAGCTGATATGCTTTTTTTCAAGACCCAATAAGGAACGGTTAAAAAAAACGATATGTTAAAACTAATATGCTAGTAGGATGTCAGACCTGGTGGCCATGAGTATCTTGGTAGACATTTGCAGCTGATGCTCAAATAAGCCGGCATTAGCCTCTCACTAATATATGAGCACCTTTAGATCTGCCATGAAGTATTCATAGTAGTGGGTTGTCCTCAACATTTCTAAACACAAGGTAAGTAAATATGTTCCCAGAATAGGTGGCTTCAACCATGGACTCCTCGCCCCAATGAGCTGGTTCTTAGCGAATTCACTCATTTGACTATTGATCATCGTTGACTCTTGTCTTCCCGCCCCCTGCTGACAGGTTCAAGAACTACCGGGAGGTGTTTGACGGCTACAAACACTCCATCAGCCAGGACGGAGACAGGCGCCACCTGACGGTACAGAACGTGGTGCTCGACGACTGCGGAGAGGTCGAGTGTCGAGCCTTTAACAAGGCCGGCAACGTCACCTCCCGCGCCAACCTCTCCCTGCAAGGTACGTCGTCCCAGGAGGGGGGAATCTAGGCGGCGCTAGCTGCATGGAGTGGTACCTCCAATATACAGAAGGAATGTAAAAGATATGGATTGACCCAGCAGCCAATGACTCCATTCAGAGCAAACCACCACCTTCACCCTTACCTCCTTTACATAGAGTCAATTATGCCTTGGGACAGTTCTACAGTCTATAGTTGACCTGAATTTCTTCGGCCCAAACCACCCTCTTAGTGCTACAGGTTAACGTGAATACGTAAACTGGAGATCCGCCCACATCGCTGTTTAGTCCCGAGATAGTTGGCAACTTTCCCTTTTTCTTGGAAGTGCTTGTTTTTGTTTCCTATTCATAAAGATATTTTTCATGTATAAAAACAAAAATGGTATCAATTAAGCCGCATTCTCGCCAATAAAACGGTGGTTTGAACTTCACCACATACCGTTAGCTGCCCCAATCCATGGCCAACACTAATGTGCTTCCATGTTCTCTTATTCTCTCTGAGGCAGTAAATTCCACATACAAATTTGGACCTTCTTTCCTCATCCCAACTGACATCCCTTTCGAGAGAAAGTGAATCTAGTCGGCGTTAGTGTTACAGGATAGCGCTAATACATAAACTGGTACAGAGATCTGGTCACATCACTACGTGCTGCACAGCTGCGGCACAAGCTTTAATAAAGTGAAAGTAGTTGATAACGGATTAAAAGATCATCACATGTGTACATTCATTAGCCGTTGATTAACACTTCTCATATAGGAAGCGCAATATTTCTCCCATTTACACTTTCAAATTATTTTCAAATCTTTTAATCAGTCGTTAAGATATTTTCTTTGAGTGATTCATTACCTCCCACCTGCAATTCAGTAGAGTTTCAGCCTCAACTACATGGATATTCATTTTTATTTGAGGTTTATACAGTAGAACCCCACCTAACGGACACCCCGCGATAACGGACACCTTTGCTAGGAACGGTTCCCTGTATTAGATGTTTATTTTAACCTCGCGTAAGTGGTCACCCCGCGCAAGCGCACACTTTGGCCCTGAACGAAGGATGTCCACTTACGCGGGGTTCTACTGTACTCTATTAACGAAAAACTCAAGTGCTTTTATTAATCTGTTTTCTAGCGCCTGCCAAGCTGAAACTCACACCAAGAATGTACGAAGGCCTCAACTTCAGCCGCGGTCAGAAGTTCAAGATCCGCGTGCCCATCACCGGCCTGCCCTTCCCGACGGTCACGTGGACCAAGGACGGCGACCTGATCGCCCCGGGCGGACGCTATGACGTCACGCTGACGGAGACGTACGCCATGTTGTCGGTGGGGGAGGTGGAGCGCGCGGACGCCGGCCAGTACAACATCACGGTGGAGAACGACCTGGGCACCGACTCAGCCTCCTTCACCGTCAACGTCTTCGGTACGACAGCCATTTTCTTGTGCTGATTCTTTTTCAGATTCTTTGTTCTTTTTGTAAGCTTCATTAATTGTACTAGCACAGACATTGATGACCAAGTCCGTGCATATGGTACTAGTTTAAAATGCATTTCTTCAGACTGAGATTGGATAGAGGGTGTTGTCTTTAATCATATCCGATAAGCTTTCCCGAAGTAATAATACAGGATTTAAAGGAGTAACCTATAGTATATATATATACATACAGAACTTGATACTTGTACTTTCGAACCAACAGGAATCGACGATGCCGAAGTAGCAGCAGTACATTTGACTTTAGACATGGGTGTTTTGGCCCTCTTGCGTGGTTCATAGAATTCAATGCTTTCAAAAAAATATTTAGGGAGAATATGTGATGGTATGTAAGGAATGATATCACATAGCAGTAGGTTGTTGATAAGGTTAGGGAACATCATCCGTGGGGGTTGCTATATGCCGAAGCTGAAACCCCGATGTCTGCAATAACACCAGTCACTAACTGTTAGAGACATTATTATTAATTACAAAACATTTTGAATCAGAGGTTTAAGGTTTATAGAGATTTGAGAGAGGGCTAAACCTCCAAGTGTTTGACCCATCACAAACTTGATATAACGTTGAGCACTATATATTCAATTGACCTTTGTGATGAATTACATTTTTCTGGTTCCTGCAGATTGTCCTGATCCACCAGGGAAGCCTGCTGTGTCGGAGGTGACGAGCGACTCTGTGAGACTCGATTGGCAGGTGCCGCCTCAGGACGGAGGGGCTCTCATCACCAGCTACACCATAGAGCGCTCCGAGGTCGGCACAGGGGTACGTAGCGTTCAGAATCACAGAATAACTCCTGGAAACGTATAGCAGAGGTGGCAGCTGTCCACCTTACTATGGAAATCCACTTTCTCAGTTTCATGTTATACGTTTTCCCTTGTATTCCCTTGTATTAAAAAAGATGATGATAATGTTGAAGGAGCCTCATTCACACCAATAAAGCAGTGGTTTGAACCTCCCCACGTGATATTTAAGCCCTACGCCGTGGCTGAAACCGGTATGCTTTCCACATTTCTTGGTCTCTCGGTCGCAGGAAATTCCACATGAAAAATATGGCATAAATCGCCATGCATCTATTTTTGGTGGTTTCAACTGACGGTTCTCCATTGCTGACAGCATACCGAAACCACTTTAAGCAATGGAAGATGATCGGTAAATATTCTGTGATGTCACAAAATACTTTGTAACAGCTAAGTATTTTTTCATGATGCTTAACGGTGATAGGGTATTTTCTTTCTGTGTTAAGTTAACGGTAACAAAATAGCACGAGTGAGATAAAGTTGTCAGAGGAGGTCAGCACTGTACCATGTGGTTTATGGGCTACGGCATAGAGCAGACAGGATGTGCATAAATTCTGCTTCATAAGTATAAATTCATACAAATTAAGTTACTAAATGGAGCAAGTGTATCAGGATAAGAGGACTAGGGTAAAATGAACGTTCACTATTTACAGGCAGGATAGAATAAGGGATATGCTCAATTATCTTGTGTTAGCATGATTTGTGGTCAGTTTGATCTTTACATGATGCAGATGCTGAGTTACAGGTAAATGCAGCATGAATTGACAGGTGAGACTGTAGGGCGACTACGCTTTAAGTATAACGCAAATAATTCCTGTTTTACCCCTTGTCCTTCCTGTCTCAGAGAAGACTAACTTTCTGCCGCCTCCCTAAAATTCTTCTGTGGTGCTAAAATGGATCTGGCGTCTGTTACGTCACAGGTGTGGCTGCGGTGTGGCTCGAGTCACGTGACACACACTACAGTGCGCCGCCTGGCGGAACACGGGCACTACGTCTTCCGGGTACTAGCGGAGAACATGTACGGCACCAGCGACGCCAGCCCGGAGTCAGAGGCGGTCGTCGTGCAGGAACCCGTCATCGAGATCGACTACGACAAACTCGGTACGTCACTTATAACGTCACTCCTCAGTTGTCATGACGTCACTCCCTTCAGTGGCGTCTTCTCACACTTTTCTTGCAGGTTGTTGTTGACTTAATGTAGTACCAAAGGCAATGTTTTTAAGCAATCTGTGAAACATGATACCAAAAAGCTGGAGGACATAAAAAATGGACGGCACTGGAGTACACAGGTCACACATAAAACCAGAAATTCATTATTTATCATCAGACAATTTACATACAGTACAGATTCAAGGTAGGATGACTGTCACCATTTTATTTATATCATATCTTGAGATAATAGATATAGTAGTTTAGTATAAAAAAAATTGGTCTATTCAAGAAATCCTATTAGAAGTACAAAAGAAACCATGAGCTTTGACATATATTTTATAAACACATGTGAATCAACAAATTGACATCCACGGATGATACAATGGTCTATGGTTCTCCGTAAATATTAAATATAAGTCGGAACAGTATCTTAGTATGGAACTGTTATAGACAACTGACGCACAAATTGCCGGGTCCGCTGTTAACCCTGAGGATACGAGTGTAGTAATTACGGCGACCATGTCCAGGTAATTAGCGGTATGTAACGTCAGCCGTAGGGGTCTCCGAGACGTGGACGGCCTCACGGATACACGGATACACCAATGTCTCGGTTCTCACCGTGTTAGTCCACGGTCTGTGAATAGACACATAAAACAAAGAAGGTCTCTGTGGCACCTTCTATTGGGGTATCTCTTATTCCCAGTCGATAGGTGTTCATGTGACTAGTTCAGTGCTTTTAGACCCACAGCTCGAACACGGACACAAACACATTGAGGCGAGAGTAGTCTCATCGCCCTACCTACATTTAAGTGGGCATATTGAAACATTGTTTCTATGATGTATGCCAAACGATCAAAATAATTGTTCGATCTACCGGGCTCGCTTAAGATTAAAACTAAGGCGGGAAGGATAAGATAAGGAGGGGGCGTGTTCTATAGAGAGAAAGAGGATATCAAAGGAAAGAGAAATAGAAACAGAAGGAAAGAGATGGAGAATATATAAAGACAGGGAAAGCAGAGAGAGGGAAGGTGAGAGATGTGAGAGACGGCGGTGCTGAGAGTGAAATAACATTAGGAAACGTCCTTACTGTGGACGAAACGGTTCCTGTTCGAGGTCAGTCTTTGATTTCATACTGCCTGACGTCATAGGCGGAAGGCAGTATGAAATGAAAGACTGACCGAGAACGAGAAATGTTTCGTCCACAGTCAGGACGTTTGCTTATTATTATATACCTTAAATCGATGAAAAACACGTTATTTTGATGACTTATTAAGTCACACTCACAGCGGGCACAAACATTATTAATACTGCACCCCTAGCAGCGGGTAGTATTTCATAGACATTCGCACACAGGTATATAATAATATACGGAAAGACCGGAGGATACGACAAGGTAAGAAAAGTAGAATTACAAAATATGAACTGGTTTTAGATACAAGAGACTGTACTCTCCGCGGACTATTTGCGTGGTAATATTCAAGCCAATGCGAAGAGATATTACGTATTATTACCCACCTGATACGGAGTCTCCATACTAAGCCTATGGAGATTACAGATCGCTACTGAGGAGGATACGGAGCTCCGTACCCTCCTAGGAGGATACGGATTTTTGAGATGAAAGTAGTCCCAAACATAACTTCTTAATTACGATGAAAAGTTTTCTAACGATCATATTTATTGCTTAAATCTAAAAATAAGTGAGTAATAAATACAACATTACCATAACTTCGATCTGTGTGGCCGTATTCTCCTTGTAGTTGAAGCTACGCAATACTCCTCGCTTTCACTCGGAGTATTACTACGCGTCAACTACGCGGAGAATACGGCCACTCAGATCGAAATCATGGTAATATTGTGTATGTCTTGGCCGGGTAGATTACGACCGCTTTTATCTGAAACCAGTTTATATTATATCTATGATTTAGCATTGCAAATCTGAATTACCAGAGAAAAGACAATGTTATCACCAATCTTGTCAATCACTATTTTGAACACAAGAGACTTCTTTCCGGAAATCTCCGCTTTCTGTAGGACGGAGATTACGAGCACCCGTTATCTCCGCTCATTGAATGTGTGAAGTTATGTGGATTGGTCAGTAATGAAAAGCATGTTACTATGGGTGTCCCACAAGGCTCAGTATTGGGCCTGGTTTTGTTTGTTATTTATATCAACCGTTTTTTTGAGATATTTGAGTTTTCATCTGCGACTATGTATGCGGACAACCTTATCCTTATTGTAGAGGGAAAGAGTATGGCTGAAGCAATGTTCCGAATGCAATTGGATCTGAGCAATCTAAAGAAGTGGTTGGATGATCACATGCTAAAGATCAATATAAACAAATCTAAATTGATGTGGGTTCATAACAAGCGAGACCTTGCACAAATCGAGCAGTGTTCCCTAGATGGTATCACCTTAGAAAGTGTTAGATCTTACAACTACCTCGGTGTACAGTTGGATGGTAAATTAAATTTCAAGGAACAGTATAATAAAGTTATTCAAGGTGTGCGACATAAACTTTTCAAACTACGTAAACTGCGATATCTGTTAACAAAGGACACATCCTTGTCCATTTGCAAGCAGATGATACTGCCTTGTATTGAGTATGTGGATTTTATTTACTATCTTTCCACCAAAGAAATCAGAACTCGACTACAAACATGTCTAAACAATTGCCTGAGGACAGCATTAAGATACAATGACCCAACGGATATACACATTGAGAATCTTCATCATGCTTGTAAAATACGCCCACTGTATCTAAGACGAGCTCATCATCTACTGATGTTAATATATTGGTGGAAGAAGGACGATGACCACGTTTTGGGTAATAGAGGAACAGTAACCCGCATGGCTGCAAAAACGATTATACGTATCTGTAGACCTAAGATCAAAAGGTACCGGAGTAGCCCCTTATATAGAGGAATGCTTTTGTGGAATCTGCTACCCCTTGAATTGCAGAATGCCATGAGCAAAGCTACTTACAAAAACGCGGTAAAAAAGATATTATTATCAGGCAACATTATTGAAAATCTCCCGGAATGAGCCCGTTTATAGTCTACAAATGTATCTTGAGTCAAATGACCAAGACTCTGTATTAAACCTCGTTTTTATCCTCTGCCTGCACCCGTGATACAAGTGACTTTGGTATGATGTGCATGGATCTGTTTATAGTCTGGCACTTGCGCACTCTATACTCTATGAGAGACAGATTTAATGTATTGGGTACTGTGATGTCTTTGTTGTTGTTGTCATCATGTTTATTTGTGTATTTGTAACTAGGAGTAGTAGATCTGACAAAATACTATTGATTACCTGGTAATCTTATATTTCTTCCTTGGAAATTTGTGACAGAATGTTATACTAATAGCAATATGAAATGGTATGGTACAGATAAAAATTCCCTCTCAGGCCCTGTGTCAAATGACCAGCGCAATTATTTTTACTTGTTAATCAGGGTAAAAAATAGGTCTAAAATGTTGCAAGGAATTTTCCACCATAATTTGGAATCGACTCTATTTGTTTATACCGAATGGTCTACTATTTTCTCCATTTGTAACCGGTTGTTATATTATGTTTACTTTCTCTTTTTGTTCACGACACGTACTTGGAAGAACGCCAACTGAGGCGAATTGTACATTGTCTTATAACTGAATAAAAAAAATAAAAAAATTACACAGTCCCTATAGATTAAGTATGACGACTCCGTAACCAGCTGATATTGTGTACTATGATACATAAAATGAGACACACTACAAAGATCGTAAACTACCCACAGAATATCTCTATAAGATCTCTGGTTAAGAACGGGTATTTACGTTACGGAGGGTGATGCCTATTACAGAACCGGTCATGCATCACTGACTCTACGCTAAAAGAACTCCAAATATTATCCTGGTCATAGTCACCCAGTAAGATCAGTTTACACGGTCTTAATCATTTTTAGATTTAAGAAAGTGAGAGAGTGAACCTGTAATATATTGAGAAATTTGAAGACTTACTCGTCATGTTATTTCTGCACTCAACTGCAGAAACATGTTCATAGAGGTCACTATTCTTCTCTAGAATAACACCTTGAGAATAACCCCATGTTATATGGTCAGTCTAGAGTGTCGTTTCGGCAAAGAACGATCATAAATCTAGAGCGTATGTTTAGTTGCAGTAGAAATGCGAACATCAACCTTCCGGATATAAAATGCACTTGGCTTTCCTGAAAAAAATCATGTGCTCTGTTCGACGTTGGTAGGGTTAATGTTTTTCACGGTAGTGGTAGGCTCAACTAGAATGACCTGCTGGCGAACTGAGGTATTAAGTCCAATGTGAGGTAATGGGGGCAATTTCCCCAAGACACTATGAGGTGCCACGCGTTACTTTGAATACTGCTTAACCCCCCCTCCTGCTCTATGTAGGTTTGGCGTGTAAATAGAGCGTTTAAAGTCGCATTTTTTGTGTGTTAAATATGATTGTATCCCTATGGTGTTTGATAAGGAAATATGTGCCATTAGTTGAGGACACGCGCTCATTAATTTATTATATATTGAAGAGAAATGACAAATGGTTCCCCACGCGACCAGCCTTATTACCCTTGGAACCATAACCATCTGAAAGTAATATCATAACAGCAGAAAATAGAATGGACATTCTATAAAAGCTGTGTGTAAGGCATCACGGATAAACAATTCAAAAATTTCCGTTTTGTAAATGAGATAAACTTTATGTCTAAAGGCAATATTTCGTTTTGTGTAATTAAACGTTCATGGGACAAATCAGTCTCAGAATTAAGTTATGTAAAACCTCTCCGAATTCCCTGATAATTAAAGCATTTTCATTCATATCAAACATTTGATATAACACATGTAACTGGAGAAAAAAAGGAAGAAAATAATCATGTCTTTCATGTCTTGATTCTATAACCTCAAATATTTTGTCAAGATGGCACAAAGCTGATATATTACCCACAGGCATCTCTGGTGTTTCCTCATGAATTCGCATGTTGGTTTCATTCTCTGGGAGACCCTGCAGGAATTACGAGATTTTCAGGGTTAGGAAATAGCGGTATGATGAAAGGGTTAAGACGTGTTGTGTCACACAGAGAGGCCCCACACTGAGCGGTGCCTGCAGGGTGCTGTACAGGTCTTTACGGCGGTCACCCTGTCTGTGTAATGGTTACTATAATACATGCGTATACATGTGTGTAACGTGTACGTATAGATACACTCTGGCGATGCGCGGACACGATTAAGGACATACTGATAGTAGATATCAGAGCGAGGCTATAGTGCCTGATAACGCCGCCAGGTGGGGCGTCGTGTGACGGGCGAGAGGACGGATATCTCTCACCTCTGAGCTATTCTTAGTTCTCCCACCCAGGTACAGAGTGTTAGCGCCGGTCTGTGACATCTCATCGAGGATATTTCAACTTGTATACTAAATGAGGCCACGAACTTGTATGGAGGTCCGTGGTGAGGCACACAGCCACATCTCAATATGGAAGCAAAGTGACTGTTCACTACAGGGCCGCTTTGGAGTAGGAAAATAGACTCGGGGCGTCTGAGATTACGTTAACCCGATGGGATTCTTACCATAGATCTGTGACTTAACTCTTGGTGAAGGAATCTCTCAGAATGACTTCAAGTCCGAGTCTCAGAACGAGGCTATCTCCCTACACGTGCAGCGTCCGTCCGAATCACGTGACACACTGCGTGACCCGCTCCGCCAGGGGGCGCCAGGCTCTCCTGCGTGCGTCGCGGCGCTTTAAGCAGCTTTATGGTGAAGAGTCACGTGATGACGTCATCAAGGCGACTTACGATCGTGACGTCAGAGTGCCACGGTCGTCTGCGGTTCCTGGTGAAGTCACCAGGAGGCAGCAGAGGGCCACGTGTTCCAGGCCAAGTCTGAGAAGGGAGACTTATGCACCTGAAGTGGGCAAACCCCTGAAATGGAGTAAGGCTAAGAAATGGGCAAGCTCTATTTTTTTTCCAGAACTTTTATTTCATTGTCAGCATTGTCACAAAATTACATCATTTCTTGTACACTGGGAAAGTTTACATCAGTGCATTTGGTCTCAATGTTCATATCATGAGCTTAATTTTCCTCACAGTCTGCTTTGTTGACAACGAAATCGGGGTGGTTATCAAGTCTTGAATGGCTCAATTGCTGCGTTAACTTTAATCCTAACCCCTAAGCAAACACGGGAGGCTCCAAACATATGGCAGTTAGTCGGAGGTATATAGCTCTATGATGTTCAAAACACAAATACAGAAGACATCAGCCGCCCAGGAGCTCTTAAGATGGGATCTTCTGGTCTGATACACACTTCCGGGTGGCCGGTCAACAGAAAGATAAAAGCCATGTTCTGAGTCTTGATCTCCAGACTTCTAGATCAATGTGTCGTTTCTAGGGGGTCTTAGACCTTTTTTTGAAAGCTATGGAAACGGAAGTGCACTAAAAATGCGGGAAAATATGTGGTTGAATTCGACTCCCTGGTCAGTTCTACAGTCGAACGCGGGCTCTACGTCCCCGATCTCATGTTAGAAGTTTTATCATCGTTATGTTCATGTAGTATCTTGATGTCCCCTCTTCTTGATATAATTATTAAGGTGGGCCTCAGCCAGGAATTTAAAGTACTCTCTAGTATTAACGAAACGTTTTTATTTTGTTTACTTTTCAGTCACAACTGACTTCCAGTACACAAAGGTCAACGTGGATAACATGAAGCGGGATGTGCACTCCAATTACATCATCTGTGAGGAGATTGGCCGGTCAGTGTTCACATCCTAGTAACTCCTCTTCTAGAAAGAGCTGAACTTAGACATAGATAGTACATGACTGTACCTAGTATATCTATGATGGTATCAAGGGCAAATACCGCGTCGTGCTTCACGCTGAACAAAGGCAACACAAGGTGGCTTACTTTATCAGATATATTTGTATGTATATGCATATGACATCGTCAAGGGCACCTATTGCATTGTTCATCATGCCGTAGAGAAGATGACGTACAGGAACGGGGGAGAGGGCGCTAAATATATCAGACATGATTTTTTATGTAACTGTTTATCACTAGAATTTTGAAAAATATTCAGAGAAAATTAATTCCTTTCAGGGAGGATTGGAATTTCTAGTTTTACGCATAAAGAATTGCCAAAGCTGACGCCCACAAAATCTGTGCATAGTATGGAAAATGAAATATACCCAATATATAAAATGTATGTGGCATTACTGTGGTCTGGGACCATCACGACGGTAAAACAAAAGAGGTTTATGCGTAGTGATATACGAGCGTTAGCAAGTGTTTTACGAAGTCTACCTTGAGTGTTTTACATAGTGGATTGTTGTATCTATTATCCATCATCTCGAATTAATTAATCTTGAGAATTCTCCTCTTATAGGCTATGACAATAGGTACTAGTCTCCTGTATTCAATGGCTTTCCGACCGTTATCAATTATTTCACATTCATAATCAATATTTATGGTTTCTGACAACATAGATACAATGGGTAGTGGTTTACTGTCGCCCCATACATTTTCAATGGGGACTGTGTATTTCATGGATATATAATGATGTTCTCAGGGGCACATACGGCGTGGTTCATCGCGCCATTGAGAAGGCGACCGGGAAGAACTGGGCGGCCAAGTTCATCCGCTGTCACCCGGTGGAGCGGGAGTACGTGCGGCGTGAGATGGACGTGATGAACGACCTCCACCACCGTAAACTGCTCTCTCTGCACGAGGCCTTCACCGCGCCCGGAGAGATCATCATGATCCTCGAGTTGTGAGTCACAGTCTCTGAACTTCTGTTTTCTCGGCAAGATCAAAGATATCTCAATTGATTCATAATGATTGAATGCTATCCTCATCCTATAGATTCAAACTTACCCTGATATAACCCTCTGGTTGTTGATACGCACAACAACTTCAACAACAACAACAACAACAACAACAACAACAACAACAACAACAACAACAACAGCAACAACTACTACTACTACTACTATTACTACTACCACTACTACTACTACTATTACTTCTACTTCTACTACTACTACCACCACCACCACTACTACTACTACTACTACTACTACTACTACATAATCTAGAATTACCTGATGCTGGAAAACTAAATTCAATTACTGAAATGAGCTGGTCATGTGAATATATACATGTGTGAAAAGCATATTTCGCAATCAGTGATTTATCTGAGTCATTCATACTTATCAAGATCCATCGTAATTTTACATTGCACATTAAATAACTATATTGTAAAGGAAGATACACAAAATGGTCCGTCAGCATTATTGACAATCAGTGATAATCATTGTCGATGAACCTGGCTTCACCGACCTGCTTTTACAACCCCTCCGAAATCGGTCATTACTTGCCTGTGGGATATGCTCGACTGCATTCCTGTCGATGTACTGGACCCACTGGAGCAGTCGGGTCGCTGAATGACGAGGGTAATTAAACATGATTACAGCCGATTTATCCGACCATCGCCTCGGAGAGAATCGCGGATCGTTCTATTTTCCAAACTAATATCAGAGATGGCAGTTTTCCTGTTTTCAAATGAAATCCGTGTCTTCCTTTCCAGTGTATTACATAATTATATGTTCTTATATAGTATAAACTGAGCTTAATTTCCGGCAATGAAAGCGGTTTGAACCTACCTACACACCCTGACCTCATGTCATGTCCAAAACCGACGTGTTTTTCCATGTTTTGCTGGTCTTTCTGAGGCAGCAACTTCCACGTGAAAGCATATTTCTACTTATTTCCCTGGTCGCGACCTGCCTGCGTGACGCTCATTGTACCCGTGTTTCAGCCTGTCTGGAGGAGACCTGTACGAGCGTCTGGCGGAGGCCGACCACGACCTGACGGAGGAGGACTGCATTCACTACATGCGTCAGGTGTGTCAGGGCGTGGCCCACATGCACAAACACAACATCATCCACCTGGACCTCAAGGTCAGTCAGCACGTCCTACTCATAGTCACATCGAATTAAGACATTGTAAATAAGGCATGCGAGACGCAATTGTATAATTTTTTTTATCAATTTCACAGATTAAATAGAATCAATTAAATAAGGAATGAACATGAAGATGTAAGTGCCAACTGAATCAATAAAGAAATTTGAAAAAAAGGATAACATTGGACATAAAAATCGTCTATACTAAGTAACCAGATCTGTATATGAACTGTTTCTGCTAAAATAGGCCTTACATGGACTAAAGTAATGAATTGTTATGAAGGAATCTCATATGCAAAAATCGTCGACAAACCATAAAAAGTAATAGGAAACAACTTCCAAATGGATTTTTTTAGATAAATAAGAAATATACAGCAGCAGTTTCAATATCTTTTTAGATATTTATACCTATATGAATTATCAATTATGGTGTGTACTATTTGATATTGCAGCCAGAGAACGTGGTATGTGTCACTCGGCAATGTAAGGACGTCAAGATCATTGACTTTGGTCTTGCGCGTCGACTGGACCCAGACGGCACCAGCAAGGTACGTGTATCTATGGATTATAATAAATACACTTTTTTTTACTATCAACGGATATAACAGGAAACGTCCATTGCCAAATGATTTAGTATACAATTCTCTTTGTATTATGTTTAGGAGCCACATACATAATTGGCAGGAACTCACCTCTATGGTTGGAATACAAGGCTGGCAGATCTGTCTCCAGTAAAAAAAATAAATTCACCTCTATAATGCATTATTTTGTGTGGCACAGAAACCCAGCATCAGCATGTGACTGGGTTGACTATTCGCAGCCCGTGGTCGGCTTGCTGGGTGGGAGGGTGTAGAACTGGCTGGTTGACTCGGTGCCTAGTGGGTTACAGCAAAAGATCAACTGACTGGATGCAACCCCAAACTTTTGATTGTCCGATTTTGTAATTCCAAACTAATTCACCATATAACATTTGATCGTAGTCGAAACAAATTAAGGTATTGGTATAAAGGTGTCCTCTTTTAGTATTTGACGCGAACTGCTTCTCTGTGTTTCTCTGACCAGGTGATGTTCGGCACAGCTGAGTACTGTGCCCCGGAAGTTGTCTCATACGACTCTGTGTCCACTGCCTCAGACCTCTGGTCTCTGGGATGTTTCGCATACTCCATGTAAGTCTTTTATAGAAGACCAACTTCTACAACGTTACAAGCAATATAGACGGTCTATCATTGAACCCCTTACCTTTAAAGAAACATCAAAGTAAGGAAAACAAATCCCGAATAGAGACATATTGATTAAAGGGGCATACATATATGCTCTACTGAGTGTTCTCCATGTAGTCATTATCAACTGGTTTAACTGTTCGCCACCCTGTTCTGCTACACTCTGTTTTCCCCATGATGTTAAAGATTGAATTATACAGAGCCAGAGTCAATTGACCTGCTTAAGTTATCTTAACTGAAAATTGGCTTAGAAGTAAAGGGAATCAAAACTGTTATATTCAGTGTCATCATATGCTACGAGTACGTAGATGAAGGGCCAAATGTTAGATGCGAATGTGCTTTATACAACCATATCTTTACCTGAATTAAAAGAATTCTGTGACGCAGTGATTTGTTGTGATGATGCAATGTCTCGCAAACTTTTACATACCATCCGAACTATCTTTCAAGGTTATAGTAGGCGGACGAGGCGTAGCAAATTTTTTCCTACTGTAGCACCGAAAGGCGCAAACGGAACGAAAAAATTATACTTACTTTCAAGGTTAAATTCTTCGCGATATAAATAATTATATTCTAATATTGATTAGTTCATTAGTAAGTCGCTATATAGTAATACCATTTTGATCTTAGGTATGCTACTCTGATACTAACTGTGGTCTCGGTTACAGTCTGAGTGGTCTGTCGCCGTTCCTGGGGGCCAACAACCAGGAGACGATGGCCAACATTCTGGGTGGGCGCGTCGACCTGCAGGACGACGTGTGGCGGGACATCTCTAACGAGGCCAAGGACTGGATCAAGAAGCTCATCATCAAAGACAAAAAGTAAGCTGGTTGTAAACCTCTATCCTGGGTCCATGTTTAACTATTTCAGGACCTGAAAATTATGAGAAATGACGATGTTAAAAACATTGAGTATAGAACTCATCTACAAAGCTGAATACTAGTAAAGTAGACAATGACAACTAGTGCTGCTTTATATTGAAGTTTTAGGTATTGTTTTACGTGTCAGAGTTGTACACATATGTTTTTTCCAGGTTTATTGATTACTATTGATGAGCGAGGCGTACTGCCCCTTGTTTAACTAATTCTAAACTTTGTTTTATAATCTGATAGTTGTATGAATGAGTACGATGGTAATAGGTATTTTTATTTGTGGTCTAATTTTATTCTGTTTAGTTTGTTTTCGAGTTGAGTTCCACCAGTATGAGGATTATTGTTTTATCTTGTTCTCATATATAAAACATCCATTGTATATACATGATGATTGTCCGACAGAGCTTGCAGAGGCTACTTTGCCATTTTTGTTAATGGTTAATTTGAGTTCATATCTTTTTAGGCAGCACTTAAGGTCAGTTTAAGCATCAATGGCACGAGCACGAACTTGGATATATATATATATGTCATAGGGAAAAGGTGAAATTATCACATATGATACGATCAAGGTCCATAGAAAGTCTTAAGCTTTATTGATGTGTTCCCTTGATATCACACACGAGCCACTTACTCACAAAATATACAGAGTTAGTACTGCATATATACAGAACTATTTCTCCTCATATGATTGGTTCCTTGGTCAAAACATTCTTTGAATCAATGTATTCAATGAGTCTTGTCTCTTTTTCCCACAGGAAGCGGATGACAATTGGGGATGCGATGTGTCACCCATGGCTGAACGTGAGTGGAGGAAATATTCTGATACAGTACTTTGTAGACATAGAGATGACAGTTTTCCGTTTTTCCAAGGAAGTTCCTTTTCTGATTCCCAGATTGTAAAACCATGATATAAAAGGAATATAGTATAAATTCAGCTTAATTCACGGAAGTAAAACTAGTTTTTACCTACCCAAACACCCTTAACCACATTCCATGGCCAACATTCATGTGATTCCTGTGTTTTTTCATCACTCTAAGGCACTAGGTTCCACATGAAAAATTCATCCATTGTTCTTTCCTGACCCCAACTGACATCATCATAGATAATTTGAATTATTTTTGAATCTTTAATGATATGAAATGTTTTATTTTGGTATCAAAGTAATATTTGTTTGGTTCTTTACCTGTCCACCAGGGGGAGGCGGAAGCACAGCTGAAGAAGAAGAAGCTGCGCACGACGAACCACCGGAAGTTGTTGGTGTCTCAGAAGTGGCGTGAGGGCGCCCGCCAGGTGGGGCTAGGAATCGGTCACCTGGCCCAGCACAGTGCTGCTCTCCAGCGGAGAACCAGTGAAGGAGCCTTTGAGCGGGAGATCCACATGGGTCAGTTGGGTTTCTCTCAATAATACCCAAACTGATGTTTAAAACATAAATTTTATCCTGATTATACTCAATCAAAACATTGCTAGCTCCATTTTCGACCATATATATATATATAATTATCGATTTTGTCGTCATAACACTCAAGATTTTTCTTCTTCATAGTTGAGTAGAAGCCCGCAGAAACGGACACCCTCCGTTATGGTCTAAGTGTCCGCTTACGCGGGGGGCCGCTTACACGGAGTTAAAATAAACATCTAATATAGGGATCTGTTGCGAGCAAAGGTTAACACGGGGTGACCGCTTAACCTAATGTCCGTTAGGCGAGGCTCCACTGTATAATGATTTTAGTATTACTTCAGCCAGAGAAATGTATTGTTAATGGTATGTTATAAGACGGCTTTAATGACTTTCTAGAATGCTTTAGGTATTCGGTGCTCTTTCTGAAGATACTTCTCTAATTACAATCTTAAAACATGTATATATCACAGAACTATAACCTTAATCTGTGATTGTAATTTTCAGAACTGCCGGACGTGGCGCCACAGGTGCTGATGGAGTTGACCAACACCGAGGCATACGACGGAACGACGGGACGCTTCAAGTGCAAGTTCATGGGTTACCCCGAGCCTACCGTCACCTGGTCAGTGATCAGCTGTTATATCTTACGTTCCACATAATTAGATACTATCAAAACCATGTATTATATTATGGATATATATGGAAAACACACATACTTGTATGTGCTGAGAATGAAGCCTTTATTCCCACAGCAAGCCAGTTATGACAGCACCATATTCATTCTAGAAGAAAATGCCTTTAGGAAAAAGATGTCACTTTCAAACAGCAAACATCAAGGGAATTAACTGATTTCATGTTTTAGAACTCATATAGATCTGAAGCTAATCAAAATGGCTTTTACGGAAATGTTCGAACTATCAAAATTATCAAATTGCTTGATTTTGAATTCTCTTCATCTTCTATGTCACCTGTGCGTTACCTTTAAAAACATTTCTCTGCATATCCAAGCTACAGGTAAATTACCAAATGTCGGACATGTCTAAAGAATAATCAAGCAGAATTTAGAGGCGCCAGTTAAAGAAAGAATACCAATTGCGTTTGTGCTGGGCAGGTATCACGAGGACCAGCGTCTCCTGGAGGGGAACGCGAAGTACGACTTCTGGTACAAGCGCGGCATGGCCATGCTCAACGTGAACGAGGTGACTGCCGACGACGCCGGCTCCTACACCTGCGTCGCCACCAACTCCTCAGGCCAGTGCTCCACCATCGGCGACCTCAACGTCACAGGTACGCAGTCTCACTGTTGTCATTGGCCATGTTGTGAATGTTACGTGGAATTTAGGGGCCATCCATAAAGTACGTATGGACTGAGGGAAAGGGGTCAAAATTTTCGCAAGTATTGCGTATGGCCGGGAGGGAGGGTGAGGGGTAAAGAAATTCAGATATTCGGCGTACATACTTTATGGATGGCACCTTATTGGCAATTCATGCTACAGTGTTCTTGAAAAATCCAACCACAAGTAAAGCGTCTGCCAATCGCTGTTGCTGTTGCATGGGTAGCTACGCCATGTCTTGCAGTAAACTGGTGTCTGATTTTATGTTGTCATACCTATTACAGAAGTGGGATGGAGGAGACGCTCAGTGGACGCCGGAACACGACGCAGCAGGAGGTGAGAACGCAATCAACATGTACCCTGCTATTACATTTTGAGTGCTAAATGAATCCTGACAGGCTCAGTCATTATAAGCAAAAACATTAAATCAAAACTACAGAGTCTAGATAAAACCTCTAATGGAAGACAGATGAACAGTTTGAACTACCAAGGAAATTCGGAAAACTATTAAATCATAAAATGAATTTGATTGTCTCACACCAGTACACTCCTGTGATGTTATTTCTTTAATAGGAAAATGTTCTATTGAGCACATAAGTCAGATCTGAAAGGGTTTTTATTGTTAGGTCTAATAATTAAATTGTCCTGTCCATCGATAAGACAATACGTTTACCATTATAGACACACACTAAAGAGAAGGATAGTGATAAATGTTCTATGATTAAAAATACAATATTTGTAGACATTTTCCGAGAAAAGTTAACTTCTTGTGGTATTCCATGCTGTAACCATAAAGTAATATGTATAATCTTTTAACTTCATAGATTTAAAGATAATTTGTTGAATTTTATTACATTCATATAATTCAATTCACAGTAATGCTTGGTCAACCACGCGTATCATTTATGTTGCATATATCTTTGCCTCCGAACAAAACTATGATCATGTCTACATACCTGTCTGTGTACACGGGGATTTACAATAGTATCTGTTCTCTCTCCCTCACCACCAGTATCAGCTACGAGCGCAGCTCTCAGAGCGTGTCTGACCGTCGCGGCTCCGACGTGGGCTGTTTCAGTTTCGAGCGGCGGAGTTCGGACACTGGTCTCCTGAGCGGGGCCGACATGTACAGCGACACACAGAGTCTGAGCGGCCTCAGGTGAGCACAGGCGCGCCTTATATCACTCATTATTCAGCACGCTTATACTATGAGGTGAACTGTAATCGGGGAGCCCTATCCTAGCCCCTAGATGCTGAACCTTAACTTGAAAAAGTTTCTCTAGAAATCTACCTATCACACCTAGAAGGAGTCTATTTGACCACGGTAACAAATGCATTTTTATCGATCCATATAGCACTATACAATGCATTACTTATTGCCTGGGAGAACGATTTGAAAATCGAACGCAATGGAAAGTTTATCAATGCTTGGCAATACTTCCCCTACCACTACGCTAATAGGTCTTAGTATGTGAACGGAAAACAGAGTAATGAATATAAAAATGCTCGTAAAGAGAACGTTCTGTAGATACATTGCTTTTCATTTGGAATAGCGTCATATCGCGTCAGGCTCTTACCTTTACTCCGAGTTTCCCTCTGTATATTCTGAGGTGTGTTTTCGTTACAGTTTGAGTTACGAGCGGCACAGTTCTGACGCCGGCTTCTTCACGGGGTCAGAGAGACGCAGCTCGGACGCCGGGTACTACATGACGTACGCAGAGAGACGCGGGTCTGACGCCTCTCTACAAAACATTCCGCCGCAGTTCACGCTGCCGCTCATGGACCTGGCGCTGCAGGCCGGTCAGAAGGTCGTCTTCACCGTCAAAGGTCAGCCACATCTTCGCAAATTTCATATAGACAATAATCGATGGTTTTGTGGACAGGGGGCCGTAAACCACGAGAGTTTAGCGCTAGCGAGTGTATTACGACGTCAACCTCGAGTGGTTTACAGAGCCGCCTATCCACATAATCATCGTTTGTTGTATTTATTATCCATTATTTCTAAAAGATTAAACCCAGTAATTGCCATAATAAAGGGTATAGCAATAGGGACTATTTCTTTGCTCTATAGCAGAAGGGACTATTTTTCCCGTATACCATGGTTTTGAGGCCGTATACCACAGGTTTGAATCCGTGTTCCACAGTTATGGTATCTGGCAGGTTTTATACAATGGGGACTTTGTATACGATGGAAAATAAAATAGTTTATTCACCGTCGCCAATGCAAAAAGAATAGTTTAATTATTTAGCTTTGTCAGATTACAATAGAGAAACTCACTTCTGCAAAGATGAAAGGGAAGGATTCAAAAGGAGACTTAGATAGAAATTAGGCAATATTTTATTCTATATTGAATTAATTTTGCACAGTCGTGTATATTTCTCCTGTGCTTATTCTTGTAGTGTTGAGTCGACCGGAACCGGAAGTGTCCTGGTACCACGGGCAGACGCGCATCTTCTCAAACCAGCCGGGAGTGCGCATGTCCCGTCACAAGGGCGGCATTTACCGTCTGGAGATCTCCGAACTGGAGGCCGCGCACGCCGGGTCATGGAAGGCTCTGGCCGTCAACCCCTACGGCCAGGCCCTCTGTTCCTGCAGCCTTGTCGTCATTGGTGAGTGTCACCAGTCTAGAGAGCAGCATGGAAGATCTACTTATCACATAGAGAATATGAACAGGTAGAAACGGTCCATGACATATATGTAGTATGCCGCTTAACTTATGCTGATTTAGTCAAACATATTCAAGAAATAGTATATCCCATATTATATATCGAACTATCCTTCCAATAGTCCCTATTTACCCTCAGGGTCCACTGGGACGTTAAACAAACAAACAACTATACTTCCGTTATAGGTAAATTTCGATAGCATAAACCAATTGCATTCTTGTGTTGTATATTTCTTTATCTCACCTCTGGAATAAATGTCCATAGGCTTAACATTGGGATCTCGTTCTTCATGCTCCTTCAAGTATTGCAGTGCGTTCTCCATGGTCTATATCCTCTTTGTTGCCCATTCTTTTATTGTGTACAGGGGTGAGATAAAAACAGAAAGCAACTCGTTTTGGTCAAAGAAGTCATTCTCCAACTCGTTTAAATGCTATGTGATATTCACTCGGCTGTCATCTCGTTCATATCAAACCGCATCAAACTCGTGGAGAACGACGACTTTGACCAAAAGTTCTTGGTTTCTTCTTTAATCAATTTGCGACGACAATGATATTGAAAGACACCTTTACTATTAATCATTAATGTGACTCTTTTTGATCAATACACTGGTCAGTGTACAAATAAACCACATACCATGTTAAACGTGAGGCACATGATTCTTGAATACATCATTGTTCGGATCTATAATGATCATGACCTTGAGTTGACCTCTGGCTCGCTGGTTCCCGCAGACAAGGTGCCGGCGTCGTTCGTGTCTCCGCTCTTCCTGAGGTCGTTGATGAAGACCGTGGTGACTGCTGGCAGCGCCGCCTCCTTCGTGTGTAAGGTGAGCGGCGAGCCCCGCCCAGACGTCGCCTGGTGAGTACTTACTCTATAGGGGACAGAGCCATTGTTAGTTCACGAAGCAGTCACTAGGTGGTCGGGGGACAAACCTGTATTCTGGCTCTTTGTTTTTACAAAATTCAACTGCCTTTCAATATTTTACCATGGTTCCCTTGACTCTCTACACCCATCCCAAAGTAGGATGAGATAATAACTAAACCCAAGATATGATATTTTCCATCTGGAACATTTTATATAAATATGTGAGCAAGGCTAAAGTTGTGACATATCCCAATTATCACTCACTTCTTTTTCACCTCCTTTAGTGAAGAACACCTACTTTTTCACCTCCTTTAGTGAAGAACACCTACTCGGGGGGCGTCATGGTGGCGCCCATGGATCATAGGCTATATGCCCTATACATCTATCCCCTGGTATCTTTTCCCCATAGACTTAACATTGGGAACTTGTACCCAATGCTCATGGAGTATTTTGAAGAAGAAAAACCCGCTCAATTGGGGATTATATCACAAGTGGTAGCCAATTGATAAAGGTGAGGGGTGAGATAAATTCAGAAACCTATTCAAGTTTACGGTCAGGGCTTGATACTATCTCATTTGAATCACTACGTGAATCCTATATAACATCTATCCACCTGTATGATCATGCAGCTAGCTAACACTCTACCCATTCATCCATACGCCCGCCCGTCACACCAACAGTCCATCCATTAAAACATCTATCTTCTTGTTCCTCCGTCTATCTGCCCACTCCTCTGTCAAGCCATCAAGCCATATGCCATCCACTTTTCTGTCCACGCATCGATTAATCGGTTAAGAAAGGGTGCACGAGTCAGAGGTGCTTCTGTAAGACGGGTGCTAGCGTCCGTTAAAGTGGGATTTATCGATGTACCTGGGATGGATGTACTTAACACCTTTCCCCTAGTATCAGACGTACTTGGAATGGAAATCTCATGGGATTCTAGACCTTATTAGGTGCAATTGTCGCCAACAATTGCAGGGGAACACACTTGTCTCAGGAAAATGAAACCCTGTAATAATAAACCCTATATGAAGAGATTGTGTTTCTGTAGATTCTGTAGAGAATTTCAGTAAGATTTGTCTCAGACAAACACCCCTGTAAGGTACATGAATTCCATTGTGTGAATCCCACTTTAAACTGCCAGAGGAGGGAACATTGTTGGTTGAAGTATTGATTCGATGCCATCGATAACATTTTATTAAAGATTTTGAATATGCTATAATACATACATTCAGTGAAATGTCACATTTATTGATTAACTATTTTCTTGTTAAACAATAGTGTAATAAATCTCGGAGAAATAATGTCTTGAGGTTCCATACGCCCTAGGCGGGCTTCTTAATCAGTTCATATGTCTGCTCATATACACATTTATAAAACCATTCGCTCTCCAATCACCCGTTAAGTCAACTGTCCATCCATGTCTCCTCCCATGAACCCAGCTATCCAATTACAGTTACACTTCATCAGACATCAATCAACCCTATTTCATCACTGCTTCCTTTCGTCTATGCTTCCTACTTCAGCCCTCATTACACTACCACCCATACCTCCCGACATTGATGCTGATATCTTCCCTATTGTATCATCTACTACTAAATTAGATACAAGCACACAAACAGATTCCTTATAAACATACAGGTCAAACCAGACTATGAGGAGTCGGAATTTAAATAAGAAACCATGAGAATTACCACAGACAAAAGCTTGGATATTTTTGACGCTACCTGATGGTTCTAGGTTCCCGTTCGTGCTCCCAGGTGCCGTGACCGACCACTACTGTAGCCTGCGCCACATCCAGGCGTTATCTGACGATCCGAAACTCCATCCCTTGCTTGTAGCGCGGGACGAGCCACTGGGCTCGCCGCGTCTCTCGAACAAAGAAACACGCATCACGATTGGGTCCTACTATTCAGAGCACAAAAGATGTTCCCTACGGAATATCTGCATAATCAACAATCCAGGGAAATTCATACTGATAGAGAAACTTTATCAAAAACCACCGGGTGGCTCCAGTTTAGATGACCAGTGGTAATGTAGGCATCAATCAGGTTAAGGATTCATTCCTCATATCCATTGAGGGATGAACAGCTATTCTCTGAAAAACTACCTCTAACTATGTAGTTATAAAGTAAGATCGTATTGTCTAGTAGTGGCGGAATAGCAAATAGTATGTTTATTTATTATGAAGGAGTTTTATACATGAGGCTAAAGTGTTCACGGGGGCAAGTATAAACGTTTTCCAGTGCTCACTATTGAATGCAAATCAGCCTTTTTGGAGACGGCTGGTTACACTGGGTAGTCATCATTATGCTTGATTTCGGAAATATCATGCTTATGAATCTTTTACGACTAAAATACACCCACTGGATGCCTCTAACATTCTAGCTTTTCTAATTTTAGACTTTTAAGCAGAAGTCATCGTAGAAAATAATGATTTATTCCAAAGTACATCATGGCTTGCAGAAATGACGTCATGTACATTGAATATTGCTCAGAAAAATAAGCACAAGTTCACGTTTGAAATGAAAATAGGTCACCTTTACTCCAACAAATACCAATAAAAACCACAGGGTACAAATACCGATTAGGGAGCTGGTAGGATAAAAACAAAGACGCCTTACATTCCTACCCTTTGCTAAGGGTACTTAAAAATTACCATTTTACCATCTGGAATGTGGCGTGCTGTTTTTACAGGGTGTATTGCTGGCACTGGCTGTCGGGCTACATTAGCGATGACACGTAGGCACGAATTTCGCAAGCTTTGGTCAAAGCTCTGATGCTCTTTATATTGTTTTATTGTTTATCAAATGAGCATGTATAGATTTTACGCTGATATATAATGCTGAGGAAACATATTTATACCGTTTCTATGTCACAAAGATACCATAATCTCCAACCTGTCATACCTATGCAATGGATAATAATGTACACTCCTTCTATGCTCATATTCCTTACTCACTGTCTGTCTGTCACCTTTTCTTACCCATTCTTATTTTCATCTTTCATTCTTCATTTTTCACGGAGATTCTGTAACACGTTCCCAATAGATTCTTCAGCGAGTTTGTGAAAACTTTGATATCAAGAAATTAGCGAAAATCTTTATGATCAGACTGTTTGATAAGTCACTCATGTAGAGGCTGGTTAACTATAGTCCCTTATTTATTTATCATGACTCCAGGAAAATGAATAAACTATGAATATGGTTATGAGTGTACCTCAACACAACGAGGTACCCAAAGGTAGAAAAGAATTGTAGAAATGAATCATTAATGTGGTTAGTAATATTAATACATCTTTAGTAATATAAAGGTTGCTGATTGCTCGCCATTTCCTACTTGATACAGGTTCAAGGACAGGAAGCAGATCATGGACAGCCGGAAGTACGAGATGTTCTTTGAGGACGATAATACGTGCACGCTGGCCCTGTTGTCGGCCATGGGCGAGGACGCGGGCATCTACACGTGCCGCGCGCTCAACGCCGCCGGCACCGCCTTCACCGAGGCCCGCCTCGTCGTCGAGGGTACGTACCCCGTTACCGCTCTCCCATATACATGTATGGATAGACGGTAATCGATGGTGTTGTGTACGGGCGGCCGTAAACCACGAGAGATTGGCGTGTAAGTAATACAGGGCCGCTAGCGAGTGTATTCCGACGTCAACCGTGAGTGGTTTACAGAGCCGTCTATTCACATAACCATCGTTTGTCGTATTCATTATCCATTTCCTCGAAAAAAAGTTAATCAGGTAATTGCCATATCAAATGATATAACAATACGGACTATTTTTTTGCTTTATAGTACATAAGGACTATTTTCCTGTATACCATGGTTTTGAAGGTCGTATACCGTGGATGTGAATCCGTATACCACAGTTATGGTATCTGACAGCTTTTATTTAATGGGTCGTGCTTTTCAATGGGCATTTAGTACACAATGGATAATAAAACGAATGATATAATAGAGGAAACCTTTGAAAGTTCCAAAAGTTAAGTCTATGCTGGAAAATACCGGGGTGAGAAAATTAGTAAAAAATTTAAAATCAGGAAACATAGGTATTTAAAAATATAGAAAGTGATCTCAAAATTCTTTCTTCTTTCGTATTGCCAAGTAACTTTTATTTTATCTTGCACGTATCTGGTTATTGATTTTGTTTTCATTAATGTAATTTCAATGAATTATAGATTTCTGAAAGAGTATTCAGCGTTAAAAGTTTAATGCTCCGCTATTATTTGTTATACATTGACTGTGTTCATGAAGATAGTTTGCTAGTATGAGTTATCATGACTTTCCATTCAAAGATTATAAATTATTTGTCTTTTTCTGTGGTATTGCCTCTCACTTTGATTATACGACTGATGAATCGCTGATACCGCTTCTGTTGTTGCGGCATCGAAACCTCAAAGCTCTCTTAGTTTGAAATAGCGCGTTTTTACTTAACACTCGGCTACAAGAACAAAAGCGGTGGACACAGACCATGTATAACCACACACTCGTTCTGGTAGAGTTCCCCAGGATGGCATCAAGCGGATCCCCAGGAATACGGCGCTTATCAACTATAGCTGATCATTAGGAAAAAATGTAATGCAAAATATGGATTTTCCAACGCACTATATAACGCTAGATAGCGTATTGGCATACAGCAGCATTGATACACAAAAAGGATCGGCAAATAGGGATGACTTCTGCGTAACCGGCTCGCGTTGACCCACGATGTATAATCTACAAATATCAGCATGCACACCAGATCGAAGGGTCACATTGTGGGGCTATCTTTGCAAAAAAGAAATAAAATAGAAAATAATTCTGCGGTTGTCTCCGTTTGTTGGGGCAACTTCTTGGGCTGGTTTTTACATAAATGTGTTGGTCGCCATATAGGACACACGCCACGTAAAGATCATCCACACTGTGGGTCTCTGTTGATGCCTTCCTATGCTAGATATACAAATGTACCCACCGCGTGAGGCACGTTTACCACACAGCGGCCTCGTGCTGAGACGAGACGAGCGAGGGATCGCCCGCCGTATGTAAGTAGTCTGTAACGAGAAGGGTTTGAAGAAGGCGTATCGAGCGACCCTGTAAAACTCGACCTGGTCACCTCATCTATGTGTGCACGGTATACACATTACATAGCGTTGTGTCCACGTGAAATCTATGTGAAAATAGTGTGTATGGTCATGAGCATCTCCTTAGAAATGACAGCGTGATGGGGACAACCTTTGTTGTTGAATTGGAACATGTTTTTTCAACTGGGATAAAGTGACAACGACAATAATAAAATATTTGTAGTAATCATCTTTATCACACAAGTGAGATTTGGCCACTGAGCCGCGAACACCAACCGGAAAGAGACTGCAATGCTCAGATACTATCTGTTAGATATTGTTTTATCTTCTAAAGTTTTCAGAGAATACCAAATCTGTGAATGGTTTCAATGTGAATGCTGTACGCATCTAATTGTAATAAATGTACTTATAACCGTATTTGTGTATTATTTTTCTGTATCATGTGCATGTTTAATACTCTGATGCATATGTTATAGATATATTCATTGAACTGCGAAAACACGTGCGTGTGATAGTAGGTGTATTGTTTTGTGTGTCCAGTTCGTCTGTGTATACAAATCTTTCTGTGCATAGAATTGTTGCTTGAATAGATCACTGCTATCACGTATTATACACATTTATTATGGGCCGCTCTAGAAGTTGGTCATTACTATGGACATCGCTCTCCTCTATTTGTTACTGATCCATTGTTGGTGCCACAAAGGAAGTATTCAACATTTACACCCATAAAGGAATCCCACGCTGAAGTCATATCGATATAATCATCAGGAACTATCAAGAATATGAAATATTTTACCACAGGATGTTAAAGTACACGGAAGAAGATATCCTATACATTATGTGAAGTCGTACCATAAAGACATTCATACAGATGAACCTGAAATGTAACACTCCTACCGACACAAACCGCAGTATGCCAATATCCGCCACATGAATAATCGCCCACATTAGTGTCACTGATGACGGAAACAAATAGAAGGTGGCGCTAAGGTCATTACCGATATACTCTAGGTTACTTCCGATATACCCGCAGTCATTACTGACACTGATACACTGTACAAATATACCGCCCGGCCCAGGTAACACCTCCAGCACACGGAGTGCAAAGTGTCAACAACTGAAGATATACGCAAACCGACATATCATTCAGATAACCACAAACTCACTGGCTTATATACAGATCAATGATATTCTTCAATCGATATCGGCAAAATATGGAATTCTTTCAACACTCAAGATATTTATTAAGGATGTACTTCACGAAAAAAAACACCTAACATCATCCATTTTGCTTATTCGATATTTGAAGCCCCATAGATAATTGAAAGACCTATATGTGTGAGCGAGCTGATTTCCCGCTGTTAGACCTTTAGCTACAGTCATGTGACTTCCTGTTTGGACACGGCGTCCCGCTAGGCGTCTCTTCTAAACTGACTACTTCCGACGTGGGAGCATAAATGATGTTTAACGTAAGGATGTATGCGTTTGGAGAGTGAAGGGAGAGTGACAAACGTAAACATTGTCAGTTGCTAGAGGCGCGGAAGATACTGATGGATTGCTTTTATAACACTGTGTCGCCCAACTCTACTTTCTGGAAAAAAAGAAAAGTCTGCGCCAATTGTTTGTTGTTCTGGTATGGGCAGACATAAACATATCTCCCAAAACATGCTCAGTATCACCCAGTTCGATGCATGTTTTTACCCCGCATCGGAATAAAAAAAAACGTATTCCGATTTTGCATAAGCATAGGTCTATGCGTACTTGCCACTGGTACTTTACACAAGAGCCACCACCGGGCAAACTTGACTCAGCAGTGAACTCTATACGGTGTCAAATCGTATCATTAACCTATGATATATTCTACGTCCACTTTGGAAATATCAGATGGTGATATTGAAAGTGTTATTTTGCGGATTGCTGACCTCTTGGTTCTGGCCCTCATATAATGTATTAGTCCAGCTGTTAGTAGCAATTACCTCTCGTGTATTCTCCTGATTAATGACGGAGATGCCGGTGAGACGCAGGCTAATAAAAGAGGGGACACCATCAAGGAGAAAAAATCTGTCCTTAAATCACGGAACACAGAGGATCTTTGTCCTTAGGACAAATAATAGGATGTAATCTCTGCTTTCTGTAACTTGCACTTACATGTAACTTATCCATGGTACTGTGATGTCCGCTCCCTCACGACACACAAGGCAAATCATGAATGAAATTTGCTATTGGCGCTAAACTATTCAACGATATCAAACCCTTAAACTCACGTTTTGATCTAGATTGCCCTTTGCCAATGAACGTTAACTGATAGAGCAATTTACATAGCCTTTTCTGTTAACCCCTCTTTACGAGAGCAGGCTGCCTAAGCATGTTCCCTTGACCTCTACTCAAGAGGGTAGCTGACCTTAGCCTCTGGCTTTGAACACTTGTTAAAACAGCAGGTAATGAGAACCATGAGGCAGGTCTTCACCCCTGATCTCTCTACACATAGTGTAATCGTAGTACCACTAGTGAACCTCTCTGTGAGCTACTCTGGGTTGCTCTATGAGTCGTTAGTAGTCTATGATATACTCTATACTATATACTGGTATGTTGTGAGCTAATCTGTGAGCTGTAATGGTGCTCTCTATGCTGCCGTGGGCTGTGCTGGTATCCTCTGTAGATTCTTATAATATCTCTTGTGAATTGCTCTATGACGTGTACCGATGAGATGTCATGTGAGTTGCTCTGTGACCTATACTTGTACTTTTACGAGTTATTCTTTGCCATTCTATGAACTGTAAGTTCTTTAGGCTACTCTATCAGATGATCAATGAGCTGTGCTACTACTCTGTTACCTACTCTGTGAGATGCCCTGTGAATTGATCAATGATACTGTTGTTCTATGGGCTCATCTATATTCTTCTATGCTCTCTCCTATTCTATCAGCTGCTAATAGTATGTGAGCTATTCTGCGAGCTGTTCCGGGCTGTATTGATATCATGTGAGCTGCTCTGTGAACTGTAATAAAGGACCTGCTCTGAGATGTCCCATGAGCTGCTCTAAGAGCTGCTCAGGGACCTCCGCTCACACCGCCGGTCGGCGCCCCACCCGCCCTAACAGCTGAGCCCGGCCTCTATATATACCGCGCGGGGGCACCACCAGGCCGGCTTAGGCCGCCCGTTGCCTTATATGTCAGAGCAGCTCTGTGAGCAGTTCTCTGTGAGCAGCTCGGTGCCGGCTTCCCGCTGTACCGGCTGCCGGCCGCCCACAGCAGCAAAAACTAGGCCAGTCTATAGAATGTGGTCTCAGATTGGGCAGCCGTTGGCAATGTGTGTATGTGGTACAAAGTTGAGTCCCATACAAATGCAAAAAGAATCGTACTGCACACTACACACCAGTAAAGTTCAATATGTACTTTTAGAATTTTCAGCTACTATCATGAAATTGATATATGGCAAAAAGTGGTGAGATTCACCCACAAAAAGTACATGAATTGGAATGAAGTATAAGAAAATATATTGAAAATACATACATGTATTTATTTTCTCATGGAATACATTTTTATTAACTTGTAATTAATGATTTTTTTATGTAATGTGGACTGAAGTTATCCAACCTCTTATCCATCGTTTACTACTAATTGATGCACACGCACACACTCCAAGCCCCGCCCTGTCGGTTGGTTCTGCAGCAGGCCCGGCAGTGGGTCAGGACCGGGCGGCCGCCCTCCGTCTATAAATACCCGGCCGGGAAGTGGCTGGGCCGGCTGGCAGGGAGTTAATTCTAGGGATCGGGCCTGTCACCCGATACTCGCGATCGGAGATCCGCGCACAGCGCCGCCCGAGCTGCTCGCGGTCTGTGAGCACCTCATCATGATGCCGTGTACAATTTAACGTCAGCAGCTCTTGAACTTGGAGGTCATAGACGTGCCTATACAAGAGTATACCAATACTGTAACCCGAGAGACAAACACGTACTCTGTGTAGGTCCTACGTTCGTACTGCAGTTTTGTAGAATCATACGAGGCCAGAGAGTAGGCTAAGTGATAACACGTTGGAGATGCGTTGAACGACGGAATGGGGCCAGTTCGTGGGCGATATTCGGTCAAGTATTAGATAGGAATATAGCCTGAGTACAGATACTCTCAAGGTATAACAGAAAGGTTCCGGGAAAGACGAAGTGAGGAAGTGTGAGAAGGAGAGAGGAGGGAGAGAAAGTGAGCTGTAGAAGGAGAGAGGGATGGAGAAAACAGAAATGGAAGAAGGGAGGGGGAGAGGAGAGAGATATTAGGTGGACATAGAAATATATAAAGATTATAACAGATGTGGAAGGAGAGAGAAAGAGGAAAAGAGAGGCAGAGAGGAGACTGGAGTTTAGGAGAGTGGTTGCATTGTACCTGCCGTAGTCGTCCACCTATAACTATTACTGCTATTCGTCCCTCACAGGGGGCGCCGCTGCTCTCACATCTCCAGCAGAGTTGTGTGTACTGGACCCCCTCTAGTATACTCTGTACAGCTCACTCCCCATCTCACTCTCCCAGCACAGTACATGCTGCTCTCTCTATGCAGAATGTTCTCGGCTTCTCTCTCCACACAGAAGGTCTTTTTTTTGCACTCTCCGGTCGTAGGTTGAACTCCAAATTACCCCGGCACTTGCACTGACTATAACCCAGAATACGTTTGGAGAGTGGGTTTTGCAGGGTGTCACTTTAGAGCAGCCATCTTGGAGGTTACCTTAGCAACAGTTTGGCCTTGTTTTGTTGTGCGATACGAAACTCTTAGCTCGGACGGGTAACCAGGAAAACGGGCGCGACTTGGCTCCCTAGCAACCACTTCTAGGTTGCCATAGTAACCAGGGTACTGTGTCAGCGGCAAGCTATAAGCGGGGGTGGGGTCGGCGGTGGGGAGCGAGCGGCTGAAGCAGGGATAGGCCGGTAGGGTACATTCCTTGTGGTGAGGTATGGTGGCCTAGGAGTACGAGACTTTACTGCAGGCTATATACCTCAGACTTTATACCTACTGCTAAAATGTAAGTCGGGACGGTAGGTACCTCCTCACCATGCATTCTGCATCTCAGCAAGTTTTTATTTCAGAAGTGAGAAAAAAGTCGATTTGCCTGTTTGCGAAGTGGGATGTTTAGTAGAGAGCAAGCCAACAAATTCTACTAAATGGCACGACTCTGACAGATGGGAACGACTACCAGGACACCAGTTCTACTTGTCGGCCACAGTAGTTATGAAGGGGAGTGGCAGTGGTTGTACGGGTAACTAAGGGACTGTCCCTAGTGGAGTTCCCAGTCCCTCTGAAGGACAGTCAGGGAGGTGCATTGTCTCCCATTGTCACCACCGCATGTGGTCGTTGTCATCAATAGGATTTATTTTGGGTATTATTCCTGATTTATAGAAATACACATTCATGTGACTGTATAAATAAGTTCCACGATCTTGTTCTATTCTTTTATTACTACTGTGTGACAGAAATAATATCTTAATATCTTGCCCTTGATAAAGGGCAATGCAATCTCACCAGTCCTTTTACTGTTGGATAACATAGGTTTAAGAGTAATTAAGCAGTCTCAAAGCAATGTTACCAACCCTGCTACGTAATTAGCACCAGATGTATAAATCTTACAACCTTGATTAGATAACCCATCACTTAATTAAATGAAATTATTGAATAACTTTATAGCGATATATTGCCTAATTGATTGGTGATAGAATCTAAATTGAAATTGAACCTGAAATATGTTTCGTGCTACATTTGAATAAAAAAACATCAGCGTCATATGTGTACGACAACCCCCCCCCCCCCCCTACACACCTCTCACCTCCAGCCCCAAAAGTATAATAAGAGAAAAAAATAAGCTGGCTGTAGACTAACTGTTGTGAGTGGTGGGGACTAGGACCACCTTAGTGCTTGAGGCAGGGGAAGTATGTGAGGCACTCACACACGTGAATGTAAGGCAGTGAGCAGCTCGCCACCAAGCGAACTACTCAACCCTCACCAAACGTAACCTTACCATCATCACCAGAGCAGCCCAGTACAGAGTATAAACTCAGGAGCCAATGAAGGTGATCTGCGATGTATCAGCGCTTATATAAAAAAGATTTGATTATAACCTAATTGTTAAGGTTTTACCCCAAAAATGTCCAAGAATCTGATTTAGTAACACAACAGACAGACCCAGCAATTAACCTCAGCACAGTTGGATATAAAGATAAGGGGTCTAGGAGTAGAGAGGAAAGAATTAAAGATAAAGCTGACCTATACCTATAGGCGGAGTAGGATAAGGCCAGCGGACTTTGCGTAAATATTGTTAGCTGTATTAACACATTCATTTCATTGGTCACTACCTAGAAATATGTATTGATGGATGCGTCTATTCCACCATCCTGATGGGAAAGAATATATACAAATCATTGGTGACGACTACAGATTGTTCAAAGTGACATGGTCAAAGGTTGGGTGACTTTAACAATGGGATCCAGCATGGTGAACGGTGGTTGAGAGGATTGAGGGTAGTTCTACAGTACCAGTTCTACAGTACTACGGGCCACCGCCCCTTACCTCCCACACAAACACTTTCCCAACTGCCTCACACACACTCCGTTGAGTTGCTCCAGCCTTGCTCTACGTGTATGAGCCAGGCTGCGAGAGGAGAGTGAGTCGGTGGAGAGTGAGTGGAGGGTGTGTGTGTGTGTGTGTGTGGTGAGGGTGTGGAGGGGAGGGCGGGCGGTATGTGTGTGATGTGGGAAGGGTGCGGAGGGTAGGAGGGAGGGAGGGTGGTTGCCTGCGCGCGTGAGCTGCTCAGTGAGCTACTCCAGGTACTGCTCCCCGCCCGCCGCCGCCCACCGCTCGCCGCCCACACTGGAGCAACGGCCGAGGAGGAGGCTCTCTCCGGCACGGGAAGGGACGGGCAGCCGGAGGACGCACACCATGGAGGCCCTTCTCCATAAGGGAGAGGCTGGTCCATGATGTCCCTTAGGAATACCGTCACAATACACTCCTGTCCCCTCTCAAGGTTTTGCTCGACCTCTGAGGGATCGATTCTGAGGAGAACTCAACAACTTTCGTCCGGATCCGCCACTCTTCCCTGAACACACTCCCCACTGGAGTTGGTTCTTCCTCTACCCCGTGGAGCAGCAACTTATATAGGATCTATTTATTGTAGACGTATTGGTGGAAGCTATATAGGAAGGATACCCATTCGCCGGCAGGGTGCAGAGAACATAGCACAGCGCAACGTTTAGGACCCACCTCCCCTCCTACAACTGGATAAATTCGTTTAGGATAAGTTGATTCCCTTTGGAGAAGATTGGTGCAGTACCGGAGTTATATGATATTAAGGAGGGCCGGTTACCGTTGTATACAACAAGCCCGAAAAAGTGAGCGAGTGCGCGAGAAGGTTGGCTATTTATAATCGCGGGGCAAGGAGGATATAGGCGGCTTAGCTGTGGGTGCTGCTGTGGAGGATTACAACTACCGTTAGTCAGATTATCTGTGTGCTTACTCTCTTTATATTCGGATAATACCAGATTGGTGTGTGGCGAAAAAATAATTGTATTTAACCTTGAGGGTGACTAGTGTGTAGCCTGATACACACCCCTCCCAGTCTGCAGTTCTCACAGACGCCCTACTGCACGAGATTTGGATTTATCCTGCGCCGGAAGTACGTCATCAAGCAGTCTAGAAAAAGACTTGCCACCAGCCTCCCAGAGATTATTTTCTGTTATCAGTTATACGTGTCTTTTTTATTTTATCAACTGTGGAATATTTTATTTTATATTCATAATATCCATCAAGTGCACCTGAGTTGTATTTGATGAGAAGAATTTTGTTGTTGTTGTTATTGTTGTTAGTAGGGGTGAGAGTGTATTAATTGTGTACCTACGCTACCCGCTATAGTAGCGTTTGGCTGTGGTACCTGGTGGTCAGTATAAGAGGATATGGTGGTGAGACCCATAGGCGCATCTGACACCAGTGTGACCCTTACCTCCCAGTCCTCCTCCTCCTCATTCACCTCCAACATGGCGTCGTCCACCGACACCCCGAGCTGGTCAAAGATGTACGGACAGGGTGACAGGCGGCGTACGTACCAGTCAAAGTACAGCCGTGTTAGTAGTAGCTCCTACGATACCCCATCATCACGCTACACCAGCGAGCCCAGCCGCCAGTCACGCTTCGATGGCTACAGCGCCACATCTTCGAGCCGTAGCCGTATCAGCTCGTCCGTGGACCGTGACGTGGATTATGGGAGTACGTACAGAAAGTCGGGCCGGGTATCTGGGGTCGCGGACGAGAGTCAGTCGTACGGATCGACCCGCCGTGCGTATTCCGTGGACCGCGAAGTGGGGTCCGACCTGGGCTTGTACGGAGGCGCGCCCAAGATGAGGCCGTGGCGGGAGAAACTGAAGCAGGCCGAGCAGAAGCGCCGTGTGGGTGATCGTGGCGACATCAAGAGCAGCTCACTGCGCCGCTCCTATAGTTACGAGTCGTCGGCGAGCAGATACGATACGAGCACGTCACCCCGTCGTACCCCCTCCACCCCCGTGTACGACAAGGAGAACCTGGAAGGACGCTTCGAGTCTGCCGTCAGGAAGTCCCGCGCCTCGAGTATATCACGTATCGGCGGCGACAGGTCCACCATTGACTATGAGAGCATCATTGCCGGAGCCCAGAAGAAACGGGCGGCAAGCGTGTCGCGCCTGGATGACGGCGACTTTGAGATCACACCGCGCCGCTCGCACCGTGCGACCAGCGTGGCGTCGGCGGTGGTGAACGCGGCGTCGGGGACGGGCAAGGAGATCGTCGAGTACGGCACCGGGAGCGGCTCTCACTTCATGAGCAATCTAGAGGACCACGTCCGGCGAGGGCAGGACATCAGCAGTCTGGTTTTCCGGCCGGGGGAGAAGTTCGAGCCGGAGAGTGTTCACGTGCAGGAGCTGCCGTCAGGTCGTAAAGCGAGGACGTACACCACCTTCAGCCAGTACGGCCATGGCGACAACCGCGAGGCCAACAACAAGATCAACCAGGTGACCATGAAGACTAAGCTGCTGGAGCAGTCCGTGTCCACGCTGGAGGACTTCGTGCGGCGGAACCGCTCCCACTTCCCGGAGGAGACGACGATATACCAGCAGATCCGCTTCTACCAGCTCGACGAGGCGCAGCTCCGGGAGATCGGCGAGTCGCCCGACGCCGAGGTGTACGGCGTCAAGGTCCGCGAAAAGCTGGTCGTGCCTCCGGGCACCGACGTGGCGCATATCCTCAGCAGGTACTACAAGAACAGTGACGTGGACGTGGAGTATACGACCACGACCACAGGGGGTGGCGGGCGTCGCGTGGTCGGCGACGAGTACGAGCAGGTGTCCCAAGAAGACATCCACACCAACATCCGCCGTCAGGTCGAAGCCGAGTTCGATTTGCGCGAAAAACAGCGAACCGTAGGTCAGGAGAGCTTTGAGGTTCGGTCCGCCACGCAGGCGGTGCAGCGTCAGGGTCAGTACAACCACCTTTACCCGCATGTCAGCCCCACCTACATCCATAGCGTGTATCGCGATGCAGGTGCCAACTACGACGACATCTACACGCGGTCCGGGGCCTCCACGCTCACCTCGCCCACCGCCTCCGTCGGCTCCGACCTGGAGTCGATCCGGTCGTCGGCGTCGTCGAGGCGACGGACGTACGACCAGGTGCCGCACTTCACGGCCAAGATGCGCAACAAGCAGTGCATGACGGGCCAGACGCTCAAGTTCAACTGCTCCGTGTCCGGCCTGCCCTTCCCAGACATCACCTGGTTCAAGGGCAACCGGGTCGTCAACGAGGGTGGCAGATTCAGCTTCACGGTGAGTCACCTCTCTCTTATCTCAGTTAATTAATTAGACGTGTTTTTTGTCATTAAATGTACACCCGTGTCAAAGGTATTGGTTGATCAGTATGCTCCTATTTTTAGTTGGACCGTCGTGCTTTTACATTATTGGTTTTCAGATCCAAGGACCCCAGCCATAGATAAAACACAGGGCTCTTGGCAATAGCCTTCTGACTTAGCCTTCTTTAAGTGGACTTACATGTTTTGTGACCGCGTACACTGTATAGGTGATGTTTGTATGTATCACAATGCTGTTTATAGCTTTACATCAGTTTTCCTTCCCATATTTTCTAAGGGGTGCTTGAAGAAGAAATGCCAGTTTCTTACGGTGCACTAGATCTTTCTTCATTTAGGCGATAAAGAGTTGGGAAAACAGGATTCGCATCATGTCCGGTATTTCTTTTTCTTTTTTTTTTTTTGGGGGGGGGGGATCTTACTGACATTATTAGTTAAGCTCTATTTTGAATAGGAAAGACACATGAATAAAATGACTAATTACTCAAGATAAATGGCGGATGATGAATTCGGGTCTTAGTAAATATAAGTATATGGTTGTATGTAGAGCCCCTCTGATTCAAGTTCGAATTCCACCATTTGTGGTTATTCTATTACATATGAACAATGATTATAACTTTTTTAAAGTATATGAAATAGTTTTGCCTTGAATAAAGAGGAAACAACACAGACGATTATGTGAAAATCAGCAGTGATTTCAGATGAGTTCCTCGTTGGAGGGCTTTTCAGTAGATGAAAGTTACGACGACAAAGAATCATTGTTTCTAAATTGATGATGATTATAGAATAAATGTTTATATTTAGGGTGAAGATCACTTACTGAAAGTTTAAGTAGAATTTGTTCAGATGTAAATCATTCCTAGAATAATAGCGTATGATTTGATTAAATAGATAGCTGTCAGCACATAAATACATATATGTCTCAGGCGAAACTAGAAACATTTAGCGGCAATATGATGCGATTTTGATTCACCACCATGCAATCAGAATAGAATGGATTTACAACACATTGACCTAGGCAAGGCGACAGTAACTGGATGTGTATCTAAGTAATACAGCTAAATAAACAAGGGGAGGTCGCAGGTCTACCAATGTTTTTTCTATTAAGATAGGGCACAAGAATACACCATATAATCTCAGGTGTATTGAATTTTCGCAAAGGCCCTCCACACATGAAAGTGAACATCTCTAACAAATCGGTCCCTTCTGACATGGCAGATTCGGTTTATTTTGAGCTTAGTGGTACACCCAAGCCTCTACCTTGCATTTTACATCCCTCCACAAACATTGCGCATACACTTCCAGGCCCATCCATATGGACGGCACACCTTGACGGTTCACATCTCGGTCCTACGTGCGCGTGGAAGCAGCTAACCTCGGGACGTATCCAAAAAATATTGCTGACTTGGCAAAATAACAAAAAAAGGGAAAAGCGGCTGTCGACGGGTTGTAGATGTAGGTTAGGAAGATTAATGTTTTCTTCAGGCGGCAGACATTCCGCCGTGTGCCGAGAGGGGCGCTGTCTACAGTAACGACCTAGAGCTGGAGGCGAGTCGGTACCATAGAGTACAGCAACGTATTGTTGTATGGTATATAAATATATATATATACATATATATATATTTATATACACACACACATATATAATATTAGTACAACAATAAACATTAAGTAATACAATAATTAAAGTGATAGAATGATTGAGACGAAAGCGTGTATAGCGGAAAACAACAAATACAGGGTTTATTCAGTATTACATTGGGACAAACCCCAGTCCTACACATCAAGAAATACACGACTAAGATTAAAATAATGAATCATATATCGAAGTAAGATTAAAAATCGACTGCTCGGGTGAGCAGTTAACAGGGGAATGTTGTTTAAACCATACCAGCGTCACCAAGAAACCTCCGGTTACCGCATCAGGTAACCGGGTAACCTGGAAAGTATTTGTGACGCTAAACAACAAGTGATATACCGCAGTGAATAAATCCGTGATAGGTATTGGTTGATAATTTGTATTTATATAATCAGAGTTATATAATAATAATAATCGGACATATTTTAAATGAAGAACACAAGAATAAAGGCATAACGACCAAACCATAATGAAGAGTCGGAATATCATAGATGACCTTTATACATATTACTGAGAGGCACCTGAATTGTTTTTCTTAAAGGTGTTCCATGTTTAGCAAATATTCAGTCACAAAATGAAGCTAGTTGTCGGGTTGTTGTTACGTTCCTCACAACCTACTCAGAGATGGTAGATTTTCATCTACATTCATTTATTTCTACATCTTTGTCGCCCTCGGTCTACCTCTATTTCTTCTTCTCTCTCCCTCGTTTTAATTTTCTTATATTCTCATTGGTTCTGCTCCTGTTAGCTAAGTTTATAAAAGTGTACATTACTTATCCCTTCCAGGACAGTAGAGACTACGTGCAATCCCTCCCTTGTGTAGACTTTAACTGTCTAATAATGTCTCCTCACACTAGGTGTCCACCACCATAAGATCCAATATATTTGTAGGGAGGTCTTGTTCATTTATCATATGATTTATCCTTTCCCGAAACACCCTTTGTAGATAGTAAGTGTTCTTCAATCATGAGTCATATCCATCTCTGCGTAGGCAGCACTGCCTTGTATCCAAGCTATATGAGTAACTATTCCATGCCATTGACACTAGGTAGGGGAATAAGCCATATTTCTTCATTTTAAAGTACATGATGTTTTTCCCCCTGACACATTCAGTAACCATCCCTAATTGCTAAAGATCTATTTTTCATCCACTCAAGCTATATGAGTAACATTTCCATGCCATTGGCACTAGGTAGGGGAATGAGCCCCATTTCTTCATTTCAAAGTACATGATGTTTCTCCACCTGACACATTCAGTAACCATCCCTGATTGCTAAAGATCTATTTTTCATCCACTCCACACTTTCTGTAAATAGGCTTTATATATGTCTTTATCGCAACACCTACAGATTCCCCACCCCACACGTCTTGAACGATCTCTTCCAGCACTTTCATTAATCGGAACCTGTTTTGGCACCATAAGAACTATCTTTTCATTGCCCATCATTTTCAACAGGTAACCTCTGCATCTTCCTTCCTTCATTCGATGATATATCAAGACTTGGTTAGTGTGCCTAAATGGAATCTGTTCTGATTTGTTATGGTCGAAAATATTCACCTCGTTCCTCGAGCTCGATGAATATTTCCGACCAAGGAACATATTCCATTTAGACACTCTCACTATGTCTCCTTATCCTTATTCAGTGGAAATCATTAAAGTCGCCAATTTACAACAAGTCACTTAGTACGGAGTGTATTAACTACTAATGCTGCACAGTGTGCAGAAATAAATCCGTACAGCTGACGCATAAAACCCTGCACCCATTGCGCTCCCGATACACGCCGATCCGCCTTACAATTGACTTTCGGATTTAGATTTTTTTTTAAATGGTTCATTGGTCACCGCAGTGTATCGGGAGGTCTATCGTGGTGAATCGGCGGCTGTGGTGCACGGCTTAAAAGTGCTGATTCCACCAGACTAGAGGCTTAATCGGAAAGAAAATATCTGAAGTCCTTGGAATGTTTCAAAGAATATCTTATACGGTGAATTTTCTTGGCTGATAAATCGTATAAGCGCCTGAAATAACCAGAAAAAAATGTGCCGATATTTCCCGATTTTCATTTCGGCAAGTTTCGGTTGCTTGGTGGAATTGGCGATTTTTAAGTGTGAGACATTAGGCCACAGGTGTAAGATAATGATCCTTTATTTCTTCACTGTAAGACATGTATCTCCCCGCCCTACACGCCTGGTAAGTAAGCCTCCTCTCATCACTAAGAGACGTGTCTTTCTCTGCCTTCTCTTGGGACGCTATTACCACTCCATCTCACAGTAGGGCGTATCACATTCTCAGCACATATTGCCTTCTTTTTCGGTGCATGCACCAGTGGCCTGTGTCTGCCAAGTTGTTTTCAGTGTCCGCCAAAGACGTTTCCCAAGTAAACACACACAGTGTTGATGTGATAGATAGGAAAAAGAATAAGCAAAGGAGGATGGATATATGATATAGAGAACTCCAGCGGGTCTCTGTTGAGGCTGTCATGGTAGCATTCGCAGATGAAATAGTATTGCAAAACTAATTTGTGAAGCCCCTTGACACATTGGATGGTTGTTCCAAATGTCTATTCTTTCGAATTCTTGATCATATATTTGTTTGCATTTTTCTTTGCATTTTAAGACTCAAGATAATCTTTGCGGACAGTGTTTATTTGTCATAACCGCTTTAGTACTATTGATAGCAGTAAATGTACGTAAATGTACGTATGGCCACTGTAAATCCCACTGATAAGAAGGTGTGCATGGTTTGTGTCGTTGTAACTATACTATCATAAATGAAACAGATCATATAGCCTTTCATCAAATATATCCTACATATACTATCTAATAATGATAGATGGAACGATAATACCCCACATGCATATAATCCTAAACATTTGGAGATAGTTTAAGATATTCCAAGAGTCAAGCTGAACTGGATGTATTGTACGATAGAGGCAACTGTGCTCCTAAGAAAGCCTCCAATATAAATGAAAGCTTTAAAAACATAACAGGAATAATAGGGTCTTGACCAAGAACGAATGAATACCTAGAAATATTTAAACGAGGGGTAAACCAAGAACGATATATTCCCCTCAGTTTCGTTGCCCTCACAGTAGGAGGTGGCGTGACTTTAAATCTAATATATGTGGAGTTAGGCTGAGGTATCTAAAGTTAAAAAAAGCATAAGACTAAGCCTTTGGGATCCCAATAAAACACAACTAAAATATTCATTTCATACATTAATATACGATCACGCTAGGAGCAAAGCGAGTAACTCTGCTTTCACCCACCAGCATTTCATATCTCTCCTATGACGATTTTACATTTTATATTCTTCCGAGAGCTGTGAACTGCTCAGATCTGCTCGCGCCGACTCGCGGCAGACTCATTTGGCTCGAGGTGCAGAGAGGAATCCAGGTTAGTCGGGAATGTGTCCGCAAGGGGGCGTGCCAGGGGTGTATCATGGCAACCACCGCCTCGTTCTCACACGCCTCTCTGATCTCATCTGTGAGCAGCTCCCCGTGCAGCCCCAGGGCCAAGGTCACAAGGTCAAGTCAATCAAAGGTTATGTCACGTGGAGCTTTGCTGCTGCTGTAAAGTCTGGTGATTATCTCATCTAATGTCGCCTTGTGTAACTACTCACATATGGAGCCATGATACTTCTGACAGTTATGATAGCGCTGGCTCTGAGTAGCCTGCTCCCAATAGTAACCTATGGAAGAAATATTGATGAATTTAAATAATCAGTTGCACAGATTGCAGTTTGATACCACGTAAAGGGGGCTTGAACGTGAAGAATGTATTTTTTCTTAAACTTCATCATAACATCATACAGAGAGTAGCACCCTGGACTGTGAACCACAGGGTTCGTGGTTCGAGTTTCGGTCATACTGCTATGTTACAGTGCCTGCCTTTCAACCTCCCTCATAATTTGTATGTCATCAAGATGGGACCCTGTCGGGTGCTTCTGTATAGAACACTACAACACCAAAGCACATCGGGTTGGGAAGAGGTGGGAATCATCTCAATGAGGCTAGTCTAGGGCTCTTTAAGGCAGTTTAATGATTTAATGAAGGATAACTGAACATCAGGTCTTGAGTCCCCATATCCCAGTCTAACGACTGTTATAGGGCGCTTTAGTAAAATAGAAGAATATATCGCTCTTTTGAACTATAAAACTATTGGCACCACAGTGCTCAGAAGTCTGCCAGATGCCCCGAGGCTTGACTTCACCAACTGGGTTTTCTGAGCTTCCAGAGGCCCCGCAAATAGATCAGATCTTTAGCAGCGCAGCACACTTGCTGGGGTTGTGTTTACTTTATGTAACATTGGCTTTGGATCGGTTTCGTTCAGTAATTGTGGGTGGGCTGCACCCTATAAGATTCCACGTAGTATTCACCTGAGTTTAAATGAGTTTTCACCATTTGCTGGGTACCAGACTTAATCATGCATCAGGTGCCGGTGGAATGCCACATCCGTATTTCTATCACTGCAGGAGAGATAATATTTCAAGAAATTCACCACGACACTAATGTTTACGGTTGATCTATAGCATGAAATTAACCGTTCATGCAATTTTTTGTTATGATTCAACATGCCCATCACAACCCACTCCAGAGACACTTTCACAGTGTCAGAATGGATCCAAGTATTTTTGATTACCAACTTAGAGATATTTCCATTACATTACCTAAATTTTCCATCTATTTCTCTACTCATTGCCCTCACTTTGTTTCTATCAAGACTGGTGTCAGATTTGAGGTCATAATGGACTACAATTTATAAGCCTGTGCAGAGTGAACCAGAGTATAGCCTGAAAACCCACGACCACCCTCTCTGTTTACTGTGAACTTTGAAAACAAATACCTACACTGATGGGCTGAGTATATCGTGAATGTATCATATGGCAGTAACTCAGTCACGTCTAGCTGGTACTCGCAGTCAGCACATACGTCTAGGTTATTATCACGGCCAGCTTGTGAGGAGGAGAGAGTGGGTTATTGTGGTAGTGCGAGCAGGTGAGTTATTGCTGGCTGGGAGCTGCTCGTTATTCGTGGCTATCAGCTCTGTGTGAGCTGCTCTGAGTCGGTCTGAGCTGCAGCTCTTGGCGGCGGGCTGGCCGGGGTCACATCAGGCAAACACCTGGATCTTTGCCGCACTTCCTTCTGTAGGTCTAACTCGCCAATCATGGAGGGCGTGGAAAAACAGATATGTTTCTGCTACCTCACTGAAAAGCTACTGGGACAAGGAAGATGTAATTCGCAGTTAGTACAGAGTCAATGAATAGTGTCTTGTGAAATATCAAATTCATCATTTAACATTGAGGAATGTGATATATGCCGTACCATTGATAAGGTATATGACAAAGTAAATGATTCTATCATACATATCCCTTTTCTCATTTTTCACCTATCCCCCTCTCGTTCGAGCCCTTCCCTAAATGTTGACTTTACGAGTAAGAGAATATGCGGGCATATGTCTAGAAGAAGATGTATTGGGGTATAAAACTGCAGGTGTAAATGCTAGAGTACAAGTATTGTACATAGTCCTAGCAAAAGGCTATGGGTGGGTATAATGTGTAGTGGAGCGTAGGCTCTTATAGTGTAAGGGTACTTGTTGGTAGTATAGTGGAAGACTATCCAAGTGAAGGCATTGCAGGCTGTTATAGTGGAAGGGATTCCTCTAGTCATTATAGGTATAGCTCCGTTGAATCGTTTATAATATATGCGTATATATTTTAGGTAGCTACAGTAGGCGTTCTACGTGCCTGCAATGTAGATGTCTGCAGGTACTATAGAGGAAATCCATGAAAGTCTAGGGTCTGAGCCCGTATCCCATCAAGTTTGAATCACATAGTAATTAACAAGGCGAAGCCACGGGAATTACTATGTGATTCAAATGAGATGGGATCGAGCTCTGACCCTAAACTTGAATGGGTTTATGAATTTATCTCACCTTTAATATTGACTAATGGGCTAACATTTGTGACATTATCCCCCATTGGATATTTTTCCTAAATATCTAATGGGCGTTAGATACGAGTTCCCAATGTTAAGTCTATGGAGAAAAAATATCTGGGGTGAGATAAATGTACATACAGTAAGAGGTCTATGTGTAGGCACGGACGAGTCCATGTGAAGGTATTGTAGGTCGGTAACTTAGTGAAAGACGCGGGTGGGCGATGTTAAGGTTAGACGTGCCACCTCAGTGCAGGTCACTCGTCGCTACTGGCAGTCAGAGACAGTTGTCGTTACCCCGCTGTCTATACACGTATGTATATATAGACGGACAGAGGGACTGTCTGTATATATATACAGCCTCGTGCTATATCAACACAGACCCCACCGCAAAGCAAGGGTACAACTACTGGCCACAAGGTGTGCTCCAGTCGGCACCGTGTATATGTATGATACACAACTCTCTGATTATTGTTCGATCTCCTCATGGTTAACCCTTTAAAGACGGGGGTCTGTGGCAGAGCCCTGTTGGTTGGGGCGGGTACTTTGGATTGGCATAACTCCAGGGGACGGGTCAATTTTTGTCTAAACCCATATTCCATTATTTGATCATGTGATATGACACATCATTCTAATTTATATTATTTGTTTTACCAAATAATATCAAATACTATATCATAGGTATATTCTCTGAAAGTTTCAGATATGTTGATTAATTATTTCTTCATAAAACAATGAAATGGTGGCATTATCCGGTCTCCGCGGGGAATGTCTCAAGGCATTATCCGGTCTATGCTGGGGAATGCCTCAAGGCATTATCCGCCCTGAAAGGGGTAAGAAACTTCAGTTTTTTTCCCTAAATCTTCCTGCTGAGTCCCAACTGAACCCAACATTCACTATTGATGGAGTATCATACCCTGTTCTTGAATAGGCTAGGTCTTAGAAACTGGGTCAGTAATTGATATCAATAAGATGCAGAGAAATCATTGACATCATGTATGGGCTTTGAATGGGTGACACTTCTCATTTATAGAGCGGTTTACTTTACATACCAAATGTTCTTAGAACGATTGCGTGACTATGGTGAGATAAATACGGATTTCCGGATGGCAGACATATTCTGCATTTCTTGATATTTTTATAAGCTATACTAGAGACCGCTTTTTTGCGTAACTTTTTCGTTCCGTTGGATCACCTGACGGCAATCTGTGGGTTTTTTTTTATTCCGTGGTCGCTACGTGGTGGGAAAGGAGCTCGACTTCCAGCAAAGCCCCGTGATCAAACATATACTAGAGACCGCTTCTAAACTTGATGGCCATGAGGTACATTGGTTTTTTGGTTTTTTAAAATTCGTTTAATTTTTTTAAATTTTTTTATTAGCAAGTAATTCACCAAGGGTTGGTGGTCTTCCATTACAGCATACAGCAGTCCTGGTACAATCAGTCTTGATGTTGCTTTAGTCTTATGATGAATGATGGTTTCTTGTGATCCTCATTCCACACTTTATTCCAATAATCTATGACACATCCACATCAATCGCTATGGTGGATGGTGCAGCAGAATAACACCAAACACTATTCCAAAAAGCTCTTGGAAGAATCTGCTGAGTACATAGATCTACTCACGTGGAAAACAACCTGGCACTCACTCCTAGACTGATAAAAGTGAATGTGTTTTTGTTTTGATGTGAATCGCCCGGCACCTGCGTCTGAGTATTTTACCGGCAAACAGGGCGTGGAGACCCCACGTGACCCCCGACACTAAGTGATGGATTAGCCAGCGGTCGGAAACCAGCTCCTAAATCCACTGATGGGAATCTTGTTTTCCTCTCGACTCAGACCTCAGACTGCCCTCTGAGAGTAAAAGTAGTCTCCGGGCTGTATTATAAGTGGCATATGATCAGATTTTGATGGATATCGATGAGGCTGGATGCCATTCAATGCCTTCCTGGGCAATGAATATGTGGAATTAAGAATAGCTGATATCACTACATTCTGATTCCTAGGGATTTGAAATCTCACAGTTTGGATAAGCGGCCAGTTCCCCAAACGAATATCGTAAGTTATTTCCCTATCTCTCTCTCGAAAGATAGGAATTAGATAATACCCCCGAGTAGGCGTTCTCCACTGATATAGGTGAAAACCGTAGGTGTTCTTCACTACTGGAGGTGCAGAAGTAAGTGAGTGATAATAGGCCACTTTCAGAATTCTAGACTTTCTTAAACTGGGAAGGGTGGCGAGACAAGGAGGCATTGTACAAGTTTCTCAGTAAGTTGAATTTCGTAAGAATGAAGAGTCACAGTACAGGAACTGTCCACCGAATGGTGGCACCATACTGTCCGCCACATGCTGACCGTTTCGTGAACTAACAGTCTCTGTACCCTATAACAGGGATGCAAGGTTTCAGACAATTAAAGGAATTCCGTCATTTCATATACGCTGGCAGCACTAGAATCAGTATCGAGCTTTTCTGTTCCAAAATAATAATTCTTTTTAATAATGAAGTAGGTTTAAACAAGTACAACTCAACATCTGCCCAATTCGGTTTAATGGATGGATTATTTGGCGTGAACAGTCTTTACACAATGTTTCGGCAAGTGTAGCCTTTTTCAATTCTTTTTAATAACCTTTTTCAATTTCCGATTATGTCCTCAATCCCGAGCTATCAGCTCGGCACCCATTTCCAAAAAGCCAGTCCTTCACCCAATCCCCCTGCATTTAAAGTAGAGATGGGGGATCCATCCTCGGTACCTTATGATAAAAAAAACATTTATAAATTAAATATCAGATGTATTCAATTTAATATATATTACCGACTGCTGATATATTCCGACATGGATGCTGTTTCTAAAAGAAGATTAGGAAGATAGGGACTATATGAGATAACCATTCCTGAGTAATTTTTACTGGTTTAGGAACCTCGCCCATCCTCAAATCGCACAGACTGAGTGCCTCATCTATATGGCCTGTACAGTAGACCGCTGCTACTCAGCTGGACTGTGGCGATCACATATCACCTAGGAATCCAGTTCATGAAGGAATTTCCCAGACAGAGTCAGCGATTCTGCTTGTATCACAGATATGTTATTGGGTGTAGTACGTCTGCATGGGGCCTCCTACCCACAAGAATTGGTGTAATTAATTGCCTCCAGTTTTGCTTTCATTTGGGTCTATTTTGATAATTAAACACATAGCTTTTGTCATGGTGTAGGTTTGACCCAGAAAGAGATCGCCTCAGACATTCACATGTCACTTCTTGTAGAAGTTTTAATTATTTCACTCAATTGATAGGTCACATCTTTCAGAACTACTTCTAGTATCAGTAACGTCACAGTCAATTAGTATTTTCTAGAATGGCCTTAAACATCCATCGCTCATCTCCCACTCTCTAAAGGCAAATAAGGCACGTTCAGGAGTACCCCCGCTGTGATCTGATCATCGATATGTGCGCATACTGAACATACCCGCGTCTGGTATGCGGGTGATTAACGCCAGAGTAGCGGCGCGTAGCTTATGTCCAGGGAGGAGTAGGGGTTGTGTGACTCAGTGCCTCACCTGAGTGACCGCCTCCACACGCCCCCTCTAGCGGGGAGCGTGGGAGTGGAATCCCGCATGATTCACCTCCACTGACATGAGGGGCACAGCGAGGGTTAAATCACGCACCCGTCTGATACCAACTGGCACCCATCAAGAGTGAACTGTTGGCTTTAAGATCTTACGGGGATATATCCCGTATTGACAGAACCGTGTATGTGGTGGGGATATATGGTGCAAATGGAAAGAAAATAATCATCAAGAAAAATGTGGCACAACGAAAAATCATTTGCTATAATACGCTCCAGCATTCTCCTACTACCAGTATCTAGTATATAGATTTATTTGAGCTCAGGTTAGACTTGGATTCTAGACAAGATTCTTGCTGTTTTCATGGGCATTTATATTGTCTCTGTCGGGTTAGAACTTTTTGTTTTCGTTAATAAGCACGTAATTTGTACGGTCTAATTGCTTTCTTCATCATATTGAAACAGTTCTTTTAGCATTTGGATTTATTCTACTTTCGAACTTCTAGAGTGCTGCTGTACCTAAAAGTCTGTCATCTACATAATCATTTCGGTACCCTTTTTCTAAATCCCGAATTCGACAAAGCCAATTCAAGTCAACGGCATTGTAAGTCATCTTACTCTGTGTGTCGGGTATGCTACTCGTCGACTGGTGAATCCAGAAATATAGTCCACAAAGCAGTTAAGTAAACTAATTGGTCGCTTAATAGTGCTATTGCATAATCCGAGATGACATAAATGTAGGGAAAACAATTCCTGAAAACCATTTACTCCCAGCGAAACACTTGGTATCATTTCTACTCGGATACAACGTTTTTATATGGTTGGATACTACATGGTAAATGGAAGTAGAAAGCAGCAAAAGGGTAAACTACCTACCTATTGGAGTATTGTAGAGGGAGGATAAATGCAGTACTTCGCAACGTCATGGCAAGCCCTGGGATATAACCAGCGTCTTGGCCTCCTGGGTTTTCTTTATGTTTAAACTTCAGTTGGTCTAACAATATTTCTAGAAACAGGACATTTTCAGGCACATCCAACATTATTATATAAACAAAGCATATGATACAATATGACGTTATAGAATCACAATAGGTTAACTTTAAAGCGTCTTCACTTAGTTCTGATAGATTGCTCTCTACATAGGATATATGAATCTAGTCAAAGACATAATATTCGGGATGATGTAAAGTAATACAATACATGTATATAAAGATAAACACAATCAATGAATAACACATTTTGATTACACAGATTAGCTGGATAGTAGAATCCGGATATCCTTGATGAAGAAAAGTTTCTTGAGCTAATTAGATTGACTGGTTCTCTTTCAGAATAGAGACTATGGTGTCCAATTATAATATATCCCTTCCTCACATTGCCATTACTGACGCCATAACCCAGATTTGTAAATAATACAACTTTCCGGTAGTGGCCGAGGCTATTTTAGGTATAACACTTTTCAGATACCTGTATTGCTTTGTCAAGTTACGTAGCGAATTGAAAGCCTGCTGAGTAGTACATCTGAGATGTGATTCGGTATCTCTGACCCGCATTCTATTTCTCTTTCCAAGGACACATCGCCAACATTTCCCTGTGCATTGTCACTGTTGAAAGGGGTGGGGGTTAGACGGAAGGGGAAGGTGCATCTAGACTGAACACGGAGAACCTCAATTACGTTTTCCGGACTTTTACAAAGTCTACTCCCGAGCTGGAGCATGGAGCCTGCGATACCCTGCTCACCATTCTGGTGACCCACTTATTGAGCTTTTAGCAGATCGATAGCGCCTAACGTATGAGGGACATACATCACTACAGTTCTCTAGAGAGGCAGAGAGTGGCGGGTCCAAGATTTACTCAAGACCCTCTTGTCAGCGAGGCTCTTTAAATTAGATAAAATAGTCAAGAAGAAAACGCTGAAGGCCCTTTGCAAAACTGTCCTCGTAATGTGTTTTAACAACAAATATATCTTTTACGGGCTGATTTTTTCACTGGTTTTTAGACGGTGTACAATACGTCTAGTTTTTTGGTCTTTTTAAGCTTTTAATTATGCTGGAGGATAGTTGAGCAGAATATGCCTATAATCCACCTTCTCCAGTAGTTCTGCTAGTTTTGTCAATTGCTGGTGAAAATTGGGCTAAATCATATATTGTTAGCAATAAATATTTTCATACTCGATATATTTCTGGTGCTGAAAGCATTTCACTACAATAAATACCTGGCGGACTATTGAATGCCGCTAAAATGTAACTTGTTTTAAAGTGATTTGGCTTCGTTTAAGTAATTGAGCTATGAATATAAGAATAACTGATATAGGTACCTTCATCATGAAATTCTCTAGACTAATTTTAAGAGATATCCAAGGTATACAGCTACCAACGAGCATATATTTATCCTTCTTTCCATGACCTTTGGCTGTACATCTCAAGTCAGAATACCAATATGTATTTGTATTGGGTTTCATGAGCCTTGAGATATGAGCGGTTCCTATCTGTTCTTCAGGAAGTTCCTGTGCGTATTTATCATCCTTAGCTGTCATGAGCCGGTAGGGCAAAGAGGAACGCCGTCACTTAAATGTATATATATACTCGCCTATTTCTGCTCCTCGGTATACTCGACACTGTTACAGTGACTAGCATGTGCAGAAGCCAACTCTATCACGGTCATCTTGAATTGCCGAGCCTCAGGCAAGCCTACGCTCGCCTATGGGTGTATCTCTGGGTGACCCGGCTAAGAATAGCGTCTTGTTGTTCCAGTATGCCGGTTCTGGACTGGATTTGTACTTGATGCCAACAGCAGCACCACCTGCTGTTAGAACGCCCTGATCACATAGAGGGCGTACTGCTGTTATACTCCCCTGTCCGGCATGTGTGTATTGCATTGTGTGGGCCTTTTTTTAAATTTTTTATTACGACCAGTTCTGTCGATTGTGACAGATCTTCCACCTTTAATTTCCTTCCTTTCACACATAAATCATAACCATAGAGGAAAACATTTCATGATATCTATTTACAACGCCGGTATACAGAAGATCAAAGATACCAGAGGGTGTATAGGTAGAATAGTAGACAGAAAAGTCCCTAGTTATTTGTATATATATATATATATATATATATATATATATATATATATATATATATATATATATTTTTTTTCATTCGTTTATTTATCCTGGAATGTTCTAGGCTCATGGCCTGTCTTCCTCACACCCAGTACAATGTCGGGCTTATAACATGTTCAGCGTTGTTTTCAGGCTATACATCAAGTAGGTTTTTGCGTATAACATGGTTACACACACAAAATAATGATAATAATAATATAATCCTGAAATCCAAGGGGAAGCTGCTAGATATTAATCAAGGGCATCCCACTCACCAGTATATTTGCTCTAGAGAGCCCATCAAGTATCAAGTGTAGGTCCATATGATCTTAATGGGTGCCACTGCCAGACACTGGTGCCTTTTCCTGAAGTCAATCATAAGAAATATGCAGATGAACGTAAGGATCCGAACTTTATCTCACCCCTGGAATAAATGTCCATAGGCTTAACATTGGGATCTCGTTCTCCATGCCCCTTCAAGTATTGCAGTCCGTTCTCCATGGTCTATACCCTGTTTGCTGCCCATTCTTTTAGTGTGATCAGGGGTGAGATAAATACAGAAAGCAACTCGTTTTGGTCAAAGAAGTCATTCTTCAACTCGTTTGACTGCTACATGATATTCACTCGGCTGTCGCCTCGTTCATATCACTCCGCATCAAACTCATGGAGAGCGACGGCTTTGACCAAAACTAGTTGGTTTCTTCTTTGGTTCCCACCATGCCATCACCTCGTTATCAGAATCCATCAACGATCAACGCATTCTCCTGTTCAGAGCAGTCATGTATCGTCAAGTGAGAATTTATTTAGAAAATGGAAGAAGATTCTAAGGATTGATTTCAAGTGCTGGCCTCTGTTTTCAAGTAGCGGCTCCTGATTTTAAGTACTGAGTACTGAGAGAAAGCAGGCTGTGGTGATGTGCTGATGGGATGTTTATGTCTATGACCTCACTGGCTCCTCTCCACAAGACTCTCCCCTAGTCTCTCACACCTGAACAGGCGCTAGCCTAGATTTCCACCATTTCAGTCTTTTTTTATTCTCACTCTTTTAACTCTCCAGGGTCCTGAACCCCTTAAAGGAACAGGTTCGAGGTGTAGGAAGGATGGAGGAGTCATATACTATAGCTGTAGAGATCCTCTAGATTTCTCGGTATTAAAGCTTCCTTGGAAATTGGATTTATATCAACAGAATAGATCCCCTGAGTCTGGTTTCGGTATATCATGGTGTCATGAAGAGAATGGTAGAACAATAGTTACATTTTTTGCGAATCATGACCCAATGAAAAACGCTGGTGGAGGTTGGTCCAGGACGTATATCTAAATAAATGAGGAAACCTTCCCAATTAGAACATTGGCTATTTAGAACGTTAGCTTTTCTAAAGGTCTCTCATCACTATTCTTTTGATAAGAAATTAATTCTTTATCCAAATTCTTTGTCTTGTCTATTGAACGATTTAGTATGTAGCTTACTTATCGCTTTAGATGTTCTATTTCTAATCTGATGTGTTTATTATGGAATCAATGATCAGTGTTTGTATCATACCAACGTCTATATCATTAACATAAACTATTGCCCTTTAACCCTTACAGAACAACTAAGGATAGAGTTATGTGCCATTGTTCATACCATTGCCTTTGCATCATGTTAATATAATACTTTAGGGAACAACCATAAAATACTGTCAATACTCTTTTTATGCAGCTATCTCTCCTCTGTGTTGATATCAAGTGTTGCCTCTTATCTTATAGAATCACTATAGGATTTTCACACTGTCCCTGTTTTATTATGTCATGTTATCTTATGTTAATGTAACGTGTTATTCTCTGTGTTACTTTAGGAAATATGAGTTGTTGTCAATGTCCTCATTATGTATGTTGATGTAAAATGGTATCCTTTATCTTACAGAACAGCAATGTATTGTTACCAGTGTCCTTGTCATACCATATTGATGATGTTTTATACATTCTGTTATTAGCACCATATTATAAAGGAAACGTATGAAAGTTTACAGTCGGAGCTCGTATCCCATCGATTTGGAATAGCACATTAATTCACAAGGCAAAGCCGCATGATTTACGTAGCGATTCAAGCGAGATGGGAGCGAGCTCTGACCGTAAACTTGAATAGGTTTCTAAATTTATCTCAGTCCTGACACTGACTAATTTACTAACATATGTGACATAATCCCCCATTGAGTATTTTTTCTAGATACTCCATAGGCATTGATTGAGAGTTTCCAGTGTTATGTCGATGGGGTAAATATACCAGGGGTGAAATAATATACCATATCGGTACACATGTTATACTCTATCTTGTAGAATACATAGGTTGTTGTTAGCGATCAATATAATACCATGTTGATATAAATTATAACACGTTATCTTACAGAAGAACCATTTGTTGTTTTCATCATCCTGGTTATACCGTGTTACTATAAGTCGTAATGCTCTATCTTACAGAACAACTACGGGTTGTTGTCGTTGGAGATTAAGAACGTGACTAAGGAAGATGCGGGGCTGTATACAATCAAGGCCATCAACACGGAGGGCGAGGTCGCCACCAGCGCCAGCCTCGACGTCATCGGTAACTTCTCTTATATACGTATGCTGTTTAAGAAGCCCAGTAATGACCGTGCAATACTATTCATACTGACCGCACGTGGTCAATATGGATTTATGTATGAACTACTTTCAATGGGCTAGAGGAGTATTCTTGGTTGCCATGTTGGTTTCCTTTGACAACATAGCTTGGCGAATCGCAGCGAAATTCCTTGGACTCAAAATTCCCAGAATGTATATATATATATGGTATATCTATGTACGTGATAAATAGACCGTTTAGACCTTGCCTGTTGGGAGTATTTCACGCATTTCACGTTCTCCCATAGAGGCCGCCTCTCTTTGTGGCACTTGTCTCATGATCTGATTTTTTTTTAATCAAAATAATCAGTTCCTAGATCAAGTAGTATGCCCTGGCCTTAGAACCAGTAAGATTCAGAGTTAAACATATAGTACATAAATAGGCTGCAACCCACCAGCTCTGCCGTCTCTCTCATTCTCTTCCAACTATATCCCAGGTGTTGGTACATTGTAAATGGATAATTTGTCTGTACGTAGGTTTGAAAAATAATATAAATCCGCGTTGGAGTAAATTTGTTACTTTTAAGTATACTATTAATTTGCTCTCACAGAACTGTAGTAATGAAGAAGCAGCTATTATTACATACCTATGGCCGAACGTGTATGAAATACTGCCCGCTACTAGGGGTGTAGTATAGATAATGTTCAGGCGCACTGCGCCCGTAGTGAATATTCGGGCGCACTGTGCCCTTAGTGAATGTCTCAGGTAAAAATCTACATAAATAAGTATAAGAAATGATGTTTTTCTTGATTTCTAAGTATGTAATAATAAGAAAACGTAGTGACTGAGCCTGTAGAGATGCCATTCTCGACCTTTTGATGCCATAAATACGTCCCTCTGCCTGCGGCATCGGGACGTATTTAAGGCATCAAAAGACCTCGAATGGCCATCCCTTGGGGCTCAGTAACCACGTTTTCTCTTAATAATAATGAATGTGCATACTGTAGTGTGCATGTTGTTGATACAGAGTTCTCAATAACGTTGCGCTGTCATGATATTAATTCTGTAAATACGATTGACGTTACAGAACTGGACACGGTGGACCGGTCGAGCGGCGCCCAGAAGCCCTACTTCATGGTGGAGGCGGCCAACACCGTGGCGGAGCTCGGCGGCCGCGCCATGTTTGAGGCGCGTGCCGTTGGTAAACCAGTACCTACCTTCAAATGGTACGACTATTATTTTATAAAAGATGAATAAGCTTACTGTAAAGGACATATAGTGATTGCTAATTCAGCCGGGAAGTTGTAAGGCAGTACCACTGTAGTTCGGGACAACCATTGTCATCAGTTGTTATATATCTCATTGACGAAGCTAAAGCCCCTCTATGGAAAGCCGAAAAAATAATTTTGAAAGATTCATTAATAACTGGTGTTTTGTCGGGGGGGGGCCGCAATGATCACTTCCATAGTACAATAGCTTTGTGAACATCTATATTATGTGTATGTGTGTTTTTCCCTAAAAATATCCACGATTTCTGTGAATAATTACAATTGGTCTGTTAGCAAAATAGTGGTAACCTATGACAATAAAATCTAAACATGTATTTATGAATATTATTCAAACAACATATATCTACCTTTACCTTTTCTTTCATATTGTATGTATCACAAATCTTTACTATTCGATTAATTTTGATAAAGTATTATCAAAAATGATTTGGAAGGAGATGTGTTGAAAAGTAATGGCAATAAGAAACTAATTTGAAATAGAAAAGAAAACAGTTCATCATAATATGAATATCGTTAACAGGTACCGTGACAACATTCTGGTGGTAGACAGTGCCCATGTCAAGATGTACGAAGACTCGCAGGGCAACACCAAACTGGTCATCGTTGATGTCAGAAACGAGGATGCAGGGCTATACTTCCTTACTGCCGAGAGCAAGGCCGGCAAGGCCAAGTGTGCTGCGACACTCAGAATTGTAGGTCAGTATACATACAGTGTGCCATTAATCTCAGAGTTGTAGGTCAGTATACAAACAGTGTGTCATTAATCTCAGAATTGTAGGTCAGTATATATACAGTGTGCCATTAATCTCAGAGTTGTAGGTCAGTATATAGACAGTGTGGCATTAATCTCAGAGTTGTAGGTCAGTATATAGACAGTGTGCCATTAATCTCAGAGTTGTTGGTCAGTATATAGACAGTGTGGCATTAATCTCAGAGTTGTTGGTCAGTATATACAGTGTGCCATTGATCTCAGAGTTGTAGGTCAGTATATAGACAGTGTGGCATTAATCTCAGAGTTGTAGGTCAGTATATACAGTGTGCCTTTGATCTCAGAGTTGTAGGTCAGTATATAGACAGTGTGGCATTAATCTCAGAGTTGTAGGTCAGTATACATACAGTGTGCCATTAATCTCCGAGTTGTTGGTCAGTATATATACAGTGTGCCATTGATCTCAGAGTTGTTGGTCAGTATAAATACAGTGTGCCATTAATCTCAGAATTGTTGGTCAGTATATACAGTGTGCCATTAACCTCAGAGTTGTAGGTCAGTATACATACAGTGTGCCATTAACCTCAGTGTTGTAGGTCAGTATATATTGATTGCCGCAAATCTAAAAGTTGTATTCTAATTTATATAGTAGAGTGTGTCGCTGTTCCCAGCATTATAGGTCAGTATAAAAAGTGAAGTGAGCCACTACGGTGATAATTGTAGGTCAGTATTTCTCAAGCCAAGTGTGCCACTACTCTCAATTGTAGGTCACTATATATGCTATTCCATCCGCTATACACTAAAGGGTTTAGGTCATTTGTATGTAGGTACTAGTTTGCCGCTAATTTGGATTCTTAGTGCTTAAGGTCAGGTGTTTTGTTTATAACAGTATAGTACATCTAATCAGCTTATGATATTTCAGATAATATGATATCCTAGTAGGATTATCTTTGGCCCAAAGAACCAATGATTTTATGTTGGCAAATACAATACATAAGAGAAATATATAAGTATGGCCGACGTACAATTCAAAAGATGTTAAGCAATCAATTATAGATACAGAGTGAGTATAATCAGGTCCCCTACATGATTTAAAAAGAAGCAGTTTAAATAGGAGCAAGCCATTGACCACAAATGGTGTTCAAAGACACGACATTATCTCAAATAATATCTATAACCATGTCCGAACTCCAAACGTCACCTAACTGTTATCACCGACCATAATAAAGTGATTGCTCATATAAACAAGATACAAATTAAAACCTGGAATTCGCACACTGCAGAGCGGGGCATGCTGGGTGACGAGCGGCGCAGGTCGTTGTCGGCTGAGCCCGGACGACGCCGGTCGTGGTCACGTGAGGCGACACCGACGCTGGACCTTCCACCGCGGAAGGAGAGGGGCACCAAGCCGTACTTCATCCAGGTACCCCCGGTGGAGATCAAGGTCAAGGAGGGCGAGCCTCTCACCCTCAAGTGTATGGTGGACGGCGACCCCAAACCTGTCGGTGAGTGTTTTAATGCCGTAGGCGTTGAGTTTGTGTTAGTGTGTGGTGATCTGTGTGTATCCCATGATCAACAGGGGAATTCGGGGTTATTATTATTCTACTGTTTTTCACTCCATTCAATATGTTAAGTCCATGTATTTTATGTTCCTTTTTCACTGGTTTCCAATTGAACTAGAATTTGTTGGGCAATTACAATGAGATTTTCTCCTCAAAGATGACGTATTTTCTCTCAAAAGGTATATTTCATAATGTCCTCCAATTTTCTTTTTCACTTTAAGATTAATATGATTTGTGGTATAAAAAGGATATTCAAGAATTCCGTTTAGGAAAACGATTTTGTTATATAAAATCAGCCATTTCTTAGTTGAGAATGTTTTTATACTATTACCTTACTTGGCGATATTATGGGGAAGATACTACCAATATATATTATTCTGAGTCGGATAGAAGACTTGTACCTTGTGCTTTGCTGTCTGTCTTTCATGTACCTATGTCTATGAACACCCATAAAGACCATGTCACTTGTGACGACGCGATCGTCTTATTGTCTATTGCGGTATAAACGACTAGTCCTGTCGTAACAATGTGTCTGTGAGAAGATTCCACTGCCGTTACATGACCTTCTGCGACAGGTTGTGTAAAAGGCACAATCCACCAGGCCGATTTCTCACCCGATCAATTGTTCTTGGGCCCTTAAGAGGAAGCACACGTATTGTAATTCATTTAATTCTGATAATAATAGTTTAATAAATGACCATTTTCAAAGATTTGAGAAATTCTAGGGCATCAGATAATAATCGGAGATTGTCTGGCTACGGAATCGGCTACCGTCGATCCAGTGGAACATCCCCTTAATACACGGATAATACTACTATAATCTGTAAGCCGATTGGAATAACAATAGCAAGACTTGCGACAGATCTAACAGATCCACCGCCGACAGAATGACGATCGCGTCGTAATCGGTCATGTCGGTCACGATGTGTTCAGCGCTCAGTGACACACTTTTGTCAGGATCAGTGCCTGTGACCTCTATCTGACCTCTGTACCTGACCTCTTTATCTGACCTCTGTTCTTTCTGTCCTTGTCCGCACCAGTCCAATGGACGAGAGGTACCATCGACCAGAAACAGGAGATCGCAAAGGGTACTTCACTGTCTTGTGCATTCTGACTATGACTACTGCATACTACAGCCATGCATGGTGCTGTTGCGCAAAATGTATTTCTAAAAAATACAGAGAAAAAAACAGAAACTACATTGTTGAAAGAAGGGTTCTAATGGCCTATGTGTTAAAATTACCACCTGCCAGGGACCTGTTTCAGTAGTCTCGTGACATTAGGCCTAGACAGACATCAACAGCGGCACCAACAGTTCAAGCAATAGCGGAAAAAGACTAGCAAATATCGGAGGATCGAAGTGGCCAATCTTCTTCATATTTGGAACGATTATAGGTTATATGTATCCCCTACTCATGTTAAAGTGAGTGAAACTCCGTGTGTCATCGACTGCAATCTTGTGATCTGTCCGTATGGTGTCACAGACACCATCTAGACAGGTCACGAAACTACTGAAACAGGTCCCAGATCATCTTCTCTGTGTCATGGGTGACAGTTTCGATTCAGATAGATATCACATTTCGTGCAACACCCTCAGTCATAGTCCATGTTATTTGTTACTGCTATCAGCCATTATTGTCGTCGCTTGCCGCGAGTGTCCATCAGCAGTGCATACAGCCAGGGGCTGGTATGACTGCCGATGACTGGCCCACACCTAACTGCCTGATACGATCAATTTAAGTGATCATATATTAACACCGGGTTGCTGACGTTTAGTGCTGAAATTATATGATTCATGTCATGCATTCTACTGCCAGGTTCTGATGCGACTGGAGCTGTCCAAATATTATAATCTATTTATTACCGAATCTTTGTTAATTGAATGAAATTTGAACTACCAGTGTGGTAGTTCAAATCAACTACCTTTGTGGTAGTTCAAATGACATGTAAGAAAAGGAAATGGAAATATAAATTTGACAATTATGTTACCACTCCTAATATCAGGAACCAGGTTAATTTAGCCAAATCCGGAATCTTAGATAAAGTATATTTGAAACTCGGCATATAGCAGAACGTATTACTATGATATACCGATTCCACCAAACATGGAACATTAGGGACGTTTTGACTCCTCTCGTTGATGTAAGATCTAAAGAAATCATAGATGGATGACTGAATGAGTTCGGTTGTTTTGACCTTTTTTCCACATGTAAGACTTACGGTAATGATCCTCTGGACTGATAGCATCAGAGGCAGGAAGGTGGCGCGCCGGACATTCTGAACATGAATATACGCGCCAAGGGCTTCAGAATCTGTCAATTAAGATGAAATATGTGTTGGGGATCATCCTATGTACTTATATTGCATCAACATGGTATTATGAAGAATAGAGAAAAACAGGAAAGGAATATTACGAATATGCTATTTTTCAAAAGGAAAATGCATCTACAATTGACAGTTCTGCAAGTGCCGTATGTGTTGTTGTATGTATCAGTGCTATGTTGTTCATGTATTTGTTCCTGTTTCACTAAATAGCTTTAAGTCCAGTAACCCGACCGGGGTACTTACTCTACTCTACTTTTTTGTTCGGTATATGCTTTGTTTTAACAAAGCATTCGTTATCTGAAGCATTCTTGCTGTAGCTTGAAGGAAACGAAAAACAGAAGCGGTAGAACCTCTACCAACTGCAAACCTAACTCTGCCACGTATTTCATAATTCATTTATTTTGACATCTTTTCATGTATGTTCTAAGCTTACGCATTGCAAGTAGTGTTTAGCAATGTTTCTTGCCTGTTAATGTTATGTTATCCTTTTGTTTCATAATGTAGCATAGGATGCAAGCATTCGAAAACTGCATTCATTGCTCTTACTGATGTTCTTAATTGATGACTTGCAGTTCGCGCTTTCAGTTCACAGTTCCTGAAATGATCGCTGCATTGTTCATACAGGTGGAAAAACTTACCAGCATATAGGCATCTTTATTAACAACATGAGTCTATTTCATACGTTAGTCAAACTTTCAAGTAGAATGTTTGTCCTCTGAATACTTCCCTGTTAAAATGGCGCCTTAGCATATACTACTTACAGATGGATCTATACATATCTGTAGAACAACTTTCTCAGACCCACTTAATTTTCAGACACATTTATCGATGGTTCCTAGATTTCTTTATTCAGTAGGAAACTCTGATTCACAAATCTCTAGATATCGACTTAATCAATGGATATCAAGATTCCCCGCCTGAAACGCAGAAAATGCAAGGCGATTGACGTTACATCGGATCTTTTTTCAAATGAAATCTCGATTTTTGACTCTCCAATCTACTTACATTCCCTTACATCTGAGATATCACAAAAGCATTGAAACAAAATAAACACACCGACCTGGACGTTCGGATCAAACCCCAATGACATGATGAAACACGGACCGTCTGACCTATGACCTTTGACCTGACCTTGCAGTCACGTGGTGTAAGGGGGTGCGCGAGCTGCAGTACACAGAGCGCCACCGTGTGGTGACGGAGGGAGACCACTACATGATGCAGATCAAGGCGACCACGGCCTACGACCGCGGCCAGTACATCGTCGTCGCCGAGAACGCCGTTGGCCGTATCCATGCCAACTGCTGGGTCAACGTCCTGCCCTTCGGTGAAGAGGGCGAGGGGTACGACATCTTGGATTTCTTTTTGTCAATTTTTTGTCCATAGAAATATCGTAAATCTCTTTTATGCCTTCCTTATCGTACAGGGTATTGTATCGTAGTAAGATATTATTTTCATGAAAACTATTGCTGTTTCATCAGACCGTGTATGAGATTATCAAACATTCAAAACAATTTGTTAAAATCGTCATTTAAAATTTGATATCCTTATCGTACAGGATATTTTATCGTGGTCAGATATTATTTTCATGAAAACTATTGTTCCGTGATCAGAACGTGTATGAAATTATCAAACATTCAAAACAATTTGTTAAAATCGTCATTTAAAATTTGATATCGGGAAACATTTTTCCCAAGTCTATTTTGTTTCAGTTATATCGGCATAAAATAGGTTCAGATTTCTCCATCAACCAATTCTGTGAATTCCTTTTACACTGTAAAAATTCCAATAACTATCAATAAACATTCTCAGACTCGGCCTTGCACCTTTGACCATATGTCACTCCAATTTGCCAATTATCGTTTCCAAAGATATCTATTGGTAAAATTGTTACTTCATATAATCATTTTTATGTATCGCTCATTTAAAAAGAGTCATGGTATCAGGATTAGTAAAATTAAAGATACATGATGGGTCTCCTGAGTTCCAATATCGGAATAATAAAGGCATAAATGTATATGGAATATTGGATTTCCTCAATATAATTGCTATTGATGAACCTACATTGCAATAAAAGTAGCAGGGGGTTTAGAGTATTCATAGTGATGTTTTTATCTGATCTTTGCTTTCAGAGATGACATTGAGTTCAAACGCTTTAAGCTGGATCTGCCTGAGTTGGAGTTGGATGCCATCACTAAAGGAGAACTGGGCAAACAAGGTGAGCAGCTCAAGCACTTTCCATATCTGAGTCGTTCAATTACTCATCCTCAGTCCGTTAAAACTACACCATATCAGAGGAACCGTTGACCTCTGTACCATAAGTACAATTGTTTAAAACAATACGTTTCTATCCTTAACGGAATGTAACATCCCCTATCTTTCCAAGCTACCACCAAGTAATGTAACATAACCTGACTGTAACTTAACTCAACAGGACTGTCTGTCCGGCGACTTTATGAACCAAAACCTAAAGATGATATTATCCTCAGTTCCATAAACTCCAACCTTTAGCTGTAGGAGGTGCTCGCGCTGTGAATTTGCAGATAGGAGATTGGATTTTCTCATATATTCACATAGAAACAAAGGTTTCAGAGTTCCCTAGATCTCTGGTCCAAGGTAAACAATAGTTACCCGTCCTGCTTCTTTCACCTGTACACCTTCATTGAACTGGTCACCCTTGGTCACAGGCAAAGGCCGAGTCCGCTATCGAGGACAAGGTACCTGTACCTCACATTCTGCTTGTTGGTCCGCCAGAGGGCCTCATACGATTAGCATTTGTGTACATTTTTAGACCTTATAGTCTATTTTCTAGTGAAAAAAGCCATCGTAAATAGTTCAATATTTTTAGGTTTTTCCTTTACCTTTCCATGCATACTGCACTATTCTGATTTATCGTTAGATGTAATTACCTTTGTTTCTTACAATTAAGCCTATAAGACATTGACACAACCAAGTACCACTGATCCGATTCTGCCCGACTATTTCTTTGGGACATCCCAGACCCTGCTTGATTGCAGTCTTGTCAATAGATACACTATACCTGGCTCTAGCAAATTGTAATTGGGCCACTTAATTAGTATTGGCGCGTATTCTCCCTTATATTTCAGGGAATCTTATCATCCATCAATAACAAAGTCCCTGCTGATAGACCATATGATATGGCAATTCCTGGTTGTAGATCGAGAAGATGGAAAACAAATACACTTCGTATACACTCAGCCACGCTCGTGTATTACAATTCGTCAACCTTCGTTTACGGCCGCCTGTCTAAGAAATCAATTTTCTGTGGCGGATTAGTATAAAGCCTTTTTCCATTGGCCGACAAACACTGTGTATTCTCCCAACAGCCTATTTCCATTGGGCGTCAGCAGTGCAAAGGTCCGTCGGCGGTTCCTGACTGTGTATCGGTGATATAGGAGAACACAAAAAATGTACACAATGTTTGTCGGCCAATGGAAACGGGCCTATAGAGAGACTGGGCGCGACCCCAGGTCTGCAGCCTGACTGGGCCAGTCAGCAGCACAGCCTGCAGATCAGAATCAGGTCGCTGGACGAAGGTATCGTCCATTGGCAAGATTGTAGCCAATTCACTCTGATCACCAGATCGGTGTGAATTGGGCAAAATTGTCGATGTCTTACAGGCTTTATGTTCTTATTTATAGCTATTATGTAATAGCTGAAGGGTTAGATGCTAGTTGAAGTGCCTGCTATTTTTATACTGGCATCTTGAAAGATGTTTTAGCATGATTTTTTAAGTATGATTATATCGTAGAATTACAAGTTATAGGCAAAAAGAGACGTTTCAGCATAAAACGTCTGTCTGCCTTTGATTGAGGTCGGATAGCTGAAATGTATTATATAATAAAATCAGGTATGAATTTGGAGATGTGATTGCAAATGTATGTAAATTTGAATTTGAACGCAGAGGCATGTGGATTTATTAAGACACTGGAGGTTGCTGATACAGAAAATACCTTGAATAGTTTGCATTTGTATGTCTTGTGGTACAACCGTTACCAGGTCTAATGTTTAACGTTAAAAGATGACATATGTCAGTATTAGTTCAAAATTATTTCACTTTAAATTACAACAGAAGTATATTTCATAATAACATGATTCTTCCATTCCATGCATTTCAATACCTCCTTATGACTCGGATCAATCATTGGTTCTTTAATAATGATATTTTCCATAAGCTTGTAAAACTAACTTCAATGCCTTGAAAATGCCTTGAGCTAAATAACCGGCTATCGTTCGTGATGAATATCAAACTCCCTATACCCTCTAATGGCTGTTATCATCGTTCGCAGCCCCGATGTTCGTGAAGCGGCTGCCCCGCGAGCGGACGGTGAGTGCCGGCAGCTCTCTGGAGATGCACTGCGTCGTCCGCGAGTCCACGCCCGAGGTGGTCACCGAGACGGAGTACACCACTAAAGGTCGGTGTTCATCTTAATTATCGACTATGTTAAATGTATGATTTATGTTTAGATAGTATGATCCATGTTTCTCTGCTATATTGCTGTGGTTACATTGTTTTTTGCTTTTATCCTCACCTCATAATTACATCCTGCAATTGTTTATGCAAAATGAAATATTATCTCACCCCTGGAATAAATGCCCATAGGCTTAACATTGGGAACTCGTTCTCCATGCCCCTACGAGTATTGCGGTCCGTTCTCCTTGGTCTATATCCTGTGTGTCATGCATTCTTTTAATGTGTATAGGAGTGAGATAAATACAGAAAGCAACTCGTTTTGGTCAAAAAAGTCATTCTGCAACTCATTTGAATGCTACATGATATTCACTCAGCTGTCGCCTTGTTCAAATCACTCCGCATCAAACTCGTGGAGAACGACGACATTGACCAAAACTTGTTGATTTCTTCTTTAGTATTTCTAATTAGCCATATTAGAAATAAGCTCGAAATATTCTACCTCTGCTTAAATACCTAATCCAGCCCATTCAGTATCACATCCCTAATCCTAGCAACTTGTTTTAACGCGGTTTTTATGCATCCTATTTTTGCAGTAAAAGGTAAGCTGGAACTGCAGGAGGAGACCATCCGTATCGGAGCTGATGGCACTGTCACCAAGAAGACTGAGGTGGTTGGCCTCGACAGCAAGCCACCACTACCACAAAAGGCTGCACCTGTGGACAAAGCTGCCCCAGCTGAGGCCAAGCCAGCAGCGGGGAAACCAGCACCAGCCGCCGCTCCCGCGTCTGAGACTGAAGTGCCGGTCACTATACAACAAGAGCCTGAGCCAGAGGTCAAGGCTGAGGTCAAGGCCGAAGCAGTGACTGAGGTCAAGGCCGAGGCAGTGGCTGAGGTCAAGGCCGAGGCAGTGGCTGAGGTCAAGGCTGAGGCAGTGGCTGAGGTCAAGGCCGAGGCAGTGGCTGAGGTCAAGGCCGAGGCAGTGGCTGAGGTCAAAGCTGAGGTCGTACCTGAGGTCAAAGCCGAGGTCAAGCCTGAGGTCAAGACCGAGGTCAAGGCTGAGACTGGGGAGGTCCAAGAAGAGGCCATTGAAGCAATAGTCGTTGACAAACCCCAGCGTGCACCAGCGGAGGTTAAAGGTCTGAGCCCTGAACCAGAGTCATCACCAGCACCACAGGTTTCAGCTCCTAGTGAGGTGGCAAAACCAGCAGAGGTGGAGACTGCTCCTACTGTGGTCGAAGATGTCATTGAGCCCGTGTCAGCGGAGAAGGTCAAAGAGGTCCAATTACCAGCGGAGGTACCGAAAGCCGAGCCGGTGAAGGTGGAGGAGAAACCCACAGAAGTAACGCCGGCTGAGGAGAAGGCCCCAACAGCACTACCTGCAGAGGAGAGGCCAAAGGAGACTGTCACTGTGACAGAAACGCCTCCAGAGACTGTTGAAATGGCAATGGAAACGGAAACCACACCAGCACCAGTAGAGACCAAGGTGGAAGCCATGGAGGTTGAGGAGACAAAACCCGCTGAAGTACGCTTAGAAGAACCAATGGAAGTTGCAGCATCAGAGCCTGCAGCTGAGGCTAAACAAGAACCGGAGCCTGTATCAGAGCCAACAGCAGCTGCAGCAGCCGCCGCGCCAGCAGCCGAACCAACGCCCGAGACGTCGGCAGCTGTGGCTGAGACCGCAGCCCCCGAGCCCGCGGCCGCCACCCCAGCTCCGGAGTCTACACCCGAGACCGCTACAGCGGAGGTATCTCAGGTAGCTGTGGTAGAAGGAGCAGCAGCTGCTGAATCCAAAGCTGAGGAAGCGCCAGGAACAAAAGCTGAAGCTGCAGAAGTAGAAACAAAGCCATCTGTACCTGAACCCATCAAAGTAGAAAGAAGTGGTAGTGTAGATTCACAATCCAGCATACCAGAGACACCCTTATCTCCATCAGCAAAAGAATGTAAGTGAGCTTTTCTTGAATCATATTTTCAACTCCAATGAAATAATGTTTTTGATGTACTGCCCATTCCAAACCATGTGTAATGTATATGTGTATACCAGTTTCATAAGACTTTCTTGTAAATATGTATAGTTTTGTCGAGTTGGCCATTCAGTAGTTCCCGCGAACTATCCAAATGTATTTCATTTTAATCTAATAACAAAAAGAGAATATATATTGTGTTGATATGATTGTCATGCTTGGTATACAGTTGACCCCATAAAAACTACAAACATATAATGCTACTACGTTTTATAATGAATGACAAAGAGATTAGAAAGTTTTATCTTCAAGACGAAAACTCTATTGAACCTCTTACGCAACTGGCAAGAAGAAAGCACTAAGCATATGTAACTTAATAAAAACCTAGAAATTCTATTACCAAATGCTGTTCTTCACCAGCAAGCAGCAGATAAAGAGTTCAGTATTGAGTTGGGTTAATTGACCCTGCCTTTGCTCTGCAGTGAAGTCGGAGTCTGAAGGCGGCCTGCCTGTTTTCGTTGAGAAGCTCAGTAACATCATGGTACCAGTGGGCGCCACTGTCACCTTTACCTGCGAGTTCAACAGCAACTCCAACGCCTCACCCAGCTGGTACGTACACAGCAGACCTATACAATTAATACATACGTGTAGATACAGCCTGGAAGTCTGTAGATACAGAATATGATGGATACAATAGGATGTGAGATTATGTACAGTGATGTCTTTATGATATAGGGAAAAAAGTTTACCTAGGTCTATGATATTTGGGTGAATTCCAGTGTGTTAGATTAACCCTTTAGCTACGCTATAATGCCTGGAGGCATTCCAGGGCCTAGTACGTTATGATGCCTGGAGGCATTCCCGGGCCTACTACGCTATGATGCCCGGAGGCATCATTTCTGAAATTAAAGCAATTGCTATTTTTCAATGAAATAATGCGAATATTTTGATAATATTTTTTCAATATAAGTAAAACTATATCATAGTTAATATTATTACTATTATATAGTATCTTAATTATTTTGGATAACCATGGAGGTGTCATAAAATGACCTCACTGTGGATATTGTGAGAAGTGCCAGCGTACTACAGGGGTGAAAATAGTACTGCAGCGGCGTATTTTGGGGTGTGTATTTGGCACTATGCAGCGTAGTGAAAGGGTTAACGGAAACAAGGGCGACCCCTGAAGATAGCGCCATTGTATTCGATAGGACAGCCGCTACAATAATCCATTGATTTAACCGTACCTACTATCTCGTGTTTTGTATGGCGTTGAGGACAAAATGGCGGCCCTCATGAGTGGATCAGCATGTGCCGTAAATGTGGTAGAAACGGAAGGGAGTGTTTTCAAATCCAAGAGTTCATCGTCATACATTGAAATTTCAATAGTATTTCATAGAGGGCAATTTTCTTAGTTTCCGATCTACGGTTGAATTATGGAACATGCAGTTTGAATTTAGGCACGGGTTCCTTTGTCCTCCCTTGGATATTTCTAGATCACAACATAACTTGTAACACACTCTTTACAAGTGAATTGTATTTGAAGATCCAAATACCAGCGAGTCTCCCCTGCGTGGTACTTGCGCCGGATTTGAAAGGTTTATCGCTCACACCAATACTCCCTGTCTGTTCACCAGGACCAAAGACGGGCAGGCGCTGACGTCGGGACCTAACGTGACGGTGGCGGCTGACGGCTGCGTGCAGACCGTCACCATCACGGCCGTCACCAAGGCGGACGAGGGCTGCTACACGTGTACGGCCACCAACGCCAACGGCGCCGCCACCACCTCCGCCACCCTCACCGTAGAAAGTAAGTAGAGACGACACGCCGCCTGCTAAATCTGTCAGCTCGGGGACACCACAACATGGTGCGACTTGCAACTCAGCCCTTTTGAACACTTTTCTTAAGACCTATCCTCTTTAGCATATGAACTATTTGGCATGTCCAGATCATAACTTATCCATTTATATATGAATTGGATCAAGTGTTACGAGACTAATATTGAATATTGTAGAAGGATTTCAGGAGGTTAATATACATGTGAAGGTGAGGTTTTTAAGTAGGTAGGTTGTAGGGCGGCATGGGGTGAGACATTTGTAGAATGTGAGGCATAGATACCCAGCGGAACAAAAATGGGAGAACTCCCATATAACACTGTGTGGCAAATAATCAGGATTATAGAATAGAAAATATCTGTCATGATCAAAATCAATAAAAAGAAAGCTGATGCTGCAAGCGCTGAGCCCATACTGGTGTTGAGAGTCGCATTTCGAAGTGTGTGCAAGACATTTTCTGTCAATAAGTGACCTATATCTAATCTTCTCTTCTAGTTCTTTGCTATTCGCTGTTTATTAAATCGTCGTGTAAAGCTCTCTCATTAACAGATCTATCTCTTATCTCAGTTATTCTTGTCTAACGTCATAAACGATAAGTTTCTGAATGTGATGTAAACTATGTCTTGTAAAGTACACTGTGAGCATTTCGATATTGCTGTAATGTGAACTGTCTTTATATGCTGCTTCTGCTTGTGCGTTCACCGTTGTCTTATGGGGCCATACTTCATTTAATGTCATCGTCTTGTAACACCACATTGCCTGAGGGCTTAAGGCGAGTCCGAGCCTAAAACATGTCTCCCTCATCCTTACCAGGGACCTGTTTCAGTAGTTTCGTGACATGTCTGTATGGTGTCTCCATATGGACATATCAACACAAGTCGCGGCACTTAGGGCAAGACAGGACCCAAACATGGTGTGTCCGGTTTCAAAAGTATTAGACAATTTCAAGCAATGACACTTTAACATGAGTAAGAGATACATATAACCTATAATCGTTCCAAATATGAAGAAAATTGGCTGCTCTGATCCGCTGATATTTGACATTAAACCAGACAAAAATATTTCCCCTGTTGCTTGCACTGTTGGTGCCGCTGTTGATGTCTGTCTAGGCCTAATGTCACGAAACTACTGAAACAGGTCCCAGATGTCAAAGATCAAATGTTTCCTGGTTTCTCTATATCAACTCTAAGCAGAACAATCCTCTTGCCATCTTCATGTCCGCTCTGACATCTGTAACGTTATCCATCTATCCATATCCATGATATCGGTATCCGTATCCTATCTTTACCTATCGGGTACAGTTGATGGTGTGTCATTTGCGGTCCTACGGGGTGGGGTGCCGCTTGCTTATGAACCACCAGTTCATAGAAACCATCGTTTATCACTAATTTCTCCTTCAACGTATCATCCTCATCTCATTTGACTGATCTCACCGCTTTATGACCCTGGGTTTAAGATACTTAAAACCTTTCATCAGAGGTTGTGTTCATTCTATGGGGTTGGGGTTACTCTATCAACTCTAGTGTGAACTCTATCAACCATTCCTCTGACAGAATATCTTGGACCAATACTCTATCCCTGACAGCTCTGCCTATATAGACCGTCTTGTATCTATACACTATCACTGACAACTTTGCCCGGACGGAGTTTCCTATACCAATACACTGACATGTTAACATCTCCTAACATGACCTTCATCTTCACCGACTTAGGCTTACGTCCTCCCAAGCAGACGATTTTCCCCGAACTTATCGGCTGAGTGTGACTCCCTAAACCGTGGCTGAATATCGTCTGCTTCTTTGAAAATGACGCCGTACTATTGTTCTGACATGTGGACATCATACCTTTAAGCACAGGGACGGCCTATCATATACACTCTTTGAATTACCATCAGGGATTTCAGAAGGCAATGTCCTTCTCATTGTGAAGTCAGTAAATGTCGCGCGACTGACATCATGCTAATATTTGCTGAAGATGTAACGTCGCAGATCCTGACTCTGAAATGGTTGTATAGAGATTAAGCGCGGCCCAAAACGGTGTGAATTTATTCTAATTGACTAATAATACCATACACCTGAAAGGCAATGGCATGTACTTCGTAGCACAGTACAGCGCCGCGAACATGGCACCAACGACACACAGACATGCTCGTGGTCATTGTGGTTGAATAGATACTCACGGAAATCACGGAGGGATATAAGTACACAATAAAAAGGCAACAAGGACCAAATGACTGTTGCCTTACCAATACGACCACAGGTCAACACTGATTACAGTATAATGCTGCATATCATACTTTGCATTACATTCATTGATATACACCCAGTTATTACTGCTGATCTGCCATTCATATACAAAGAAGATACCTTCATGCCATGGGGTGGTGGAGGGGTATAGCACTGTTTTAAGAAAACGAAAGCCTAAGAGTTTGTCACTCAGTCATTTCTACAGTGCATCCCCGTAAACGTATGCATATATGATATGACATTGCGATACCCTACCACAATCAAATCTACTTCATGCAAATCGTTATCATGGTAGATATTCTCCAATCGCACTTTCAACACTGGGATCAGCACACCAATACATCCAGTTATATAAAAAAAATAGGATTGTGTCCATACTAGTACATTATACATGCCTTGGGTTCTCAAGCTAACACTAAGGCGTCCGTTATAGTAAGGCCCGGCGTCCACCTACTACGATATGGCTCCGATATGGTCTATAATGCACCTACCGATAATAGATCAAAATCGCGTCGGAAGGTCACCTAATATCGGGGCAGTTGACCACGTTTCTGCGATTAGACACCGACAAAAAACCCCATACAATGCGTGGTGGATTGGCATGTCTAGACATATATATGTCTACGATTTTGCACCTTCCCGATGTGTCTCCTATATTTGCTTTTTGTATCGGTGCCATATCGGTAGGTCTAAATTTCTATCGTAGTAGGTGGACGCCAGGCCTTACATAGATACACACAGACAGTGTGTTAATTCCCCTATGAAGACGCATGCGCAGAGAGCGCGGGGTTAGCTCAGAGTCAGAACCTGCTGCGAGCATGTCACTCAAACCGCGCGGCGACACAGTCATCTCATACCAAGCTCCTCCCTCTCTATCTTTCAGGCTTGCAAAAAGATGACATTCTATTGACTAGTCCTGGTAAGATATTTCTCTAGACAGACAGAATCGGCCTCAGTTTAGTCTAAGCTACAATAGCGCAGATCCTTTTATCAAACATTTTCCCCCTTTCTTTTTTATAAATACCTATTTATTGTAAATTTTAAAAAGGTATAATACTTTTATTTGCCAAACCTTTTTTAATTTCTAATTTGTTATGGTATTTGAAATAGATTTGGTGATTAACAACAAAACGTAATGTAACATCTCGCCATGTTGATTACTTTCACTCCCCTTTCCGCTTTTAGTTCCATTGACATGCTATATATCCATTAGTTAGAATTTACATTCAGTCATTAAGAGTCCAGATAATTTTCATAAAGCGATGATAACGTAAGGTTAAATAAGAGAACAAATCAGAATTTGATAGCTATTAATATATAAAATTAGAGATCCACTGAAATCTGTTTAATTATAAGACTGTAATTTTGGATAAGAAATATGATTTATCTGTTTTAACAGCTATACTCTGCTTCCGTAACACAGAGGACTTGTTGCTTTGCTAACTTTTATTTCAATTTTGGCCATTTAGAAATTTAAGAATATTTTGCATTTTCGCAAAACTACTTTTTAAGCAAGTACCAACATTCTGTAACTACAGCTTAGATTTTGATAATATAGAGTAACTAGAAAGCTTTTAGGCTTATTAGTAGGACATAGAGCGCTTGGATATTACTTTTAGGCACTAAAGAGCTTTAGCGCTTAGACATGGGCTCCAGTGAGCTTGAATGCCAGCAGAGTAATTCTAAACGGAACTGGGATATGTATATATCAGTTCTCGCAAAACAAACAGGAAATCTTATTTGGAAATTACAAGTTGTCGCACGGCGTCTAATATCATGTATTTGATCTTCTCATTAACTATGGCTTCAGTTACGCTTCGATTTTCCGTTGTTTATGTTGACTAGTTTTTCAATTAACATTTATTTTCAAAGTACGCGATTAACCAATTATTTCCTAATATCGTACTAGAAGCACTAGGCGGTAGTTCATTTTCGTTTATTCACTAAAACAAAAGCGTTCATACTAGTAGAATTGAAAAGCATAGCTGATAATCATGTTACGACTCTGTGCAGTAGACTTCATATCACCTTTTACTAGAAACGGCGCGTTTTTTCTTATGTTTACATTCTGGGGACTCACTCTTCAAGGAATATTTATTCTCTCACAGAGTCCATCACTAAAGGTTATATTTCTGCCCTGGACAAACCCGAGGAAAAGAAAAAGAAAAAGAAAAAGGATAAGGATAAGGAGAAAAAGGAAAAACGAGACAAGAAGGGTGACGACGATTTTCTGTGCATTTCTAGTTTCTCTCTAAAGTAGACGTCGTGCTACGGAAAGGGAGAACACCGAGTGGATCTGAATCTTTTCTAAACACCCCACGTCTGAAATATTAGTTCCTGGAAACAAAACTTGTTTTAAATGCCCCCTTTTGTAATGTCACATCTCCGTTATGTCATTTCCCATAACTGTGCCCCCCCCCCCCTCGCCAGTGCCACGCCATCTGGCGGGGATCCTTTAGTGTCCTGTGTGACTGTGCTGTGCTGCCCTCTCTCGGTGACCTCCGCCTTAACTCGTAACTCGGCCCGACAGGATCTGAATTAGGGTCTAAGATCAAGCGGCCATTTTAGACATTCAAAATGTCAAATAAAGATGGCTGCTTGGTATATGTTTGTAACGTCTGTTGTTTCAGTTCTGTTCAATTATATTTTACTGTATTTTGGGTTATATTTAAAGTTATATTTTCCTTTCAAAGCTAAAGTAATGCTCAGGTATTTGCCAATGCAGGTTCAAGGCCAGCTATGCATGTCTTGTCTCGTTATACAAAAAGTTGATTCATCCTGAACTTCATTTCAATACTAACATGTCGTATAGATGATGAACTAATACACGTTTTTTTTCTAAATAAAACGTGATGAGAGATTTCTTTAGTTTGGAATTGTGAATGAATATGATAGATGTGTTAAGGTTATCTTGAGCATGACGATACAAAGGTAAATCTAATCAATGACGTATTGGTGGTTTGCAGATACAAACCTAAATCGTATTTAGTGCATTGATTACATGCCGATTCAAACTAGATATAGATTTGTGTATCTCCTGTTTGCAGATGTATAAGCCTTACCTTGATAATTAACACATTTTCCACTCATATGCTTATGAATTCTCGCTAAAGTACTGTTATCGTTCTAACTCGTTCATTGTTACATTCCGTTCCTTGTATTACTTAATCCGGTATAAAAGTAACACAATAAGTTTACCTTTTATGCCTTTTAATTAAATAGGTGTGTGTCGAAGCATTAAAATAATAACTACTTCAACAGTAAAATAACTTATATTTGATGCAATATTTAGGAAGCTAGTAAACTCCATACGTCGTAACTGAATATTGCCTCAAATATCAAGACATAAAATGTAATGATTTGTTTGTTACAACTGAGTTGGCTTTACGTAAGAGGCATGGTGGGTAGGTTGGTGTCCGTTTGCTTATGCTCACAAGCCATACCCACCATGTCCACTGGGGGATTTGATAATCGCCAGTCATAGATGGTGTGGCATCTGCATTCACTTTATCATCACCCTAAATGGCAATGAATTGAACCGTGATCATAGGTGATGCTGACCTTCTCCCGGTGACTTATTCCAGCTGAGAAGCCGGCTCAGGAGCCGGTAGCCGCCAAGGAAGAGAAGAAACCCACAGAAGAAGAAGTAGCGGAAGAGACCAAGGAGACGAAGACTGAGTCCAGCCAAGCCGCTGACTCAGACGAATCCGAGGACTCTGAATCTGACTCTGATTCTGACTCTGACGACTCTGACACAGAGACATCGGACTCCGAATCAGACTCCGAAGAAGTGACAACGCAAAAGATACCAACGGAAGCAAACTCAAAGTAAGCCCACGTAGTATTCTCCAAGATAAACACAACAGGAATATATCAGAAATACTTAGCTTGTACTTTATGAGAAGAAAGTGAATATATACACCATGCGATATATACCTTTTCAAAGATAGATTCTCCTTAAAATTTGATGTCACAGCAGTTTGCAATATTTTAGCAATTTCCCTCGTATTGTAAAGCTCATTCAGTACTGTGATACTACAAGAAAAAACGATTGTAGACCTTCCAGCGTAGTTTTAGTGAGTAAATGAAATGGGTACCGTATGAAACTATTTGTACCCTTCAGCCATCTGCTTGTATAGCGATAATGTTTTTTTATAAAGGGGATTTCTATCAGAGTATTGTCAGGTTCACACCAGATGACAATACCATTGGAGGACCTCACAATAGGATATTATGCGACGTTAAATGAGTTCTGATCTAAATAACATATTGAAAAACAGATTGTAAATCTAGTATAGCCATTGGGACTCACATTGTGACAAAGCAGGTTGAAGTAGTCATTTTAAAAAATTAGCATAACACCTTGGAAGTACGTCCGGAAACTTGAATGAGCCCCTGACATGGGTGATTTCTCACCTCCTGTTCCCCATCGATACTCACGCCATCTGGTATCAAATTCTACCATAACCCCGTATATCAGCATGGCCCAGCAGATCGGGAATTATCTGATGACACCCTCTTGTAACTGACGAGTTTCTGTAGTGACGATACGTGGGTTAAGGAGATGACCTTTTTGCACCTGACAGAGCGGCCATGATGAAGCGTGGTCGCGTGACGCCCCGCCTGTCTGCTCTGCCCCACCCCTGCTCTGTGATCTCCTCCGTGCGCCGTGTCTCCTCCGACCCTCTCCAGGAGACAGACTGGCTCTGTGAAGGACGTCAGGTAGGTGTCACCCTCCTCCCCCAGTTACAGACACATTGCATAGCTCCAGGTCAGATGTAAATGTGTGTATAGCATGGATTATGGAGAGAGAAGAACTAGATGGAGATTGTTGATAGAGAGCTGGTGTGGGTTGATGGTACAGTGAGTAGTCGTTGTACATGTTGGAGGTATCCACTGGGAGAAGGGGTAATGAGCTATCAACTGGTGTTCCAACACACATCACGCATAGACAGTTATTATAAACACCCATTTCTACTCATTTTCTAGAGATAATAGCACCGTTGTGAATCACACCTCCTTGCAGTCAGGGTCTTCTTCAAGAAAGAAAGAAATTACTTTGATACATAGCTCCATGCCTGCTCTAGGAAAATCACCTTTCTGGTACATGTCTTAAAGTACAGTTTGCCTTCAACCTTCTATGAAGATGGGTGGGTGGAGCGAAGACATTTCTAGCGCAAGTCCCGTATTTTCGATTATCATAAACACCAACTTTTTAAAACGTACATACGCAGATCAGTTTTAAAGTCCGTATACCTCTTAGCTTTAGGGGTGCTGTTCCAGACATTCAGGAACTTTTCTTGATTTATACAACTTGAATGATATATGCAATCAGTGATAACTATAGCCGAAGAATCTTTTAAAATACAATACATCTCAGAGCTGAGGCCGATAGGATCTATACAGAATATTAATTATGTAGTGTCATGGTGTACAATACCATTGTTCAAGATGGAAGGTAGTAATATTAATTGAGACGTTTATGTCATCCCGATGACTACATGTATATTTCGTACGATTGGATAATCCCTTGAGTTCGTAAATCCTGTAAGACTATATCGTCGTCTCAATGGTGGAGGATACTGATGAAGTTGAATTTCATGTGCACGGCGTGTCAACCCACTTGGATGACCTTTACCTTCCTCTGTGCATGCTATATCACTAAATCATCCCGACCCGATATGTCTCTGGTAGTTGATACAGGGTAAAACGTATCAACTTCACCCGAACTCATCCTATATATACCGTATCACGTTTAAGCCAGAGACACACCAAGCGAGAAACGCGGCGATTTCGGGAATCGCCAATACAAAATAGCATGTATGTGAGCTATTATTTCATATATCACCGGATTAATGCTCCTGAGATGCTAAAATAACGGTGGGAGATATTACTATGAAATAATATCGCACATTCACTCGCAATTTCTGTTGGCGATTCTGGAGATCGCTGCCGCTACTCACTAGATGTGCCCCCGGCAGTAGCCGAAAAGATTGTGCTGCGTGTCGCATGGTGTTCTCCGTATGCTGCTGTTTGAATGCTGCGCGTGGTTTTCACGCGTTTGACGCATGAAGCATTCGTTGGCCTTTCACACTGTGAGTTATCAACGCTGGACCTGAGCATGAAGTGTGCAGTGTGCCACAACACAACCCAGAACCAGTCAAGAACCACGAGAGAAGCTCTTTGTTCAACAACCAGCTACATCACTGAACTGTTAAGTGTGTTTATTCTCCTATCCAAAAGCATTCTTGAAAGACTACTCATCCTCTATCTTTTGTTTTGTGTTTTTTTCCTTTCTTTGGTGCTGCCTTTCGCTAACATGAATGTCGCATGATGAAAACCCTCTTGGTTGTCAATCGTTCTTAAACACTTCTTAGATCGATTCCTTATATTGCATTGAATTCTTTTCACATATATGCCTCTCACTTATGCGTTTCAAACCTGTGCATCTTGACGTTTGGTACTATTGAAATCTTTCGCAATTGATTTAATCTTTTTTGTTCTCTTCGTCTTTTGCAGTAACCTGTGAATTGGTGCCAAGAAGTGTATGGAAATAGTAGCCCGTGAACATATATATACCTTCTCCACTCATAGTGTGCAAGTGAACATAAGAAACAACAACAATATAGCAACAACAAACAACAAGATTAATAAGAATAACCATGATGATGATGATGATGATATGCAAGCAATAACATCTGCCAATAATTTGTAGTTAATATTTGGCAAGTTTCGTAAAACGGTTTTTAAGTTTTCGATTTTAGTCCCATTATTTTCGCTCTCGCCTAACTGCTAAGACTGCTAAAGGGTACCAGGCTAGTGCACCCGGTGCTCTCGGACTTTGACTTTCGGGATTACTTGTTCAAAACCCCTGGCGTCTATGGATTCCAAATAAAGTGCTTTCCACCAACTGTATATCTTTGTCTCTTTTTCTGTTTTCTCTTTCTGCTTTTTAGCTGATAAGTTTGTGTGTTCATTTATTGATTTGAGTTATATCTTAATCTTGAGGCTGCTGGCTATGGCGGTAGTAATAGCCCTTTAATCATCTCTACTAGCACCTTTCTGCCGGGGTCTGGAGGCTGTTTCTTCTTGCACTGCTTTGTAGGTACTTGCATTACTTTCATTAGTTATCTGTAGTCGTTTTATTGATTTTGACACCGTTTAATACGAAACCGTTCTACGATGCACATTATGGGAGGTCATATCAAGGTCAAAATTTATAGGCTAATTAATACATCTGACCATGCCGACTGGCATCACAAAGATTACCTTTTGTTGTACCAGTTGTGCTCTGGGAACAGATCCCCGAACATGAAACCATCAAAGAAGCCACTTCTCAGAACAGTCCGGGGAGCTATTTATAGTCTACATCAAACATCGATAAGGAAGCCACCAATCAGTGAACGAAAATATAAAAGAGACACCTGGCAGAGTCTGTCACTTCACAGACCAGTGACACCATTCAGTGAACGAAAATATAAAAGAGACACCTGGCAGAGTCTGTCACTTCACAGACCACATCCTGCGCACAGCCAGAAGCCACAGTCAGGAAGCCACCCAGGAAGCCACACAGCTTTCGTCAGTGTCCTTCCTGGAGTGCGCTCCGCGGTATTACTTTCGGCGCCTTCACCCTGTCTGTCCAGAAGGTGGCGGGGTTTAGGGCATGGTGAGACTTGAGCTTTCGTGCCCCCTCTTGTTCAGCCACCTACTCCTGGTGGCATGGATTTTCTTTATTCTAGTTATTACATTAAAAGAAATCTGTCATGAACATTGACAGTTTATTTGTTTAATGTGTGACATTGCCTCTATCTTCTTATTTGAATGGAACTGATGGTTGTTTATTGAAGTGAGACAGTTACGTTTCATGCAGGATTGATGCATATAGTAAACTCTACAATGAGCGTGTGCCTTATGTTATTATTCCTCCAGATATTGCAAAATGTTGAAAGCCACCAATGAATATATACTACATTGAAGCATTAGTTGGAAGCATCATGTCGAAGGAGGAACGACATTGATTAAAAAGTGATTAAAAAGACCGTGATGAAGGAAATATATTAAATAAATTGCGTTTTAAACCTCACTATGACTATCTCTCCTGTGTTGCCAGAAATAGATCGTTAGTAAACTGATTCACTTTGGCCATGTCAATTTCCATACAAGTTCTGACAAGTGAACCTGGGGCCCGATTAATAATCTAGGCTTGTACCTTAAGACCCTTTTCTGTACCATGTACAAGGGTTATCGTTTAATGGTATTTAAGTTTGTTTGCTATGACAGTATTAGCCGTCCATAAGGCCGTCCATAAGTGTTGAATAAAGTTCACCCACATTGTCCCTGGGTCTTTATAGCATATAGAAAAGGGTCTCCATGTACTATCTTAGATTATTAAACGGGCCCCTGGTTACAGGCAGTACTGTCCTTACTCTTTCAAGATTATGGAAACTACTATAGAGGGCCTTCAGCCCCACCCTACAGCTGTTACCCACTTGAGATGACGTAACCACTTGAGGTGGTACTTGAGGGGGTACTCGAGTAGGTACTTGAGGGGGTACTTGAGGGTGTTTTTGAGAGGATGCTTGACAATAGATCTAATTAAGTTCATTCAACAGGGTACTCAAGTAGTGTATTGTTAGTAAACATTGGACAATAGGGAAGTGTATTTTGAAGGGGTACTTGATGATCTGAATGACAATAGATTTAATAAAGATCATTCAACATGGTACTTGAGTGGTTCATTGTTAGTAAACAGTGGACAATATGTATGTTGTGTTTCAATGGTACTTTATACGAAGACAAGAGATTTAATTAAATTTTCACTGTGAGTATAAAGCTGCACATGGAGGGAAAGTTGTCAGTCTACACAACCATGGCAACAAGCAGGATCGCATCAGCAGACCAGGTCTCCAGAATGGACAAGATGAGACTAAGTATCAAAGTTGAGATGACTATCTCTGATAGTTCAGTTCAATTGATCAGAAGGAGAAGGGACAGAACATTCATGGTAACTGTTTTCCCAAGATCTATTGTAGAGCTGAGTATAGAACACAGCTCTGCATTTTCCAGGCTGACTGGAACCGAAGAAGAGGAAGTTCTTCTTTCTCGCAAGGATGACTGGCTCCTGTCTTTGACAACCACAAAGGGGAAACCATGCTTCTGCTACAAGAAGGTGGAGGCTCACCAAAACAATATCCAGTAAGTATTATTTTCATATAATTATTTTAGAAAATGTCACATATAGCTTAAAGATATCAGTAATTTATCATATTGTAGAAATGTGAGAGGATGGGAAGTCCAATTGTAGGGGTGGGGGACAAAAAAATTCAGAAAAGGTTGTATATTTATGTCTAATTCTAATAGATTTTTCCTTCATTTATTCCAGTTGGGTCGAGACGCTTGTTGAAAAAGATATTTATCTTGAAATGGTCAATCAGTTTGTTGAGTTTAATCCCAGTGACTGGGCCGAGGAGGAGGATGACAGTATGATGATGATGGATGTTGGCGTACACTTAATGAGTATATATTATGGTGTTTTGGAAGATGTCTGGACAGGAAAGCAGAGAGTGTTGTCCAAGAAGTACTTGGACCATGGAGTTTGTGAATTGAACACTTTCACTAATCAAGACAAGGACAGAATCCAAAGGGTGATAATCAAATCACTCTCAATTCCAATCCCCAAGACGTCAGACATATTAACAGACACTTACTATCACTTGTTGCATGCCAGTTATGATACTGGGCTGAACTGTAGACCAGCAAGTAGTACCGGTCTACAGTGATATGATGGTTGGTTGTATGTGTGGTAAAGATGTGGTAAATGGGGAGAGCTGTGTAGTGTATGTGGACTGTAGTTGGTAAAGTCCTAGAATATGTCACAAACACTGGAGTAACTTATCACTAGAATACTGTAGTTTAAGTCCATGGGGATGTAGTAGGTAGAGAACTTCCCTTGGCTGCGTCAGCCCTTAACAGATGAGATCTGCTCAGAGGTACTTTGAAATGCTTCTTTTTATTGGTATTTCCACAGGTACAGGTTCCTCACACGCCAGTCTAAGAACCCAGAATGATGGGTGTAGCTGGCTTATATAGCTAGTATTGAGGTTGCATGCATTAAAGTGTCAAGGTCGTTGTCCCAAATGCTCACTCCCAACTCTCTGTCCTACTAACCCAAATGACCTGTCCTACTGACCGAGGCTAAGTGGTGCAGTAGGTGTGCAGGCGCTGACCTTCTGGCCCAAATGATCCATCCCTGCTAAGTGGGACAGGCGCTGACCCACTGGCCCTAATGCTCCATCCTACTGGCCTTCACCTTGGGTGCTTGTGTGCTGACACACTGGCCTAGATACAGCTCTCAGGGCGTTTCATATGGGATATATGCCTAAACTTCTGCTATACAAGAGCTCACAGTTTTACTTATACATTTCTTATACCTTTCTTATATATTTCAATTTAAGCATGCACTCCACACCATGTGTTTAGAGTTTAAAGTTGCCAATGATCAATCAGCAGAGTCCATTGCAGACTTTTTGAATGAAGTTAGTTATGTAGATGTGCTGTATATGGACAAACCATTGGTATATGAATATAACAAGATAAATGGATTGTGATATATAATAAATTACACAAAATGTACATTTGAACAAACATTGCTAATAAAACATGGAACATGAAAAACTCTTGTCTTTTGAATTATCAATAATCATAAAAAATGGATACAATTACTGTGTAGCGAATCTTATGTCTCACATTAACATAGATATAGCCAAAAGTGTAAATGCCCCTTTAGTCTGGTTCCAGGCCGGTTCCACACCGAAGAGCACATGTTCATTAGTATATGCCTAAAATCTGGTGCAGATCGGACAATTATTAACAGAGGTATAGCCAAAAGTGTAAATACCCCTTTAGTTTGGTTCCAGGCCGGTTCCGCACCAGTTTTCCATGAAGAGCACATGTTCATTAGTATATGCCTAAAATCTGGTTCAGATCGGACAATTATCAACAGAGATATAGCCAAAAGTGTAAATACCCCTTTAGTCTGGTTCCAGGCCGGTTCCGCACTGGTTTCTCATGAAGAGCATGTGTTCATTAGTATATGCCTAAAATCTGGTGCAGATCGGACAATTATTAACAGAGGTATAGCCAAAAGTGTAAATACCCCTTTAGTTTGGTTCCAGGCCGGTTTCGCACCAGTTTATCATGAAGAGCAGATGTTCATTAGTATATGTCTAAAATCTGGTGCAGATCGGACAATTATTAACAGAGATATAGCCAAAAGTGTAAATACCCCTTTAGTTTGGTACCAGGACGATACCGCATCGTCGGTATCGCGACGATACCGCGGCGCCGGTAGGCACTGATTTCACACTGTTAAGGACGTCCTAGTCAAGTATTAACAGAAATATATAGACATAACATTGACAATGATAAAGAGATTTATTAGTTCCAACTTCTGCCAACAGAGGACATCACAATCTGATTTAAAAAAAACTTTGATGAAAGGTGAGACAAATCTGTGAAAAACATCAATTAAAAACAATTGAAAATTATAAAACCTTGATAGATAATTGTTAAAAGTTCATGTGGTTATATCTTATTTGTCTGGAATTTAAGAGAGTATTATTTTATAAAATTTTGTGTAAACACCACTTTGTAGTGTATAATGTAATTTATAAACTTATGTGTAAATATGCTTCCCTATGTGAAGAACGAAAAGGTATGTCTACCACGTATGTGGTCGGGTCTATCACATAGGTGGTAGACCCCTGAACAAAGGGCAAATTTTACAATTTTTCTGAAGTGGATAACTTCTATTTCTAGAACCATCTAGAGACTTGACATCAGATATGGTGGGCGTAATCGCGTCGCTTGGACACATTGTTGTGAAGTCACTGTGACCACTGATTACGTCCATAGCGATAGATTCAGTGTGGGCCAGACATATGGTCAGCCGGACCGAAACTGTCGTTGCGGGGGTCCGGTGTGGTGCTAAAATTGGTTACCCTGCCAAAAACACTAGCACTCTCCTCCAAGATCTTTCGCGGCAATAACGCTTGACAAGCGGCCGCAGGAAGTAGAGTGTAGGACATCTGGTAGGAGAGTTATTCCACTGAGCCACTGGATAATAGAATTTAAACATGAGAATTACATTGTTGTGATATGTTGAAATATGCTTAATTTCGGCAAATTTTCACTCTCCAATCGGGGACATCAGAGATACTAGATAATGTAAAAACTGCATTCAGGCTACAGACCTCCAATGTTCTCAGGACTCTCATTAATAAAATAGTCACTAAAAATTTAGGGATTAGGTACAATACATACATAGAGATAGATGCGACTATGTAAGGATATAACTACCCTGGCCTTGCCCATACACTTGGACCACAGACTTGGATGGCGGGAGGTCCCTGCTTGAACAAGCAAGTCATCTGTCCAAAACACAATTCTCATTGTCTATATAATCATTGTTCTGTGTAGAGTCCAACCTAGGAAAGATCACTTAATAGTCTAGTAAGGCTTTGTTTGTAGAGGACTATCCCTATTACCTGCTTACAATGACTCTATCATGAGGTCCCCCGTCAGCGCCTGGCCGCCTGCACTGGCTCGCGGGCAGCAGGGAGATGTGTGAATGTCCCGTGTGAAAACCACTGCAGCTCCTCGCCAGCTATCAGCGTACACGGCCGCCTGCCGCGCTTGCCTCACGGCTGAAACTGGGCTTCCAGTGTGCCATACCATACACACGGCCGTTACATACGCCCGGGAATAAATCAATAATCATTGGAAAGATGTGAAATTTAGGATGTAGGTAAAACACACATATATAGTCCTCCGCCACAAATATCTATTACATTGAACAAGTTTCAGTATTTAAAAATGGATATTTCGGACATATGTTACAATGTGGCAGTACCTACATCAGTCAGTACACTTCACATCAAAACTCTGTGAATAATGAGCCTAAAATCTCCAGACAAAAACCAGTAAGTAGCTAATGACATGAAGAAGACAGGCGGGATAGTTATATTTTGATTTATGAAAGTCTACATATGGTTATTTGCCATTATCTGTTACGTAGATCCCTGTGGAAGCAATAGTAAACAAACAAACTCCGAAAACCGGAAGTAGTCGATGCCCGACGGCGGCTGACTGGGACCTGACAGAACATGATTGGCTTACAGCTATGGCCCAGCCTCTGAGTTGGCGATCCAGTCCCCTGTATATCTATGAGTAAACAAACAAACTCTGAAAACCGGAAGTAGTCGATGCCCGACGGCGGCTGACTGGGGCCTGACAGAACATGATTGGCCTACAGCTATGGCCCAACCTCTAAGTTGGCGATATAGTCCCCTGTATATCTATGAATGGTTCTACTTTGTGGGCCTTTCTGATACTAGTTTTGTAGAAGGTATATGACGGAAAACTTTTTGTGATGACACCCCTGGGTAAACAACGATTCGATCCCTGCACTTCTCACTAATTCGAAACCAAGGTCATCTAAAACTATTAGATTGTGTTTCCCATTGGCAGCAACATCGTTCATTAAGGCAGCATCTGGTAGACCATCGTGAAATGTAATGTTTGGTATATTTTCTTCCATGTCATCAAAAAGATCTTGCCAAGTCCCATAACAGTATAATATAGTCTCAGGTGGATCCTGTGCAAACATGCCTTTTACATTTTTCAACAGCTTATACACCCACTGCGTTTAACCACACCCCGTAGTACCACTTACACATATGCTACTACATGGCTTAAACGGTAATAAACTGTTATTCTCCCACCAGGGTATACTGTTGAGGTTACTTTCGCTCCATTCTGTAGAAGATTGCACATCTCGTCCATTAATGAGTGTGAACTGTATTGTATTCATGTTAATATAGTCAGGTGGCAGCACAAAAGAAAGGTGGCAGCACACAAAACACAAGAAGAAAATAGTTCATAATTTTTTTTCTTTATTCATATATAGACAGGTTTACTCGTGTTGGAATATATACATATGTTGACAGTAGTCTTCTGGTCTCAATGATCTATACAGTCCTCCGATATTGGCGAATCTACAGTGTCCACATCTTCCCCAGGTTCGTAAGCAGTCAGAGACTTTCTCATCTGATTAAATTCAGCTTCTTCCAGATTAAGGGACTGACACCTGCAAAAGAAATAAGGGTACAATGAAATTAGATAATAGCTTACTAAAAATACACAGACAATGAATTTGACTATAGCTTACTAAATGAATACACTGAAAATGAAATTGCAATAAATAAAAGTGAAATAGCTTACCTCACTGTAATTCCAAAGTGATTCAATTTTGTGAAGCACATGTATCCCCTTCCTTTGAAGCAGGACACGGACACTACCCAGTTATTACATGTGCATAGCACAATTTCGTCTGGCTTGTTCTTATTCAAATCTCCAAATAGATTTGAGTGAATGAAACTAGAGTTGATAACATGCCTTGGAATGTATACTGTCTGCTTATAAATTCCATTTGTCCGAATAAATTTCAAGACCTTTGGACTCGTCTCCATGTGTAGCCTGTTACTCAGTGATACTTGGTGTGTTGATCCTGCCATGGCTGCCTCATACTGAATATACTGAAAACCACTCCCTCTTTATATGATTAGCACTCCCCCACATCAATGGAAACTTGATATAGGGGGGCAGTTCTCAAGTGAGAGACCACAATAGTGAGCATTGATCACAAGAGGGGTGGGGGTTTACTCAACACAATAGGTCGTTGTAATTAAAAGGTGAACACAAAGGGGTGGAGATACAGCCCCACTGCTTAATTAAAAGTGATCACTATAGATTACAATGTATCATCAAGTACCCATTCAAATATGGTCCACTGTTTACTAACAATGAACCACTCAAGTACCATGTTGAATGATCTTTACTAAATCTATTGTCATTCAGATCATCAAGTACCCCTTCAAATACACTCCCCTATTGTCCAATGTTTACTAACAATACACTACTTGAGTACCCTGTTGAATGAACTTAATTAGATCTATTGTCAAGCACCCTCTCAAAAACACCCTCAAGTACCCCTTCAAGTACCTACTCGAGTGTCCCCTCAAGTACCCCCTCAAGTGGTTACGTCATCTCAAGTGGGTAACAGTGAATGAGTGAATGAAACTAGAGTTGATAACATGCCTTGGAATGTATACTGTCTGCTTATAAATTCCATTTGTCCGAATAAATTTCAAGACCTTTGGACTCGTCTCCATGTGTAGCCTGTTACTCAGTGATACTTGGTGTGTTGATCCTGCCATGGCTGCCTCATACTGAATATACTGAAAACCACTCCCTCTTTATATGATTAGCACTCCCCCACATCAATGGAAACTTGATATAGGGGGGCAGTTCTCAAGTGAGAGACCACAATAGTGAGCATTGATCACAAGAGGGGTGGGGGTTTACTCAACACAATAGGTCGTTGTAATTAAAAGGTGAACACAAAGGGGTGGAGATACAGCCCCACTGCTTAATTAAAAGTGATCACTATAGATTACAATGTTTCATCAAGTACCCATTCAAATATGGTCCACTGTTTACTAACAATGAACCACTCAAGTACCATGTTGAATGATCTTTACTAAATCTATTGTCATTCAGATCATCAAGTACCCCTTCAAATACACTCCCCTATTGTCCAATGTTTACTAACAATACACTACTTGAGTACCCTGTTGAATGAACTTAATTAGATCTATTGTCAAGCACCCTCTCAAAAACACCCTCAAGTACCCCTCCAAGTACCTACTCGAGTGCCCCCTCAAGTACCCCCTCAAGTGGTTACGTCATCTCAAGTGGGTAACAGCTGTAGGGTGGGGCTGAAGGCCCTCTATAGTAGTATGGAAACAGATAGATGATGCGTGATTGTAATGTATGGATACCGTGATTTATAGTTGCAATGAGTCCCATTCTTCCGTGGTATTAGCTATATTTCAGTTAATTAATTATGTATATAAATGTAATTTACTATATACCCAGGCTGTTTATACTGTAAATATGCACCGTTTTGGCATATGATGTAAAATTATTGTATGGACCACTGGTCCGTACACTAAAATACGGACCACCTTGCCATACACATTTATTAAAATTTTGGTTGTTGAGAAAAATGAAATTGATTTTATTCTAAATTTCGGGTATATAATAAATATATAACGTCCAACCATGCTTGTACAAGTCACAGAACTCGATGCTAATTTACCGTTTGTACGGAACTCGGCGTAAACGCCTCGGTCCGTACAAACAGTATATTAGCATCTCGTTCTGTGACTTGTACAGCATGGTCAGGACGTTCTATATGAATATTAATGATCTTCTAAAGAATAAGAATCTATAAATGGCCTGCATCGTTGATTCCTATGTTCATGGTTAATATCCATGTAGAAACATACAGTTTGGTATACTACTACTACGCTCCGCGTACATTCTGTTGAATTAGAGAACAGCTTACCAGGCGTTCTGTATCCTATCGTTCATGATGTCACACAGAGTCATCACAGGTGGAATGCCATGTTCAGTAGGTTTGACGTGGTGTCCGGGCACTTCACATAGAGTTAGTGCATCACGCAATCCCCTGGTCCATCCTTCAGTTATGTCCTTGTAGCCAAGATAAATGTCATGACACGCTCCCAACAAAAGCTGTATTTCTAATTGAAAAAAGGTGACACACATCAAGACGGTACACATGTAGTGTACGAATATTGCGTGCACTTACTGTAATATTTAGATTAGAATTGCATCACCTTGAACCACTCGTTCTACTTAGGTAGAGGGTAAATATTCTTTTTTATCAGTAATAACAGTACTGCTACCTATGGATCAATAAGTCAGTAACCTATATATCTCCCTCAAAGAAGGAATAGGATGAAGTATATATATATATATATATATATATATATATATATATTTCTTTTTAAATCTTTTATTTAAACTGAAACAATGTTCAGCTTCTTGTGAACTGGTTTTCATGCACTGCCAGTATGGCTCCAGTTCTGTAATACATTTCCTTTTCCTTTTATGTAACTAACAAGCATAGTATAACAACAATATTGGAATATACCTAACAATTTTTATCATTTTTTAAAGTGGATTGGAAAGAGCTGCTGTTTTGATAACTTGCCAGATCATCAGTGGTCTTTCAGGTTAGCACGATGATGAAAAGTGTATCATAAATACACTGTAGAATATCATTAGATCTACTATTACCAAAGGGCCAGGCACTGGTTCTTATGTCTGACTCGAAGCGCTCGGATATATCTATCACACATTCAATCAAACTAAGTCTAATTTAGATCACAACAACTGAAATATCTGAACTTTTACATGATTGCTGTAGCAGGGAATTGATGATATCTTGGAGTAGAGAACGAGTAGGTTATTTTATTCGTTCCACCATGTGCGTTATCAATGCAGATTACTCCGAAGTCTACTTTGAGATTATTTTCCAAAGATTTATTTTGCTGTTGTTTGTGTTATAAATTGTAATCGTTTACTTTATCAACGAACGCAATACTTGGCGAGGTGTAACCGTGTATGATCAGGTATAGATATCATGAAAGGGTTTCAATTATAAGTTCACCTCGGAATGCCGCAAATCCAGGTACATGCTTTATGCGCACGGGTCTGTCATGCGTCCCGGGGTTAGGCCCATGCTATCTGTGGACGTTATCCTCACCTCAGCGTAGCATCACGACATGTTGTGTGACGCGAGACGGCGGGTTGACTGCAGCCTGTGGTCAGGGGGCCGTGACCAGCTTACCGTGACCGGCTCCCCGCGGGTGGAGCCCGGCGAGGAGGGCCATCTCCCCGGTAACGACCCTGTCGTCCTCCAGCACTGCCTCCAGTGTGCTTCCCATTAGCGGGTGTTGTATAAGGGACGCTTCGTGCAGATACTGGATTAGCACATATTTGGAAATTATCCTTGATCCATATTTAAACCAGTTACCGTGGACGATATCTTGGCGATTACTTTTTACGTGGGATACGAATTTACTACAGGTTCTTTACCTAGGAGACACTAAGTTGGGGTCTTATATTTTACCTCGAAATGCCATCATTTAGAGGACAGAGCTGCACATGTATGCCTGTCGTGGACCCAAAGGTGTTATTTGGCAATTCAGAATAAGAAATCCCATTGTAAAAAAATAAGGACGTCACCAATGTGATTAGATCGGACATCTAAACCAAGCGCTTTTCTAGCATTGTTTGATAAAAGGTAAGTTTATGCCTATCATATTAGTGTAAAACGCGAGCGACTACAATTCAGAAATCACATCGATATGGGTATCAGTAAGCTATATTTCTCAAAGACTTTCATTTCTACGTTTGTAAAAAATTTCAATTCGAGTATTTTCTAAAGGAATTTATTGACATCCTGAATCACATACACAGTCGTGTTGGTCATTCGGGTAGTAACAGTAACTTCACAGATGGAATTCAAAGATGAATGGTTAAAAGTTCAATATCACACAATACCATGCCACTCAGGAAGATGTGACCAAGCAAGTAAGGGCCAGGTAATGTTGTATTAGATGAGACAGCCTCTTCAAAATGTTCAGTGACGTAGATAATGCTCATTTGATCAAACATTAATTAGTTAAATAGCTTCTGTAGAAATCATTGCTATTGTTGTGAACTTTTTTTCTATGGAAATGTATTATTACATTTCGTTGATAAAACACGAAATCGCAAGCGTGTAAAAAGTCAATTTCTAATCTACCAAAGTGCATTAATCTTCATATTTATCCTGCAGCAACACCAGTAGTTCAATTATATAAAAGGTCGTTTTAATAGCACACAGTCTGTGTCTTTGGGCCGAAAGGTATCAGTTTGTTGAATATACAAGTATATTCCAAAATTAAGAGTCGATTTTCTTTTTTGGATCAAGATGTGTTTATTCAAAAATAATAATGAGCATCTACACTCGTCTCCATTTGGAGTCCATCTTCCTTACGTGATACAACAACAAAATAGACAGATTTGAATGATATAGCTTTTGCGGTTGCCTTTCTGAATATATTGTGAATGGTATAATATGATGATAGAATATATTTACATGGCGATCATAAGAGAATACATTTTTATCATGATCAGCGATAAAAGTCGGGACTGAGGAAAGAAATCGAAAATCTGTAAGAAATAAATCGGAAGCCTCTTTAACATCATCTTGGAACAGAATTGATATGGAAAAACAAAATTTCAGGTTCTTCTTGAATCCGCCTTTCTTATTGGTTCATCAAGGGGCAGAATATGTTAAGGGGTGAAAGTCGCAATGCACTGTCAACTTTCAATTCTGACAGGTCACCAAGCAACTAACACCCTGGGTCTAAGGCTAGGTCGACAGCTCAAATAGTGGGGTGCCCATGGGATAAGTCCACAGATCGCAAGGCAAATACCAAACATGTTTAATCTGAAAGTCGCAGGTGACTTTTACCTTTTTGCTCGGGAACGACAAATTGTCCCTCAGCGGGAAGGAATGAGGGGGGGAGGGTAAAAGGGGGTGGTAAAATATCGCCAGGAAAATGTCGCGAGTAGTTCACTTGTACAATTCTGCCAGGCCGGTTTGTCGGCGACTCTTGCCCTAAAAGCACAAGAAATTGCTAAGTGCACCCCTCTCATAAGATCTCACACTCTCTAAGTTGTATTCTGTTACAAGGTTATCACTACGCTCTATGGGAGAAGAGTTCTTAACGAACTAGGCTTAGAGCCTTGAGAATCCACTGGCACACAGTATTTCCGCTAGGTGGCATCATTGAGATTATAGGAATCTTTGGGTTGCATTGATGTATGTCTTTAGCACGGGAGGCAGGCCAGTTGATTATCAAGGCTTTAATCCTAGTTCGTTAAGAATTACTCTCCTATAGAGCGTAGTGAGAGTACAGAATACCACTTAGAGAGTGTGAGATCTTATGAGAGGGGTGTACAGTGTGTATTGGTCTTTATATAATAAGAAGAACGTCTAGGAATATACCCCTTATATGAAAAATACCAGGGGATGCCAGGTGTCAGCTCCTAAACTGAGTCTAGACATTCTTGCGGAGAGTATAGATCTCAGCCTTTAGCAAATCTGAAATTTCGAGTATACCTAGATGGATGTACATAGCGTTGACTCGTATTACAGTTGTCCGCGAGATGGCAATAGCGTATCTTACATTTGACTGTTTAGAGCAGGCTCTTGTCATAGGCGGAGTGTCTGGTCGTTGAGTACGTCGTGGACGTTCTGTAGACTCGTTTAGGAACCAGACCCCGGTTAATATCTCCTTCGTGACGTTGAATGGCGTGTGGCGTCACCTGCCAGGCAGACGACAATTTCACTGACCTCTGCGCTGGCACCGGGACGACAACTATATATTCTCTGTATGGTACGTCGAGCATCAGATCGTCGAGCAACCACGTGACCGGGGTTCGGTGCATAGATCATCATGAATTGATATAATGGTCACATTCGTAGAGTGAATTACGTTAAATAGGACAATCAGATCAGATATTTTTTAGAATAACCATAACCTTCGGAAAGAATTTAATATCATTTGATTTTCGAATGGATTGTATTTGATATATTCCATAAAGTTTGTCACCCACTTTACAATTTTTTTTCGGCTATAGACCATACCATCAGGAAGGTCGTTCTGGTAGTTGATACCAGCAGGCTTCCAATTCATGGTATTCAAATTGCAGTCGGGAACCATCGATCGATTTCTTTGATATACCCCGCCAGATGGGTATATGGAAACAGCTGGGTACTTGATATGGTCACGATAAATTTGACGAAGATTACAGAATGAAGCTACCACCGACCGATTATTTGATACCAATGTGAAGTCAGGGACCTCCACCTACATACTTTTAGGAGAACCCGAATAATTAGTGCCATTTTTGTCGACTGATGGAAATTTGCTAAGAGAATAGTAGGTTCAGTCCAGGCCTGGTCCATGAAATACTTACTAAGAAATATTCATAGCTCACTTGATTGATAATAATGTTTTCCTTTATGGTAATTCTATTCAAAATATGTACAAAAGTGAATAAGAGCATGAATGAATGCCTTCAAGATTAGGAAATGACACACTCGACAACCATAGGTCTAGGTCAGATGACAGATCTGCAGGGAGAGTATCAAACACTTACAGCTAACGAGTCAAGGTGCTACGGATTTAACCCAACCAGAGCTAAGGTAGTGTAGGTGGCCAGTGTAACAGGGCATCTGTTGATGCTGCATTAACACCAGTTTCTTACCGACAGGGCAGCCCGGTACTAATGAGAATCATCCTGGACCACAGTGGCCTGTTTGATTTTACACCCCGACGATATTTGAAGGTCCGAGGAGAGGTCCTAGGAGGGTTTGGGTTTAATAATTCGATTTATCGTGGGGAAGGACAGTTGTGGCCGACGATCCACGAGGTATCAAGCCTCTCCAAGAGTTTCTTGAAGGTGTATTTTGTCCTGGGCCACGATCGAGGTCACTCAAACGAGACTTTGACTCAGGATTTCACTCCCCATGGACGACAGGGATAATTAAACGCGTTTGACGAGCTATCGCTGAAATGTCGTCACTCAAGAGACCTCAAAATTAAACGACTGGGGTATGTTATCGGGGTGAGCAAGGGACCTCTCAATGCAGCCGGTGACTCACGCTTCGTCATGTTCAAGGTCTGCCAGGGCCATCCCAGTAGAGGGTTCAGCATATTGTGAATGCAGCATGGTGAGCAGCGGTGCACCAGGGCCCCGTTGCTCCATGTTTACGACAGAGTTGCGGATCGCAGAATAGCGATCCGAGAGCCGAAACGTTGCTCCTGAAGTTTTGCGGATCGCGTCGTAATCGCATAGGCGCATCGCCGCGTAAAATACTGCTTTTTGCGATACCTTTTACGCTGACCTTCACAGCACTGCGGATCGTATCTCTGTGGGTTAAATACAGCCTTATCTGATATTTCAAATAACGATCCATGGTGGCAGCACCAACCCCCGCCACTTGTTCTTCAATACCACCAGGTGTCAGATCAGTTTTAAATGTGATGCCATCTGTATTTAATTAAAGAACTAATTAATTTCCGCCTGTCTCATTCAATATGTGCCCCTGAATTGTTGTATCGCTATCGCATCGTAAAAAAATAGCGATACCGTGGGAATATAGGGATACGATCCGATATTACGGGAGCAACACTTTTTCAGTCCGATCATTAAAGTAATCGTGAAAATAGAATTGCGATCCGATTATAGCTAGCGATACCGCAGAAAAGTGGAGCAACGGGGCCCAGGGTCTGTTATGGATGTTGCCCATGTGATAACAATGTACAGTCTATAAATACAAGGGACATCAGTTGCCCCAGCTCTGGAGAATGCTTTCTCTACATATGTTTCCGGTAACCTCACTGGCCTACAAGTGCATCATCGTCACAGGGCTAGATGACTGTGTTGCAGGAGTACCAAATGAGAAATGACCTGAGTTGGTGGCAGCCATCCCAACTGAAACAATCACCAGGTTCCTGGCGACCTTGACCTTGGTTTGGGGAACCGACGTGCAACCGACTCCCCAACATCAGTGGCAAATACCTCCATCTCAGTGGCCATTGCAGGTGACGTCCCAGGCCAACATCTGGCACTCCCAGGACGGGCGCTGAAGTGTCTCTGTTGTGCACTCCTGGAGGGTCATCAACTTTGGTCCAGCGCACCCCTTGCCTCCAGAGGGCAGGAATGATAGTGTGGTCATTGTCTTCATGGTCAACCTCATGGACATGCATTGTTGGGTACCGGGTGCGCCGGAGGTTGTGGAGCCTCAATTATATTCTGCAAGGTATCAGGCCTGTACTACATTGTACCTAGGAAACATCTGAAATGTTTTGCCAGCATACCAAATGCGTTCTCCACAACGTGCATGCCACGTGCATGCCCCAGTTTCAGGCATACCGTCCATGGTATGGGCTGGAACCGGGCCGGCGACCCATGTACTGCGCCATGGTAGAATGCAACTCACCCCTGAACTTTTCGAGCCAAAGTAATAAAATGTCAATAAAAGTACCATGGTGGGCAATGATTTGGCTCACCGGGGCTGCCGGGACCTCCAGGAAATTGGCGTAAATATAGTATTAGACTTGTATTCCCCACAAGAGGGAGCCACAGAATCTGACACCTCGGATTGAGATACATACCTACACTACAGTTCCCATATCGGATTCTAGAAGCACAGCTTCAGAATTTAAAAAAAAAGGCCAAGGAGAGCCAGTACAACAGATGTACCTCGGCATTGGAACGCATGGACATAGGAGATTTGGAGCCTATATTTCACAAATTGCCCTATTTCAGGGGGGTCGGGGAGACCTGGTGTAGGGTTCTGAAGTGATTAGTGTTTTTCAGAGAAGACTGTAGGGGGCGCCTCTGTACACTAGTTCCTGACATCTCCTAGATTTCTGTCTGCGAGGGCAGAACTTCATTGTAGTCGCCATCAACAGATAAACAATGAAGCAATAAAAGATAATTTTCCACTGGAATCTTACAATCTAGGGCTGGGCTGCAAGCTAAATCCCCAATCGTTTCCTGTAGCATCTCCTAGATTTATTTGGTTGTTGATTTTTTAAGCTTGTAGAGGTTGCACTGGGACAATCTCCACCGGTTTATCTACAAATACAAAGAAACAGAAGGATGCAGTAAGGAAAAGTGTAACCAATAATCTACACTGCCAAATGATGTTATTTGAACTCAAATATGCCATCCGGTGATGAACACGAGAAAAAGAAACTAATTATATACCAGATTATGAGAATGAGAATATTTCGATACTTGCCCTGACGTATTTGAGGGGAGTATTGTCAATGAAAGACTATATCAACATCCGGCGTTTTCACGATACTAGAAATTGAAGAGAGGCAATTTCAAAATAGGCATGCTGAAAAAGCGATTCGCTTAGGCCTTTTATGTGAGTATATGTCCTATCGCCTCTTCTTTTGGGCATCATAGAGTATACCTTACATGATAAAAGGCCGGTTGAAGGATGATGAATTAAAGAAATGCAGTTCAGCTTGTTCCAAGCAATTGAAAAGAAGGTGTCAGGTTTCGACATCCAAAGAGAGAACTGATCAAATGTTATCTGTTTACTTCGAACAAAGAAATCAATTATTTCCTTTGGTTCGTTTATTTCAGCTGTAAAACCTTCTAACGTTACATATCTTGGTTTTAAAAACAGTCTGTGATCGAACGTACTGAAACATTACAGTTTATGTATTGATGATAGTTCCAATAATATGTTATAGTACTAGTCTGATCATAATACTATTACTTTGATGAGCCATTCCATGAAATTATTAGTTGTTCATCTATGAAGTCATCACTACTATTTATAGTATTCGTATAACATATATTATTTCAGAGCGTGATGAGGCGGTACTCATACACCGCTAATCATAAGTGACGCATTTAGCAGGGACAATTCAGGAATAGAGAATTTCCATTAAATACAGCTAGTATTATACATAGCTCTATATCTCATGCTATAGAATCTATTGTATTCTCTGCTCACCAGACAAAGAACCAGACTAAATGAGGGCGATCATCTGATTGTATCAGCACACTTTAATGATCGGAATACGGCCTTGGTTATTGCTATTCTGTATACGCACTAGCGACCATTTAGAGGGCCCACATGAATCATGTACTTACATAGTTAGAGGAGTTAAGATGCCTCCATTCTATTGTTTCATATCGCGCTATATCCCATGATTAGTCTTAAGACATTCATCTAATTGGTGGGATCACAGAAGTATAATCAGCCAAATAGTTGGAGAAAAAAGTATAACTGCGCGGGCACACTGGCGGGTGAATATAAACCCAAAACTGCTGTCTCTGGGTCTAGAGTGCCCGAGTATAGGTGTATTTATTATCTACCTCATACAAAGTGTCTATAGAAAACACATAGGGAGTGTGTATGGACATACCCGGCGCATACGGATATGTTGTATACTCTGGGTGGCGCATACGGAAAAATAGTGCGTATGGGAAAATAGTGCATAACTAAAACAAACTGATATCGACATGCCACTTGTCCAAAAAAGTGGATAATAAATACAATATAGAATGGTTTCAGATAAAAGCGGCTGTATGCTCCTTGGAGATGATTCTACGCAATATCCTCGCATACGCTCGGATATTACTACGCGTCAACTCCTCGGAGCATATGGCCGCTTATATCTGAAACCAGTCAATATTGTGTATTTATACACCAAGCAGTCCCCGCCATAACGACTCTCTTTTGGACCCAAATCGATGGCGTCTCCCCTTTTGTAAGTCTTGGATATCTCCTCGGAAGCTATGAATTCGCAAAGGAAAAACACCCATAACCTTCCAGTGAGAAATGGTTTGGCATCCAAAGCAGAACATCTAGTTCTAATTGAAATGGGTTTCCAGCTGGATGAGGGCTTGCTGATCTCATGTCATGTCAATAACAATAAAACCTAAATAACTTAAAAGATATCATGATCATTTGGTGTCTCTCTAAACACATTATGTGTATTTTCAAAACATTCTATCGTCACAATTCTCAGAACCATCTACGCTGTATCACATATTTTCTACAGACCAACAGTAAACAGGGAATCTCCACGTCCAGTTCTGGCCTCTGGTTTCGCGATAACCATGAACAAACACAGCCTTCATATCTCGCCACGCCAAACCTCGATGAAAGATGAACTATAGTGTCGGTAAATGACGGCAGGAAGTGCCCAGCTCTGCAGGCGCATTGATGTCACTGCCAAACGAAAATAAGGCAATTTTCTGTCATAGGGCGTCCTAACGCCAAGCACGTCACAAACCATGAAACTCTCCAAGCGGATGCCGGCCTAGGAAACTCTCCGAGCAGTTCCTCAGTCACTGGTACTGCCATCTCTTGGTCCATCACATTGTAATCTTGAGAGTGACATAGGCATGAGAGTAGATAATTGTCCTTTTATCATACACCTTCACTTGTTAAGAATGGATAAACCACTGAGAAAGGCCAGTCAAAGAGTACTCCGGACACGCCAACCTGAGCCGTATAACAGCGTACGGCTCAGTAGTCCGTACACAATCAGTAGTCTGTACATGATATTTACGATATAGGGAGCAGAGGTCAGTATAAGGACAATATGCACAGGTGTATAATGTACGCGTAAACGCTGTGTGTGTTTTGCGTCCGTGCATGCGTGTGCGAGGGCGGGTGTATGTAAATTGTATTCTTGTGTAATTGCATTTCTGACATTTATTTAAATCTGCAGAACACCAGTATTTATCTATGGCTAATATGAAAAACTTCAGAAAAATACTATTTATTTTATTCTATGTTACTGTTGAGGGTAGACTCGTCTCAGTAAAGAAGGTATAGTCGTGGCGTATCAATTTTTTCTGTCCGGCCCCAACGTTGTAGACCTATCCACGGCAGGTACACATGTACCTCCTCACGACCATGAAACTTCTGCCAAACGTTATCATGTCATGTGGGTCCTCATTAAAACCTCTGACCGACACCTCTTACCCTCACACAGCTCTACACAAACGTGTGCACATGATTAAGCGTTAATTAGTGTCATCGCTAGAACCTCTTTAGATCGATTTAACGACGAAGGCCACCCAGACGATTGCCCTCTTTATTTTCTAAATTCGGGAGGAAATGGATATCATGACCAATCACATCAATAAATAGTGAGTCTAACCTATATTTTGGGTTATTGACATAGTTTCGGGTTCCAAAGTTTGAGAAAGTCTTTCGTGAAGATACTTCTATATTGCATATGATTATGCATCCACACCACAAGCACACTAGCTGAGTGAAACCTCTATTGAGCTTAGTCTATTTGCTAGGGACTAAGCCCTCAGAAAAATTGAGTAAAATTGAAATGTTAATGTTTCCTTTAATATATTTTCAAGAATACCTTGACTAAGGGCTTGAATCTGGAGTAGTCCTCAAGTTCATTAATATTGACTTTTTATCTTCCCAGCCAATGCAATATAGTGTTTATAAGTTTTGGGGAATACCTAAATAAATGTTGATATTAGCCGAGTCAACCTGTTGTCAAAAGGGAAAAGTACGAGAGAGGTTGTAGATATATCACTTATGATCGGTACCATTTAGACGCAGACTGTACCAATCAGATATCATCAACTCACTAGCATTTAGTGTGTGACCTAGACACCTATTCTTCCTCTTTTTTTTTATATATATATAACCGGCATAAATCATCTGGAGATATATGAGAGGAGGGCAAATTATTGCCTCATTCTAAGCAATTAGTTCTTTGAACGTATCAATTTATGTCAACGTAAGTTGCAGTATTGAGAATCCAGCTGGAATCATGCCTCAGCATCAGGCTGTGATGTATGGAGGCTATGCTTTTAGAGCTGAATTGTTTTTGAAATATAATCAAAATAACTATTTCTTAAGTAGAATTAACTCTAGATAGTTTGTCTGTTAACATAAGCGGATAAACTCTAGATAGTTTGTCTGTTAACATAAGCGGATAAACTCTAGAAAGTTTATCTGTTAACGTAAGCGGATTTTCAATTCATCATACATAGGCTGCCGGGGAATGGAGATCATCGATCTGTTGAACATTTGGCATTGCAGTAGCTGGCGTACACTCTCAGCAGGTATTTTATGTACTCTCAAAATAGTTGAATTCGATACTAGCTTTATACTGCCTCGTCGCCAAATCAGACGGCCAGAGAGTCTTGATAAAGAGAGATAAAACGCCGACCCACTCCCACACCCATACCTTAAGGATATACACGAGTGTTAAGGGGGCGTCCACCAACCACGACAAGGCTATGACAATGGCTTCCTGACAAGGTTCACGATTGGCCTACGATTGCAGGCCTTGTCGTGGTGGGTGGACCCCAGTTCCCAACAAGAGACTACGACAAGGCCACGACAAGGCCACAGTTGGAAGCTTGTCAGGAGCCTTCCGACAAGGCTACGACAACATCGAACATGTTCTATTTTTCCCAAGACTGGACCCTTGTCGTGGAGTGTCAAGGCATGTTGGGAGCGTACCGCAGCATTCTACGATAGGAAATTTTGGTTCAGCATGCACTTCCCGACATGCTCTGACAACGCTGTCGTAAAACCCCATTACTGTCTGGATTCGGAGAATGATACTTTGTCTTACAATTTTATCAGGTACTGAATTTTGGATGATATAACAAACTACTTCGATAGCAAATCCAAATTTTTCGCTCTATTTATTCAGGAGTGTGTACTTTAATCGCTATCTAGTCTCAGTCAGTGGAGGTAGATCCAGTCGGGAAGGCTTAAAAGATGAGTCAGAGCAAACCTTAGCATCTTATACCTTTGAGTCATCCCGCATTCCTATGCCGTTTACTGAACGCTAATCATTGATTCTACCAAGTAACAGCCTTATTGCATTCATTTTGCAATAAAACATTGTATCTGAGTTCGAATTTGAGATTAGAAATCTTAAATCAACTGAGAACTAAATAATTGAATGTATGTAGCAGCAGGAGGTGAGAAGACCTTTGCATTTGAGAATACATAAATAACCCACTTTTGGAGTTGCGAAAATCGAAATGAACCACCGGAATACCAAACTGCATTAAGATATCGGTCCCTGGAGATATCTAAGCACCAATCAGAATGTCTAAAGACATTATAGTGAAGTTCCCATGGAATGTCTGGGGACTTTCTAGCATGTCTAGCTCAGATTAAACCGGAGTGAGGAACAAGGTTAATCGGTAAAACCTTGCCGTCCTGTGAACCGTGTGAGATCTCCCTCCCGTCACGCTTCGCTGACTCTGGGTCAGTGATAGTAAATGGGAGGTGGGGTAGGGGGGGGGGGGAAGGGGATGAGTAATAGCGCTGGAGAACGTAAATTGATGTTTTTCTTCGGATGTTGAATGGAAGCCAAATACTGCAAAACATGCAACTTTCACATACAAGTCTCTTCGAATATTAATGTACACTCAGGTGTCAGCCAAAATTAAAAATTATCTTCCCCAATACGTTTCCTCTCTGCAGATGAAATATTGTAAAGTCAATCTAAATGTCATGTACAAGGTTCTACATACGATTTCCTAGATACATTTACTGATACAACTGGCACGTTTTCCTTTACCCTTTAACTGCAGCATTATGCCTCCAGGCATTCCCCTGGCTATGGCAACATGATGCCTCCAGACATTCCCCTGGCTACCGCAGCCTGATGCCTCCAGGCATCATAGAGGCATCATTGATACTTATATACAAAATTCAATAAATGAAAAAATAATCGTTTGAATTGAAAGACAGTTTGACATAGTAAAAACGGCATATTGACCTTTGATTTGGTATAAAAAAAATATCATCAGCTACCACAGCAAATTATTAAAATCACATGGAACATCATGTGACATTGCTATTTTCCAAAAAAAAAGGTGCCTGCTGTAGCAGGGTCGTTTATGCAGGCAATGCCTGCTGTACAATGGTGGTCAGAGGAACTGGGTGCTGCAGGGAAAGGGTTAAACGGATCAGGATCATTATTTTAATTTTTTTTAGACCACTTCAGCAGCGATTTATTCGACAGCGTATGGTATTGTGATGGTATATATGAATCACTCTTACTTTACAGGTCTGTATAACATGTGTAAATAGTAGAAAGTATTTTTATTGCGTCTTAAATGCATTTCTTTTACGAAACTCAAGACGAATCCTCCTTGGTTCCCACGGTGTGAATCGATTTAAACATGAAGCATTTATGCCGCTACATGGAAAATGTCCCAGAAAAGAAATTACAGGTGACTATTTTAACCATTGTATAGCTGTATATCCATGGCTGTACAAGATTGTCCTGACACTGTTCAGCTATTAGGTGTGGGTGATTATATCTTAACGTGAAGAGGACTCTAGAAATACAATTTGCTTCTAAATTCCACATCTTTTATACGATAGTTGATCAAAATACGTAATGTTTTTACGTTGTGTATGTTTCTGAAATCTGTCATCACTCATTATTAGTACAACAAATATTCTCAAAGTCATAAGCTAATACTAGGATTGAACGAAATTTAAAATGGAACTTATGAGGTGAAAATAACTTGGTCCATATCCCACTGAATTTGACCACAGAATAATTCACGAAGCAAAGCTGAGTGAATTACGTATTACGGGCTACATATTACGGGTTTCTGATTTTATCTCAACCCATATAGCATTATTAATTTAAAAAATACATCACCCAACTAGCCATTGAGTATAGGGTACACTACCTTCACAGCTGTGGAGTATGAGTTCTTAACGTTAAGCCTATATAGAAAAATACTGGGGTGAGATAACATATCATATACATGTTCGCCATGAAATCGAAACCATTGTGGAACTGACTCCAAGCTCAATGCTATCAACCTGTTATCAACTGAATCTGGGAATTCATTAGACTACAAATTCCACATGCTTATAAATACTATATATAGACTACATCTATAAACACGCAAATAGAATTGGCATCTCTCCACTCCTTATACCGCTGTCTCTTGCTGCTGCTGCCGCCACCATCCCCCTATTTCCATATGTATAGATATAGCAGTCTTATAATCTTCCCATAGTCCGTTCACGCACCGCGCCGCCTCCGGGTTACGGTACGTGAAAGTCTAACAGAGCATGGCTCTGAGTGGCCAGCCACCTTTAGTGAGTGGAATTGTAGGGTTGGCTGTCCTATTTATAGGATCAGTTTGACAAGAGGGATACTGTATCATATTGCTGGTTACTGGGTCGCAATACACACGAGGTTAGAACCAGCGATCTGCCATTTTCCAGGTGCATGTTGGGAAGAAGGTAGGAATTCCCACCTTAAAATGGCAGCGCAAAACAGTCCCAGTATGAGAGCCTGTGTGCCCTGGCCCTGGCGACAACTGGCTGTACTAGAGTCTAATCTTCCCATTGTGACATGTATACGGACGTGTCCGAGCGGAACACGCCCCCTGACGCAGGCTCGGGGGAGCTGGCTAGACGAGCACAGTTTGACAGCCTTGGCCGCCTCCCAGAACTCACCTCTGCGCAGAATGTACAGTGTCCAACAGGGGTAGATTATGGGTGATGAACACCACATCAAAGTACCACCATGACCACCACATAGAGACCCAGGAGCTTCCATCTGGTTGTCATAAAGTCATTTGTCACATGGAAACATTGCTGTGCCATAGATGGGGTATTATCCATTAGCTGTGACATTGGCTGTGGTTTGTCCGTTGTCCATAATCCATATGACAATGTACCGCTATGTTACCAATTTCGAGGTCTGAAAGAAGTTGTAGGATTTAAAAGTCCCACTAGTTATGCCATATGCATAAAGTTGCCTTGAATAAGTCCCACATAAAATTAAAATGCGAATAGTTCCAAGGAGTCTATCATTTTATGAACAAGGATATGTTTTAGAGTGCTGGGCCTCATAGACCATAGAAACATTTGACCTCCACAAATACACCAATGGCTCTCACATTAAGATATAACGTCTAAATTGTAGTTCTATCCTTCCGACTATTGGCAACTTGGTTTGGGTTGTTGTAACACATTGAGGTCTTGACACATTACTTCCTCACTTTGTATACACCTTTAGAGGAATACAAAACTTCAACATGGAACAGATTCTGTAAATCTGTACTAAGTTACCATAACAACCAAGTTGTCTCTCCTGAAATTATGTCAGCGTTCTGGTTGACGTGACGTCACAGTCTCGGTCAGGTGACCAGATAAGTCCCGGTAGACGGCGCTATGTCCCCGGGCGCCCTCTATCGTCGGAGTTGGTAAACACGCCTTACAAGCACAGAGGTTTACTCACTTGCGTCCCGTTCAAAGTGGAGATATATTGCTGGTATTTCTGGGATCGTCCAACCATGCATACGCCCTCCACAAGAGGGTACCGAAGGCCTCGAAGATTCACCTATGCTTACATCGTACTTTGTCGATACTCTAGGCAAGACAATTTGAGTCTGTTAAAAAAGGAAATGATGATTATAAACCAATAGATATTAATTTTATCTGTGTATAGATCCGATGATTTTGAAAACGCACCTGATTCAGTTGGTTTTCTGAAACCTTATTAGATAGCCCTCTCAGTTGAGTCTTTTGTATTGATAGCCATTTACAAAATATGTTTATATAGGTTTTGATACGGGAAGCAAGATCCTCTGCATTAGTGCAGTCCCGTCCAATACAATAGAAGACTACCTCAGTCTACCTCACGTCTCCGCTTCACCTACCCATCCCCTCCTCACCGGACTCGGGCCTGGCAGGTGTTAGAAGAAGGCTACATGATATGAAATAGTTTTATAGTCCGTAGCCAAAGACTTGAGTTTATTTCAATAGCACGCCACTCCGTATCACCCCCTCCAATAGTGTACCCCTTTTGCTCTTCTCCAAGGGGCCATCCATAAAGTACGTACGCAAAATTTCCAAAATGTTTGACCCACCCCTCGGTGCGTACATACTTTATCGATGGCCCCAAGAGCACAGTCCCTCCTTGTGGTCTCCTTCATTTGACATCTCCAAAAGCATGCCTTTTGGTTCCCTTCTCTACCACACGGCATTCTTGTCGCCTCCAATAGTATCCCTCACGTTGTTACTGCTATTGTTATAGTAAAAACAATGACATTAACGAGGTTGAAATACTGTGACTTGCAGTGACACTGAATGCTGCACAAAGAACATGCCTACAGGTCTTCATGAATACTGCTCTAAGAGTATGCTTCAAATTAACCTAAAAGATAGAGACGGTGTTGATACGTTGCTAGAGCATGCAAAACTGGAGAACCTGAGTGCAAGAAGAACAAAACATTTATGGCATATATGTACATTGGTGGTGTGCGGACCCAGACAACCAGGGGGCCGTTTCACTAGTAGTGGGGTCAAAGCGAGAGGTAGGACTGCAACAGTGGCCCCAATAGTGGCACCAACAGTGTCAACCCCAAATTCGCGTTTCATCAGTGCTCTCGCTGTTGAGGTGGGACTAACTCTCACTTTTGGCACAGCTCTCGCTATGCACATGCCTTTGACGTTCGGATTTATTTGTCAACGGGCCGGTATGATGTGGAATTCCACCCCTTCCCATAGGAATTAAGCGATGAAATTTTTACACAAGTAAGGTATATATATAACCTATAATCGTACCAATTATGGCTTCTCCGTTCCGAAGATATCGGCATTTGAATTTTGTCATAGCAAATACTGCACTTCCCGCCGGCCTCTGGGGGGAGACAAAAAGAACTGCCGAAACACAGCCGCACTACGGAGGGAGTGAAAAAGAGCAGCGACCAACGGAAACGCAGGGAGGGAGTGAAAAATTCAAACGCTGATATCTTCCGGACGGTGTGTCTGATCTTCTTGATATTTGGTACGATTATAGGTTCTATGTATACCTCACCTCTCACTTTCACTCCACTACTAGTGAAACAGCTCCCAGGTGTTCTCTGAGGATTGCATCAAAGGTGGGCCACTTCACAACACGAAAAGGTTCAGTCCAAAAGAGCCAATTGGAGAGATGGCTGTCCGGACCAAAAATACAGTGAGGCAGTGCTATGGTAGATTAACTGCCTATTAGCTGCAGCGTAGGGTCCCATGAAAGCACTAGGCCGTTCCAGTCAGTTGTGCACAGCTTGACTCTTGGAGAGGCACAGGTGCCGGACATATGAAATGATAAATGGATGTAGGGATGAAGAAATATGATATGAGAAAAAGAGGGCGTTTGGGGGAAAGTAAGGCAGCATTGCGCTTATCATTTTAAGTTTTTAAAGTTATATAGAAATAGAAATGCAAGAATAATAGTAGTGTCGCAGCTAAAGACATGTCAGACCGTAACAGCCCTCACCTTTTAGTCCCCACCCACACTGCATCATTCCTTTTAGACACCATGGTGGATCTACCCCCGTAGGCGTCAATAGTTAATCAGTGAATAAGATTGCAAGCCCTACACATTTATATAGTCTGTAGAAAGACCGTATTTCATCGTCAAGTGTGCACACTTTTGGGTGACAAAGGCCAGAGGTATCAGGTATCAAGGCCCCACACTGAGGTGGCAGATTTAGGAGATTTAGCGGTTTCCTGAGAGATATAAAGACATGGGGTACTATAGGTTACTCTCTATGGGTGTGATCGAGATAGGATTATATATATATATTGCAGGTGTCAATCGTCAACCCGCGCCAACTGTGGGTGGTATCATGCCTCAGTACACGCGTTATTATGTGATGCTGCCTTCACAGTGGTGCCCCCTGGGCTACAGCAGCTGTACAAATCTCTTCTACTCATTTATAACCCTGTAGAGGACCTAAATATGAGTTTCACTAATGATAATTTTTATTGTTTTGTTTTCCCCTCCCAAAATTGACTTATGAAAATGTAATTTGCAGCGAGAGCTCCTAACATGAGCATATTTTCTAACCTTAGATTATTTCTCAATTAGAATATAAACGACATTTTCGATTTTTTCCCCGTTGCGTCCCAACGATCAGCCTCCGCCATCCTCCTATAGACACCTCTCCCTGACATCTCTCTCGCCCTCGGCCTCCAGATAGTGCCAATTATCCACTAGACCTAACTCACATTACCATAATCGTCCCTTCCGGGCCATCACCAATCACCAGCACTGCCTATTATCATTTCTACAACTTGAATTGCGTGTTATGTTATGCTACAACATATACATTGTGAGGAGCAGTTCTGTAAGCGGGAAGAGTAGGTTGTAAGATGTAAGGCCCGGCTTCCACCTACTACGATAGAATCGTAGACCTCCCGATATGGCACCGATACAAAATGTCAAAATCGCTGCCATATCGGGAAGGTGCAAAATCATAGACATATGTCTAGATAAGCCAATCCACCACGCATTGTATGGGTTTTTTATCGGTGTCTAATTGCAGGAACATGGTCAACTGCCCCGATTTTAGGTGACCTTCCGACGCGATTTTGTTTTTTTATCGGGAGGTGCACCGTAGACCCTATCGGAGCCATATCGTAGTAGGTGGACGCCAGGCCTTATGGTGCAGGGGAAACGTGTGTTATACACGACGTTGCGAGAATGTAGTTTGTAATATAGCACACATGTGAGCTTCAGCATGACCCCTGTGGGTTTCACTCCATGAGGCACATCTATTTGCCTGAGGGTGAGGCCTATAGATCCTTTTACCGTACCGTGCATTTTCATGTTAGTGATAAATTAGACAGGTTTAGCGATCCAGCCATAAAGTATCGACCAAACACATTATTAAATATTGATGAATCGAATCAACTTGACTCGAGCTTGAAAAGTGAAGACATTTACTGAGAAAGGGGTGTTTCCATAAGAATATCTCCAGATTGATTTCGGTCGTATCCAAGGCATAGCTCATACTATGGTCAGTTAGGTAAGAAACCTTTTTCCTTAGTATTCCACTTTTACCTTTAAACACATTCAATAGGACCACGTCAGCTTCTAGTACAGACCTGTCGTTACATTGTTTTTCTTGTTCCTGTATTTGGTTTTCACGATTTGAACCAAGACATCGGTGGGCACACAGGCTCTCTGTTCCCTCCCCCCTTTAGAAACCTTTTAATTTATTTCAACAAAAGACCGAGGCCCCAGCTTTAACGGGACCCATGACTCAGTGATTAAAAAACACAGAAAAGAAAGCCAAGTGAATTCTTTAGCTCACCCAGGAGAGGATTTATGAGAGAGATCAACTTTTCGTCCAGTAAAGTAAAGCTCCGGGGAACAACATGTCTACTGTTAGCGACACTATCGTCACACATGGCTGACCACCTGACCTTAGATGACCTTGGTGTGACCGTGAATGACCTTTGGCCTAGTTTGTCGTTGACATGGTGATACACCTTGAAGGTAATGAGGGAGAGGTGACTGGAATACGAGATGGGGACGGAGACAGATGACAGAGGATACTGGAGTAGACATGAGATAGAAGATGTCACCTAATGAGAGGATAAAGGTGGGCCATGACAAGGGTGGGTATAGACGAAAAGAGGGAAGAGAGTAGTTTAACGCATGAAATGAAAGAAATGGATGAAAGATCTAAAATAAGAAATGGAAGAAAGGATATGAAAGGAGAAAAACAAACATAGAAAAGGAGAGGGAGTGTGAAATAGGATAGAGAGGGAACAGAGGAGAGATTTAGATAGGTAAATGTCATGTATAAAGAGGTATCAATGAAAAAGATAAAGAAGGTGGGAAGGTAACAAGGAATAAGGGGGAAAGTAAAGGACTAGATAGAAAGGACGACAAATTATAGAAGACGCTGCAATAAAGCTTATATGCATTGAATAGGTCTATAAAGAAATGCAAAGGATATGGATACTAAGCAAGGTTAGAAGAAGGGTGAGTAAACAGGAGTGTGACTAAAATGAAGGAATGAATAAAAAGGATTTGAACTAGAAGTAAAATGTAAAATGGGTAAGTGGTGTTGCAAAGGTAGAGTGTTGGAATATTCCGAGGCATTCAACTAGAGCTTTGCTCTTTTCAGAGGACAATGCCATCAACATGCTTGGGGTATCTTGAAGCATTTATATACTAATCCATCATAGGAAGTAATACCAAGTTGATATTTTTTGCTTTAATATATCTAGATCTAATCAGGTTCTCGTGAAAAGATTGTATAAATTATTACTCAAACGCTGGTAAATCGATTGCAGCGATCGGTCCTGACCGTATTGTGTTTTTGAGCTGCCGCCTGCCACCCCACCCTTAACATCGCCTGTTGTTTAGAAGTCCGTATAAGCCTAGGAGTTGAGTCGAGGATCGCAGTTGTTCATCTATTTAAACAGTTCTCTTGTCGTTTCCTTCTCATGTGAATTGAGTTTCTAATGCTGTGATATGACTGAAATCATACCGTGTCTAAGATCTCAGAATAAACTAGCATGTGGACTATTGCTTAGTGATCTAGATACGATCATGTATCACATTTCGAACCATATCAAGAGGGTTGCATCTATCAATAGCACATCCTAGGTGAGGTACATGAAGATAAGTGGCTGGATAAAGCTGGTTTAACTGTCGTTTCTGCACATCCCTCGGCTGGGTTTCTGTGACCGGGTATAGTGATGCCTATCGTTAAGGTTTTCCAGGTTAGGACAATATATACCGGCCGACATATCATCCCCAATTATACCCCCTCCCCAACTGACAATAGTTATTGTCCAACAGAATCGTCGCACATAAAATATTCTGCTCGCATAAATTTCAGCCCCAGTAGTCGATGTGTAGAAGTAGGTTTTCCTATACAATCAAACGATTAGTGATGTGCTTTCTGAAAATCAGTCACGTGTTGGAAAATACCATGCCAGGTTAGCGATTGTTCAAATGGGGAAGGAGACCTTATCCATTTCTAAGCCATTCGCACCGGATGATGCATTACAGCCAAACAGGCAAGGACAACATATATCTATACCTTGCCTTTTCAAATGAAATTCATTTAGTATTCCATTATCCGTATGGAACAGTCTTAGTACGAAAGCACAAACTACAAGCTCTAAATAACTGTTTCGTCGAGAATCCCTGACAAAAATAGGGAATCAATAGCGACATAAAACACCAATCCACAGCTAGTATGTATATAAGATCATAATCATAGGGGGAAGTTACTAAAATATGGAGAAGTGGCCAATAGCAATGTTGTACATTATACCACTGATGGCGTCATTTATTTAAAATAGGATCTTTCTGAAATGGATCTTACAGAAGTAATAAAAATCGTATAATTGTACTACCACTATTACCATTACTATCAACAGTATCAAACGTCACACGTACTTACTCATCAGTTATCTTGTTGTTATGCTGTTACCAACAAAACCTTTGCACTAAAGAGCGACATTGTATAGTCGATTGCAAATTGATCAATTAAAAGGATTTGTAAATTTTAATCAAATGATATTGACCTATCAAAATCTCAATACATTTTGATACATATATTAGAAATTGGTATATTTCGAATATATGTTATTCTGGGACCAGCAAACACCATTTGAAATTGGATAAGGGGTCGAGACTAGAATTCGCAAAGAACCCAGCAAAAGTGACTAATGGAAAATACTATTGGATTAGGTAAGGAGATGTTTCCATACTTAACACCCGCTGCTCACAGTTTGCAGAACAGGCCCTAAACGTTCTGTATATAATTCATTAATTCATTCATTGAATAGATATGGAAAATAGATAACACTGCCATGATATTTCTGCCATATATTAAAAGGTCGTCTCCCTTAGAAAGCCCTTCCAGCGCCATAGTAGAATCTAAGCAATCCTCAGCTCAAAGAGACCCGAGCCAATTATTATTCTGCGTGTCTTCTTCTCATGCCAAATTATGCACACAAAAACTGCATCCTATTAGCTTATCAGTAGATTATTATAAAATAGCTACACTAGCCTTTCCTTTGATACAAGAGACATGTCGCCATGGCTGAATAAAAAGTTGTTTTTTTTAAAGAATGAATGCATGGAATGCTAAAACACTATTACAGCTACATGTAATGTTCCAGCAGACTGCGTTGAATTTTACAATCATAAAAAGTGACAAATTGTCTTAGATAACCGAATCTTGTCCTGAAGGATCTTATGTAGTCGTAGTATGTCGTGTTGGGTCGTGCATTATTTTAGCCTGCTATAAACGTCCATAGGCTTAGCATTACGAACTCGTTCTCAACAGGCTTGCGAGAACGGTAACTCGTTCTCAACGGGTGATAAAGAGTGAATATTTCCAGACTAAGATAAAATCAGAAACATATTCGTGCTTGGTCTGAGTCCCTGTTCACCATCTCGTTTGGTGCGCTTCCAAATATATTCACTTGGCTATCGCCTCGTTCATATTACTGAGCACTCCAAACTCGATGGCGAACGAGGACACAGACCAAACACTCATCAATTTCCTTCTTAGTATCATATCTATTTGCCAACGCTCACATGAGACTGTGGTAGCAGTGAGAATCTTCGTGGTGATGCTATTATACATATCTCCATTAGCTATACCGCAGCAAAACCTATACGGCATATAGCCTATGATCCATGGGCGCTGCTATGATGCCCCCCGAGTAGGTGTTCTTCACTAAAGGAGGTGAAAAAGTAGGTGTTCTTCACTTAGGGAGGTGTGAAAGAAGTGAGTGATAATTGGGAAATGTCATAACTTTAGCCTTGCTCACATATTTATATAAAGTGTTCCATATGGAAAATATCATGTCTTGGGTTTAATCATCCTGTTTTGGGATGGGTGTAGAGAGTCAAGGTAACCATGGTAAAATATTGAAAGGCAGTTGAATTTTGTAAGAACAAAGAGCCAGAATACAGGTTTGTCCCCCGAACACCTAGTGACTGCTTCATGAACTAACAATGGCTCTGTCCCCTATATAATCATGACCATGTACATAGCCTTTCTGCTCATTGTCTATTCCCACCCTCCTCAAGCGCTGAGTCAAGTGACATCTTAATTCTCAGTACACACCATAAATTACGCTATTCGGTTTACGGCCGGTTAATGAATAATCTAGCAATACCAAAAACCAACATAAGTATCCCGAATATGAGGCCACGGAGATGATGCAAGGAAAAAACACACCTTTTCCCATTTGTTTCCTTCTTCTAAGCTACCATATGCGGAGCAGAAAAATCTGTTGATGTGCGGCCCATATGTGGCCTTGCAATTGGCAATAACAAGAGACGTATTATGGAGATTGGGGGAAAGATGAAGCGTACTGTTTTTGCTGTTACGTAGTTCAGTCTGCGGGCGTTATGTTTTCTTCATGTACACTGGGCCCTGTGCCATTCGACTAAAACGTGCGCAGAACAAACACAGCAATGACATGTTGGACCATCGCCGAAATTACTGAACTCATATAGATATGATCTTGCCGCATACTGTAAACAATATATGAAAAAAGATCAACTGGCCTGGTACAAAGTTCTTTAGAATGAAAATAAGAAAACGGTTTTGGTTTTCCGGTAAAGTATATTCCCACTCAAATAAATAAATTCTAATCAGAGATTAACACTATATCTGCATACATTTTGGAGGATGATTGAAATGTTGATATTATATAAATCTATTTAAAAATAGGTAAAAACACCTGACGGCTTTATATAAATAGACATTATTAAGGGAAAAGTGTTTGTACACGTAATCCCCATGGTAGACAAAAAGGGAGCTAAATTGTTTGTACATTTAGCTTCCTTTTGGTCTACCATGGGGATTACATGCTTACAGAAAGGAATTGTTGAAGGTATTTGGTGAAACACACATTGCTTTAGCTGCTGTTTCAGTCTACTCTGATGAATGCCGACACGTAATCCAGATACTGAGGGACCATCTGTTACCTGGTCACTTCTCTCTATATATCCAGGTGCCTTTTCCAACCACTCCGCTACATTCTGTCATAATTCTAGCATCCCTGGTAAATGATTTCGAAAGATAAGCCAATCATCCATAGATACCATCTCATCCCATCACACTTCCCTAAGTACCTTATATCTATAATATGAACTGTATGGTTCATAGTCGATCCGGATCTTAAGCCTCACTTATCATTTTGCCAACAAGCCCAATTACAGGGGTCCAGATTCAAGATGCAGCTGAGCCTCTCCACCAGTGTCACTATCGGTGTATGCGAATAGAAATCTAAATGAGTGACTCCAAGACTTTGTCCCATTACAAGCTTCATTTCTGGTGCTGCAGCAATGACGGCTACTTGCGGACTGACGTGCGTTACATCAAAATGCCATGCTATAAGGTCCATCTGTGTTTAGGCATAGGGGCGACCGTGTTCATTGTTACCAAGGGACACCCCTCGCAGAGTATTACGCGCAGCTAGCATGATTAGTTAGGCCAAGGGAAAGTGCATATATGTTTCTCGAATAGAGAAATTGGAACCTAACAACTTCTCTGTGACTTTTTCCCTCTCAAAAGGTCTTTAAAAGCATTATCATTTTCTACTGTTTAGTGCTCGTATGACTTTTATTTCACGACCATGTATTTTTGTTCACGTTTATATAGGTGGTAGAAATGTTCTTTTCACGAATAAATTGTTTTGTGTCAGACAACATATATATTTATCATATACCTGTGCCAGTATGTTACACAAATACCAACCTCTGCTAGGGTATTGGTATTAAATATATACCGGCACAGTATGGTGGTATAAAATGATGTACCACCCTACTTTGAATACAAATTCTGATTGGCTGAAAAAAATTGCTCTGACCTACTTAGGAAGTGCTGGCCGTGACTTGCACAAGGATCACAGGAGTTGAAGGGAAAAAAGAGTAAAAAATGTGCTTGGAGCATATTCTGTGCTTGACTTTCACTAAGATGCCAAGAGATATACCAGCACACTTTGAATCCAGCTCGGATGTTGTCATATTTCCCTATGTAATTCATCAAATACTTATATTTCAAGGTATATAATAAAATAAAAATGTATTACCTTACTGGTACATACTGACACACCTTGTTTCTTTTGATAAAATTATTGCACTAGCTCTGCGAGCTCGTCGAATATTTTTATTGAAAGAAACGTAGTATGTGAGTATGTACCAGTAAGGTATATACATTTTATCTTATTACGTATACAGCCATATCATGAAGAAAATGAGTAGAGAAAATGCACATAGGTCGGTAGTAGAAACCCTTGTCAATGCTTGTCATCCATCATAGACTGCTGGTGATCATGGCATTACCTCAATAATACTCATCACTCCATCCGGTGACTCAACCGTGTAACTCAGCCACACAATGATCCCAGCATCTGCCGTAATATTACCCCTCGGGCAGCGATGCCAGACTCTACCCCTCAGACAAGGCCGGGTGCAGAGAATTGCTATACGGCAACATGACATTAACTTATCTGTACTTACACTTGGCAGGGAATGAGTATGACTGCATTTAACCAGTGATATCATAGACATGAGGTCTCTAAGTGTCTGGAAATGGCAAAGGATAGACACCCACAGTAACGGCCAAATTTATATAATCGCATGGTTGTCCAAGTTGCTGGCACATGTTTGACTTCAGATATGATCATTGTTTCTATGATTATGTCGGCCTATATGGGTTTGGAAATAGATACGATTTTGGCGATGGTACAGCTGGCAGATGTGTATATTCCGGTTAAACAATGCCAATACATATATCCCTGCATTTCGTGGAACTATTTCATGTTATAATTGCAAGGTTAAATTCCATGTGCACGAGATAGTTGTGTGAACTAGATAATCTTTAGGTTGGGAAATTATATCATACCTTTCCGTAATACCTTTAGGATGAAAAGACCACGACAAGACATTAACGATGTTGATGATAACTGATATTTAAATCCTAGAGCAAGAGATCAATCATATGAATAGCATGACATTATGAATATAATTCTGTTAACCCTCCATGGTAAGTCAGCATTTTATTTAAGTAGTATCAACAGCGATTTATCCCTCCTTTACAAACGTCTTAAGAAATTTCCCAGTCCCCGAACAAAACTCTGCTACTGTTTATACCTGGCTGCCTTATTCAATGTTGTTGTATCTTTTTTCTTTTTCAACAATCAGCGTTTATTTCAATATAAATATTATTGTTGTTACAGAATTCCGTCCGTTCTTTTAGTGTGTACAGTGGTGAGATAAATACTGAAAGGGACTCATTTTGGTCAGAATCGTTGTTCTCCAACTTGTTTGAAAGCTACGCCATATTCACTTGGTTTTGCCTCAGTAATATTACTCTGTACCAAACTTGTTGAGAACAACGACTTTGACCCAAACTTGGTTTCTTCTTTAATAACAATTGCTGTTATTATTATTATACTGGTCCCTGTAATACCCGGAAGAGACTTTAACGCTTTCTGTCCGAGCCTGAAGGGGACGAGACTATCGCCGCAATGGCGTATGTTTGTCGTATGTTTGTCACTTAGTAACCTGCAGATACAAGCTACTATAGTTACTAATCAAATGTCCACAGAGTATAATGATGAACATAGTATTTTGTATTTGATGTGAAAAAATGGTGTAAATCTATTTATTATTTCTCATAAAACATAGCATTTGTGATGATGACACATAAACAATGCCTGGAGGCATTCCTCGTCCCCTGGGTGGGAATGCCTCCAGGCATTGCTAGGGCTGAAAGAGTTAAAGAAATGAGTGTTATAATATCAACATAGTAATATATCCTCACCATTTCAGGGACCTGTATTCGTGCTACCATTGCCTGACCGCTGTGAAGTCACGGCGGGACAAACAGTGACACTGGTGTGTCACATGCCTGTTACCATGGAGACAGGCGAGGGGCAGACACAACATGCTGGCTCTAGGGTAAGGCATAGATTACCTGTAAGGTGTTAAGAATGATGGGAAAGATCAGGATATACTGAATTCGGGGTTGTTTATTTTGCACTGACATAGACAAATGTGACACATGCTCATAAGAATGTGATGTCAATATTTTCTGACTAATGCTATCATACTTTATCATATATAGATATGTGAATCACTTACAAGTTATTACTTGTGTATGCGGGACCTACTTATGAACACACATCCCGCAGACCAGATACGAAATAAATAACCGCATATTTTTTTATGGACTTAAGTATTAATTCCATGTTCTTGTTGAAAATAAAACTTATTATTATAGATACAATGATGCGATATAGTCACAACTGATAGTATGAAGGTATTATTATCATTTCAACTAGATACTCCGTAAAGCAAGGTAATAATCAGAATATTTATGTTTCTAAATCTCTAGATGACTGGTCATAGATAAATATCTATTTCTTGTTTGTCTAAATAAGATTTTTCAGAATTTTTAATCAATCAGAATACTGGTCTTCATTTCAATTGTTTTGCATTTCACACAAAGTAAAACAATATATATATATATATATATATATATATATATATATATATATATATATATATATGTATGCATGATAGGGGAATATGTCGTTGAATATAGTTACACTTACAACTACTATGCTGAAATATTCAACTGTATTCTGTATTCTTTAAAGTAGCATATTCACCATATGATATTCACAGACAAATGGAAAACAAGGCAATGTGTGATACCCAAAAGGATGCTCCCTTATGGGGCCAATTACAGAACTGCTCCTAACCACACCATGGTGCATGATCAAATGTGACATCACAAGAAGGAGCTCCTCCTCTAGACTGGCTTTAATCCCTATTCCAATCCATGGTATCCCACTTACCTCACCGCTCCTCGCGGTGATACATTCCTGGGCCTGCCAGGCGTCAGGGAAAGTCTAAATGTTGCACATTAGTTTTATTTCTTACTAATGTCCATAATCAAAGACTTAAGCAAGTCTACCACTCCTCCTACCCCAGGTGTCACTGAGAGGCTGCCTGGTGACTAAATACATATCTAAGAACTAGAGGGATAAGTCTGCTGTCTACATGACTCATGCACAAATAAAGGACATATTTATACCATTGTAAAGATGGGGCTGCTATTCATGTAAGTCATAAGTGTTCCGATTTAATTCACGGAAACGTTGCTTTTATAACGACTTTTAATTTCTCATGAAACGCAAAAGTGGTTTTGTTTTCACTTCACAAAATTCACTCATCACTGTTCAGTATTACTGTTGACTGGAAGATAAATATACTGTAGAAAGTGTACAATTTCACACCAGGCGAGCTGGCTGCGTCGCGTGCATGCTGATGACGTCACACAGCGATACGACAGAGAACTACAGGATCAACTCGCCATCGTCAAGGTACTTCAACGTCTTCACGTCATAGTAATGACCTATATATACAATAACATGAGGCCCGTTTCCATTGGCCAACAAACACGGTGTAGATTTTTGTGTTCTCCTAATAGCCTTGTCGGCCAATGGAAAAAGGCCTATAGACTATCATTTAATGCTGAAACTCCACTCTTGTGACAATGTGTGTATAGGTATACTCATCAACTTAACTGGTTGTTTCTCATGTCGTAATGCTGTTAATATAAGGTAAATGATCTCGTTCATGTATTAACATGATGCCACGGTATTAGTCATTGTGTTAGTGAACCATAACTACATGTAGACCCAATGAAAGAGAAAACTTATTGTAGTTATTTCGTAACCTTTTTTATGTGTTCATAATTTTCCAGAACTATCAGTCATTCCATGCGTCAAACAATTCCGTCCCTATTACAGAGATGGCAGTTTTCCGCTTCTCCATTGAAATCCCTGTTTTCATTAACCCTATCCCTGATGAACGAAGAGGAAAGCTGGAGTGGGCTAAATAAAATTTTATTAATTTTATGAAGTCTTATTAATATGAATAAGTGTACTACAATGTACGTATAAATATTAATAATAATATTGAAGATTGATAATTGACAAAGATATGTTGTATGTCAATTATAATGATAATAACATATGAAGTATAGTTATTATGTGTTATTACATAAGAGTAATAAGATAATAATAAAAATATAGCCCTACGAGTGAAGTGAGTAGGAGAGAAAAGGTGAGGGTGGGTGGGTAGAAAAATGTACGTCAGTATGGTAGGAGAGCTGAGCGAATTGTGAGGCTGAGGTGAGTGCACCGCTCACGCAGGTCGGTACGCAGTGCATGGTGATAGCGACAGGTGGCGCGAGGAGAGCGCTGGTGGTGAAATGTGTCACCAGGGGGGGCAATGACCACTCCTGACCAAAGGCCATGAGCCACCCATTACCCCTATCCCTGATGAACGAAGAGGAAAGCCGGAGTGGGCTAAATAAAATTTTATTAATTTTATGAAGTCTTATTAATATGAATAAGTGTACTACAATGTACGTATGAATATTAATAATGATATTGAAGATCGATAATTGACAAAGATATGTTGTATGTCAATTATAATGATAATAACATATGAAGTATAGTTATTATGTGTTATTACATAAGAGTAATAAGATAATAATAAAAATATAGCCAAGGAGCCATTAGAATAGGGAGAGGTGGGAGGGAATGAAGAAAGAGACTATTTTTGAGATAAAGACTGAATTAGAGACTTATTGACATTCACAGATGTTGAGTCCTTAATGTACAATCGATGAGAGTCTGATCTCCACCCGCCATAACGTTGAATGTCCAGTTCTGGCATACCCGCTTGGTATGCCTGTGTGGCGGCAGCCTTCCGGAGGCTATGGAGCGTGAATGACCTCGGGGGCTGGCCCGCTGCCGTGAGCAATGTCTCCCATTCCTTCGCGAGGACCCGTGAGGTGAGTGTGGATCCGTCCGATAACAATAGGAACGGATCTCGCAGTGTGCCCGTAGGGATTGCCCGTAACATCTGGCGCACGGCGTGCACCGGGCAGTACCTCGAGTCTGATGCCGGCTGTAGGCGCATCACTTTCTGCTCTCCTACCTTCTGGAGGTTTTTCCCCGCTTTTATGATCACTGTCACGTGAGTTGCTGACGCGGTCACGTCCCAAAGTGAGAGGTGGCGATCCGGGTCGTACGCACGTGACGAGGGCGGGGCGACCTCGCTCTGTCTCAGGGCAGCGTAATATATAATCAGCAGTGCCGCCCATATGGTGATATGAAGAGGCGTGTCCCAGAGGCCCGATAGAATTTGTTGGAATACCTCCATCGGCATGGGGGCTTTACGTTGGGAACGTACCGTTTGTTCCTCTTCATGGCCTCGAGGGCGCGTTTGACCCGGTGATGCTCTGATGGGGCCATGTCCCCCCCTGTCAGCCGTAGATGTGACCGTATATGTGACAGGTGGTTGGCCACGGTCGCCGGCGAGGGGGCGTGCTCCGCGACGTACTCGAGGTAGGCCGTCACGAAAGACACAGTCGGTGCCTGGGGTCCGCCCCCATCCTTCTGCAGAATGCGATGTAGGTGCCGACGGCTGACCGCTGGTTGGCGACCGTGCCGGGGGCACGAGCCTCGGATTGGCGGACAGATGCCCTCGCTTGGAGTGAGAGCAGCACCGGATCTGCAGAAGAGGCGGAGGATGGGGACATAAGAGGCATGTGAACATGGTATCACGGGATACAAGCGGTGCAGGGATACAAATGATGCAGCTTTATCATAGTCGTTATTTGTGAGATGTGCCCTGCTGAGGGCGTCGGCGACCGTATTTTGCACCCCGGGCACGTGACTGTAGACGAGATCCACCTCCATTCGTGCCTGTATCATCCAGGCCTGCCGCGCGCACTCCGCGAGGACGCGGTTCCGGGCACGTCCTGAGGTCAAGGCCTGCACTGTTCCCAGGTTATCGCAGTATACCTCGATCCTCGTGCCCCGGTCTTGGTCCGTAATGAAGGCGTAGATCGTATTTACGGCCTCGAGTTCCGAGATACACTCCACGGGGTCATTAACGGGGCACACCTGACCGGAGTAGTAGTATTGGCCGTTGGTCCCGCCCACTCCCGAGAGGCACGCGTCGACGGTGATGCATCTCGTAGGGGGACCTCGAGGTATGAGGGCGTGGCCGTTCCAGCCCTCAGCAAAGCGGAGGAACCAATCCAGGTCTTGCCGCATGTCGGCGTTGATATTGAGATAATACCCACGCATCCCTCGCAGCGCCTCGAGAAGTTTGCTAACAAATGCCCATGCCGGACGAATGCACTTTGCCACGTGCAGTACCTTTCCGAGGACCGACTGCAGCTGTCTCTTGGTTAGGGATGTGTGCCCGTACGTCGAGGAGTTTAGGCTCGGGTATCGACAGTGTCATCGTGCGGGCGTCGATTTCAATGCCCAGCCACGTGACCGTCTGACTGGGTGCCTGCGCCTTATCCCTTGCCTCGGGGAGGCCTAGTTCCGCGAAGAGGGCGCGAGCCGCCGGAAGTCACGTTCGGCCGTAGCCGCATCGGCCGAGAGTATGATGAGGTCGTCCAGGTACATCGCGGCGGTAATACCTTTGCTCTCGAGGATGTTCACAATCGTGTCCGCCATGTACTGCATATGGTATGATGAGGCGTGGGCACCAAACGGCATTGCCCCCCCCACATGAAGCATAACAGAGGCCAATCCAGCGGATCACAGCGGAAGTTCTTATAAGCGCGGTCCACGTCGATCGAGGACATAAAGGAGGTACTACCTGCGGCCACGAGCTTCCGGACGAAACCGTCGACCGTAGGGAGCCCGTGTTCTCGCTCAAGCCCGTGGACCAAGTTTTTGATCACATACGAGTTAACACTATGCTCCCTCGGGAATGTCATGTCCGTAATCACTCGGCGGGCATCGGTGCCCCGCTTCTCCCGGGTCATGAGTGGGGACACGTGGGACCAAGGTGTAAATGGAGGGTCCTCAAACGGTCCCAACATGTTGGAGAACGTCCTCTCCTTGTGAATAAATCTTTGTACCTGCTCGGGGTGGCTGTTGGCGCTGGGGTGATTTGGGATGCCTCGGGTATCACTGGCCGGCCCGAGGTAGCCGAGGGGAAAGCCGTAGTGAAAAAACCCCAATAGTTCATCTTTTCCTTCCATCCCCGATAGGTATCGTTCCCATGCGTCAATCCGCAGATCTGACGGGAGCTCTATCCGGGCGCCTAGGGCGTTGGGCAGGCCCGTACCCCTCACGGCCCGGTATATCGCTCGATGGTTGTCGGGCCCCACGGCTGTGAGGTCCGGCCACTCCCTCCGTTGGTGGTCGGCGAAGGCCGCCGGGTCGGTCCGGAGCCCGGGGTGCACTTTTCCGGTCTCGCACATGCGTCTAATCGCGTCGAAATCCGGAGTGTTTAATCCGGCGTGGACCTGTGCCTCCGCTGGCGCGGTAACACTAACACTCTCCACGCCGGGTATATCATGGGTAGCAGTGGCCACGCTGCCGGCGATAGGAGCGGCCAGTATCTGTGGGGGCGTGGCACGTTTGTTGATGTTTTCATTTCCCCGTCCACGTGTTGGGGTGAACACGTGATCGATGACGTCACGTGCCGGGGGCGGCTCGGGCACATCAAAGCCGGAGCCGCCGGGAGCCGGGGGGTTGCTGTCTCACGCCTCGCTCAGTTCCGGGGCGCGTCCTGCCCGTTTTTTTAACTCTGTGTTGTCTGAGGGTATCCGGCCTGCTGCGGTGTCAGCCGAGCACCGCTTTGTAGAGGGTATCTGGCCTGGGGCATCCGGCGTGGTGTTGGTACAGGGGCCGGCGCGGTGTGGTCGTACGCGTGCCCATACGTCAGCTTCCTGTTGCAGGCGTGTACGGAGTGACCACACTGCCTGCCGACCGAATCGCAGAAGCTACACACGTGCAGCCACCGGATGCCCCCCTCCTCGTGGCTGTACGGTGGCGGCACCCCCTCTCGGTATTGTAGTCTCTGCAGGGGGCCTCCCGCCCTTTGCTACGTCCGGTCTCGTTCCTTTGATGTGTGGGTCCGGTAGCCGTCATGGCGAGCCGTACCCGTTCCTCCTTGATATGGCCGTAGTCAGCCCAGTATAAACGGCCAGACTCAATCTGGTCAAACACGAAATTTGACCACCGTCGGACTGCGGCCCACGGCCGTGCCTGGGCATCGACGGAGACCTGCTGTAGGTGGCAGAACATGTGCTCACGGTCCTCGGGCCGCACGGCCCGTTCGTCTCCCAGCAGGGACAGAAAACAACTTATATATTCCAGTGGCTCGAGGGATGCCTGTAGCTCGAGCTTCTGGTGGAGTGTATACACCCCGTCACGATCAATGTACATATACGGTTTTGCAGTTAATCTACGGGTGCTGTAGTCTGAGATCAATGACTGCTTACCGGTGGTACGGTCGTGCCTCATGGTTTCCTTTTCAAATTCGCGTTGTAGGTAGTCCTCAGGCGCGTAATTGTCCCGTAGTTGACGCGGGGAGGGTAGAACGCGTTCGGCCTGGTCTCGGGCCCAATCCCTCGTCCGGGACGCTGCCGACGCCCGTGAGCCGGTCGCCTTGGATGCCGGGCGGGAGATCTGCATGATGGCATCCATCATCCCGTCCATTTTGTCGGACATCTTGCTGAAGCCCGACTCGAGGGCCGTAATCCTTGATGACCGTACGCTGGTCGCTTGCTGGGATACGGAGTCCACGTGGTCATCTGGCTGCTGCTGCTTGCACACGGTTACCTCCGAGTTTGTTGAGTCCTCGGCCCGTGAGGACATTTCCTCCGGGCGCGAGGCGGCTGCACTTCGCGTAATTGGTCCACTCATCCTTGTAGAATACAATCGTCCAGATACCAGAAATTATGGAATCCCTATGTACACGGTCACCGGTGTTCGGGGAATACGGAGACCGGAGGTACGTAGAGGGAAAGGCCAAGATACTGGAGACTAGAAAAATGTACGTCAGTACGGAAGGAGAGCTGAGCGAATTGTGAGGCTGAGGTGAGTGCACCGCTCACGCAGGTCGGTTCGCGGTGCATGGTGATAGCGACAGGTAGCGCGAGGAGAGCGCTGGTGGTGAAATGTGTCACCAGGGGGGGCAATGACCACTCCTGACCAAAGGCCATGAGCCACCTATTTCCAGTATAGCAAGTCATGTTTTCTTGTGTAAAACAAAGATCGTATAGCCTCATCCACGCCAATAACGTAGTGTTTTGAACCCAGACACTACGCACCATTCCATGGACAACATCAATGTGTTTTCCATGTTTTCTCGGTCCCTCGGAGGCACCAAATTCAACATGAAAAGTATTTCTAATCATTAAAGTGGAGAGAAACACAAAAAACCAGACACAGTTGTTTTCTTTTAAAATGATGTATTGCAACCAAGATGACAATGGTGGTATGGTGTGTGGTATCAGCAGTGAACACGACGTTTCTTACCAATTTATGGTACTTCATCTAATCATTTTCCTGACCACAACTCACAAGCCTGCCTATTGATTATTTTAACGAGCTGTTATCTGAAGATGGGGCTACAGCCAACATGGCCAAACGGATGTAGCTGCCCGGCCCATTGCAGATAGCTCCGTGCAAATAATGAACTCGATCATCTGCAAGGATAAGATACGAAGAAGACGGGGTTTAGATGCAAATGGGGAGGCGATCCAATTCACTAGCGCCACACCATCCGCGTTGTTTAAAATCCGGGATACTTGCAGTCCTCCCTTTGCTGAATCCGGAACAAAATTAGATCGGTAATCTGCTGTAAGCTGATATTATAATCTGAGTGTCCTGAAAGGTTGAACCCTATTCAGGACATGCATTAAAGCTTCAATTGTCCCAAGAGTCTAACCATACGTCGGACAAGTCTGTGTGTAGTTACAGTAAACCTCCTAGATTCAGTTTGATGAATAACCTTCTCAACTACTTCCATGTACATATAATAAGTTAGACCTAGTGGTGAAAAGAGAAAGAATGGGATGAGCAGCTCTTGTGAATTGCAGAATACACTTGTAACACTTTTTGTTTTGGAATACAAAACAAGAGTATCCAGTCGTGCCCTGGCTAACATTGCTGCTGTGCCGTAATACATTGGCAGGCCTAGCTATCATATACTTAACTTTTTCCAAGGGAAAACCAAGATAACTATTAACTCTGAAGTTTAGACAGCCCAGACTCGTTAATACAAGTCCCTAGTTTGTTCCATCAGTCTTATCCATCAAACGGACAACACTCCTGCAATCACACCCACCGATCGCACTGTAGGTGTGATTGCTGTGGGTCTCATGGGCATGAGGCCACACTGAGCCGTATTCGACCGAGCGACGGCCCAACGAAAGTACGGACCGTTATGTGGCGTTGAACGGCAACATCTGTATTGTCGACGATGTCTTTATGGCCCACAATAGGAATAAAATGGAGCAATATGCGCGCGAGACTCTCACCAGCAGCAACTATATTACACAAGTGCATATACAAGTAACTATAACCGTCTGCAGCAATCGCGTCGTCGCAACGTGAGAGGGACTGTAGTTGACTTGTGTTGTGCAGTGACGAAGACTTTCCCCTTTGTCTATGGAATTCCCTGCAACATCACACTCTGAGGTCGCTGGGCTTTTTTTATATAATGGATGAATCAGCGCTTCTCCTTGCTGTATAGGACCAATCTAAATTGACCCAATTGCCAAAAATAGACCAAGATGTGACATCAGATTTTCTGTTTATGTAATTAGTACAGTCATAATAGATTGGTGACACATTGTGACACACTCCTCCGATCCTGGCTCCGGCCTAGGGCTAATGTATTTCTTGTTATGTTTATAAGTGTGTTGGCAAAACTTTCTATCGGAAACATTGAGAACATAGAATATTGTTCGAGGAGTCCGGACATCCACCTGAAATCCATTACCGATTGTATCTCCTCCACATACTCCACCAGTAACCAATTCTCCGGAATGGAAAAGATGGATATGTCTCTGATGTTCCCTATGCATTGAAATATGCTTAGATATATCTAAAAATGTTAATTCATTTCATTACATCTATATTTCTCTATTACTTTTAAGTACATTCTTCCGGCATCTCGTTTTTAACTTCAGATTATTTTGCATTCCAACAAATATCTCCTTCTATCTCTTTCCAAAAATGTATTGCTACTAACTAAAAGTTCAAAAAGAAAGAATTAGCTAAGATGTACATTTTTTTTTGCTGGTCTTCCCAGCACCACGACTATATGGATTGTAAAAGATAACAATGGTGACAAAAACACTGAGTATGTTGTAATTCCAATATATTTACAGTAATCTCACCAATTTAACCACAATGATACTTCCCATGCCACTCTGGAATATATGAGCTCTTGTTTGTAACTACAGTAGATTGGATGTTGTTGTGTTTACACAGGCTCGTCGTTTGTCGCGATCTAAGTCTACGGAGGGGGACGATACGGGGACGGGACAGGACGCGACCAGAGTCCGGTCAGAGGCCCACTGCCCGACCCGCTCAGCCGCCCTCTCCCCCACACTCTCCTCCGCCCTCTCCGCACGTCAACTACACGGTAAGGACCACGCTGATATGTGATACATACATCTCATACCATCCCATCTCATACCATCACCAGCACCATGCAGAAACCTTGATTAATGTGCATATATACATGTTGGTTGTCAATAATAATCCCTCATCAGTGGTCATGTGATTCATTCCACCTTATACCATCCCATCTCATACCATCACCAGGACCATGCAGAAACCTTCTAACCAGTGTTGATTAATGTACATATACATGTTGGATGTCAATAATAATCACTCATCAGCGGTCATGTGATTCATTCCACCATATACCATCCCATCTCATACCATCACCAGGACCATGCTAACCTACTAACTAGTGTTGATTAATGTACATATACATGTTGGTTGTCAATAATAATCACTCATCAGTGGTCATGTGATTCATTCCACCTTATACCATCCCATCTCATACCATCACCAGGACCATGCTAACCTACTAACCAGTGTTGATTAATGTACATATACATGTTGGTTGTCAATAATAATCACTCATCAGTGGTCATGTGATTCGACTCTGTTGAGAAAGCTATATATAAGCACAATGCAAAACATTTTAAAAATCTGGTTTTATTTCCCCCTGACTTGCCACGAATTGCAGTAACGGAAACTAGAATGTCCGCATGTTTAAACCTTGTGTATCAGTGTCAGTTATGCCCTTTTACGGAGGTCATGAATCAGAAGCCACTGATTCTTCAATTAAAAGTAGATCAGAAGTTGGTTTTTTTTCAAATTTGATAAAATACCTCCTACTTGTCACTCTTCATACTTATATGTTCTACAAATATTCCTAAATTGTAAGGAAACATTAACCTCCTCCTTTGTTTTTCTGATATAGATAAGTAAATTCGGAAACGTTTTCACCAAGAAGAATTATCATAATCCTGCATCACCAACCAGGATGCTGATTCATTACACCTACTGCATTCAGCCATATACAGTCAATTGTTTGCCTTCGTAAATAGACCAATGACTTGCATGGCTCACACATGATAGTATATATACATGTATACATTTACCGAGTTATATTCAGTTAGTGCTTGCAGAGATCATTTGATCGTAGGGCAGAGGTCATTTGATCGGTACTTGTAGAAAGCTATTTTTCAGCAATGTGACAGCATACCCGTTGGTGGTGGCTTACATGACTCTTACTGGTGGATATTGATTTACTTATTCAGTGAACTTAACATTATTAGCATCATATATTTCTTATTCATTCTGGACATTCAGATCGTTTTATTGAATTATTATCTTTTGATCAATGTCCTCATATTTGAAAATATTTATGCAAAACCAAAAGTGTAACTCCAAAGCAAATTCCGATGCATCACCCCATTTCGATTTGACTCACTTTGCTGACAAATATGAACAATTATACAGTAAGTACAAATAAACTGCCGTAGCTATTATTATAAATGTATGGCCGAACGTATAGAAAATACCATCCGCTGCTAGAGTTGCAGCATAATCAATATTCGGGCTCACTCAGACGTAGTGAATGTTAGGGCAGATTGTACCCGTAGTGTACTTCGTAGGTACATAAAATGGCGTCTTTTCATGATATATGGATATATGATAATAGTAAAACGTAGTGACTGAACCCATAGGGATGCCATTCTCGGACATGAAATATATTATGTATTTTATAGGACAAACAACCTCGAACGGCTATCCCTACGGGCTCAATAAACATGTTTTCTCTTATTATCGAGATTCCAGTAATACCGTAGATTTGAGACACCAAAAATTGATATAAATTACAGGACGACAAATATCAGATCACCCTCTTCCGACATACCTACACCATTATCTGGATAAGGGACCAGGATGGACGGGTTTACTGTCAAATAAGGATGAGTGATAGGGAGTCGGGATGTCATGATAAATTGGGTAATCTATCAACTATGCACTTATCCTCGAGCTAGAGCGTTGTACGGGCATGTTTTGAGCATCTCTAGATTCGGCGACCGATGTACCATGGCCAATTGAAAGGATTTGAAGTGACTGACCAAACCACGAATTTTAGGATAACCTTGTTTTCAACTACACTTCACGTTAGCTATTGATATCACGAAGCAAAAGATTGATTCATATTGGTCAGGAAATTACCTCAGATACAGTATTTGGTGGTTCTCTCATTCAAAGAAATTCCTACCTTTTGCTTCAATGTTGATGGAATTCAGGTTATACCAGTCTTCCATCGAATCTAAAAAGGAACAAAGAAGGACCCATTCACCTTGTTCTACTATACTACACCCTTTCCGTCAAATTGTTCTTCAACTGTTTCTGATCTTCTTCATTTTTTCAATAATCTATAAAAAGAAGCAGATTCATATGGAAATGCACCTTGAATTATTGTCTTATCACACTAAGTAGACATTTGTTGTCATTCTAGGTGAAACTGATAGGAGACGGCGTCTTAACAGCGGCAATAACATCAGGGACGCTGCGTCTGTGAACGCCAACCGGAACGCGGGGAACTCTGGGAACGCGGAGAGTGAAGACGCCGCAGACAACGAGGACAGCGAGACGCACTCAGAACGCACTGAGGACGACGGTATGTGCTATACTATCGTAAAACTGGACGAGTTTTAATCTTAGCCACCATATGCCACGACTGGAGTTTGGCATAGTGATTTCATGAGGCGAAGCCGAGTGAAGTCCGGAGCCCAAACTCCAAGAGTGGCATGCGGTGGCCATGATTAAAATGAATCCGGTTTTGATTTTATCCTACCCTGTCTCCTCGATTTTGGAATATTATGTGATAAAAATCCTGTATGCCACTAGTGGCATATGAAACTCCGTATGCCAGGCAGCGTGGCATACGGAAACTCAATGTTAAGCCTATAGGATTTTATATTAGGGGTAAGATAAATATACAGAATCCAACGGGCTTCCGGGTATCGACGTTTATACGCCATGAGATAGACCTGACTTCCTTACTTTATTCTACAGCTTTCCGGAATACCTTTGCGTTGACTAGATTTTCCCCCTTGCCTCTAGTCCAAGGTTCCCTTTCCTCATTTTAGTTCATGCTTCAGTTTCTTACTTTAGTTCTATTCCTTCATTGGTATAGACGAACGTGTGGATTGTCTGCATTGGACTGTATGATGCATTTATATGTCATTGCTCAAGAGCTAAGACCAGCCAGTGAGAGAACACACATGTAATAACTAGATTAGACCCATAATAGAACTCATAGTGGCCTTAGGGTATGAAAAATGGAAGAAGATAAGCTATATATCGGAATGGAGAGTTAATAATGTACAAAGTTGTCTTTTTTTCTGTCATCAGAACTCTATAGATATTTTCCCCCTAAATCCATTAGTTATGTAGATGGTTTATAGGAATGCAAACATCTGGTAGAGGTACTCGCCGTTTGCCTATATGGGTTCAGTTAACGCTCTCTCTTATTGATAACCACATTGATCTGAAAACACTTATCAATATGGGTCTGCAATTATCAGGATTTAAAAAAAAAATTAAAGTAGTAATAGATTATATATTAGACTCTTTGGTGCCATCATCGGCATCGTCTGACGGAGGCTGGGCTAATAATATCAATAGCCCTACTATGCCGGTGAATTGTATTTCCAATACTTCCTTCATTTGGCCCATTTTCAGAAAGAGGGGATTTCTATACGGTAACATAGAAATTTGAGCAAAATTGCTTTATTCACGAAGCGGTGATCCCGGGGATTTTCTGTGAGTAACAAAAGAGAGTGAAGACACACCAGGCTGACGGCCGGACTAAGTAAATTTCCCTTCCAGTGTATTCTGATCACGACTGTAAGGTCTTTGTTGTATGTTAGATAAAAGCCATATCAACGTATGAATGGGAAGGGATTCCTTTGAAGAATGTGATACGATCACACAAGACGGGGGAGATATCTGACAGATATCAACACCAACAGAGGTCTGATTTCGTCAAACACTTTACCTGCCATTCATTCTTTTTTTTCATACAGGTATACGGTTGCCTTATTCCAAATACAAATCAGGCTGATACTGCTGCTTCGTGTGCGAGGTCGGGAGCTATATATATATATATTATAGAGGAAACCCATGAAAGTTTAGGGTCTGAGCCCGTATCCCATCGAGTTTGAATCACGTAGTAATTCACAAGGCGAAGCCGCGTGAATTACTATGTGATTCAAATGAGATGGGATCGAGCTCTGACCAAAATCTTGAATGGGTTTCTGAATTTATCGCACCCTTAACATTGACTAATGAGCTAACATTTGTGACATTATCCCCCATTGGATATTTTTCCTTAATATCTAATAGGCGTTAGATACGAGTTCCCAATGTTAGGTGTATGGAGAAAAAATATCTGGGGTGAGATAAATATATATACTATCATACCCAGTACACTGAGATCAATGAACCTTTTCTAGCACTCCTTAGTATATCTCATGGGAATGTTTAAAAAAAAGAGATGAATATTTTGAGACATCACAGCAAAACAGGGATTTTGTTGGTGGAAACTTTTGGTGTGACATACAGGGCGGTGGAGTATGCAGGGTAGAAATGCGGTAATAGATGTATAATGCACCATCTTATATACCAAATCCCTGTAATGCATTTTGAACCCCTCAGCTTGTACACCATACTTCCCTCACTGAAAAACATAGGAGAGGTTGCTGGGGCATCACTAGAGTCAATATTAGTAGAACAGCAACGGCAAATAGGGCTGGCAAACAACGTTCAAATCTACTTATCAATACCACCTGTTTTATAAAGCCTATAGGCATGTATCTGTGTTTAAAGTAGAGGGTCGTTTGGGATGGGGAAGAGGACTGGATTATTTATCTAGATGAATGGTACCTGACAGTTTAAATCAAACAGTGTTGAATGTGTGCTAAGACAGTCACCATCCTTGCTACTCGTAGCGTAGTGTCCTTTTTGTAGGGCGCACACAGAGATTCTGGTTACTCAGGAAATAAATTACTTTTTCGAATTCATCAAAGGAAATCAGGAGAGTGACGTGTAGAACAAGAAAGTTTGTTAATACACTTTATTACCTAATTCTATTAAGTAGGTAATATTCATCGTTTCCTGTCCTTCAGTATATTTACAATGGTCCTTTTTTTGTCACTGTTATAAACCTGTGTACAACCTACATGTATAATGATTTAGATATTTCCAATACTATAAACGCAGGTACCTTACATTGAAATCTGGGAAAGGCAAATGCATCTGGACACGCTTACATTTGTACCTCCTGAATGTAATGCTATTTTTTGTAGTTATAGGATTTGTAACTAGGGCAGCATAATGAGATATCCTACATACATCCTATGAACCAACACAACCAACCCCAAGTAAGCGAGGAAGGGTTTACATAAAAAGTTGCCGGCATTTACCCCCGATTCCCTCGCTGCATGGCGAATATAACAGCGGCAAGGGGGGGAGGTGAGAGGGGGGGTGGCCACTGGTGGTGGTGGATCCGCAAACAGTAAAACAGGGTCAATACAAGGATCACGGTCTGCCACCGAACCGTAAATAAACCCATTATGTCGTGAAAATAGAGGCTACCATCAAATGTCAGTCGGACATTGTTATGTCGAGTGAAGCGTGTAGGCAGTGACAACAATGAGATGGGGTGCGATCAACACTAACTCAGGCAAAATCAATCATAGGCCAATGGAATGGTTATTCGTGAATTTGTGTCGGTGTCAATGGGTTATATTTTTTTTTTTTTTAGCAAAAACTTTATTCATTCATTTGACATCAAATTACATGTGACTTTTCCCTCATCCAATATGTGTTCCTTATCAGAGTCAATGATTCAAATATCTGAGATAGACCTTTTCTGTTAAAAACATAATATGAGTGTTTTGCTCCCTTTGTTACTTTTATGGAGAAAAAAAAATTACCTAATGTCTGACTGATCATTTTCTTATTGCCTTAGCGATGATTGCCACCCTTTTCAGTAGTTCAGGTATGAATTAATCTTTCATGTGACAGTCCATAATCTTTTCATGTCCGATACAGTCATTTCTAGCATCATAAATGAAAAAAAAACCTCAGGTGGTGAATCTTCTTTCCACTTGACTAACAAGACCAGGGACCTGTTTCACTAGTTTCGTGACATGTCTAGATGGCATGTCTGGTTTGTCTGGTTTCATAAGAACTATGCATTAGACTTCGTTTTGTCCGTTCTTGCTTGCACTGTTGGTGCCACTTCTGTCACGAAACTAGTGAAACATGTCCATGATGTGTAGATTTGTCTAATTCTAATGTTTGGGGTCTGTCTTTACCTAAGGGCAGCTACTTGTGTTGTCACGAAACTAGACAACCCTAATGTCTGTATGGTGTCACAGACATGTCACAAAACTAGTGAAACAGGTCCCAGAGGATCTAGGTTTAGAAAACGAGGAGAGTGTGGGAGGATGAGAAGGAGGTCAAATATCTATTTTTTTCATAGGCTATAGTGAAGTTTATTGTGGGGGAGGGGTATAGACTGGAGGTCCCCCAATAGATGGAGAAGTGTAAGTTAGAAGGGAAGTTCTAACAGGTACAGGTATATTTCTGGATTATTCGTTGAGAAAAGTTCACAGTGTTCATTTATAGCGGTATCTAGTTTAGGCGTGTGATGAGGTTAAATAGGGTTAATGTGTATAACTCACCAAGTAGGCTAATTAGGTGAAAATAGATAATGAGTGTCCCAGACACTTGTCTAATGATTCATGCTATGTTCATTGATAGCTCGCACACTCTACACCTCATGTGGGAGGTCATTGTTACGGTATTTGATACAAAGACAATTAGTGGTGTATTTAAATCCTAATAACATTTATCTGTTCCATGTAGTAATCTACATATATAACAAAAACTGAAATACATATCGTGAAGTGGAATAGGACGAGCGAGTGTGGTAGGTGGAGGAGTGATGTAGGATATCTTTTTAAAGAATTATACATATACATATAACGTGATATTATTGAATGAAAATAGATAAATGTTCATGTTTCAAAATATTTACAACCACTTTACAAAACTGTGTTTTCACAAACACAACAACAGCCAGAGACATGGGAAACTAAAATAGTGGAGCCATTCTTAAACATGAAGTACCAGTAAATGATATACCCTAGTTGATTGTCGGTGTTGACATTGTCAAGATGATGTGAATTGTCAATGAGAGGGTGGGGTGACGTATATACGTGAGAGGTACCGGAGAGGATCGCCCCTCTCCCGGGTCTGATCACTCAGCACCCGGGTCACGGCGCCCCGAGCCCCGACCCTCGTCCTACTTCAGGCCGACCTCAGAATCCTTCACTCACACAGGATGCGGGTGGCGGCATCATGGTTAAAATGCATGCTAATATTCTACAGCCTATAAGTATCCAGCTCCCTTTTAAACTATAGATATAGACAGATTTAATCGATGGTTTTGTGGACAGGCGACCGTAAACCACGAGGGATTGACGCGTAGTAATACCCGAGGATTAGCGAGTGCATTACGACGTCAACCTCGAGTGGTTTACACAGCCGCATGTCCACAACACCATCGTTTGTTGTATTTATTATCCATTTTCCTGAATGAATAAAACCATGGGAATTTCCATATCAAAGGGTATATCGTTAGGGACTATGTTTGGTCTATGCACTATTTTTCCGTATACAATGTCTTTGAGACTGTATACAATGGATTTGAATCCGTATACAATGGTTATGATATCTGACAGTTTTTAAACAATGGGTAGTGGTTTACCGATTCCTCATACTTTATCAATGTTGATTTTGAAAACTATAGATGATAACCCACAAAAAAAATCTCACGAGCTACTCCTTTTATACATGTCATTATATTTCTGTGGATGTTTGATGCAGACAATCATTTTTCCATATGTAAAACGATCTACATGGTTCGTGGTGTATCCTTCAACTTCCTTGCATAACTCAATGAGGAATATCTTCAATACAAAGCCTTCCTTTTGGTCACCATGGTCTCGTGCTTACAGATGCATCTATATTTAGCACGAGTGGTTCAAATCATCTCGACGTTGAATCTCGTTCTCCGGACTAGGAAGATGCCTCAATAACGCCTTTAGGCATGGCAGTGGATCTATGTTATGAATGTTATGATAAAGCGACAATATCTGACCATCAAAATGTACGGAACTATCTTTTCTATCTCTTTTTCTTTTATTTAGACTGGTCATTCAGGCTCTGTGGTATATCTTCCTCGTGGATATCGAAATCGTAGCCTTCTTTGGAGTTATTGAGAAAGATGAGAGACACCGAAAATGATTATACATATCTTGAAGAATTCACGAGTTATTAAAAAGTTTCACTCGAGCTCCATATCATTGAGTACAATTTAGGGAAGATTCTGTTCATTGATGAATCACCTACATACATTTTGCATAATTTTGTATGTCTGGCGAGGCTAGTTTAGAGTATTATAACAGTATTGTGCCCTATTACCTTCTTTCGTTTGCATGCAAGAAACTGACCCAGAAATCATCACCCGCATCAGGAAATACATCTTTGGTTTGCGTGCTGTGACTGATCTTCTTGTGCCCCAAATGTTTTATAAAGCTATGTACTTCCTGTTCTTGTAGAATGAGTTCGGCCTGTTTAGTGATCAACCAAATAGTGCTATTCTTTTTCTCAGATAACAACCCCAATGTATAATTAGTACATTAACGGGACGTGCTGCCGTAAAGGTACATTTTATATTTCGTTGTAAATATTTAGAAACACGTGAATATATTGATTCTTTCAATAGAAATATTACTAGAGAATTTGGCAAATAAGGCAAGACTAACAGTTATAACATCAATCGTCAAAGCCTCCACCGTCTAAGAAATCGTAAGGATCCGTAGAGTAGTCGTTATCCAATGTATATTCGTTCTCAAGAAGTAGAAATATATTCTAATATTTCGATTCTATTTCTGGCCAGATGGACGTTATCATTCTTCTAGAAAAAAACATCATAAAATATTCTGGAGTTGCCTGGTTTGTGAGAAATATTCAATTAGAGTTCTGTTTGGTAATATTGGCACTTGGCACCTGTTTGCGCTAAAAACGGCACAAATGACACGGTTTTCATAAATTCCATGAAATATAAGTCATACTTTGACATGAACGCATATCTAAATGATATATGTCGATATTATGATAGGTGGGCCCTAACGTCCCGATGAGTGGGCCCTAACGTCCCGACTTTCGGGTTGTGGGCCCTAACGTCCTGCAATCTTCATATGAGTTTTATAGATCGAGGTAAAGGGCGCAACCGGCCTTTCCCAGCAGATCTAGACTTAACCCTTTAAGGACGCATGATGCCTGGAGGCATCACCGCGCTAAAGACGCATGATGCCTTGAGGCATCATTGTCCCAATATCAACAAAAATGTTTTAACAAAGAAATAATAGAGCAATATTCATGAAATCTTCAGAAAATGTAGATATAACATCATATTTAGTATTTCTATGAAAAAGAAATAAAATATTTATGATTAGGCCACTAAAAAAAAACTTGTTTCTCATTACCAAGCCATAAAAAATATGATGAGGGTTTTCAGATTTATACTGTTTATACATTGAAAGCATCCCTGGCATCAGGAGCTTTAATTTGATACTAAATGCACATACTTTTCATAATTTCTATCAAGGTTCATCTTCTTTTAACCCCCCCCCCCCCAAAAAAAAAAAAAATCTTCTAAAATCGTTTTTGCAGAGGTGCGCGGTGATGAGAAACAAGTTGTTTTTTTAGTAGCCTTATGTATCATATTGCATGATTGCAAACTTGGATATCAGTTTTAGCTATTATGTGCCCGTCCTCTAGCCAGACACATTGTCACTAGCACCCGTCCTTATGGGAGTAGCTCAGCCTCAGGTAGCCCTTCTTAAAGGGTTAATATCTCCTGACCACCCCTTAAGGGATGGATCTAGTTGTGGCTCATGGGACTCAGTAATCCCCCTACCCCCGTTTAGCTTTCCCTACCATTGAGAGAGTATGGCTTTGGTTTATGTGACACCTCTCCCCCTACTTGTTCAATACAAACTATGACTTATCCGCGGCAGAATCCGTCGCCTCAAACTCCCTTTCGGAAATTATTGATGTGCATCTGATCTTAAACGTGCTCTAACAAGGATGCAACAAGATAGACGTGGTTTGACACATTGCCCTTCATGTAAAGCTCTATAGAGATAGGCAAGACTAGGAAGTTTTATGGCGGAATAAAGCAACCAGCAACTGAACCCTTGTAGGTAGGAGTGATGGAAATAACGATGTGGTACACAGTTGATGGTGAGAGGGTGAATTTGGTCAATCCAAATGACACTTTTTTATGATAGCTCGAGAACATGTCAGTGTCAGCCCCATGTTGGCACCATTCACAAATTAATCCAGATTCTGTGGCCAGCAGGCAGCCATAACATAACTGTATATGGTCCCAAAGCACACGTCATAAAGGAAAAAGTGAGCTGTCATGTCTATTAGTATTAGGACAGTAGCGACCCTCATCTCTGTATGAGAAGTTAGTAACAAAGCCTCAACCTGCCAGCCACTGCACCGCAATACTTTACTCTTAACTTTACCCTTTACTCAATTAAAGATCAGAGGAAATGGTTTTTTATGTATTATTATGATAGTACTTACAGAATATATCATTCTGTAACTCGACTTTGGGTAAAGTGCAATTTCGATGTAGGCAATAGCCTAGCGCTATAAAGAGGCACGTGTATGGATATTTAGAAGGAAACTCTCGAGATGAAAATAACTTGGTCCGCACTCCACCGACTTTGACCACAGAGTAACTCACAAAGCAAAGCTGAGTGAATTACTCTGCATTGATTACTCTGCATAATTAATCTGCATAATGTATTTATTATCAACCAATAAGATATAACACCCAATTAGCCATTGAGTATTGGGTACGCTACCTTCACGGCCGTGGACTATGAGTTCCTAACGTTAAGCTCATGGCGAAAATTAGCTGGGTTAGATAATAAATGAAATTTATTTATGGGGTCATTCCTTAGAAAATATGGCAATACAGTCCCATAAATTTTTAGCTTGGGAGATTCGGGTGCAACATGGGAAAGGTGAACACAGCATGAGGAGAGAAATAAGTAATTATGGGCAATATCAGGAAGGAATAAGTTATATGAAAACAAAACATCTTAACGGGTAAAATAATGGCTAAAATGACTCATAAGAGGTTTGTGGGGGAGCCGAATGAGATAAACATTGGCGTCTGGTGGATGCTGAAAAGAGACCAGTGTTTAGTAAAGATACCCTAACAAAACAACAAATAGGAACTCTGAAAGAAAACCAAGCAGATGACCACCACGGGAAGCAGTTTATATATGACATGTGAATTGGCGAACACTGTGTGGTGAGGAGACATCAAGCCAGCAATATACACAAAAAAATACCTTATTTTAGATGAGGACACATGTTAGGATATACACAGCGCAATTCGCAGATCAAATGACAGCCAAAAAAGCAATCTTCTCACAGAGGTCCCCATTTATGTAATTGTGTGGGGACACATGCGTTAATAGGGTTCCCTTTGGTGGGATGAACTAACGTGAAAAAAAGGCGTGTAGGAACTGGGGTGAGCTGAACACCAGTAAACAGGGCCGTGGTGTGGGTGGTGAGCAGGGAAGGGCAAACCACGCAGTAACATACTAACACAGAGAAGGGCGGTCGGCGAAAATAAAAACTACAAGAAAATCATAACTGTGTTGGGTGGAACGGTGCTCATATGCTGCCGCTATGACGATGATAATGATATCAGACTGGGTCCATGTGAGAGGGAACAGGGCGGGGTGGGCAGTGTATATACATACACTGACCTCTCGCTACAGGCACGACCTAAACAGGACGATTGTGTAGGATGTGTTAGTGCTTGGGTATATATTTGGGAACTGCCCTACCCCGCTTTAGGTGACATGCTGACACTGATCGGTAATAAGGTGGCCGGCTGCCCGGGGCGTGACGTCACGAGCGTTCGAGGTGTGGGGATGGGCGTCTGGCACCAGACGCGGGGTCAGTTGACAAGGGCCGACATGAAGGAACTGGGCGGTGGTCGTGACAGTGGCCGTGGCGGCCATGGCGATGGCCGAAAGAACCTACTTGTAATACTATAACAACAGAACGATGCTGTAACAGGAATCCTTTCGTCGAGCTGGCACTGCGGACTGCAAGGCCCTCGCTGGGCCCCATCAGGAGGGGCTCGTGGTACGGTGTCCCAGTAAGACATGAAGCAGTGCTGGTGTCCGGCAGGTGGACGTTTTGAAGCTAAATGCCGTCTGCTTCACTCAAAATGTCGTCTGCTTCCGTTTCGCGCTTCCTCATAGCCCTCCACGTAAGACGGGTTACATACGGACGTTGGACTATTTCGTGATGCTTCTCCCATTTGCAGAAGGACTAAAATGGTCAGGCATATATGCATCAGTGAAGACCTATCAACAGAAGACGAGGTTTGATTAATCATTAGGATTTTAATAACAGACGCAGGGGCAGAGTGGTCCCTCACCCTTCGGCGACACAACGGGGAACGCAGCAACCAGCGAAGAGGGCGCCCCCTCGAGGCGTTCCGACGACGACGCCCTGCGTCCTCCTGGTGACGACCAGGGACGCAGTGACGTCACCACCGACGTCATCGGTGACGTAGCAGTTGGAGCGGTTGGTGGCGGCGGTGGGGCAGGTGTGTGTAACATCACGGACGTGGCGTCAGGTGGGTGGGGGCTTGGTGGTGTGATCACTACTCAGGTGGTGTCTGGAGAATCAGAGGGAGAGTGGGAGGGAGGTAGTGCTCCTGACCATCCTGCTGTTACAACTATCTTACCTGGGAGTATCCCAGCTGAGAGTAATTTACACTCCCACACGTGCTACCCGCCTCTCGCGAGTACACCACCACCACAGCAGCAAATCTCCTCATTCGGGAAGCCCATTCTTCCTATACCTGGACCAGGTTTGGGTTCAATTACCTTCTACTTTTCCGGACAGAGGGAGGTGCCCCAAAACACCCAGCTTAGCGTTAACAGTGCTTATTACAACAGCGACCAGCATCATTCTCCACGCTCGACCAGAGGCAGGGGACCCAGAGTACGCAGAGGTGTTAGGAACCCTCTGGGGAAAAAGTTCCCTAGTCTCGCCTACAGGGCAAGGAACCATCTCAATAACATCCAGGAGCATCCGTTTGAGTCTGACTCTGACTACGAGAACGACTCGCCGGACGATGAGAACGCGTTGTCAGACTATGATAACGTGTTCCCGGACATCCCCTTCATTGACGACTCCCAGGAAGATATACCTAGTCACGTGCCTGCCTTCAAACCGCAGAGACGCCGATTAGCAGACGACTTTGGGGACACTTTCCACGACGAGGGAATATTGGACTTACCCGCGGGTCTCGTGGAACTAGTCCCCGTGCAAACGTACCGGGGAACGCGCGATAAACGCAGGAGGATCGCTAGGCCATTACCGGGCCGCGCGTCCGTTACACCTGGACATCTGCCAAGGTCAGTGAATAATGACCACACCAACGGGATTAAATACTCACCGACAGGAAATCACTCAAGGTCAGTCGACCTATATAACAGAAGAGTACCGCAGAGGCCACCAAGGTCAAAACCAAGGTCAGGTGTTGCAACAAGAAGTCGCTATGGAAATAGAAATAGTCATGATGAAAAAGGGGCAGTGTCAGGGCCAGTGGTCAAGCCCCAAGGTCATGTCGCAGAAGTAGGTCGTTTTGAGGTGGCATACGGTCACCCTGAAGATCCAACGCCCATTGTGTGTGAGGGAGGAGAGGACGCTGGCAGGAACAATGGAATTACCGAGCGTTCACTGAATCCTAAATGTCGTCTGCTGAATCGCGATGAAGACGCGCGGGGCCATGACGTAGTGCTTTATACGGCATCAGAGAATGACCACGCCGCAACGCACTCACCACCAGAACCTCAAGTTACTCTTATAGCCCCTCTCATAGAGCAGGAGAGGAAATATAAGTTCTGCAATGTGATATCCATTAGTGTAGACTTAGATAATCAGTATAGAGAACCGTCATTATACCCGCATGAGGGAGGAGAGGAAGAAACGGACAAAAAGGAAAGAGTTGAGTCCACGCATACGGACGCAGATGGTGGAGCAGACGATATTTTTCATCCAAGAAATGACAATATCTATGATATCCCACCAAGTGAAAGTGACACCCGGAGTAGGCGTCAGCTTGTGTCACAGGATCTATCACTGCGGGAAGCGAGGAATGATGTGACTGTAGGATATAAACAGGGAAATCAAAACACTCACTATGGGATTGGCCGTGTGCATGCTACAGAGTCAGCCTCTGAATCGACACATGGCCGCATAGACGGTTACCATGACAATAACGAGAGACCGTTATCTACAACAATTCCCCGATCGTCTCCTCAGTCTCCAAGCATAGAGTTAGATAGTAATAACAGTGCCGTGAGATTGAACAAATATGACAGGAGAGTGATTGCCAGTGACCCGGATGTGAAAGTTGGTCAGACGCCGACCTCATTAAAGAGCGTCCCACTGAGGGGCGCCACTGGTACCAGCACCACATCAGAGCACTCGCCCGCCGACCCCCATGACCCGCAGACCACGTTGTTAGGATCTGCATCCGTCGGATCATTTCGATCCTTGTCGTTGGAGCGGGATCACCCCGATCAGGAACCTGCTCCATCTGCGGGGCGCTCTCCCAGCACACACTCTGGACTCCACCGCCAGCACGGCTACTACCAGCAGCACCCGCATCCCTCAGAGACAGCGCCGGGCCCGGGTTCCCTTGTAGCTGAAATCAGTGACATTCAACCCGACATTACAAGTAATCTCCATCAACTCTCTGACACACATCTCACAGCGTCAGCTCACAGTCACTCGGCAGTGAGTGACAGACACAGTGAGCGTGGAGGTGATTCTGACTCTCCGGGGATTACTGAGCAGATCACTGAGCTCAACGAGACCACTGAGCTGCTCATAGGTGGCGCTAAGGAGGTAGGCAGCCAACAGAACAGGTACAAAGATACAACGTGTGTAAGTGACGCTTACGAGGCAACAGATGACTATGATGATGTCCAGGAGGATGGGTGTGAGGAGAGGAGCAGTACTCCTCAGTCTGTAGCGTCGTTTGGATCATTTTCCTTCACCTACGAGCGGAGTACCTCTCCGTGGTGGGGTGAATGGTTTGACGAGGACCCACAGCCTACAGGAGACCCCACACACAAGCTTGCTTCTCCACGAGACTCACCGACCAGCACCGACACCGACGCGTCACCTTGTGTGACCCGCAGGAGGCGAACGCAGCGCCGCCGGCCCCCCTGGCGGCGTTGGACCGTAGCCACCGATAGTTTCCGCTTCCGCTTCCCACAGGGTGACCAGATCCTTTCAACGGTAGCGACTCAAACTGTGAGTGAGGATGACCTTCTGTCAGCCCTGATTGAGGAGGATGACCTTGAACTGCCTGACTTTGAGAACGTGAGTGACCCAGGCTCCCCGACAGAGAGCAACAGGATGGCTGACTGGTATAGACGTAGCTCCTCTATGGACGACTGCAGGGGGCGCTACGATAGGTACAGTCGATACGATAGTGACTCCACTTATGACAACCCTCAGGTTGGCGCCCCCTCGCGGCTCCTGGAGCGGATCTACGCTGCCCGCCGCCCGCCAGGGTCCACACTGTCTGGACGCAGCGCCGCCGTCCACACGCCACGCCGGAGGTGGCGTCGCACCGGATCGTCGTCTACTTCCGGTACGGGAACGACGACGGCCATAAGCGACAACTACCGCTGGCGTAGTCTGCCGAGGACCGGCCTCACCTACCAGCCGCAAGGTGACGCTGCATTCGCCTCAGACCCCTTCCGCTGGTCCTCCGAACGGAGCGGGAGTTACTTCAGTGACACTCTATCAGCGTCGGCCGGGTACCAGCCGGAAGTACCGCGACATGACCGGCACCGCCGCCAGGCCCGGCTGAGTTCAGCGGACCGTGACGGCGCACGGCGAGGCGCGGTGAGCCCGGACCGCCGGAGCGTGACCTCCGAGCCCCTCCTGGACCGCGAACTCTACCTCTACCCGATGCTGGGTGCGCTCGACGACGACGGTGGCGACCCTGGCGGCCACACTAAGCAGCCCGTGGAGGAGGGCTTTAACGCGTTCCTCGTGGACAAACTCCTGGCGCGCACCGATGTGCTCCTGGACGCCGAGCGCCGCTCTCTGTCCCGGGAGAGCCTGCTGGACGCCCGGGAGAACCTCATGTCCCCGGAGCTCGGGTTCGAGGCCAGTATGCTGTACCCTGAGCACCGGAGCCCCGAGCCATACTCCTCCTCCAGTCTCTACCCCGAGCCCAGCGCCCTGTACCCCAACCTGCCCCCGGTCTACCTCCAGTGTGACATGGGGGACGTCGGTGGGGGACGAGATCACATGGGAGAACGATACGGCAGAGCGGAGACCCGGGGAAGATTCTCTGAAACGGCTAGCAGTACTGAACGGGAGAAGCCACTTACTGCAAGAGAGCGATACAACATGGAACGGGCGAGCAGGAGCAAGAGCTGGGACCGCCTGGACACAGAGACACCCAGACACTACCGGGAGAGCAGGATGAGTAGTGACCGCCTCAGTATGAGAGAGGGGGATGTTGGTGAGGCAGGCGGGTACAGCAGGCAGTGGAAGAAGAGGGACAGTGAAGATATAGCGATGAGTCCTAGTAGGAAGACGTCCCGACAGGACAGTGGTAATAGAAGACAGGAGGGTAATACGGGAATGGTATCACCACCGCTGGTTGGTATGACATATAATAAAGGTGCTGTGGAAAATGAACCAATAGTTTTGAACAAGGAGAGATACATGCGAGGTAGACTTAGGGATCAACCTCAAGGTACCCAGAGGGGTGATATGCAGTCGGTGTCAACTCCAGGAGAGACAATGGTGGATGGAACTATTGACAGTGAGGTGGGGTTCAACAGGCTGGAAAAGGAGAGGAGAAGCAATGATGATGTTGCTATAAGTCCGAGCAGAGAAAGGTACAGGCGGGAGAGTGGGACTCGGAACCAGGATACCCCGAGAGGTGATACGAGACCTGTATCATCCCCTCCGGTGGATATGTTGGATGGACGTGGTGCAGGAGAGGTGAGCTCTAAGATACGGAGAAAGGGACGGGAGAGGGCAGATGAGAATGTGAGTCTAAGATCAGAGAGATGCAGACAGCAGAGAGGTGGTCAGAAACAGGATATCCAGAGTGCTGATATCGGGTCGATATCACCCACTGCAGTGAGTCTCACCAGGGAAGCTGTCTTGTGTGAGTTAGACCATAGCAGACAGAGACAGGAAGCTAGTGTGGATATTGCTGATGATCCTATGAATCATAGCAGGGAGAGATCCAGGCGTGAGAATGGGAACCGAAGCCAGGCTGCCCAGAGGGACGATACGAGATCGCCGGCGGTCAGTGTGACGAGTGAAACTGGACCCACGCGGAAACCCACCTGCAGGAGATCCCCCTCCTCCAGTTCGAGTCGTGAAGGTGTCACCAGCCCTACGTTACAAACAGCCACTACTAAACACCAAACTCCTACAGCCTCCACACCAGAACAGGTCACCAACAGGGCAGAGGAACGTGCAGCAGTGACCACGTCTCCAGCAGAGATTATGAGTGCTTCTCCTACCGAGGGAAGGTCCAAGAAGGAGATATCCACAGAGCCCCAACGTATGGAGGACTTTATGAGAGAAAATGAGACTCGTCCCAAGAGGAGTCGCTCTATCACTGACCCCAACTCTAGTATCAGTAAAATCAGATCACGCTTCATTGAACAGTCACAGGATAGGAAAATCAGCAAAGATAACAAGCAGGCTGTTAGTAGAGACAAGGAGATGCCTGTTGTCCATAAAGACATAGTAGATAAGATGGTTAGTCAACGTGTGCCGGTTATGGACAATGAACGAGATTCCCACGTCAGAGGCAGAAAATCAACAGAAGAGGCTGCTGGACGAGGGAAAGTGACTGCTCAGGTGAACGAGAAATTAGTTCCACAAGCTGTTACCAAAGATACAAATACCTCAGCAACAACAAAAAGTGTCGGTGACGCGGATGGAGATATTCCGTCTAGTAAACCTGGCTTTGTTACAAACAGTTTTACAGGCCCACCTACTGGTGTTAGAGGTGTCAGTAAAAGCGTTGATAGTTCAAACATTGCTAATGAAGGAACTCCAGTCATTTGTAGTGTAAGCGGAGATAGGTCTACCAGCATTTCAACAGATTCTCCTGATTTGAAACCATCTGGATTAGCGGCGACCAGTGAGAAAATGGATGTGGATCTCCTGGCGCGGCCAAGAGGAAAGGTCAAGTCATGGTTCCTTGACCGCGATGCAGGCAAAAGCAGCGCTGTTTTTACCAAGAAGGAAACTAGATCCACCCCTACACTACCGCCCCCTAAACCAAGCCCGGTGTCTACCGCCGTGCCCATCCCAAAACCACGCAGAACCTCCGCCGAACCGCGCTCTCCTAAATCCAGTTCAATCCCGACCACGCCCACCAGGAACGTTGACCACGCCCCCTTCTCCGTCGCCGAGCCTCAAGCCCCGCCCACTGCGGGAAGTCCGTCGCTGGTTGGTGAGTGGGAGTGTCTGTCAGAGAGCTGGCGGCGCGGGGAGGAGGAGGAGGACGCGCTGAGTTCGGTGAGCGGGCTCAGCACCGCGAGCAGCTCCAGGAGACGCTCACAGAGCTCAAACTCCTCTGTGCGCAAACTCGCCGCCTGCTGGGAGAACATGGCCGCACAAACCTCCGCCCCGCCCTCTCGGAAAGCCTCCCTCAGGCGCACTCCTTCTTTCGACAAGACCACGCCCACGACCACGCCGTCTGCCACGCCTCCAGTCACACCCAGCGTCTCGCGGACCAGCTCGTTTAACAAAGGCACGCCCCCGACTACACCTCTTTCTCTGCCTACCGCCGCCACGCCCTTGAAACCAGTTGCCACGCCCCCTGCCACGCCCACCGCTTCACTCGCTGCCACGCCCACCGACACGCCCATTCAAAGACCCCGTCCTACGGAACGGGTCTCCCAGCAGCGACGCATGGGGGCGCCACAAGAGTGGAATTCCCACGTGTCTGACCGGAAGTCGCCAGTAAACAGAGAGAACGATAACCAGGAAGTGACGTCACCAACCCAGGGAGAGGGCACTATCGATGAGACGTCGGACGGACCCCCAGGTGGGTGGTCACCTTTCATTTTGAACATTTAAGAAATTAGTGACATTGACAAGATATACATTTTATTGACTCTATCTTGTGAGATTTATCAGAAATAACATGCAGCATTCCCATAGGTTCAATATAGACCTAGGCTTTCAATGTATGTAGGATTTTCCATGGAATATTCAGGAGAGGGTGTCTATAATTCCCGGACACATTTCAGAAGCCGACTGCATCCGAAAAGATCATTTATCCCTCTCTTTGTGGTCGATCGGGCGTAAAATCAAACAATCTGTCACTACTCTAAACGCATCACCGACCCTGAGCAAGATCCGAGCCCTGTGGCCACCCAAGCATGGTGTCTTAGCTGAGTAGGTTTAGACAATCACATGGCATATATAAGGGTGAGATCTGTTATTCAGAGCCTGTTACCAGGGAAAGTATCAAATCGGATACTACCATACCTTCCCTAAACGTACATAGGACAGCTTCAGCTGGTAACGTTTGATCAATTTCCGGATCTTTGAGGTTCCGAGGAGTGCTATCTAGAAGGGTGTGTTTATCTATGTCTGTCTTACCTTATTCGAGGTTTGAGGGGCAGATACACAGGATCTTTCACATCTTAACATGTAGGTTTAATCTATTACACATGTTTTACTCAACTGTGGGCACCAGGCCGTTAGCGCCGTTTTGGTGGTTTTATCTCACCCCAGATATTTCTTCTCCATAGACTTAACATTGGGAGCCCGTATCTAACACCCATTAGATATTTAGGAAAAATATCCAATGGGGGATAATATCACAAATGTTAGCCCATTAGTCAATATTAAGGGTGAGATAAATTCAGAAACCTATTCAAGTTTAGGGTCAGAGCTCGATCCCATCTCATTTGAATCACATAGCAATTCACGCGGCTTCGCCTTGTGAATTACTACGTGATTCAAACTCGATGGGATACGGGCTCAGACCCTAAACTTTCATGGGTTTCCTCTATAGTATCTTATGGTCGTGTTTGTTGGGGATGTGGATTTTTGTGTGGATAATTTCAACCAGTGCATCTCAAAAACAATATCACAAACGGTATCAACGTGGCACTGTAGAAGCAGAAGCTCTTATCCATAACGTTCCCATATAGTAATGCAAGTATGATATCATCTTGATATAAATATATTCTAGCAAGTGGCTCCTAAGAAAAGAAGGTCTATAGCAGAATACTCCCGAAACCTTATTTTGTATTCTTAGAAATATAGATCCGTTGAATGTACTAGATATGCACTATTTAATGCCATAAGATCTGTTGGTTATAAGTTCTATTGGATGCCATACTATGTTATGCTTCGTTCACGTAATGTGTCTATTTAGTGCTCTCAAATCATCTTCAGATTTTGTCTCCCTGAAAAAAATGTGTTCAATGGATGAAATTTGGGTTGAATGTTTTATTGGTTTGTAGTGCATCTGAGATATGAACTGAGCAAGATGTGTGAGATACAATGTGTCGTATACATGAAACCTGAGATATATATGACATGGGTATACATGTTAGCAACACGTCAGGACATTTATAATTCAAGTAAAATGTACGTGTGGACCAATTTATTTTCAAGGTATGATGATATTTCAGTTAAAATCAGAGTCTGATATCACTGTGACTGGGCGCGAGTCCGGTGTTTTACCAGGTGTGGAGGCAGACACTGCTGACATTTATTACCCACCCAATACTGAGTCTCCATAGGAAATGTATAGGGCACCTGGAAACAGCTACCAGGAGATTCCGGAAAAATAGTCCTCTCCATAATAAGGTTGAATCATCATGTACTTCGAATTAAGTTTCTTGAATGTTTATTCAATGCTAATTATTTAGAATCAATCAAAATAATTTTTTCTATCATAAGAAAATACACTTTGTATGCTAAAATCCCAGGTTAATGGCGAACTATATTATTGGTGTCAGTCTACACCGAATTACTGCCACACTTAACAGTGATGTGGTGCCTGGAACTAAATGGCTTACACAAACTTTTTAATTGCAATATATTTCTGATTAATCTTGTAGGTGGGTAATAGATACAATAACGACTGGTTTTGTATACGAATGGCCGTAATCTTCTCGTAGTTGACGACGTAATATCCTCGCTAATCGCTCGGATATTACTACGCGTCTACTACTCGGAGATTACGGCCACTCGTACACAAAACTAGTCATTATTGTGTATGTATACACCCATCTTTAGTACCTGCTTTCTGTCCCACTTCACAAGTCACTGGTGTAATGGGCGTGTAACTAGGCCGTCCTTATCCATCATACAGCCGCCGCTCTCAATGACAGTTACTGATCACTACCTTTACGTTACCACCCAACCACAGTGCGCGTTTGAGTTGGCGATTCTCTATAAAGTTGGTGAAGCAATGGGTGAGGTACAAATCCTTAGTTATTTAGGAAAAAATATTTGAGAAAAATCTGATGTTCAGTCAATTTGGAAACAGAAACTATATCATTTAACCAGCAAGGTATCTAATATTCAGAGGTCAATAGCTTTATCCAACTAGACTATAGTGCCAGTTACGGCCTATATCGCTTACATCCTAGATTGATGGAAACTTCAAATGGCCCAAAATAGAGCAGTGAATGTATCAGTAAAAATTGTAGATGGTGAGATTATTCAGAAGCCATCTACACAATAATAATAAAGTCCTTACACTTGGAATTTTGTGGAATGCAAAAGGTTAATCTACCTGCAGAACATGCAACAGAGCATTAATTTAACACGAAAACCACAATATCAGTTGGCCATAAACAATTCTAAAATGCCCAGACATGGTACAAATTACCGAAGAGATACAAGTGAGGAAAAGACTTTCCAGCTACAATCAACCAATATTTAGTGTAGGTGTGAGAGATATTCGAATTAGAGTTAATTGCTTCTCCTGAAATCTAAAATATCTATACCTTCCGTTTTAGTTGTTGGTTTATAATGAGCACTGTATATCATGCAAATTCTTTAGATAACTATAAATGAGTGTAACACTGCATATTTTAGGAAACTCGCTTGAGATAAGCTCTGTGCTGCTCTATTGGCTACAAAACTGGTAATTCTGGAACATAAAAGGGATTTTTTCTTAAGCTTAATGTTAAGCAATGCTATGAGGCTACTGGCATTTATAGACGTATTTGGTATAACATGATATGCTATGGTATTCGTAGATCATACAAATCCTACATTTATTCTAGACGCGAGGCATGCGAGAATATAAGGACGAGCAATGTCTCGTTTGACTTTCTGTAACTTCTGTGAATATTAGCATTAAAGTACTTTATCATAATTTTGACGCGGTGTATAGTTCGTTAGTAGGCACATGCAACAGAAAATAAATCACATGGAGCAATCTAATTTTGTAGTAAGTTTTTTTACTGTTACTGACTGACATTATTTACGGACATTTTTCCGCAGTATGATGAATAAGGTAAGTTCGCGGTTAAACCGCTTGGCGCTGGACGAGTGTTGACTACTCGAACGCAACCAGGACATTGGTAGGGTAGTAGTTCCCTGAATTGATACTAGGTGGGGTCTCAGTGCTTGTGCAATACGGCGAACAGACACTTGACGTGAAAATAAGCGCTCCTATCGTGCCCTGTGCCCTCCTGCCATATTGTGTGAGATTGATAGAGCCTCGAGGGAGTTTTTAAACAATGACAATGATAATACACGTCTCTAAATTGGTTCAAGTTTAACACTGGTACGATCATACCCAAAAACGCATGTGGCTGCGACAGCGAGAGTAGGCTAAAGGGATGTGTAGCACATGACTGTTATATTTGCAAGAGGATGTTAATGTTGTAGCTTATGCGGATTTGACAGAGAAGATATGAGCACTTGGTTTTTTTGGGTTTTTTTATTAACAACGGTTCTCACCTCGGTGAGATCTTCCACCGTGATCAAAATACAGCGTCCACATAACATACATCAACATATTATTTCAATCAATAATACAAAACATAATATAAACAATAGTAGATGATGGGTGAGTTTCTTGCTAACTCATTCGAGTATCCTATTATCTAGTTGTTCTTTTTCTATTCTTAGTCTCTTTTTACACTGATACTGTCACAGTGGTGAATCTGGCATTAGTTTAAATTGGCCAGTCAGTAAGTCCTTATCAGTGTCGGTTAGAGGATCAAAGGGATAGAACCATTACATGGCTGATAAAATAGATTGGTTTACATAACTACGGATGGAGGCAAAGGAGGCATAGTAAGCAAATGATATAGAGATGCTGAGATATAGGTAAAATTAAAGTCTAAATCCGTTGATTAATACCCTTTAGTATAGGGTATAAATCAACGGATGTACACTTAAAACAAGTTAAGACAAATTGAAGTCTAAACCCGTTGATTTATACCCTTTAAGAAGATCGGATCATAAGCTAGGATACAGGATGTTGACTAAAATGGAAATATGTTTCTAGGCTCCAATTTTACTTTCTTTTCATCCATGTACTCTAAAATCAGACGACTGTCACTATGGCGTACACTTATTTACAAACAGTCTGCAGGATTGTGATGTCAACATCGCAGTTTAGCTCAATTATCTTAATTGAAATTTAATCGCAGTGGTTTGACTCTGTTCCAATAATCAATGGGGCGTTTGATACATAATAACAAAAAAAATACAATTTTCTTTTCAAAGAGAGCAGACAACATTGAGGTCAGTAGTCTGTCTGGGGCCTCAGTCAGGCGTCATAATGAGAGTGTTTCGCGCCATTTTAACATTTAGAACACGAACGCGCGGGTGCCAAACGAAAACAGACGACTTTAAAGAGGCTGTTTGTGCTTTCTCCGTGCTGGTCTGTAAACACATCAAACTTAAGAGAGAGACGGTTCAGGAGACCAGTGTAGCCTGAAATGGGACCTGAAAGAAGAAGAGGGTGTTTGGAAAACCCTTCTTCAATGAGCACGTCCAGCAAACAATCAATACATTAACGTAGTCGCCAAGTCTAAGTATCCGGGTGGGATAGATAGATTGGGAGTTACAATTCAACTAGTAAATAGCCTGAGTGAGAGGTGTAGCGCGCGAATTTCGAGTTAGCAAAATGAAGGAATTCAATTAGTAAAACAATTGCGCACTCAATCATGTTCACGATAATTCGGCCGATGCTATCATTGATAGAGCCTACAATTTGCTGAGAATATGAGAGTACAAATTAAGAAGGGAAATATAAAAAACTTCAATGTTTTCTTCAACATATGACCAGGCGACCCCAAAGTCACGATTAGGTAAATTCTAAAACACAGAAGCTTAGGTGAAGCATATAATTTACGCAACTGTAGGGGACAATAACTGTGGAGTCAAGAGAAAGAGAACCTCGAGATTGATACAATAGGATTGATTAAGCGAAGCGTAAAACAAATATCTAATATATGAGCGAAGGCATCAAGATCCTTCAATAAGTCAACCCGTTGCCATATTAGTCACATTTACTGATCAACCATTTAGTACTTTCTCTGTAATTTAATCTCGTTATTTCATATTTGATATTTTTTCAATCCTATATACAATCATGTATGATTTATGAGTGCATGTACGTATATTTTTTCTTATTGCACTGTACTGAATTGTTCATTAGACCTACCGCATTTGACACACCTGAATGAAGTACTAAGTAAAAACAGGGTATTAACCGTACCCTTTATCTTAATCATGGTGTGCTTTACTCTAGGTAAATGTTTGCTCTGAGTTGCTATTTCCAGTCGAAAATATGACTTGGTATCAAAAAGGCTATTGGTATCATTCAAGGACCAACAGTTGACTAAGGTGAACTGGCCCCTGACTGATTCCACTTGTAGCCTTGCTGCATTGAATCAGGTCCATGAAATAGTTCCCTATAGGCCTTTTTCCGTAGACCGGTGTCGCATCTTATCTGCCTAGTTACCCCACGGCTGAAGCCAAACATTCACCTGGCAACGTATTCTTTACCATTGGATCACTGAGTGTATGAACGTAATACGTTCATAATACCCTTGTACATTATTTCCAGAGAAATAATAATGATTGCATCGCATTCTATGGTATCTCAGCTCAAATTTGGTGTCATAAACATGCATATTGCCTCAATAATACTTTAGATATAGCATAGATAACATAGGATCACCAAAATTGAATACAGATTAATACATTGGCATGCCTAGCTATGATACGCTTATCTTTTTCCAAATTAAAACCAAGATAATTATCAACTTTGAAGTTTAGACAGCCCAGACTTGTTAATACAATACCTTAGTTTGTTCCAGCAATTTAATCTGTCAAAAAACAACACTCCTGTAATCACACTCACCGTTCACACTCTAGGTGTGATTGCTATGTGTCTCTATATACATGCCGCCGGACTTGCTGTGTTTGTCCGAGTAGCCACGTATCTAGGCAGTGGGCCGTAAGGTGGCGTTGAACGGCAACACCTGTATTGCAGTGGTCCGGGTTCGTACCTATAACCTCTGCCATATGCAAGGTCGCGGGTTCGAAGCGAATTAAAAACTTTCGATTGAATAATTTGACTTGGGATGGTTGGGAGAGTGGATGTATTAATTGAGCGCAGCAGTGTGATGATGTGGACATCATGGTCCATGATGCTCGGCTGTGTCACTCTGTTTTGCTTTAATCTTTATATTACGGAATTATTAGAATAAATCAATATGAAATGCATTACACCATCTGTGAGTTGGAGGATAGGCGGGGGGGGGGGGGGGGTAAGGGAGGCAGTGGCGGCAGGGATAGGACGTAGGACACAGGGACTGAGGCCGGTCTAGGATTATATGTATTTTGTTGGTTGAACCCGGTCGTATTTCAATATAAATACATGCACATTTAAACAGACGTCCCCTGTGTTAGTTGGCCTGTATGTATAGAATATATTCCCGCTTAAATATCTATTATACCTGATGTGTGGACGTTAGCTGTGATAAGAGATAATGGGGTGCAGTGACTACCACCCATATTACATTTCGGTAGTCTTAATTTAGAATATATTCAACGTTTCCGGATGGATAATGTGTCTGTGATCGGCATCTCAAGTTCAATGATTTCCTATATATTTTGGTGGAAAAACTTGGATTGGTCATGAAATAAATTGCGCCTCCGAGCTTACGATCAGTTTCAATTAGATTGGGATTCTGTTGCATCTGTGCTATATCAAGGTGCGATCAAACCACGATATCTAGAATACAGTTTTAACCACTAATGGTGAGGTGGAGGACAGAATACAGAAGTAAGGTCCAAAGGGGAAGTCCCAAAGGCCATGTCAAGCTACGTCTGCTTTATGCAGACATCTTGTCACGATCATGAATTGAATCTTAATTGATCCAAATGCCCGCGAGGTGGCGACAGCAACAATCAGATGCATTTCCGAACGCGCCCAGGTTCTTGTTCCCGGTGTGTGTAGTGACTGAGGCGTGCGTGAGGCGGGGACCAGCGGCGGGGTCACGGCGTCACGGCGTCGCGCTCACACACACACAGGGAGCCCGAGTTTGGAGTGAGACAGTGAAGGAGCAGGGACATACTGTTAACCTTCTCTTCAGCGTACACTTGGAGCTAAGCTGGTGTCCCTGGACCATTAACTGATATCAAGGTAAGTCGATGTCGTCTGCTGCACAAATCACCGGCGTTTTCCTCAACTGTCCTTCTTTTATGTCTCGAGTTCTAAGACATCCTCTGTCATAACATAAACTTATACGGATTATTCAGGAATAGATACAGGGTATTGGAATTTTGTGTATATGGGATGTGGTATAATAAAGGATAGGCCGCTCATAGCGATACACGTATGACGTCTTGTTAAGTACATCTGTACACTTCCCATGAGGGTGAGAATAATCACACACATACATACACTGGGCAGACAGGAGATTGGGGACAGTCCACTGTACACATCACACACGTCTTGTGTGATATTGATACACACATCAACTGGAGCTGGACAGCGCCACAGATACTTATAAATATGGATGTGGCGCAGTCGTGCAGGAGAGGAAACAGCCTACTTACATACATTCATGTATGGACGTTCTGCTAAAGCAACTCTTCTTATGAGTGGTTAGGAATACCTGGCATAGTTGTAGGTGATTGTGATGTTACCTGCAGGAGGAGGGGCAGTGGTGGTGGTGGTGGGGGGGGGGGGGGGGGATACAGAACACTCCTTAAGCCCTGAGGACCTCTCACTGTATGAGTGATGCACACATGATAGCAAGGACACAATCAGGGCTAGACCCAACGGCAAATTATATAAAAACTCCTTTATGTGCCGGTCCCAAAAACGCTGCCACCGACACAACAATGAGTTAGGACGCAGCCATGCACTCGAGACACTTTATCCGATATGCCCTTATATGGACATGCCCCCTACCCTCCTCCTTCATGCCTTTCCAATACCACACACATAAATACCCGTCACGGTAACGTTGTACGAGACAGTCCTAAGGATCTCTATGGTGTGCAGCGCGATAATACTTTAATAGGAGGGACGTCGTCATTTAACGACCAGACGACATTTTAGATGTCGGTGGATCTGCTCTCTTTATGCCCTCTTACTTATAAACCATTCCGCAGATGGTCCTCTATCGCCGTCTTAAATGTTTAAACGAGGTCTTAAAAGTAAAATGAGCCCAAACAAATCGGGTTGACACATCCCCATTTTAACGGGAATGCTGACACTTGTTGATAGTTTTCCATAGTTTAGTGTGTAGTTGATCAATATGCCAATGGCGGCGCCAGGTATAAACTGAACATGGCCTATAGGTGGGTGGTGCGCAAAGTGGATGATGGGCTGAGGTCCTATTTACTCAGACAGGTGCTGGGGTCAGGAATGAGTTCTCCGAGACACCTACAGGGCCGCGCATCTTGTGTATGTGCATGACCGAGACCTGCGGAGCATGCGGAGCCCTTGAAGTAGCCTACTAAGAGCCTCAATTATTGTATTCCTTAAAATTTAGAGCCCTAAAGCATGCAGAAAGGTATCCCGGAGTACATGGCCCTAAAGTACGAGGCCCCAGAGTATGAATACGGCGAAATACGACAGCCCAAAGTAAGGGTCCCGTAAAGTTAGGAAATGATGATATACGGAATCCCTAAGGTATGGCGACCCAAAAGCACGGGGATCTTAGAATACATGTATACAGTCTCTATAATAAAGTGCAGCACCCACAAGTACAGAGCCTTTAAAATACAGAGACCAGAGATTACAGGGAAGTACGGAATCCCTGAAGTCTGGGATCCTAAGGTTTGGTGACTTTCTAAAGATTATGGAGTTCAGTAATAAGTTGTAGTATATGTATATTTTATGTACTTCCTGGCTTATTCATTGACTTATCGTATGCACAAATATGGTTTGTTTGTGGTTTGACTTTGTAGGGGCCCTGAATGAGTCATACGTCTAACATTATCTGTTTCTGCCTAGATTCGTGTAAGCCGGTGACTACAATTTCATTATAGTGATTGTGAGGGATGTCCGTAGGATATTACATCTTGATTTTATGCAGGACATTGGAGATCAACCTACTGTCAGGGATTCAGAAACTGCCATCCACCAGTCACCTCTGACGATAATAGTGGCATATTGAGTGGCTGATTATTGAAAAAAAAGATAGGGTGAATCTATAATACACAAACTGTGTATTTCAGTATAAAATAAAGCGAATCCACAATCTGTTTCGCATATACTCCATGGATCATCCCTACCAGTCCATCAAAACTAACTGAGTTCATTCTAAATTCGTCTATAAAGTACAAACAACCAGCTTAAGCTCATAGCCTACTTCGATAAGCCTCAATACCTATCTATAGACGGGGTTTCTTCTCTATTCGTTCTATCATAAAAAAGGCTATACATGTAGCTCTTCATTTCCCCTTCTGAACTTTAATCTCAGTTATGCGGTAATTGGACATGGTTTGACTGATCACAGACACAAAATGCATCAAGCCTCCTTAAACCAATGAAGTCCCTCAAAATGTCCCTCAGAGAAACCCCAGCTGGTTCCCAAATACAGACGTTTATATATAAATACTGATTTTTATCACAAAGCGCCTCAGATCTTTTATAATTGCCTACAACATTACGATTAAGACCGTGAACCGAAATGACCATCTGTTTGTGGGTGTTTACCGAAGGTAAATACAACCACGGGAGGTATGGAGGCGCGCAGCACTGAAACAAAAGGAGACGTAGGGGGTGCAGTATGTGATGGTGGGGGGTCTTGACGCAAGTGCTTATCCCTATTTCATTCACGTCCTCATTACTGTGCAGTGCAAATCCATTGTTTTCTTCAGCTGTTCGACAAAATATTTATGTACAGCTTACAAGGAAAATTCGCCTTAAATAGTCTTATTTCTAATTATAAGGAAGAATTACTAGGAAGAACGCTGCATTGATGCAGTGAATGTACATCGTCCGGTTTTTTTTCTCTGAATTTAAAAAAAAAAAAAAACCTGTACTCAGATACCAATGGAACCAGAGGGTCGTAATATCTTAGGTTTAAAGCTATATTCTTCGCTTCTAGAATTGTTTGCCTTGCTCAACTGTCATTTAGAAATAACTTGATGCGATTGCCCTAAATATGACCCATGTGAATGCAGATAGTCTGGAAGGCCTCTTTCACGTAGAGATCTTATTCAAACGTAATTTGTCAATAACCAATCCGCGGGTGGTCTTTTCGTTGGAATTCAAAAGGGAGAGCCTATAAATTTTACATGAGCTCAGGGGGTCATGGAACCTAAATCCAGCACACACGTTAAACCACCCCCCACCCCCATGTGACATTCCTCCTCCAGGTGCGTTGGATCCCCCTCACCTGACCCAATACTCTCCATACACATTCCCCGTTTGTTCATGTTGAATCAAAAAGACAAAGCCTCTGCTGGGTGGTGGCGAGTTTCACTTTCTCCAGAGCGGCAGGCTGCCAGACGTACGGATGACTTACCAGGGATTACATCCAGACTGGCGGGCACAGCTCCGAGTCACCCCCTCCAACCCACAACCTACACACACCTGAGACATTGCGCCACGCAAATCCCACCCACCCACACATCCACACATCAAGCCCTTAATCCACCGCAGGAACAACCCACTGACGCATACACAAGCCTCACGAGCCGATGCGTTTGTTTATTTGATTCGTGCAGTGCTAAATGATACTTTCAACAACTCTCTGTGTGAGGGTTTGGCCGACTGAAAGCGGGACACATTGGCCTCGGTTCATTGATCTGTCCGCCTGCAGTATCCTCGGATAAAACACCCACCAACACCTCCCCAGCACCCACGTGACACACAAGGCAGGATGGAAATACATACAGTTTAGTGCGCAAGGCGGAGCAGTTAAATGGCAACCTGACTTAACCCTTTCCCAACGGAGATATCATATTTATCGCCTTATACACCATTGATGAACATTTGATATGCCAGGTAAATTGATCATATCTTCATGGTTAGTTGAGTGAATGAAATATCCAAATTCCGTATGAACTATTTTATATAGTTTTTTTAATATAATTTGTTTATACATCAGTCCAGTTTCGAATGAAAAATTATCTTTAAAATCAATTGTCTAGAGTAGAAGCATGTCGTTTGACCTAGAAGCGAGTTGCTTTGCTATAACTCAATCTCGCCTCTGTAGCAAATATTCCCTCGAGAATATAGAAGAGGGCACTTCTTCCCAGAACGTCCTCTTCCCAGAATTTTCTCCTGCCGTAATAATTTTTTTTTGACATCGAAAAGGCCCTTTTAAACTACGAGCGGTTTTTAGAATCCAAGGATGTGTCCTTAACACCTGTTTATGATTTTTAGCTGAGAAATAAAGATATGACCGAGTAGCAATATGGAATCGGTTCCTTGAACAGGATCTTTGTGCATTAGAAGTAGGCCTCCTAGAAAGAGAGGAATCTAGTGAGTAGTAAGGGACAGAGGAACAAAGTACATTCCGTCTAGTGCCCTATGATACATGACGCTAATTCTTACCAGCATGAAAAGTTATAGCTGAATCATTTCTATTACATTCTGACCCCTGTTCTCTATATTCAGGTCTATGTAACCACACCCACCCGTATTTGATTGTTATGATTTGTGGCTGGATTTATTGGCGAGCTCTGAGTCTGACTCTTGGGATCGGTCCCGTTATAATAACGTATCCCGTTCCGTCTATTAATCATGGCGATGTATTGGATACAATGGGCTTTCATTGTTACATTCCAGTAGCTGCAAACATTACGCATAATGTTGAAAGTCATGTCATATACTCTAACTTACGGTCGATTGTAACTATCTCTTCTTTTTCTGGGTGATCTATCAGTATATCAGATACTTGCACATCGATTACTCTTTTCACTGGGACAGATATACGGTTGTTCATATTTTATATGACATCTAAGGCGGGAGCAAGCCATGCGAAATAGAAAGCAGATTCAATCTTGTAGATAAGCATACTTTTTCATCCTCCTATGTCGATATTTTCTATGAAATTTAGGACGGGGAGCCCAAAAAAGTAGAAGGCAGGATCAATTTTGTAGATGAGCATACTTTGTCAACGTCTGCCCCGAAAGTAAGGCTTGTTCATTCTATTTACTGCAAGCCGTCTGGTAATTATCATTAGATTTCTATCATGCATCCTGTTTCTATATAGTCCTACATACGGACAGCAGTCTATTGTGAGCGACATGCGCCTTCTCTTGACTGTCTATCGAAAGGAGTATATATATAAAAAAACTAAATTCCTGTTACCCATTGGCTAATTGATATTGTATAGTACAGGGAAGCTTTGAAACTGAAGTAGAACTATAGTTTATTAGCTATACCACCAAGTATAGAGTACTCGTTGGCTATATAATAAATTGTTCAGTTGGTGTAAATATGCAGAATCTTCTCTGGCGATCTGACGACTGTAAACGGGGCGTGACGGAAAACTCATACACATACTCACAGAAAGTGAGGGTAAGTGTCTACCACGGCACCACAAACAACACTCTGCCAGAGAAAGGTAGGCGTAAAGAGAAGCAAAGACAAGAAAACAACGATTATCTGTCTCCTCTGGGGTCAAAACAAGGGCCTTCTACACAAACTAGACTGTGGGCAACTTGCCACCGCCCTGGCTTTTGTTCCCTCCCTGCACGCATAGGTGTAAGATCTACGCCTACAGGCCACGAAACCTCTTCCCTCAGAAAGTGCTTAGTTGTGCTCAACGGTTCTAGGGATTCCATGGTGGTGATTAATAGTCGAAACATGGAGATTGAATTCACCTGTGGTATATCTATCATGAAGGAATTCGTGTCTGGTTACCGCAAGACGTGTATTTAAGTGAGTTTAGAAATGATATATTTTTGCAGTCTCAAACGTGTCATAAATCAGGAAAGTTACATCGTTCGTGTATTCAATAGCTCTGACTTGTAACGAAGACATGTCCTCAATATCAATCATTGCAAGACGTTATTATTATGGTGGTCTTCTGTTATATAAGAAATGATATTAGAAATAGTATTCAGATTGGCCCGGCTACAGCCTAGGGTTACAGAGAGTATATGACTCGTATACGGTACGCAGATAATTGATGGTTTGTGTTTTTATTTAACTACCAAGACCAGCATGGTATTTTTTAGGACGCTAGAGTACATCAAAGACACTTAGATGTATTATGTTATTTGTGTAGATGCGCTCTAGTATGTATTGATATTCTTCAGAAAAAAGTGAATAATATTTCACATTTTCAAAATCCGATTAATTCAAAAGGTGTGGGATTTTTTCGGTCAAAATAAGACCTCCCCTTCGGGCGGTCGTATTCATTGGACTATTATTTTTGCAGTGTTATGGTCTAGAATTCATTGCCTCGTCTACCTACTCCGATTAATTCAAAAGTTATAGATTGCAATTACAAACGCATAAACCCTATACATGTATGTTTCAATAGAATGATTCCGGTCATCCTTTAGGACATTTGTATTTTTTTTGTTTAAAATTCTCATCCTTCAAAAGAAATGTATTCTGTCTTCTCAAAGTGAGCTGAGAATAAGACCGGAAATGGGTCAAACCTTCCGTTGGTCAAAGCAAAGCAGACGATCAGGGCGCATGCACGCCGTGAACCAGCATGTCTGTGTATGGAATATACAATAGACCACCGGTAACCAGCGTGCCGGAGGTCATACGGGGTCAGTGTTTGGTGAAGTAGGGAGCAGCGCGCTAGGAAAATAATCATTATAATAAGCAATGATAATGTATAATAATTATTCTTCACGCTTTGATTAATCACGCGCTTGTATATAGAAGATTAGCATCAACTATCATCATATCACACCAGAATTGAATCTGAGAGAAACTGTCCTCTGAGGAAAATTGACATGTCGGATAGGTTTCTAGAACGTGTAGACGTTAGACCTTTGGCGACGCTACCTCAAGCAAAAAGTGACGCCCCAAGGCGTTGGCGAATTATAAGATACACCGTCGTGCTTCTAATATTGTTCATCTCTGTAGTTATGCCATATTTTTGTAAAGTCGAGAAAACGGAAAAGTCCATTGAATTCCGCCTTGTTACTTTTGTCTGTGGCGGAAGCCGCCTTGATAATACCAGTAATCTGCAGGTCATGTGACTTCCTTCAGTCATAGTCAGCCCTCGTGAGACCAGACGGAAGTGGTAATAGTACCAGCATGTAGAGTCAGAACATGTTCCGTCGTACATGTGTCAACTCTGACCTCTATATATGGTGAATATCTTACCAATTACCCCCCTCCCTTCCTGGCCATACACACACACAAGCGTGATGCGAGTGAGAATCGTTATAATCGACGTCAAGTGCAAACTCATAAGACGCGGCGTCTGCGGTCAGCGTCTGTGACGTCACCACCTCTTATTATTATGGTATGGCGCAGAGTAAGGCGGGTTCAGACAGGATGTGGACTTATCAGCTCTATGCTGGGCCACGTGTCTCGTAAATCCCTTTATGTATCCCGTCCATGTTGTATTAGATTAACTTGTCTTACGGAGTCAACCGCAAATCACGGAATGTGAAACCCCACATCAATGGAATGTAGTGGTTAATATGGCCATGTATAGAGTGGTGGAGACCGATCAATGGAGGTTTATGATCTAGCTCGGTTTAACTATTGTATTTAACAGTACTGTTACATGAATAGAATGTGTATTCATTCAAAAGGTATCTTAATGGAGTTACCGAGACAGTTCTGTGCAGATAATTTGTGTTTAGATTTATAATTTGATGAGGGTGATTGTGGCCCCTAAGATTCGAGGTCAACTCTTGACTATATAGCCCTCCCAAGGCGCTAGAAAATATCATGTAAGGAGGTCAGGGTGAAGGTCGCAGTTTGCTGCGAATGGAGTCATTGGCTACTCGGTCTACTCTATTCCTTATATGGACTTAAGGTAATGGGACAACTCCATGCTGGAGTACTGGGACCGAGTAGCGCCGTTGGTAACGCAAGGAATGTAGATCGCGGGTATTTACGTGATAATACACTGGTTGCCTGTCATGCTGATCCTATATAGAGATAAAATCTCATTGTCCCATTACCCCTTTGCTGTTCGTATGTGTAAACCACACCGAACCCGCACCATTAGGCTCCCAAGATCAAAGCTGAAGCCGTTTCCGGAAGGAAATGTGTCGTTTCGTGAGTGTCCCAGTTGCCTGTAAGCCAGAAAATAGCACTGCGCATTCATAGGTACGTTACATGCTATCCTTTCCAGTTAAGCCTCTGTGGTGAGTGTTGTGAACTACAAAAAGAAATCACTGCCATTGTTGTCGACCACATCCTTCAACGCAGCAGTTGGTCTGTAATTACGTATAACAGTACTCGTGTGGGTAACCTCTGTAAACCTAGGATCTACAAACCAGTATAGAGATACTCGTTGGATCTACCACGGAGAATTTATCCTGGATGATGATTCCATGTTGCGAAGTTCATGGTGTAGTCCACTGATTCTTTTGATTTTTTTTATATGAGCAAAGAAAGGAAAGTTTACAGGCTCAAGCCGTCTTCTGCTTTGCAGGTTTTCATCTGGCTTCTTCAAGAATCGGTACAAGTCGCCACAATAACAAGGACCATCTTCGAATATATACAAAGAGTGAGAAAATATGATGAATAATGAGATGGGCAGTACTGTGCATGATTGTCCAGCATTGGGACGAGAACCTGATGATGTTAGTCGCAGCAGACGACATTTTACCACCATAGGTGATCTGCTGTCCATTGCGATCGATATCTGGTATTTTCTCTAAGTATATATTTAAGTACATTCCCATGACCTGAATGTATTTATAGAATATCATCTTTACTTCGTTGTTGGAATTATCTATTTCTATATATAGAATTATTGCAGGATGACTTAAACTGCAGTATGATTAGTAAGACAGACTTGTTTGCTATGTGATATGTGGGTGTGCAGACGGCGCCAGAAGTCCAGCAGTTTACTTTTAGTCCACAGAGGTGATTAAAATGTTAATGAGAGACTCGGGTACCCGGATGTGGTGTTGGTCATTGTGCTAACCCGTAGAGGGTTGGACCCGGAGGGGAGGTCAGGGGGTCAGGATTGACCCCCACACCGACACACTTATATATACACCTGTTCAACGCCTCTGCCATTCAGTGACCATGACTTGGGGTTTGTTAAATACGGAGTTTTCATTCTAAACCATGACTTCTGGGGAGTTTTCATACTAAACCATGACTTCTGGGGACTTCCCAAAGGGAAAGTTGACAGGAATGCAGTGGGTACAGGTGAGCAAGTGTGAACCAAATGCCAACCCCGCGATTCGCATTCCAGAGGTCACCCACTGCACCACATCGCCCCCGTAATCAGGGGCGGCCGAAGATATGCAAACGGGAATGCCATTGAAAAGGACAAGCCATAAAAGCCTGCAGTTCGGCACCAAATGCAGGATGTTAGGGTCCCCTCACATCTGATAATGTCTGACTGTCCCCAATAGTTAAATATGGAAATAAATTTGTAATAGATTATTGCTGTGAAAATATGACTTCGAAGTGAAATATGTTGGCTTAGGCCCGGCGTCCACCTACTACGATAGAAATTTAGACCTACCTATTTGGCACCGACACAAAAAGCAAACATCAGAGACACATCATGGAGGTGCAAAATCGTAGACATATGTCTAGACATGCCACTTCACCATGTATCGTAAGGGGTTTTTTTTGGTGCCTGATCGCAGAAACGTGGTCAACTGCCCCAATATTAGGTGACCTCCCGACGCGATTTTGATTTTGTATTGGGAGGTGCATCGTGGACCATATCGGAGCCATATCCCAGCCGGGCCTAAGGCCCGGCGTCCACCTACTACGATATGGCACCGATATGGTCTACGATGCACCTCCCGATAAAAAATTTAAATCGCGTCGGAAGGTCACCTAATATCGGGGCAGTTGACCACGTTTCTGCGATTAGACACCGATAAAACCCCCATACAATGCGTGGTGGATTGGCATGTCTAGACATATGTCTACGATTTTGCACCTTCCCGATATGGCACCGATTTTGACATTTTGTATCGGTGCCATATCGGGAGGTCTACGATTGTATCGTAGTAGGTGGAAGCCGGGCCTTACTCTACTTTGCTTTCTTTCTCATTCTCAGCTCATTGGTTCAATATTGAAATGATATCTTCATGGCTGTTGTTAAAATAATGGCAAAATCAGAGGGTAATTAACAAATTGGAAGAAGATATGACGAACCTCAGGATGCGATACGTGAAGCACACGCGCTCGCACGTGCGGTGATTTGCACGGCTGAGAATGAGAGTGTTTTGTGTAAACATGGCAGTGACGGGTCATGGACCTGACTTTGACCACCGCCATGCCCTGAGGGCATATTTCACCTGTGTAATGATATACTGGGAGCAGTCCCAGGGTGTATACTGACAGACGGAAAACCTTTTGACAAATGGTGTTGGGAGTCGTGACCCGGTGTTATTTATTAACTACAATGTACTACCATGGACACGGAGAGTCTATGTGACTGTCCTTTATTACCTGCCAGCAACACGAGAAGCATACACATTGAGTCTCTCTATGATTGTCCTTCATTAACTACAATTAACACGAGTAACATGTGCAACAATCCCTCTGTAACTGTCCTTTATTACCTACCACTATCTTTTAGTCGTAGCTTGAATTCGTATACATACGACCAGTGACATAATACATTATGCCATTACACCTATTGATGAAACAGGTGTTACATTGATTATCTTATTAAAACTGAAGTCTTGTCGATAACATTGATATCTCCACCCTGTATATCCTGTCTAACACACCGAGGCAATGGTGGCTCGGTATCTTATAACAGATGACCCCGTATGAACTGGACAGTGAATGACGGGCACTTTAATAACAAGCCAGAAACCCTCAATGATTGTAGCACTTGTAGACTTGCCTAATATACTATTCAAAACTGATTCTTGTGAATATTGATTCATCAGTTTCAGAAAAGCTTTCACTAATCTGTTATATTCTTTGCAAAATATTGAACTGAAAGAGTTCATTATATGATTAGATACCTTTCTACCTTATCCTATAAGTTTGTTGAGGTTTTTTAAATTTTAGAACAGAAAGTATATACGTACGTGCATCAGTTTATGAACTGGCTTCCTAAAATATGTCTCAGCGAAAATCGTGACCTCAATTCTTCCCAAATATACATTCCAATGCCGTGCTGATTGATATCAAGTCACGTTGCTATCTATCTTCCATCGATAAGAGGGGAAAGCACATTACTACTCAGATCAGAGTTTTATAATCAAAGGAGAATCTAGAGTGCTACTGAGTGGAGAAGATTCCCATCGCTGATTGTATGAGCCGGTCTCAGCACATCCTGTTGTACACAGTGATAAGTTGCTCCCGCACCACAAGCCAACCCCAGGTCTCTAATTATAAGAGCAATTATGTACATGTAGTCTGGTTGTTATCCTGATAGAGACAAGGTGTTTTTAAGGTGTTTTTTAATAGATGTTTGACACTGTCTATAATCTTATGGATATCCAGAGATGTGAGTGTGTCTATCAAACTTTTAAGTGGTCTATAAAGTCAGAATTAGGTTAAGACAGACAATAGTGAAATACTGCTGAGTGTGAGTAGACATTAAGCACAATCACACTTCACTGTAACCTTTTAGTAGATTAAAGTACTGAATGATTTACAGGAAGATGACAGTTTTATTGTATGCGGGTCTGATGACTTGACTCAACAAATAGATTCAGCGTTTTTCTGGCACTTCATGTCACGAATTTAATCATAACCCACACCACATCCAAAAATGTAAATATTCAAACCCACTGCATTTTGCTATGAACAGAAAATAGGATGAACATGTTATTGTAGTACATCATTTCCAGGATTACAGATGTGTAGAGCGACTGATCCTTACTAGACTGTTACTACTGAGCTGGGTTTTTTATTGGACTAATTGAGATGAGTCGCTACAAACACTGGCAACTCTGAATTTAAGGGAGCTGGACTACACTCGTCTGCCCAGAATAAATAAGCAAACGTAAAAGGAAATGAGGATTTACAGATGTTATGAACTTCTGTCATGAATAATCGAGTATCTAGCAAGGAAGGAAGGAAAATGATTGCAAAAGAAAATAGGTTCTTATACCAAAAAGAAAAAAAACACACTACCGACAATTAATCCAGTCTCTTTAGCTATAGTTGTTAGACCATTGTACACGATAATTATAGTGGAGCATACTTAAAGAAATATCAGCAAACAGTTGGAAAAATAGAATCAGTTTATAGTTCTATTGAAATTAACGTGTAGGCTTAGTGTAATCATTAAGTAGATCGCGTAGTGGAAGGTGTTATACCAGGGGAGTGAACGAGCCTTCATTAGCAGCCGAACAGGTGACTGGAATGTAGATGATAAGCTAGCTGTACCCTTTATGTACCCGTTATGTTGACTTTTAATATCCGTCAGTGAATGGGATAATCCTGCCTTGTACGTCTTGTACGTATAAGTACCCTGTGTGCTGTCAGTCATCTCCCTGTATTCACCAAGTTGTTTTTACCAACTTGCCTACATATGTAATGATATTACGTGTTTGAAACTAATATCACACGAAATAAATGCACAGCGAATTTTTTTCACTTGGCACTAAGAGGTAAATAGTCTATCGACACATATTTATCAGGTTCAATTACCGAATTAGGGATAATGGATTAGGTCAAGCTTACCATGTCGGCCAATCTCATTTATGTCTATTTTCCCTGGTATCCTCATCACAGTCACTATATTTGGAGGTGAAACAATAAATTCCTATCGTGTAAAAACTTGGAGATTCATACTTTAATTTAGTGATAAGTACCAATTGCCTGTATACTGTAAGGGATAAATTGGGTGTGATGCACTTTTCATCAGCTTGGCTTGCAGACATTACCAAGAGCCTGAATAATTCCGTGCACTTAAAGTATAATCGTTGCATTTTGGTATAGAGCGAATCTTACTCTCAAATGGCATGCGATGTTACTGGTTATTTATCACCACATTGATTTCCCCATCACAGTGAGGTACATCAAGTACATACTTGACTCTTACTAGATCAGTGCATGAAACAGAAGATAACAAAAATATTATCACAAAGTTTGACCCAAAAGTCAGACCTCAGATAAATGTAAACGGGGTCTCGCTAGGCATGCAAATCTTTTCAGACTAGGTGCATATCTTTGAGTGTTCCTGTACCAATAACAGATAATGGGCAGCTGGGTTATAGGTTAGTTTCTTTTCATGTGCGACAAGTATAGGCCTATGTATAAGTGAGTGGACCTGTGTGTTTAGCTGTACAGAGAAGCATGGAAGAGGAAAGCAGAATTCTGTGTTGTGTCTGCAATGGCGAATCATACAACGTCATGCTATAGTGAGATTGAATTTATGAACCAACACAAAAACCGTGCATTTCCTTTTTCCGATAAGTCATTCTCATAAGTCCTACAAGATATGAAACAGCAATGTCTGTTTGGTTTTGAACATGATATTCTACGAGCTGAGTCAGCAAACCGCGAGGCAGTATAACAAAAATAACCGGGTGTGAATTTAGAATACCTTATCGATGTGTTATATATTTTGTTTACTTTGTTTTTATCTTCTTCTGTTGTCGATAATCTTCGCTACAATGTGTCAGTCGGTATTTCACTGTACGTACAATATATCTGTGCCAATTAACAATAGACACCCCAAATGGTACACATTCTGTAGGTGGGGCATAATTGTCAGGATCACAAAACCAGGAGAATGGTGGGATGATACTTTTTCCACATGTCCTCTGTGACAACAAAATCCACTAGAAAAATATTTCCATTTTTTCTCTGCATCTAAATGATATCCCTGTATTAAAGAGATTAGTGAAGAAAAGGATATAAAAAAAAAAGAGAATAGCAAAATATCATATAAACATCTTTTTGATTTACGATGTGTTCAACCCATTGAATATTGACACTGTCACGTATACAAGATATCTCAAGATAAGACTCTTTCTCAGGGTCGCAAACATACATACATCCAAGGTACAAGGACATGTCATGGGCAGTAAAGAGAAAAAAATATCACTCAATGACGAGCGAAGTCGAGGATACTTAGTGTAACGCTGAAGTAAACCTTATCTTACTGTCAATATGTGAACTGAGTTTTCCATCTTTGTTTTCCTGAATCCCCTCACACGTCACTGACGACTTGCTCCAGGGGCCGTTTTATGAGGATTACTGTGGCGAGGCAAGTAGGCCCTAGAATATGAGCTATTTTCAGATTTACATTTATTATCGTAAAACTGGATGTGTTTTAATCTTGGCCACCATATGCCACGACTGGAGTTTGGCAAGGTGATTTCGTGAGGCGGACCCGAGTGAAGTCCGGAGCCAAAACTCCAGGAGTGGCATGTGGTGGCCAAGATTAAAACGAATCAGGTTTTGATTTTATCCTACCCCTTCTCCTCGATTTTGGAGTATTACGTGATCAAAATTCTGTATGCCATTAGTGGCATATAAAACTCTGTATGCCAGTCAGCGTGACATACGGAAACTCAATGTTAAGCCTATGGGATTTTATATTAGGGGTAGGATAAAGCACATGGCTCCATTTATTCAAGAAAAGGAAACGTAGTACAATCTCCATAAGATAGGCGTTCTTCCGAAGCACATGCTCAACAAGTGTTCTAATAGTTAACACATAATTATAAACATTTTCCTTTCAGTGAAACAGTATCTTATTACCTTATCACGAATGATACCCAATCACTTAACCATCCCTCAGAAGTAAATAAATACTCGCCACTATCACTGTGGATAGAAGGCATTTGCTTTCAGAAGAGAGTCTGATCTGGAACTAATTCTCAGTACCATTAGGCAGGTAGCTATTGTGTTATGGAAGTGGCCATCTTTCTCCCGGCACCCAAACAAAACACCAGGTGGTGGGTGCAGATAACAATGGATTGTTTTGGGCTTTTTCCACATCTTCCTCATCTCATAATTATGAATGGATTATAACAACTGATAAATACGTTTGTCCCTGACTACATTAGCGCTACCTTACAATTACCTGGTTTATGATGACTGAACTAGCAATCTCCCTGTGCTCTATATTAAGGGACGGCCAAGTCCCATAATGTCAGCAGTGTTTATGTATAGAGAAGTGTGGATCGAGACCTGTAAAGTCTGGGTTGCTGCCATTTGTGGTAAACCTCTTTGACGGGTCAGTGGATGTAGAGGGTGACTGCTGATGCATAGTCTCATCTAGGGTCCCGCATCTATCTCTAGACTTGTTGGTATGACCTTGTTCACGCTTTCTATCGTCATTTTGTGAAGTTCGTCCTTCGTTCCCTTGGAAAGGGATCACTACAAACTGAACTTTCTTAGGGACGGTCCCTTAGACAGGGTACCATCAACGATAGAGACACGTTAAACTAATATACAGAGATGCTGAGTATTCTAAACATGAATGAAAACATTCCACTTTGAGCAGCTATTACTATATCGTGGTAGCACTAAAACACTCAATTGATCACATAACGGAGAAATATAAACGAGGCGTAAATTATATCTATGAAAGTAGGCAGATATTGTAGATAAAATGGAACGGTGTGAACAGAACTGAACTCCTCACCTCTGCTTTAGTGTTATTTCATTACAGGCTTTGAATATTGATAAGCATCTCCTACTATGTATGGATAGCTAAAGAATTAGAATTAAATGGCGTGACTATCGAACCGAAAAAGGAAATACCAAAATGGTCACTTCAGGAGGTTCCTCATGCACCTTAAATCACAGTGTTAGGACACGGTTCACCACGCCAACTCATTAAAAACATTGGCCATAGCATACCAAATTGATGGGAGCACAAAAGCAAAATTGGATTTGAAAACAGTTTGCTCTCAATTTATATTCTTTGGAAAAATATGGAAATTGGCAGTATTTACATTAAAGATTTACTGTAGGTAGGCTCCAAGTGGTTCCAGGTTTCCAGTAACTGAACAGAAATACCACTTGCATGAAAATGCGCCAGCTTATGTTGAATTCCCCATATAAGTGGCCGTTCAGCATACTTTAGAAGAAAAACTTGATCATTTAAGGATCCTCTCTAGGGAAAAAACCCGAAAAAAGTTGGTAAACGTTGTCACCTTGACCTTCCCCAATGGCAGGCCGGAAGTAGAATGACGTAGTGGGTGTTTTCATCTGTGGCCGTTGCCATATACCTGACACGCTACTAGTAGACAAGAAGATACCAGCGGCATTACGGTATGTCCTAACAGGAGCAGGGGTATACAAGCATCATTATCTGTAATCAGTGTGACACCATGATTGCTTAACGATGTTGAAGGCCACGTTTCAGTAAACAACCATGCACCCTCCCCACACGTACAAATATACATGTATAGCCGACACTCACCAGTGGCACTTTTAGTACTGCGAGAGTGAGCATTGTACACGGGACGTAAGGAAAAAACATAGAGTATAAAACTCTGACAGCTTCTTCATTATTGTGTTCATGTACATGTATTGGTGCTATTCATATATCTAGGACGTAAGCTCCCGAAGATATTGCCTTGCGATAGATATGTAGATGTTTGTAGAAAGGTGTTTTAGTTTTTTTCGGTAAAAAGTATCATTTCGTTCAGGGTAAAACGTGAATCCTTCTATGCTTTTTTTATAGTTTTTTATTTATTTCTGAGCTTCTATGTAAATGCAAAGGATATTTTCTGCAATATAGTCTATAGTATATGGGATATGTGACGAGAAATGACATAGACATACATAGGATTATGATTCTCTTTCATTGAAGCACCATCCTAGGATTGCATACATGAATCTCAATTGTCGGGTGATAACGTAACATTGGCTACCGCTGGTAAATGATAAACATGTAGATCACATACTCGGTCCGTGATGTAACCTTCCTGTACACGTAATGAAACATTTAGTATCGTGCGATCTAAATAAGATACTCACCTAAAAACCAAAGGTAGCTGAATATATACGTTATATAGAGCATACATTTATAATATACATGTATAATATATACATGAATGTATTACGTACTATCACTCGTATGTTAACTACCCATGGACACGACTGCCTGGTACCTCCAGTCTTAGTGATCCAGGCCTCACCAGCAGGGACAGTCAGTCTCCAGTGCCACGTGGGCGCGCCAAGTAGAGCGTGACGGGCCGTGACGTCATGGGACGGGCCTCCGGGTGTCACTCACTCTCAGAGACTGTCACACCTGCTCCAGGCCGGCGGAAATCACGGCGACAACTTTCACCTGGAGGATTACGTAAACAGACACACAGTCTACAGGTGGGTGGAACAGGTGGTAACAGTCAGTGTCGGGGACTGGTTGGCTGGCTGGCTGGCTGGTGGGTGGTAGATATGGGTGTGGTGAGTGGTGGGTTCCGACGGGAGGACGATACCCGCAGTAACTGGTGACTCGACAGTGGTCCTCGTCACGGTCACTGAACACAGCCACAGGAGGCTGCTGTGTGCCCTGTCTGTGTAGCCATGGTCTGGGCTTGGTGGCTAAATATCAGCACCTCCTCTGTACTCTTATGACTAAACAATATTATTTATGGTTGATTTCTAGTAGATGGCAGTAGTATGATTCAATACACAATTCGAAGCAGTGTGGAAATTGAATTATTCTTTGGAAAGGCCACATGATGACACGATTTTTATCTAATGTTACAATGGCATAATGATACCCTGAAACGCCATTATAATGAACAAGTTACAATCTAGAATTTGTCCATTCGCTTCAACTTAAGCATTTTGACACGCCATTCTTTGGGACAATATCGTATGCAACAACAGTGTTTTTTTTAATACCTGTCTATGCACCAAAACCGACGAAGCCCATACGGTTGACTGACAGACTGAAGAGACATACCATACATACATTATTAAGCATAACATTGATGGTTATAATTACACTGTTGATAATATTATCGCCATGCACTGGAATGTCACTGAATGAATTGCCTGTGTCTGTAAGGGTTTCTGCAAATCTAACCTGCTGTTATCTTGTTGGCAATCATGCCTCATACAATTATGTGTTGATATGAACTCAACAATCTAATTTTGTGCCAGTTGATGATAACAATGTTCATTAATTGCAGCTGAGATTTTATCAACAGAAGAGGTACATATCTGTGTTACACACTGCTTGTTAGGTTAGCTTAAAGTCGGTGGTGGAATTCTTATGGGAGCGGTCATTAATTATGGCAAATTTGCCCCCCCCCCCCCCCCCCACTTGGAATGCCAAAAAAAGGTTGCCCCCCATTGGAATAGGGTAAAAAGCACATGGGAGGCTAAAATGATGTGGCCTTATTTCGATAAGGCTTTCCTTCTTTACCTTGTAGTTGGCAGCTAGCAGACATGCTGGAAGCCCCCATCTCTTCTGTACCCATATAATCAATCATAAAGCTTGACTACCTAAAACCTAATTCTTACTGAAGTCACTTATTGAGACTTGGATGTTCAAATTCAAATACATGTACCCAGCAGCAACTGCTTCCTTGATTTGTGCCATTGGTTGATAGTCATCAGACTCCCTTGCAGGTTCCTGCAGGACCTTCACTGTTTCTGGTAGCAGTATCATTTACATGCAAATACGGACGTTCTGGCAATATGTTACAGTCTGGCATGGTGTGTGGGACCCTTGGTAGGAGTGGATCAACCTATCGTGTTTCACTACAGAAGGAAGACGGAGTTCCATTTTGTGAATGCAGAACCCCTTCAAATACTTAATGTAGAGTTCTCAATGAAGAGTTCTCTTTGCTCAAAGTGCTCTTCCATAAATATGGTAATCTTATTGAAACTAGGAGCCAATAGTTGGCAATTATAAAAGAATAACAATCAAAAGGTTTGGGTTACATTCAGTCAATGGATAGTTTTCTGTAATCCACTTGCACCCAGTAAACTGCCTATCTTGGATCCAAAACTAACAAGCACCAGTGGGTGTTGAGGTATTTTGGACTTGGAATTGGTCATGGTCAGCTGGACATGCCATTGCCTCTAAGACCCGGAGACACTGGCTCCCTGCTCTGTTCACACTATCACAGTGAATAGCATGCAGATAGTGAAGGGATGATATTCTGGAAGCACACTTGAAGTTTGATGTGACCACTCTAACCTCTAAACAAACAAAGTATATCACGTGTGCAAGCACACTCTAATAAACAGCAACAGGGGTGTTTTGTAACACTTGATGTTGTAGTAAATGCTTCTAATTCACTGATGTTGAAGATAAATAATGATTTTGTGAGACTGCATTGATTCTGGGACAAATGCACTAGCGTTTGTCTATTGTTATCTCCCTCCATATCAGTCTGTCAGACTGAAGGGGGGATGCAAACCCATCTCCCAGTACAGAAACGGGATTGTAACCATAGACACTGATCTCCAGGGAATGACACAAAATCGTTACCTTGTGCGTTAATCATTACTATAATAGTACAACTTAGCTGATTTCTTGTGATATGATATGAATGCATTTCATTACAAATATTAATTCTTGTAATTGAACACAAATATGGGAGTTTGCCTCATTGTTTAGCTAAAAACGTCAACCCCCCCCCCCCCCGGAAGATACAGTGAAAATGAATTCGCTTCCCCCCCCCCCCCCCTTGAAAATACCCAAAAAAAATGGGCCCCCTTTGGAATACCTCCGGCCATACTTATTGAACACTCCCTTATCAATCAAGATATACCAGTAATTCTATATCGTGAAATGTTCAGGGACTGCCATAAAACATTATTAAATACCAGGTGAATGATTGCTTATGAAAAACTGTCTACGGGTACTTGTGGACATAGAGGGAGGCAAGATGAGCTTTTTGAACACAAACGTCTTTCATTTTACAAATAGAGTTTCCGGAAGGTGTAAGGCCAAACAGCCATTTTTGCAGCTGGAGTTTTAATCAACAGAATATGTACGGCTATATATAAAAATACTATTTCAAAAGAGAAACTCTGGGTAACATTAACATCTTGTTAATTGAATGCCACTAATTGATATATATCACCAGACAGCCTCAGCTGCGTCCAGTTAAGTACCAGCTGTAAAGGTCAAAGATGGCGCATCATTTCACACAGATGCAAAATGCCGTCTGCTGCCTTCACTTTTACGCGCCATGTTTAACCTGTTTCTTTTTACACGGGAGACAACTCTAGTAAACAAATAACACAACCACAGATGTTTCCTAAATGCGTGAATCAGCGTCAAAAATACAAACAACTACACGATTTTAGGAAACAGAGCAATGTGACTTGACGAGATCTCAAGTTATGTTCCGGTACCTGTATGGAGGCCAATAAGGGAATTTTAGTCTTTCTCTGACCTAAATCCACTCCATTCTAATAGATTGTGACGCAGACGTATCAGACTGTTTATACCATGTTCAGTAAAGCTTCTTCTCATAATAGGTGTTGTGTTACGGTACAAGGGAATCTTTAATATCTCTGTCAGTTCAAAGCGACTGTGAAACGCGACACGCCGTTCTGTACAATATGCGATTGCGGGACTTTGTGAAAGAGATGTTTGTGAGGCCTTTACTCTATTGTGAATGTGTTGTGTTTGATTTATATTAGTTTCCCTCCCACGCGACAGCTTTTACCACCGGACACAGACATCTCAACACATGCCTCAATTGCCCTTTTTTGCTCTTTCGGCTGAGTCCTTCGGTGATCTACTGTTACTAACAACTGTTGGTCTCTCATCTCCTTCTTTATTATCTTATTGTATATATTCCTTTAATTATACACATATTTTTGTCTCGATTTGTTTTTTCAGCAGAAGATATGTTGTAATATCATCGGTTTTAGACAATTTAAATTGTTTTGCCTATTTAGAATAACTCACTCCTATGTTTTGACTTCCATTCAATTCAAATTTGAAACCATCCTCTCCCATTCATAGTCTGTCTATTGGTGTTCCTATCTCCCTCCCTCCGTCCTTTTTGTGTGTCTCTAATATATATCTCTATATCACCTCTCTTTCCATCTCTATCTCTCTCTGCCAGTCTCTTCCACCCTTAATTATCTCACTATTTGCTCATTCCTTGCGTGTTTTCCCTGAGCTTTCTCACCTCTCTGGTTCTATTCTTGTCTGTCACCTTTCTACCCACAGTCCGTTGCAGGTCAGAGGTGTGACAGGGAACTGCACGTCCCGTGTTTAGTGGACTGCCAAACCATTCCCCTTTGTCACCTCGTCTTGTCGACTTGGTTGAGATACGAGAGTTGATCCTTCAGGGTCTGTCACTGTCCCAGGTGCCTCTCCGTCTGACTCTCAAGCCGTCAGGTGTGATAAGTTCAGGAACCTTCATCCTTATAAAGCCAGGATTAGCACTCGTGTAGCGGCAAGGATTCTCCATCCCCACATCGAGGTCGGGCTAATTCCCCCTCTTTAATCTCCTAAATCCTCGCCTCTCCAATTTGCACCACACTTACAGTTCTTGTTTAGGTTCCGTTCCCACCTGAGATAAACATAGATGCACAATTAGCCGCCGCCTACAATAGGCCTAAATATAGGCGGGAGAATGGGTGTGCTCTGACACCTGCCATATTGATGGGATGTCATGTGGCGATGAGAGGAATGTTTTGGTTCACTGAAGAAGGGTTATATTTTTGGGGGTTACAATGGAGCCACTGAAGTAAGTGGAATATCAACAGAAAAGATTTAGTCTTGGGCGAGGCATACCTACTTAACGTATTATTCGTACATATAAAGTAGGTGACAAGCGGCCGTCGGGGAATTCTAAGGATTATTCTAACCATATTTGAGCATGTTCAATGATCATTCTGCAGATCTAAAATGATCATGTACAAAACCGCCATTTTCATGCATGGATTTATGATTTGTAGTGATATTTATACAAGACATTCTACAACCATAGTAGACAAGCATTGGTGCGAAGTGCCGTGGACTTGTAGACCAAGGTACACGAATATACAGCAAAATGGCAAGGGGCAATTCAACTGTCGGTTACGTGTCAGTACCACAATGTTTGGAACATCCGTACAGGTATCAGTATAGTACATAACGGAAATCGCATCTCAATGCAATATGTGCGTCAACAGATGCCCACAAAAATGTATCGCAGCACAACGAGTAGTGATCGAGCCTTGGATATCACGATTTGCATTCCAATGGCTCCCCATCAGACTACGCCTTACCAAAATTAAATCATCGTGCATCAGTCTTTGCGGTTCGTGAAGGGATTCCATCGGAACAAGTTTTACTGGGCCATCTACACTCATTTCTGTATTATGATACTATGACCTTATGGTTATGATATTGAATATCCAAGAACATATTATCATTCTTCTTAATGCAAGGAATATTTATCTTGGTCGGCCGGTTAATTGGTGCCAATATGAAGCGATTGAATTAATTCCACCTGGATGGGTACAATTTTACATTGATTTTCCACGGCTTCATATTGATTTTAGATTTTATCTTTCTGTGTTTCGCCCTGATATGACCCTGCAGCTGGTACGGCGTAAAACTTCACGAGCCAACCGGTTTTCTGGGCCAGTTCTTGATTTAGCATGATGTTGTGAGATTATTGCAAGCTCCTTAAAATGCAGGATACAATGCAAAACGCTTTTATTTACTGTTTTATTCCGACGCAATAAGGACGGAGTGTCTACATAACTAGATAGTATGGTAGCACCCTCAATAAAGCTATATTTCTTTGGTTATGGCATTATTAGAAAGAATAACGTATTGAATTAATCATTAAATACTGATTATATACATGATCACTCTTATGTAAAATTCACATGATTACATGCTTCTGCCCAAACTCATACTTCACATACTTATAAATATAAGTCGGGTTGGTGCTGCAGGTAAATAATCCTGATTTGCATCTGATAATGTTATAAAAGATGATCATTTTCACTCAGTTAATATCGTCTGCTTCACACATAGAAGCTGCTGGTTCCCTGAAGACAACTCACTAAAGCCCATGACAGGTGACACAAGTGATATGATGCGATAAGGGAAGATTTGTCTGGATTAGTCCGCAGTTGTCCCGACTTTGCATGGTCAATGTGTACCAAAACCCTTCAGACACTTCAACCCAAATCCAGACTCCAACAGTCTAGGAATCCTTAGAAATCGGAATTAAATCAGTCCGATTCCTATTTCATTTGGGAACAGAAACGACATGGGCGACGGGGACAGGATCTCATGAAGTGTTTGTCTCCACTAAACCTATCAGGTTGACCTGGTTCCGGTTCGCCAAAGTCAAACTAGCTTTCTCCAAGGTCAAGGAGCAATGTTCTGCTTCGCTAAGGCTGAGCACAGTCGGATTCATTGGAGTTCTATGGTTTGGCTCAGGCTTTACGCAGGAAAATATGGTTTAACCAGCAGTGGCACGGCATTTCAGGTTAAGATATGAGGAGACACAAAGCTTGAAATGGTGTCTTGAATTGGAAACTCACCTTATGCTCTCAACAAGGAAGGACTATTTGTATAAAAGCCAATTTCCACCAAGGATTATTTCGAGAAAATATAACTTCCGGTATCCTGGGAGAGGATTATCGGCGAAGCTGTATAAATCCAGAAGAGACTGAATGCAGACACACACAACTATGCAAACGATTCAAAGCTAGAGTTTGTATCTAGCTTTTAATCTATCCCAGGATGAGCAGTATATATATGTACTTGTAGTATGTTATATATATATATATACCAAGCACTGGATTTACTTTCATTTTGAATGCCTATTTGCATTAAATGGAACGAACCCCACATGTAGATAGCTGTGTTTTTTGAAGGCAGAATAACGTCCCAGATATCCACTATTCACTGGTTTCTTAACGCACGGTCTCTGTCGGCACAGCCTAACTAGCACTTCCTCTGATAACAGGCGTTTTTACGAGGGCCCAGTGCGCCAGTGTCACCTGAAATCAGAGAAAGCACAGTGGAAGCTTTCTACATAGAGCCTGCTCTGTGTCGGCCCTCCTTCAGCCAGCGCCATGTGGACATTGTCACCGACATTGATACCTCATCTGTGCGGGCATATCATGTCACTGGACCGATCAGAATGTTATGGAATGCTCTTAACTAAACAGCATGTCATACAACTCGTACAATACAGGATTGCTACACTATTACTAACCTCTTTTGCTCTTAAGCTCCGATTGGGAATCGAGGGATGACTCAGCTATTAACCCTCCGAGTTCCAGGCATGCGGAATCCCCGGAGAAGGGCAATTCTTGAGATTGACGTAAATCCGAGGGGGAAAATTGAGTAGGGGGAGGGTCAAAAGCTCATGGATTTGTTATATGCTGTAAAATCATTTCATCAATTAGCTAAGTCCCAAATTATTAACATCCTGCACTTTTTCCCCCCAGAATTCTTTAGGATGACTTATCTCATAGTCTTGCAATGCTTGTCACTGTGTCAGACCCATACATTAACAGAACGAGATAAGCGAGTGGAATGGTGTGGTTGCCACCAGTTAGAGTCAGCTGAGTTAGAAAAAAGTAGAATAATGCTCAGCATGCCATTGTATTGGTGCCTTAGATGCCATTCTGGTAAGGCCAGCTCGGATGGTGTAAAACCGACCGACAGGTTCCAAGTTCTGGGTGTCAGTGACTGTCTTTGTGTACTTATCTCCGTGTTTTCCGGTGACGAGAAACATTTACACAGACTTTAGTGAAGCTATCTGTCTTAAACTCAGGGCCTGACAACGCATCTCAGCTGAAGGACCACCCAACTGTTTCACACCTATACATCAGCTGTTTTAGAAGGCTTTCAAAGCAGAATACATTCCCTACTCTCCCCTTGCCCCCCGAATTCCCCACACACAATGCCTAAGATGGTTATCTGAAAATCACATATCACTGAAAGCCTTTGATAACTGGTTTGAGGAAGGAATATCTTGACTGTGAGTACAGTGAAAAATGCGAATTCTGTAGTTTGCGCTTTGGTTCCCCATCATTCAAATTTACTACATTGTATTGTGCTGTATTCTGCAGCAACTGAAAGCACATTCATTCCTACTACTGGGTTCACATATGAGCTTGTATGAATTTCCAGCAGGACTTCAATACAAAGTGTATTAGTCCACTTACTGTCATATGGAGGGATGTCTAAGGAAAATCTGTGCAGAGATAGAGATATGAGATGCACGTCATGGATATATGTATTTGTGTATTTAGCTTTCCAATGAGTGATAGTTAATATTCCAAGTAAAGAACCTGAATCATTTAAAAGATTAAATTAATTTGAAATGTTACTGTTCTGCATCATGGTAAACTATTTCCAAAAGAGAATCAGAGAGATGATAATAATCGTGGTAGGGCTTTGCAGTCTTTTATTAGAGCCCTATTGTTCAGAAAGTTCGTTGGTGTGGCACTGTCGTCATTATGATAAAGGGGAACCCACCTCTTTATCAAAACAAAGGCATTTAGATAGAATTCCTCATTGGTGACTTCCTGGAGTCGGAGGACGTGATAGAGTGTGCCGATGAAAGGGAAATAGTTGGGGTGACAAAGACTCTCTGAAGGTTTGACTGAAGGGGGTGACTGAGGGAGTGTGGAGTGGTGTATGTCAGCTGTCAGGCCGGGGGTGTGTCCTGACAAGGCCGGCCGGACGAGTGGTGCTGACCCCGGCTCGCCCCTCCCCACTTCCCGGCCCGCAACTAGACTCTGTCTCTCATCACGTTGCACAGACATTTACATTGATAAAGTGTAGCATGAACAATGAACATTGATTGAAAGTTGTAGTTATTTTAAGTCTTGACACATCACAACCCTTCTCCGATTTTAATGTTAAAATATGTTGTGTTAATTGATGTGATATACAGCTCATCGAAGACATGATAGCTGGGGTAAACGCGGCTGATCTGTTACGCGACACGACCACATATAAACTCATTTTTTCCAACACTGAACAAAACAATCACAATAGATTGAGAGTTTAAGTGAACGAAAAAATTCCCACATCATCGAAGACATGATCTCTAAATTACTTTAAATATTCATGTAGTTAACTTAAATGAATTACACCCATATATGTATGTTTTAATTCAACTACATCATTAGTTTACCAGATGAAAATTATCAACATCATACCCAGGTACTTAACATCACCAATAAATACCTCTAGAGAGTGTCCCTTCCTTTTGTGATTGTCCACAATACAGTCAACTCATTCTGCATTTTCCTGATAGTGAACATGATACATCACGCCCTCGCTGTGCCCTTATCAACCCGTCCTCCCAAACATATCGCGATACGAAAAGTGGTTCGATGACACTTGATTTATGTTTTTACTGGCATATAGTTGAGTGTGTTTAGAAATCACATGGACATAATATCCAACTTAAATCTTTTTTGCAGGATTCAACATGGGGCCATGACAAAATATAACACTTTCTGTAGAAAGAAGACGTATAAAATCGAGGGTTCCTTTTAAGTTTCGGAGGAAGTTCCAAATTGTTAGGTGACCCCTGTTAACGAGTAGCCGCGTTATCTCCTGTGTAATTTGCACGCATCAAATATCGAATTAAAGGGGGTATGAAACAAAAGAAAAACAATTGAGGTTCCCAAAATCTTAAAGATAACTTAATTTTTGAACTAGAGGCACTAAGGGACCACAGAAGTCCGCCAGTGGATTCTATTGTGGAAAGGAGGAAGCTGTTGTTAAAATTCCCATATCCATATTGAAAAATCTCGTTTACGAATATTCAAATGGGCCCTTTAGCAAAGGTCTTAGCAACTATGGAGAGGGATATGTGAAAAGATATACCCGCAAACACATATCTCTATTCAGGTTCTCATACAGTTCACACGGGTGTTTTGTGTATATTCACCCTGACTATCTTTATCCCTTCCTCTTTCACTACCTAAAATGATCCGTTGTTATACCCTGTCGCTCCAATAAACATGTTTACAAGTAAATACATTCTACATGTATATCGTGTGTCCTATGTAAACTTGCTGTTGCTTGATAGATTAGACCAGGCATGTCAATATGTTGCATCCTGCTTAGCTATCAGTCTGGCTAAAACCGATCTCTACTATTCTCTGTTTTTGCGAACGAGACAATTTCAGTCAACTCAAGTTCAGTTCACGTGTCCATAGAAAACCAAACATGCGAAATCCGTAATGAAGCCAAAAGAAATGCATCCTGGTTTTGTGTGTTGCATATACTTGAAACATTTACGCATCACAATGTAGCATAACATTTTTCGATGTGAATTTGAATGTTTATGGTAAAAGCTAGTCCTACAGACCGGCCTATAGGGTTAGAGTGTAGAGTGAGATAAAACCTTACTACTTATTGTAAACAAGTCTTCCTTGTCTCGTTTCAACGGCAGACACTTACGCCGTCCATCGGCAGCTTTAATATTGAGGGAAAGGGAAATATGCCAAAACGACATCGCTATAAGAAACCTGTATGGAGTCATCCGAGCATCCTGCCATTATCCTGTCACCATCAGAGATCAATATATCATACACGGCCAGGTCTTCATGGCAAAGTGTTTTGCATTTCTAATGATCTCATGACAAATACAGGGAAAACCGATTACTGGCTAGAAAATTTGGCTAGATACTGGTGCTTATAAAAAGGTCGTGGCAATATTTCCCTACTGGGTCACCTTCACTCGTTCCGGTGAATAATTTGCAGGCAGTCATACCTGAGGCAGTGTTTTTTTTATCATGTGAGGCACGGACAAAAAGAGGTCGTCAAGCAAGTCAGATGAAAGCAAAGCCAACAAAACCTTACCCCGAATGGAATGACATATTGCTTCAGTTTGTGATACTGAATAAATTATATTTCTGATATACAGTTAAATATCTCTAGCATGCATACAAATCACCACAGTACAGAGAACCGGATAGAAACTAAATTCAATCATAGATATTTCCTAATTCGTCCTGCGCTACATAAAAAGGCACAGAAGGGCGCTATGTCTGAAATAGCTGTCTGTTCAGGGGTGGATTGAAGGGTTGGGAACAGGATCCGTCTCTACTCGGGTGCGGAGGGCAGGTAAACTGTGTGCCGGGGGGTCGCCAGGAGAGAGGGCTTCGTATATTTACCCGGGTCTTCACACAGGTCACGGGGCGGGCCGGTGAGGCGGAGGTGGGCCGGGGAGGTACGGGCTGAGGGCACGAGAAGAAGGGCAGCGTCGGAGGGCACTCAAATATCTACAGTGGGAGCTGTGTCACAACGTGAGATGTGAGGTGAACCACATTCCTTGTTAATTTTGAGAGGAATTCTTGTTTTTACGTACCTAAGAAATTGATAATTGTGAGTGAAAATTGTCTCTATTATATGATATATTGCAGAAAATTTATTTCTTATTTTTTGTGTGTGAATGCATACTGATTCATACATGCAGAAACAGACAGTCACATAAAAAAGTAGATAGACAGGCAGGCAGAAGACAGATATTTATTAGACAGACATGTACATATACATATACATACATACATTGATGGATAAGTAAATGTGTGCATTGTGCGCAATTTCCTTTAAAATACAAATGATGTGGATATATAAAGCAATTTATTAATACCACGTACTGTTTTTTTCTTATTATTTTAAATTTTTTAATTTAGGACAAGTATCTCAGATTGAACCGAGTTTCCAATACATATTTGTATATACTTCAGTGTTCCTACTGAGAACAAAACTACTTCAATTTAACCTATCAAACTAGTAAGTTGTTGCTGTTTCATTTTCAGTCTCGAATAAAAGGTTCGGCTTGGTCCTAAGATGTATCACTTCATCTATCTGTCCACTGTTGTTATTTCCGGATCGCCTCAGTAGAGGAATGTCCTTTACTCTACAAGCGGCATCTTTTAGTGCACGTTGCCGTACCATGCGAAGTGTGTGTTTAAACAATGTGTCTAGAAAGTAGTCGACCACAAGGGCAGCAAAACAGAAAACAGAGACATTCTGCTTGATGCAAATGTACGTATACTGGGAGTCAAGGGGTCAATGGTTTGTCGTGGTTGGATTTTAAAAGAGCATAGATGGGTACTTGATACTCCCATCAATGAGGAGTCCCTTATGTAGCATTGGGATCCAACTTCGTGTACAGGCTGGTTTTCTTTTGAGGGAATGTGATGAGGTACATGTATCTTGATACAAAATAACGAATTAGTACTTGAGTAGTTCATTAGTCGTACATGGGTTGTGCATGGCCTAGTGACTGACTAATACATGAGTAGTAGTGGTTGAGTACTAAGTGAGCAGCACATGCACCCAGTCGCGGTGTATGGATAATATGTGAGTGGTACATGGGTAGTGTATGAGGAGTAGTTGCGTAGTACATGCATTGTACCTAAATATTGACTGAATAAATCGCCTTTGCTATTTCCTGGATGCAGTTGGTTGGCGAAAGCCCGGCGCAATATACATGGACTCTGACTTATCATGCAATATATCTCAGATTATGAATCAGTAAACTTAGCGATTAATTGTTACCCTGCAGCAACAGCCAGAATTATATTACGTCATCTAATCTATGAAATTAGGTTGACTTAAAGGAATACAATACAATGGGTAGTTTATGTATTCTTGGGCTCAAGAAGGTAGTGGCCTCGGTGTGTTACAGGGGCCAGTTGACTTGTGAGAGATCCCAATGTTCCCAGAGACGTGCAAGCAGAGAAACATAGCATAGACAGAGTAATTGGACCGTACTATTTATAAGTCAAAGGTTGTTCAAAGATTATTATATATATCATAACATAATTACACAGGTATACAGGGTAGGCAAGGTGCATATAAAAGTTGGACCAATTAAACTGGGAGGTTAATATGAGTGCTAGGTCGGAAAGAGGAACAGATTGTGAATACTGGAAATCAAGGCACCAGTCTGAATAAAGAGGGGGAGTGGCGAGAAAGTGGGTGGACTAGATTTCCAGGAGCATGGAGTATGTACATAACAATATTGTGTACATATTCATCGTGTGCCTACAGGTTTGCAGGTCACTGTAAATCATGCACGTATTAGTTGTAATAACATAAATCCTTGCCTATTTTCTCTCATTCATACATTACTCAAAATGACTATCTATTCGTTTTTGGGTCGCACACCAAAGTCAATATTGTTGTAGGTTACTGTAAATAGGTTTTACATCCTCTGTCGGGTACAATCTGAAAGCAGAGTCTGACATATAAGACTCCAAATGTAGGTTGACTTATTTTCACTGTGCAGGCAAACTCAATGTAAAGAAAACCATAAGGAAGTCCTGCAGAGAGCTGTCTAGAATCATTTCATCATCATCTCGAAGACTTCCTTCAGGGACTTTACCACCATAAAGTCATTTATTATCAACAATATGACCCTTCCACAACATCGCGTATAGTGATTTGCCATCAGCTAGATTGTTTATAGCACTGGCAGATATCCTCTTTTTCTAGTCCAGGAGCACATCTGGTCTACGATTGTTGTCCTCCAGCATGGAGTTGTCCCATTACCTTAAGTCCATATAAGGAATGAAGTAGACCGAGTAGCCAATGACTGCATTCGCAGCAATCCCCGACCTTCACCCTGACCTCCTTACATGATATTTTCTAGCGCCTTGGGAGGGATATACACTATACAGTCGAGAGTTGACCTCAAATCTTAGGGGCCACAACCACCCTCACAAAACCAAAGATTTGTACAAAGAAAATTTATAGGAAGCCTACATTTCCGTCTACTAGAAATCAGCGCTTTGATGAGCTACCACATCTTGTGCGATCACCTCACCTCGAAGTACTATCACTAAAGGCCAGGGCTGCTTGTAAACGTAGGTTAAACACATATTAAACACAGCTCTTCTTACTTTCCACCAAACCTTGAGAAAACACAAACAACAAAGGATACACACTTGGGAAACACAAGCAGGCAGAAGGGCAGCATGTTTGCCAGAAGGGAACAACCGGAAAACCACTCGAGGCTGCGGTCGTTTCAATGTAGCCAAGATGACATTTTCACGTGACTGACTCAGACGCGCACACTTGAGTGGTCACGGGAATTCTCGCGAGATCTCGGCGAACTGGTTCCCGGTGCGCTTCCTGTGTTCTCGACGGAGGTTTGTGAGGACTAGGAGATCACAGCAGGGCTCCTGAATACGGTCGTGGATTAGGGTTATTCGTGGTTGGTGTTTATTTAGGTGATGGGCCGGCCGGGGTCAAAGGACGACAGAGCTTTGGTACAGCTTCACCGCAGACCGCAGAGTCGGCTCCGTTAAAGCCTACCAGAGTGGTCAGGACGGCCCAATCACACTGTCCCACTCTCCTCAGTGTTACATGGTGGCTTTGGTGTCGGGGGTTTATACCCTTACGATTACCAGGGTCAAATCACATCCAGATCAGTTCTCTGGAATGAGGGTCATTCAGAGAAATGTAGCACAACAATTTGCCTGTATGAGAGTCACACATTTAGCACCTGAGGACACCCCTGTCTGTGTTACCAGGGTATGTTTAGGGCTGATGAGGTTTGGCACCATATCAACAGCATGGGTCATATCACAGCGAGTTAATCTTCATTCAATTAGAACACGAAAGCATTGGAGCATAACAGATCAGAATGTAGTTCCCTTCTCTGCGAGCCAGATGCCTGCTAATATATCAAATCTCTCACTCTGCCTGGGCTTGGTAAAGATATTCTAGCTTCCCCATAAATTGCTTATGAAAACAATTCGACTTATTGCTTACCGCATCTTCCATTCATGATTATTATGAATAGCTCTGAGAAATGCGGAGAAAAAAACGCCACTGTATTGTCCTTCAGCAGTGTTCATATAAATCTGCTTGAGGGTGTTTTAAGTAACACCCCTGATCTTCTCATTGGCAAGATGACATCTTTGAGGCGATGGAATAGGTCTAACAGTGAACATTTATTTTATCTTATAAGGGGCACTCTGGCGTAGCGGTAGTCTGCTTGAATGTCAATCCCCGATTCACTTCCTGCTCTTCCTATTTCATCACACTGCTATCCTATCCGCTTTATCTCTTGGTCTAAATCTCAACATGATATGACCCAGAATTCTTTGTTATTTCTTTAACACACATAAAACTAAGCAAACCAAACACGATTGTAATACTATACCTTTGGAGAGTAAAAAACTATCGTTCCCATTTCTCTTAATCTGTTCTGCAGGGATTGGCCCGAACATGTCTGCTCACTTTGAAACCAAAATAGAGTATTCAGCTGGTAACTTATGTTAATCCTCATGAGACAAAGGGCAGATTAAAAACCCTCCTCTATGAACTATTTAGGTTACAGCATCACCGTTTAATATAAAACAGAAATGATTTTCATGCGTGCTGTGGGCAACGATATTGTGAACATACTATAGCGGTTTTCTATGCAGTAAACAGACCATAGCGAGAGCACCATCTCCGGTGAAATACTGTGAGAGCACGATGATCGCGACATACTCTTGCTGTCAGCGCTCTGTGTGTTCAGAGAGAGTAGACGAGCTATGACCTACACTTTCACCATGCTCCTTTGTCTGGATTCAGGACAGCACTTAGCTTATCAATTAACTTTGCTTGACACTCGCCCTCAGGCTGGACCCAGTACTGCTAGACATTTTAATAAGAGCCCGTATATGACACAGAGTAGCATCATTAATCAACCATTATCATCAGTGAGAGGTTTCGTGATTTCCAACTTTTTCAGGCCAGTCAGCAGATCTGAATGTTAAAATCATTTCTCATACAGCGCCTAATGAACGTTCGTGCTAAGCCCTATACAGTAGAGTGGACATGAGGAGGTCGATTCATTTACTGGTCTATTAGTTGATGGTGTTGTTTACCAGAGCAACATTCAAAGCCATATCATCACAATATTAATTGTGCAAAATAAGGACGACAAGAAAGTATATTGTACTACACTAAAATGTGTATTGTCACGGGGCCGTTCGTCTCACAAAGCAAGATATTCGTAGCATAAAAGCCTAAGATACTGAGAACATGTCCATATATTTTATGTTTTGTGACGATATGGGATGAGGATTTTAAACTGAACGAGTTAGTTCTGTGTAAATGAGCAGCTCGGCAGGTCGCCAAGTGTCAACGCTACGCAGCGTGTACAAACTTTACAAACTTAACGTGTCATGTGTTGCCAAGGCTCAGGACTCGTGTCATTACAATCCACTCGTTCTTTGACAAGATGATGTTAGTGTACAGGATATAGCCAATTAATGACCATTGACCCTTCATTCCTATCCGTTCTTTATTATCATGTTTTGTACAATACTCATTTACATATCCCGCTAGCTGCAACTTTCCCAAAAAGATGTTTTTACACTACCTCCATGAAAATATCAATTTCATTTATATCAGAGGCATGTCAATTAGCGACATAGTTCAATCAGCGTTCTTAATGAATACATCACGTTTTTCTCATGTGTGTGACCTATTGAACAATGGTCTAGTTTTCGATATCTCACATATTTAGAAATTACTCGAGGTTTTAAGGCGAGATTGCTTTTTTATATTTTCCAAAGTGGTTTCTAATCAAGACATCTAAAATACCCCATTATCTCTAATATTTTAGAGGCATGAAGGAAATCTGAATCCAAGTTCTCAAACTATACACATATTACCTCATCTAGGGCAGTTAATATCTTTGATATAGCTCTACCGTGCCACAACTCTATGTATGCATGTGGGCCTGCATGGTTATTGTCAGCGTGTGGTTCACCATGCCTGTCCCTGCCCGCCTCTCTCCATTCCCCGGTATCCCACTACAACATGTACTCCACGCGGCACCTCTGTGATACGAGAAAGATCCCATGCTAATAATCCCCAATACGATATAGGACGATCATGCAATGGCTGGGCTCAGTGTCAGATATACCAGGTAATATAGATACCGTACCACTGGAAAGATAACTCAGCAATGTGACCGAAAGATCCACCCCCCACTCTCCTCGTCGTTCCTACACTACATGCAGGCATCATCGCCACTTCATGTTGATAATAATATCTCTGAGAGATCTCTAGTACTATCACGATAACCACATGTTCGACGAGATTAGTCGCCATTTTGTTGTGTTATCTCCAATTCATAGGTTTAGATGTGATAGAGCCAAGAGAAATATATGGGTTTCAATTTCTTACAGCCAGAAGAATCATATATTTCTATGTGAACTCTGTTATAAAGAATCATTCATATGTATTGATGTTAGGAATAGAAGCCTACGAGTTTAGCGTCTGTCTCATTGTGTCTTCTGGTTCTGAGCTTTCCTTATTATCCACATTTATTCATTGCTCAGTTCTGGTGATTAAATCATAGTGACATTCCTTCAATCAAAAGCGTTTCACTGATGTTCCCATATTCAAGAAAAATTGTCTCAACCATTGTCTCAACCATGAATAAAGTTTTACTGGTGAGATTGCATAAATACATGGATTTTGACATGTGTTTTTTGCATTATATACACATGTATGTAAAAACTATTCTTGGAGCAGTTTGTATGGAGGGACATATATGATCATTAAATGATCTAAATCTCCTTTATTCCTAACGGTCCCTTTAAAGAAAAGTGTAATCAACTATTTCACCATATTTATTTTTTATTTGATAAGTTTCCAGCTGTTGGTGAGTGTCACACTCCATCTTCTCTGTCAGCAGCAGTAAATCACACTCAGCACACTCTGTTTGACCTCCTGTCATATCTATCCACTCTGTCACATAGTCTCAGGATGGTTGGTTTTGCTGGTATGACCAAGTAATGTGTGTCCTTGTTAATAACATTTGTTTAACGCAGAGGTCAGGGACATGGTATCCATCCCCTTTATTTGAATAGAATAGAATGTTTATTCATATTCCACAAAAGAAAATATAACGAAAGTTGGAGGAGTATTTGGCAATTTACAATGCACCAACCTATACATATTGACGTCAGAGAACTCTTATGTACTTATAAATGAATTTCCTTCCTGCTAACCAATAATGTCATCCCCGCCATTTGTCTTGGCATGGCTGTACGGCTTTTTGTTAGCTTTCAATATACCACATCTGAATCTACCTAGAGCTGCGATGTTTACCATATTAGAGGACGATACCAAAAAATTTCCATTCACATCACAAACCCAATGATTGTTGTGATTGCAATATACCATTTAGTTGTCATTAATGCTTCCATCCCTGTTATCAGGAAACAGAACATCCAGTTTGTGATGGCATTATGTCTAACTGGCAAGCATACTTGGCAATTTAATGGCTGATGATAACTATGCCACCCACAATGTATCATGACAATATGTACCTAAGAGGACATGGTCCAACTTTCACCCTAGCACGCGAAAACATTTTTCTCTGGATGTGTAAGGAATTATCGTAAAACTGGATGAGTTTTAATCTTGGTCACCGTATGCCATGACTGGAGTTTGGCATAGTGACTTCATGAGGCGAGGCCGAGTGAAGTCCGGAGCCAAAACTCCATGAGTGGCATGCGGTGGCCAAGATTAAAATGAATCAGGTTTTGATTTTATCCTACCCAGTCTCCTCGATTTTGGAATATTACATGATAACGATTCTGTATGCCACTAGTGGCATATAAAACTCTGTATGCCAGTCAGCATGGCATATGGAAACTCAATGTTAAGCCTATGGGATTTTATATCAGGGGTAGGATAAATAATTATATGCAAGGTTGATGTTGCCATGATAAGCTCTCATCTTGAGACTCTGTAGTTGTGGTAACTTTCTGGCACCGTGTGGGCTTATTTCACTTTCGGCCAACTAAAGGCACAAGGATATGGCTATATGATAGGACATGTCCTCTGGTAATGAGCGAAATGCAAGCTTGTATAAACCAGGTCTTGTTATGGGAATACCCATCAAATGGCTGTGTGGGAAATTGAATCTCAATCTAAATTGCTATTCTCAACAACAACGTGCAATACGTAACAAGTACAATGTACCCTAAAATCTGATTTCCATCTTTGCTGGATTACTACTTGCCCGGAGTAAAAGAATTCAGGTAAAAAAAAAATAGGTTTCATCACTGAATTTGATCTATATATAACCAGAGGAATAAACTCCTTATGCTATTACTGGTCTGGTTTAGAAATGACGGAATCTATCGCCGTGAACGTAGCCATGGGTGGTGACTCCCCATCCTGAGTGTTGCCAGTCACGTGGATGTTGGGGGTAATCAGCCAACCCTAAACCCGACCGTCCCTGAACGCGTCCCTGATCACGTGTACCTGGATGCAAATAACTGATATCTATAGATCTCTCCCAGGTTAGTCTCGGCGAGTCGCCATTCTCCTTTCAGGACAAGGTCATGGTGGATGTATGGCCAGTCAAACGTGCTCTTCTCGTTGACTGTGTGTTTATCCTCTAGCACAGGTAACTTAGTATTAAGAATAGGGGGCGTTTTCTGGGCACGGGATATTCGTTAACTCTATTCAATTAAAACAAATTCAATATACCCTTATTCATCAGGGGAAGCTTTTTCATTTTACACACGAATTGTTGAAAGGACTTCTTCAGTTCCTTTCATTTGTTTTATTTCGCAGCCTTAACCCTTTAAGGACGGCTGCCTGGGGCCTAGTTACTCCCATAAGGACGAGTGCTGGTGGCAGTTTGTCTGACTAGAGGACGGCCACATAATAGTTAAAACTGATATCCAAGTTTCTAATCATGCAGTATGATACATAATCATAAATCTTTTATTTCTTTTTAATAGAAATACTAAATATGAGGTTATATCTACATATTCTGAAAATTTCATGAATATTATTCTTTTATTTCTTTGTTAAAACGTTTTTGTTAATATTGGGACAATGATGCCTCAAGGCATCATGCGTCTTTAATGCGGTGATGCCTCCAGGCATCATGCGTCCTTAAAGGGTTAATAATGAATAAACGAATTTTTTTAAATGGATAGAGCCATTGGCTTAGCCCTCATTAGGACAGAATTCAATACTAATTTTTTATCTACATGCCTGCACACATATTGAGCGGGGCTTTATACTTACACTGGCCACCAGACCAAACTAAGTAAGCTCGGGTGGAGTCTGATCGCGGCCATCTTGATTGGGACTCTCCAATCTGATGTTCTTTCTCTCACAATCGGAATCTCTGCTGGAAGGGTGAATTATGTAGACTGGTTCCCTGTCGCAATGAACAGTGTGACCTTGAACTGGTGTCCCGCTGATTTGCAGTGGCAAGGAGAACCAACACAACCTCTCTCCCTCACGAGGTTCCCCAAATAACTTGCTTATACTTGTTTATAATGTACGATGGTATATAACAAAGTAATAGCAACCTTTCAAAAGATAACAGATGACTTTTTAGAATGTTTCTTTATAAATATAGCAGATTTCGCCGTGCCCTCTAGTGGTTACCAGCGTAAAATCTAGCAAGTATCAGTCAGGTACCAGCTGCATGCTCTCCCGCACTGCACTAGAAAAATGGTGGTAGTTACCTGGCCGACTATATGAGTGCACTTTGGCCAGGCTTCCAGGCTATGAATTACGTAGTTCATTCTTACAGCAGATCTTTAGTAGTGCTTGGAGAGTGCAGTATTCTTGAAGCCCCTTATTTTTGTTATTATCTTTTTTTGTGTATTTTGATAAAAAAAAAATACTATAAAGTTAGACTAAGTTAGGTTAAGTTAATTCTGTTTTGTAGTGAGCATTCATAGTTTATATTCTGCGATTTCTCAAAAGTTTACCCTGCTTCGAGATGATTGTATCGAGCTCTTTGGCTTAGAAAGCGATCGGACCTGACCAACCTCGAAGTTGGAGACAGAGGTGGTACTTGATACTCTGACGGTGGGACTTTATGTTTTCCTGATGGTGGCTCTGGCTGTCCCATTGGAGTGGTTTATAATCAGGTTGTTATTTATACTCGTACAGTCTACAGGTCTTTTGCTATTCAGTCAGGGTTCATGGTTAATCTACTTGGTTATGTCTAAAACCCCCGGTAGCGAAAGACTACAACATTGGAAAGAAGTACAATCATACGTTGACAACACACCAAGCCTCAATCGCCCTCTGATTCTTGCCCACTTCTCCGAAGCCCTCGCCCACTGACGGGCAGAAGCGGTAGGCTATGTTTTATCGATCCCCACTCGTGTCAGTAACACTCACGCATGATAGTCCGGTGGCCCATGTGACGTCATTGCCCCGTGACGTCAGGACACATCGGTGAAACGGCCGATTCCGATCGTGTTCTCCTAACACAGGTTTGGTCGTTACTGTAGCAGTATCCCTCCTGTAGCAAGATAGGGTACATCTGTTTGGAGATGATACTGCAGTTTGGCTCTCATGTTAGGCGCCTGGACACACACCAATAAACGATCATAAACCGGTGCCCTTTAAGGACCTTTGATATGATACATCGTGTATGTGATAACATGACAGATGGAACGACCTGTATAACAATAGACACAAAAAGTGAACAATTTCACATCTATCAGAACACTAGGGAAACTATTTTGAAAAGGTATCGGGGATACATATAGGAGGCTGGCATTAGTTCATTTCCTATTCACAGTCAAATGAAATGATTTGGGGTTTTTGCAATATAGCGTAATGTCTGCATTTTACCCCACGAGAAACCTCTTTTTATCTCACCCCGGTATTTTTCTCCATAGGCTAAACATTAGGAACTCATACTCCACGGCCGTGAGGTTCGTGTACCCAATACTCAATGGCTAATTGGGTGATTGATTTCATCAATAATTAATGTTATACGGGGTGACATAAAATCAGAAACCCACTCGATGAAAATAACTTGGTCTGTACTCCACCTCGTTTGACCACAGAGTAATTCACTCAGCTTCGCTTCATGAATTACTCTGCAGTCACACTCGGTGGAGTACGGACCAAACTATTGTCATCTCGTGGGTTTCCTTCTAATTATTCAACAATAACAGACATTTACGGACATAAGTAATGACCTGTCGAGGCTGGCGATATAGCGTTGTATCCACATACCTCCGCAATACATTCAGTCTATAAACATGGCATAGTGTCTGAATATCAGGCCGGGACATTAATAGCGAAACATCAGATCAAATCTAACTGCATTTGGGGATGGGGCTATATATAGTTGTGTCTCAGATATACACGTCTGGTCGTAACGAGTCGCGTCTTAGATGTGCTGGTGTTGTCGAGGTTTGGTCAGGGAGGGTGCTGGGGTATTTTGATGGAGAGGTGTGTAGCACGAGGCGACATGTCCATAAATGGTCACAGTTCAACTACCATGTCCTTCGGAGCGTGTCCAGCTTTTCTTCCGAATACCCCCACCCCTGCAGGTCTGCTTTAGAGCATCCCAAAGATGTCACTGTGGAGGCAATATGTTGGTAAATGCGCCGTTACAATATCGTCTGGGTCATTATTCATTGCACCGTGTTTACCCTCAGTGATGTAAATAACGTACATCAAAGGAGCGTATATATATCCGGATAGAAACAAATATAAATGAACAATGTGGTATTTACATTGTATTTGGTACCAAACACTACTATCGGTTAAAACCAACATGGGACCATTCATAGTGTGTACGCACTGGTTGGGGTGGAGGTAAACCGTTTTGGAAATTTTACGTGTGCCCCATCTTTTTCTATTAGTGCAATATTGAAATTTTCGTAACTTTTGTGTACATACTTTAGGGATGGTCTCGATGAGATAGAATTGCTTCAATCCCCACATACAATAACGACCTCTCCACCTCCCTCACACCTCATCGCAGGGCCTGCCAGGCGTTTTGGGACGTTCATAATCAAAGACTTGAGCAAGTTTAAGTATGAGCATTCAGCATACCTTATCGCCGAACATAAATGTAGATAGACTCTATACATGTATTTGGAAGAGAAAAGTACCTTTAATTAAACCGTTAGAATACATAAATACCCACTGACATAATTTTGTGACGTTGTCGCCTTTCTTCTGGGTAATCAACACCGTGTACGCTGAAGTGATATTTTGTGAGTAATAAGAAGACTTTTTTAAAGAATATATTTTCCGGTGCATGCCTGTAGACTGTTAAAAAGCTAAGAAAACGCTGTTCCGATTCATATCATATTTGACGACCTTTATGTACTTACTGTAATTTGATTTAGCACTCCGCCGTTGTTGCCTTTTGTAAAACAAGCTTAAATTTACTGTCAAGACACAGTCGTCCTATACTGGACCCCTCACATTGTTCTGACTTGAAACGGTGAGATTATTTTCATAATATCAAGAGACGTCACGAGTTTGAGGCTGAGTTTATGCCACGCATTTTGTTGGCTCCATACTTTCACGAGTCGAAGACGAGTGACATTACGCAGCCAACAAAATGAGTGGCATAAATAAGCTCAAACTCAAACGAGTGGCGTCTAGATTTTATCCTACCCCGTTTCCATATTTTTTCAGTATCAGAAAGTAGTTGCATAAACAACACTTTATGTCACGCCCACGAAATAAACAAATCCCATGTTAAGCCTATTGCGTTTTGTATTAGGGGTAGGATAAACAGCTTTATTTATGGTGAATACCATCTATAATGATCTGTAATGCGGACCTCATATTAAAATGCCGCTGCATGCCTTTCGTTCCAAGTGCTATATTTCAGTGTATAAAATAGGACGGGAAAACCCGCATGAAATACCCCTATCAGACTTCATATATACTCAGTGTTTCACACCCTGAAAGAGACATTCAGGGTGCTTCCTCTACTTAGCAGTTGGTTTGTGCCCCATCAGATAATGTTGACAAGCTGAGAGACATTAATGATTTCACGCACCATGTCGCATGCTACCTGAGTTGTGAGGCTAACTTGGCAAAGATAAATCTACATAATCTTCATATATACAGGAGACCTAGATGCCTCTCTCCTGTTTTAAGTGCTTGATATATGTGTTGAATGTAAGGCAATGAATTTTGAAAAACTGAGTATAGCGTACAGGTGCTCCATGGCCCTTCATCATTTTCAGATTGATGGCCTTGTTTTATGCAGTATTTTGACAGGACAATTTTGACAGATTTTTAAAGGATCATAAGGTCACATATTTGACGTGTCGGCCTTTCACCAGTTACACATTTATCCTCCTTTCCCAAAGTAATTATGATGGTGTTTTTTTTTTTGGTTTTTTTTCTTTGAATCGTTTTTTGTTTTCTTAGGTTTTAATAACATCTGTCCCAGTCTGTTTCACACCTCTAATTTCTTATCACATTGGATCCCTGTCACCCTAATTTATAAGATTGGATTTCATACTGATATATCTTTGCAACAGCAGAAAAAAGAAACATCGGGGAAAAGATGTCTTTTTGTATATATATTTTTTTTTATTTACCAAAGAACATCTCTCGCCAAGGCAAGTTTTTCAGATGCCAGATTACATCATTCTTACACAGCAGTTTTCAAGGTTACAAACTGTACAGCCAAATGCTGCTGTGAGAAAAAACACATCACGTCTATCTTTATATCTACTCTCATTATTCCCGACCTTACCCATAAAAACCCACTGCTCTGTCTGCCTTGGATAGAAGGGTGAAATCAAAATGTTTGGATGACTTGAGTTTGTGAGGGTGATTGCGAATGATATATATATATATATATATATATATATATATATATATATATATATATATATATATATATATATATATATATATATATATATATATATATATACGGTTTGCGATGTTAAGTGTAGCGGGCGTGTTTCTCGACAGATTTATCACGCTGTCAGTGAATGGCGTGCCTGGCCGTATTTACTGGTAGTAATTTTATCTGGTGTGCTCATTTTCTAAGCTTGTCACGCGTACACCTTTGCAGTAGTTTCATACCTATTCTCTGATATCATCTGCACTCTACAAGGAACGATATAAAAACTCCAAAACCCGATGTGCATCCCACAAGGGACGATAATAGTAGCTGCAAAACAAATTGGTTTGTGAACGTTTGTTTACATTTCAGAGCATGTGTAGCTCTTGCCAAAACACACATGGGGTCTGAAACATGTCGCTGTGACCAACATTATATTTCACTATAACTCTGACGTGAACCCATTAAAATCATGTATTTACTTATATTTTTTAATCTGGGCGATGGGCAACATCAGGGCTGGAACTAACATGCTATGGCCATTGGAGAATTCAGGACGACTCTTAAAGCCAACTAAGCACGTACCCAAGTTGTTACAGGTGAACAGAAAAAGATTAAATTTTCATTCAACAAAGACCCACAGATCCAAGTATGGCGACTGCATTCTTGTAAGGCATTTACTAAAATTATTACAGTATCATGTATATATAACTTTTGAAATAACCAGGGTTCAGCTTCATGCTAAATGTTTAGCAGACCGCATGAATGTATAGCATCGCTTAGAAAAAGACAATAGACGAACATTATGTGTGTGTAAAACCTTTACAATTGGCTATTTTTGTTATGGGAAATTACACTCAAAGTCATATACAGAGACTACAAGGTGTTCCCTCTTGCTGTTGTAATAGGCACCCATGTAGTCTTTTCTAGTGAAAGTGAATGAATCATTTCCTGAATACAATCCCTTGCATAGCATGATAGATTGTCTAAGTACTGTAAATACGAATTTGGAAATAGTAATGTGGAGGGACATTTTGGGAGTTCAATCCCTCATTTCAAGCAGGTTGCACTTTAATTCTGACCAAGGTATAATATAAACATATACATCAATATCTATGATATTGATTATTTGGTGGTTACATCGTTATCAGAGGTCTGCCTCATCAACATGTAGGATGAATAGACACGAATCACGACCATGCCAATACGTATTAAAACAAGCATAACGTCTAAACCTGTCAAAGGAATCCCTGACAATTATGACCTGTTATCTATTGCACTCTTAGCCAGAAATTAGACCACATTCCAAGGTCATGGATGAATGCTCTGTTAAGTACAGTTTATATTTCTGGTAATATCTGAATAGGTCGTTACTGTTGTCATCCTCACCCCAATACTGTAGCGGTTTCCTTTCTATTTCACACAACGATTTTGAAGAACTCTTTTCCTTATACAGACTCGACACTTCTAGTCTGTAGCTGGATGTTCATTTTCTTTTGTCATCGATTTTCATGTCACAAAAAAAAGGATTTGATAAATGAAACTGCCAGAGTTATATTGGTTAACGCAACTTTAACAGAATACCACTTTATAAACCTAGGGTCTAAGTTAACATGGGTTGATCACAGCGGAAACAGGAGTGGTAAAAGGGGAGAAAGACTTTGATGGCCATGGAGGTGTGATTAACATGTTGCCAGTCAGACTGAGTCACTCAATGGGAGGCCAAACCAAGTGAGACACATCACTTACTAGTGTGTTATTCAATGAGCAGCTCAGTAAGGTGGTCCGGCGGACATGACTCAGCTTACAAGAACTTTATTTCAGGTTCGTCAGACATTCTGGCGATCATCCGACGTGATTTACATAACTTGGGAGTGTTTTAGGTTGGTCGGTTGACACACCAACACCTAGGGCCATATCGGAACAGGAGAAACCAACAACCAACCAAGGTGATACTAATGGTTTATTTGGTTGCTGTCTTAAATTTTAGTATGTTTTTGACACAAGATCCATGTCGTACTCTTGGGATAAATAAATGAATATCATCTAGCTCGAAACATAAACATCAGTATTGACAAAGAAAGTTGGTTACATTTAGGTTGGTACATATCTCCGGGCAAGTAACTGACATATTTGGTCGTATGTATTTTATCGGAGTGATTGTATCTTTTTCTATCATTGTTGTATAATCAATCCTTTCACCAAATTAGTTTAGATGCATTTTGAAGGGATGCATTGAATTCTTAAATGGCCCCATCCTTTTCTTAATAGGAACTAAGCACTGATGTGTAGATACATAGACGAGCGTCACTCTATTGGTGAACACCTGCAATAATGATACGCTCAACTAGGCTTCCATTGTGCTACAATGAATGAATTTCTAGGTCGCATCTAACCACAAACAATGGGTAGAATGGAATGCAGAGGTCTCTGACAGCGTTCAAATGGTAAAAACTGGTTTGTGTAGCACAAAAGCTATCGGGATTCATTACACTTCCCTGTACCTCGTGATGTACCAGGTCTGATCTTCATTGACTCATCAACGAAATACGTGTACATGGACGTGATCTCTATGTGAAACCTAGTTATTTCAAGCATCTATAGACCCAACAGATTCTAAAATCGCTATATCTGTTTTTTGTGAAATATGTCTAAAATTAGTAGAAATGTAGGTTTTCATGTTATCTTCGGATAAATCATATTCTAGATTAGGAATGGAACGTCTACACGATAATCTTGAGTATACGGAAAAGCTATAGTGTTTTTTAGGTAGTATCGATAAATTCAAGACATGATAAAATATAGGTAAAACGTTAATTCACGCCCTCATCTCCATTGCTGTGGACAGGATTGGTTACAATGGCGAGATATAATATTGCATTTATACCCAACGTTTTGTTCGTAGGCCAAACTTGACGTTGCAACCTCGTTGTGTTGTATATAGACCCTATAGAGGTATCACAGAATTCAGTCTGTTTACAGGTCCCGGAGTGCGCTTGTTACCGACGTTGTATGGTGATGAACCTTGAACCGTAACCCGAAATTAATGCAGTTTATCGGTTTATATAAATCTTCAAATGGGAAATCCGATGTCAGAAATGGAAATTTCAGCTATTTCTACTCATGGATCCGAAGTTATATTCAGGTTCTTCAAATATTAATGGGAGAACTGTGGTTCATGTGGTCGTGGTGTGCCAACCCAGTCGCGAGCGGAATTTGTATTTACCTTGGGCGATGATCGGGAAACTAGTAACCTCTGGAGGGCGTATACGCTTACAGCAACAGACACTGAACCCAGGAACATATCACCATATGGAGGTTCACAACCACTCACTGAGCCGTATGCTTTATCCCAATTTAAAACACCCGAATGGATCAAAGCCAGATGCAGGGTCTATCTTGGTACAGTAATCGACATTTGATGGTCATACTGGGTCGCGTCAAATAAGGGCACGGCTAATACCCTCTCTTTGTCGCAGTCAGTGACGTAAGAGTCTGGTGCGGTAAATTCGTCTTACATTGTGGTCACAACGGGAGCGGTCAACAATGAATTGATCTTCAGCTTAAGCTGGTGTCGGTAACTTGCGGTTGGAAATTGTTTAGATCTAAATCACCTCAATGAGGGATTATAAAGGGGTGCGGTGATTTGCCTGATGTGATAACATAGCGACGGTCAATGCTGCCCGAGGTCGAAAGCGGCCGATATTTACGCCCCAGAAAGCAATATGTGCAGGAGAAGACGATATGATGAACCGGCAAATTGATCTATACCATTCCGCTGTACGGCCACGATAAAAAAAATCCATACCGCGTTAGAACGAAAACGTTTTACCTACACTTTGCACAAGAATACGCCCATAAAAATTCCCACTCTTTTCCCCTCATCCAGAGTTTGTCACCTCCGAGGGTGGTTGTGGCCCCTAAGATTCGAGGTCAACTCTCTACTGTATAGCCCTCCCAAGGCGCTAGAAAATATCATGTAAGGAGGTCAGGGTGAAGGTCGGGGTTTGCTGCGAATGCAGTCATTGGCTACTCGGTCTACTCTATTCCTTATATGGACTTAAGGTAATGGGACAACTCCATGCTGCCTACCCACATCTCACATCACAAAACACACTGCAGTGCTTCACCATCCTAAGCTATTACACCCATGCTAGGCCATCCACATTCCCACTCTAAGCTCCCGAGGGCACAACACAATTGCTAGCCACTTGACGCCCATTTCAGCTACCTTTGCCTATTTTTAGGCCGAGGTGTGCCTCAGTAGGGGGCAGCCTAGGCCGGTATTGCGCCTATTGTGTGCTGTTGACGAGATGCCGACAAATGGTGCAGATTGGGTTCACACAACAAACCTGCTCTGGACAAGGTACGGGGAGCTTAGCTGTGTTTTCAGGAAGGCGCTCCCCCAATGGAACACGGGTGTGCGACTATTGTTACCCGAGTGCAGGGTTTAATTCTCAATCAAGGTACCAGTGCCCAGAATCTATTCAAAACGTTTCGCACTGTTCTTTTGCCCTTGCTCATTGCATCCTCGCTCACTGGATAAATTTTAAACCTTAGCCTTCTTTTTTTTGCCAGATCTGATTTTTGCCTAACCAATTAGGGACCCTTGTAGAATTGTTGTTAAATTTCAGGGCGTTAAAGTACCTCTTGAAAATCAATGTAAAACAAGTAAATATTATGAAAATCGTCGAGAAAATCTCTGTTTCGGTATTTACGTTCGCTATTATGTGTTATCAAACTTTAGTCTATAAATACTGAGGTCGGGGCCAAATAGGTGGAGGGGTGGCTTTTGAACATCAGTAGAGTATCTTCACTCTATTAATACATGTACATGAGTTAGGGCCCTCAATTGAGGAATATAGTTGAACGTCGCTTTATAAAACCCAAGTAGCTTGGGTCTAAAAGGGAGGTTTGCCATTACACTCAATTATATGAAGGTGTGCGCTTATGAATGGGATGAATAGCATTGTTTGATCCCTGCGACAATGGTTGATAAATAGATAGGACTGACAGTGTTTTGAAAAAGATTGTTACCGTTTCATTCAAGTATCTTTTCCCAAGCCATCTCTATTTTGACATTTTAGAAGTGTCTGGGCGAAATTTCAACATGAATTATATGCATTTCATTTTTTGTGTATTATAATGTGCATAGGGCCAGAGGGCAGGGACATAAGACAGGATGTGTGTATTGACTATACGGTAGGTTTCATAGAATAGAAATACTGAGGTAAGATAGCCATACGCCTCCAGCGACCACGCTACCGTTTATAGGAGACTGCATCAAAGCATCACCTCTCCCCTGAAGGGCTGAAGGTTTGATGCCCTGCAGGATCAAATGCCATCTTGTCGGAATCACTCTACAAATACTCATGACGTACCACAGTCATCACCATGGTGACACTAGGTTTTTATAGACCAGTCGTAATCGTGGTAAATTCTAAGAAGTAATGAGTCCATATAGAAGGATATAGTTATGTGAATCTTTGCCTCACTATGATACATGATGGTATAATTGAACTGGGTTTCTTATCAATTAAAGTTAAAGTACAATGAAGAATAATATGGCTACTAAGTACTAAGACAAACGAGAAACAGATTTGTCTTTGTTGCACCGTCAAAAGACCTTCACGTATTTGCACGAGAATGTGGTGGGGATTCCAGGGAACCGATTCAGTTTAGACTACATTTCCCTGATAATCCTATTTGACACATTTGAAATACATGTTTAATCATATTATGAGAGCCAAATATGGTAGCCATATGGTATTAACTGGATCACGCACCTTGGTAGTCCCCTTGCTATGAATACACCTGTATGCCTCAGAATCCACTGCACTGAAGGATGTGGGATAAGAAAAAAAGAATAATTGTCTGAATGAGGAGTTAGAAGAACCTGAACAAGCTACCTTGAATCCCCAAAAAAGGTCTGGAAAATAACGTTGATGTAGAGAGGTGTAGGAAGAGAAGGTGTAGGACGGGCGTGTGGTGGAGGCATGACTCAGCTGTTATTTGTGAAGCTACTACTACTCAGTACACACATTCTGTCCTTTGTTAGGAGGCCGTCCGTGTAGAGTTTTTATCTGAGTGGTGTCTGTGAGCACAGGGCTCTGCACGGCCTGCTGTAAGAGGATTCCTCCAGGCCTCAGTCACGGCTCACAATAACTCAAATAGCCACATGTCTGCTCTCACTGAACGCTGAACGGACGCCTGAGGGAACGCACCTGACCCGCCCACGTCACGTCACACGTCACCGCCCGCACAGCAACATATGACGTCATCTATACACTACACTGTTACTGCTACTACGGCTTTAGCGAGATGACCGCCATGTTATGTCATAATTCATATTGGAATTTCAATTGAATAGACTCTGTAACTGTTACCTTATCCTCTGACGTCAAATCTGCAGTGGCTTTATCATCTGCAGTCATATCTGCTCTCTTATTCCTTAACCCATGACGTCACGGCTAATATAGCGGCCAATCCAAGGTTTCGGAAAGAGGTTGGACAGTGGCATCTGGGGTGACCAGGTTTCTAGCCGCAAATCCGGATGACTTAGATTAAAGCAGCAGGTCTTAAAAATCGTGCACCCCCCCACCCCACCCCCTGCTCCAGCCACTGCTATCATGCTCTGACGTCATATCTAGTTGTTCCCCTGAGGCCAGGCCTACCATATCACATGTTAACACATGCGATTACCTGACTTCATGAAGTCTTTGTCTCTGTGACCAGTTGCTGTTTTCCTTCATCTGAAATAACTTTTTTGTGTCTGTGGCGTCATGATATCAAGCCATATTGACCTTGACCTTGCTCTAGGGCGTCACGACTCTGTTGACCTCAGTCTCTGAAGGTCTCTGAAGTTCTGCAATAATTATGCGGACGGACCCTTTCACATGTCAATCTCTGGAATTTTACTATATTCAAGAGAGAATTAATGGTGAACTTGAAAAACCGATGACCCTTATATTGATAAAGACCCATACCCAAGCCATCCCCAGAGACCAAAGGTTAAAACCATATCACAATATAGAGTCATATATGACATAGGAATGTCGCAGTGATAAAGGCTGAGATCGTCAGGGAATTCCCTATTGTTGCCACAAAAGGAAACAATAAAATATGTTATTGTGATTGATCCATAAATCCACAGCCCCAAGGAATGAACACATTGTTCACATTCATCACGCATTGTGTGCATATTACGTGTACTCAGGACTACATCAAATGTGTATGGATGGTATTGGGGATATAAAATATGCAAGAGGTACCGGATATAAACGTACATGGAATATACTATCACTGTTACTGCAGCAAGTAACGTTACTCCCCGCCAGTCTAATTACCCTGCGAGGAGATTAGTGAGGAATATGTAAATGGCCCAAAACGCTCCCTCTTCAAGGCTCCTCCACTATAGCCCTCTACTTAGACTTGCTCAAGTCTTTGATTGTGAACATTCATTAAATGATTAAGGAAAATCGGAATACAATTCATTATAGCATGTGTCCTTCTCTGACTGGCCCATGAATCAAATCAGAAGGGGTGGAGGGGTAGGATACAGGGACTGAGGCCAGTCTACCCTCTACTTGACACACAAGGCTTCATACTGATACTAACGCCCTCCGAATTAACCCCACACAGGTAATGATGTAGCGGGGGGTCACAACTCAGGCCAATTAAAATCCCATTTAGCCCACCTTCCCCGCTGATGTGGCTGCATTAGCATACAGATTCAGAGACCTCCGCACCTCACAGGGCAGACTGATTCCCCTCTGTGCGCCTCCCAACTGTTACGTTCACGTCCAGACACTTTTATAACGAAATCCGCCCAGTCTGAGTCGCACCATCCCGACCACCGGCCGTGTTTACCCGTGGGGTATCATTTACTAGTCAGAAACGTGTAAGTGCATTTTTCTTTCAACCTTTTCTGTGTGGACATCCTCTATTGGGCAGATTTACCCTGGCGGCGAGTGTTGTCATTAGTCAAGGACAGAACGTTGCGCGCGCACACCTATCATTAGCAGAAACAGGTAATTTCCTGTCGTAAAATCTCTAAATGTAGCAGCAAGTTCTTGCTCTAGGAATCTTCTCAATAACCAACGAGTATATACTCGTTGGAAAAATAATCCCAAATAGAATTGGGGAAAATATCTGAAATGCTATAAAGTAACATTTCAGAGTGCTGTTTGTGCGTGTGTGGTCCAAGCCCAAAGTACTCAGGTGGTAATTATTTGCCTTAGACAAGGGTGAACTAAATCACGGACTTAGATGACCTGACCAAATATATCTTTACGTACTTTTTGTAAACTTTTTCCGCATTTTATATGAAAGTCTAAATCATGGACTGTTGATACTTAGAGATTTATCAGCCTCAGAATAGACTGCCCCTGTGTGAATGAAGACACTGGACTATTTTTAGATTCAGAACTCCCTATCCTTTTGCCGTTTGTCGGCCATCTTATCTGACAGTTCCCCGCCTGTGTCAGGAATGCCGCGGTTTACACATTTTTTGTGGCCAAGGCCGTGTTAATGTGGGATTGGTCAGACCATTGACAGGCCTTTTATACTCCACCTACGATATTTTGTTCTCCACGTTTGCAGTTTTTCCTGATTCTTTCAATAAGTAAAAGTGATAAAATCCTCGATTTACAAATCCGTGATTTAATATTTGACATTTCCATGAAATATTCTGTAGAATTATTACTTTACATCTTATCACAATGGGCTCTGCTCAATCAACGCACTAGTAACAATGTAGCTGTTAATACCAGAACACTCCCAATGATGTACACATCGAGTGAGACCACCTGGCAATTTATGTGCTAGGGCTACACTTACACTGCCTTTCTAAAAGTTATCATCCTGCTTCGGAGAGGCGGAGGAGTGTAATATTTCCTGACCATTCACTGGAGTCCAGTCAATTCCATATAAATGCTACCCAAGGACTCTATAACTCTCCACACGTACTTGTATGTTGTGGATCATCACACAAACGTGTAACTATAAACTCCAAACCGCAGCGTAGATTTCACGACCGTTTACGACATGTGAGAAAGGTCGTCAAACCTGCCGATTTTCGGCGGGTGGTCTTGCTAGGGGCACCTGATGAACACAGGTGTTTCACCCGCGGGACTGAGGGAGGATAGAGAGGGGTGGAGTAGGGGTGTACCTGTATTATTCTCAGGTAAGATCGGGGTTAGATATAGCCTGAGGGCACTCCGACCCAACCGGGTGACGTTCACTCTCATTCGCCACCGTCAGGCACCCCGGGGGCTCGAGAACCTAATTAAGGTACCCTTATGAATTCTCCAAGGTTAAACCTTTATTTAGGTCTAGAGTGAGAGGGATTAGTTCAGTGGACCGGGAAAAGGGATATGCTGGGAATATTGTATGAGAAAAAATGTAAACACCTAGTTTTATCAAATAGATTTTGGTGCAGACTGAATGTTGAACGTATATGAATGTATGTAAATATATGTAAAAAAAATGAAATTAAATTAAAAAAAAGTGGATAGCAACGTGGCTCAATCGGTAGCACAATAGGACTCGCGTGGTCCATTGTTCGATTCATGATCATTCTAATATGCTCAATTGCTGTTACTATGGGTTTCCTATCTCCTTGTTTCACAGCACAAAGAGTTGCTACGGCATGAATCCAAATTCACCTACTCTGAATTAAAAAAGACAGAAAATTGTATGTAATCGAAATCACCATTGATTCAACTGCCTGCCTCTGGGTCATATCAATATTGATTTTTAAGATATTGAATACATGAAGTCAGATATAAACAGGTGTTGATGCTGATATTTAGATGTCAGTGCCATGATTTCCTGCCACATGGCTACACCACTCTACTGTATATCTCTCTTCTTTACATGTTGATCAGAGCTGATTTCCCCGTACATTCATGCGGCTGACAGTAACAAGAAAAGTGATAAAACGCCCCATACACGCACAGCTTAAATTTCCAAAGGATGACGGCCCTGCTGTGACACCTGCTGAAATATAAATCTCCCTGAATTAATCGACCGGGAGAAAGCCTGCGTAAGGTCAAGTGGCTGCGATCAGACTTTAAAGAAACGCGATGGCTTTAAGCCCTACGCGGAATGCAGCCTCTCTGTACAGATGTAGGTGAAGCGTAGACGAGTAGTCCCTGCTCTTATTACTCGCCCCAATTTTGTCATCACCGCATATCTCCTCCTCCGCGCCCTTTAATTCTACGACGGCACATGAATCAAGCGCCTTGGATGCGTTTAGCGATAGTTTTCTACTCTGTGTACAGGGATTATTTATCTACTGCATGAAGAGACAGAAGCGGAGCCTCTAGGAGGACATAACCCCACTAAATAAGCCTACCCAACTGAGGCTACAACTCAAGGTAAAGATTTATAGGGAGAAAGTATCACGTGAAGTACACTAGGTAATCATCTCCAACTGTGAATGCGATTCAAGGTAAGCTTAGCGATGGTACTGGTAATGTGATTTTGTTTTATTGGAGACGGATTTCAGGTTATGCACTAGTTGCATGGTTACACTGTAGGCATTGGTCATTCGTTTACCTACGAGTGGAAGTCTCTGTGGTTGGGAAATAAATAAAAGTACATGTAGTTGATAAAATAACTAATTCCAATTATTCCACACAAAAAAAGTATATTGCATTATTAGCCTCTGCCAACATTACCAGCAAAGCACAGTAGTGACTGCCAGGGTCAATCTACAAGGTAGAGAAAGAATAGAGAAGCAGAGACATAGCTCATGGTGGCGGGACATCTGAGGGTTTCTCGCTGCTTTATCAGCAATTAGTACCCCCACTACTCCCGCCACTACAGAGAAAACTGTGCCAGGGCCGCCTGGTTATATAATCACCCCCTATAGATTGGCACCCCCTTTGGACACCATGCTGTCACCATGAAGGAGACTCCCAACAGTCATATTTTCAGAAACCCCTATAGAACCTGACGACCCAGTTTTTAGAAAAACCTGATCTCATTTTGAGTGCATGGAACAGGCAGAAAAAATAGAACACACATTTTAGGCATGCTTCTCAAAGGAGACATATATAAGCTTTAGGTTGGATTTTGGATTTTTTCAAATTGGAGAAATATTTGGAAGTGACCTTCATTTATGACAGGGACCTCCTGAATATCTTGGACTTTCTCTATGCATTTTCCTTGAAATACCAGCTGTTCCGAAAATAACACTACCTCAACATTTATATTCATGAATAAATAGATCTCTAATCATCCTTCCCTTGTCATACCCTACCCACCACCGCCCACCCCAACCATAATCACATGTCGTCACTAGGAGCATGACCGACCGAAAGAAAAGCTGGTGACATCGGCCCCCAACAGGCCCTTCAGGGCTCCAGCTCTCTTCCGCTATACTTTACTCTTTGGTCAATCCGATTGTCGCGTAGAATATGGACAAATATCAAGAGAGATGTCAACCGGGTGAGATCCAATCCCCCCACCCACCACCAAGCCACACACACACACATTCCCTGATTTAGGGTAGTATTTGTAAAATGATCCGAGTGGGCAATCAAGGTAGACCCTTGTGTTAGGAGATGCCATCACGAACATACTGCTAACAAAAGGATGAAAGACCTCTTAATGTGCTTGGACAACAGACACTCCTAACAGTACTACACCACCAGGTCGCCTTATACCAAATGCTCCTGTCTGGCGTGTTATCAGATAGCTTTATGGCTGACTGCCCACTGACGACTTTCCTGAAACGTTTTAGTTGTCACCGTTCATCTGGGACATACAGAGCACGACAAAGATAAGGGGAAATAGAATTGCCAATATTGGGTCCAGATAGCGGAGAGGTGCATCATGTGTTCATTTGTCAACCTGACAATGATAGTCTTCACGCAGTTAATACGCAGCCACTGTTCTCCACAGACCATGTTTGCTACCTATATATACCTATGTTTGTGCCATTGAATCAGAAGTAGTTTCTTCCATTTGGTTGAGACAATTTTGTTTGACATTCACGATATCAAACCATACAGCTAGATTGTCAGTCCAATTTTGCAAATATCCAAGCCTATCTTAAATTTGCTACTTACAAACAAATTTATCATGATCTGTGTTTCGTTATTGGCACTGTCGTTCATACAAGATTATGTAAAAGTCTACTCATCTATTGACTTTCGGTGATATGAGTATATTCCTCTTTTGGATAATTTGATAATCCTGCTTTGATAAATTTGGATATACATGTATAGCATATGGACAGACTTATATATATAAAATAGAACCCCTCTAAACGGACCGTTCTGGTTCACGTGGTTCCTGTTGTGGGATCGTCTCTTTAACATATGCAGTTCGCTATCGGGGTTCTAATGTGCATGCTTACATGTGCTGCATGAAGTATAGACAGAGTCCCTGATACCAACTTCCGATGAGGTACAATAAAACCCCGGGGGAGTAAAGTACAAGTGGATAAGAACCCAGGACACCTGAGCTCCACAATACAACACATATTGTCATACTGATCTCTGCTAATCCTGGTGTCCGATAAAGAATCCTTGACGACATAAATGTTAGGCAATTCGTATTTCAGTTTTTGGGGCTCCTTGGGAGGCATATTATGAAGAGACGTCACGAGTTTGAGTCTGAGTTTATTTATGCCACGCATTTTGTTGGCTCCATAATTTCACGAGTCGAAGACGGGTGACATTCCGGAGCCAACAAAATGAGTGGCATATATAAGCTCAAACTCAAACGAGGGGCGTCTAGATTTTATCCTACCCTGTTTCCATATTTTTTCAGTATCAGAAAGTAGTGGCATAAACAACACTTTATGTCACAACCGTGACATAAACAAATCCCATGTTAAGGCTATGGCGTTTTTTTTATTAGGGGTAGGATAAAAACCCATACGTGGATACCTAGCCGAAGGACTAATCCCATTGTCAGCCAATCCTCAACTGTTCACGAGCGTGGGAGGAAAACTTTTCTTCATACGTTTAAGACATATTTGTCAATGAGGAATGATATTCTTTGCAAATTGAATATATGACGTATTTACTAACGAGGAAAAGAGTATGCTAAGAATAGATAGAGAAAAAGGCTAGCTGATATAATTGTTGTTGTTCATATGATAATCTGTAGTAATATAGCTACTTGACTAGGATGATGACATGAGGTATTAACCTAGTTTTCTATTTGTTATTTCAGAATCCTTTGGTGAATCTGACGAAGATGCTGCCATGTCTCGAGTAAAGGGTAAGTTATCCTGTTAATAAGCTCACTGAGGAGAGCCGTCATATACACAGACTGGTTATTGTGCCTGTACTGTAAGGTCGAGGGATTGACCTGCTTGTGTGTACACACTCACTCTCCCCCCAGATCTTTCGCCGCGCTAGCACTGGCTTAGTCTCTGCCCCAACCCAAAGCCTGTTCCCTGGGTATCCACTAAGGACAGGGGAGACCAGCAAAGATCTCAGATTCAAAACAAGGCACCTGTCAAAAGTTATTATACAAGTCAAACAACTGACATATCATTAGTTAGGAAATATTTGAATTGTTAAATGGGGTTAACAGAAAGTCCAGCTGTTTGTTTTTCATCTCTAAACTACTTTATGATGTGAATCTACTGTTGATTAGACTGCCCCTTCAAGTGAGCACATGTGTTATGTTGATAAACAAAACCCTGTAACACATGAGGTGCCTTCCAATGAAGAATGAAGAAAGTAATCCCTAAGACTATGCCTGATTTGATATAACAAATAACAGAAATGAGTGTAAATCATTTACCATATAAAGAGATGCATATCTGTTTACATGTAAACCACAAAATATTCCCCAAAGCACTAAGAATTTAGGATATTTCAAAAACTGGCGTAGGGGCCAGATTTGAGCCCAAAAAGGCAGGTTGGGGCAGAGATATAAGCGGCCACAGGAAGTAGAGCGCAAGATCTCTGCTGGGAGAGTGGTACACACTGAACACACCTTTGCATGCTGGTGGAGCCGTGACTTGGGGCAGAGATATACCCCTGGCAGGTAGCCTCACTTCCTGTCGTGTTAGCTGACCTTTGACCTTTCCGGTCTGATTCACATATCCCCGAATACCCGTTTGTGAAGTGTGTAGAGCATGTAAAACATGGCTGTGTCATGTAGAGTTACTAACATGTAAGTGTTGGTGGAGAATGAACAACGAAGATACATGGTTTGGAGAGGGATATATATTTGCATTTCGCCTCAAAGACAAATATATAGCGTGTCAAGTAAAGAGTCTGTAGATATACAAGAAAAAGTAAACGATAATTGCCATCCCATATATCTATCTTAAATATTACACTATATGGTATGTTGTAAAATATTTGTTCCAAGGTGGTTCATGATGATTCGGTATCAGGAGCACTTTCATTGCCATACGGTGGTTTTCCCCTATGTACATGTCTGAGTAATGGGGTAGTTTACGAAGATTGTGATGCACAACTATAAGTCTATGGGTTTCCTTCAATCAGATTAGTCAGATCAGTTGTATTGAACTACTTGCAGCTCTAACCATTTGCACAATAGAATCTAAACACAAGATCTAATCAGGCTTTAGACAATTTGCAACTATATGTATATCATCATTTACCTACATTGGCTAAGTTATCCTTGACCTCCGATGCCCCCCCCCCCCCCCCTTCAAAGAGTTCATTTCTGAAATGATACCTAAGCGATTATATAGATTTCAATTTACCTCCACAGTGTCATGGATTGGTGTTTTCGAATAAAGCAAAACATTTAGAAATATTTTAAATAACCTAGGACTTTTTCAAAGATATACAATAGAAGTGTGAGGGGATTTAAATCCAGGTGACACAACAGCAAACGATACACAGGGGAAGACTAATATGATGTACATTGTGGAAATAGTTATCATAAAAGAATCTTGACTTCAACCTGATATCCAAGTAGCAGAGTCGAGGACCCAAATGTGCACCTGCTTCAGAACATTCATATACCCCTAAATTAAATAACCATGGATAAGTGTTTTAGATCTGTGGTTCATACCCAATATCACCCAAACCTCACTTGAAATAAAGGTTTATCAATTTAAGTAGTTTGAATTCAGGCACTCGCCACTTGAAAGCCGACCATCTTTGGATGATCCAAATTTTGGGAAAAGTAAACATTAGCAGCTGCTTGTTTGATATTCTACTCTGTGTCGTACCTCAATGCATCATTATGGAATGCCTTAGTGTTTACTACATTCACTTTAGTTAAATTGTATCAATAAGCAATGTTGCAATTAAACATATCAGGTATGCGTGTTCTAAACCCATTGACACATCCTGTTACCTCACCAACCGTTCCGAATCCTACAAATATTGATGTTCACTTGCATTAAAATGTTGACTTTATTGGCGACAGGAGAATGTTGAAGTGTTTTTACTAATTAAAAGCCAACATGAAACGATAGTGGTTAACTTTGTTACTGGAACGTGTAACGTTTGATCTCCGCATGAGTTGATGTTCTCATACTAATCCTGTGTTCACTGTGTCTTCACCTTTTACAGACGAAAGAACGGGCAGGTAGGTCGTCAGATTATTCATCGAAAATTCAATCTAACTGATATATAAGACTTCCTCCTCTTGATATATACAGCTATCTTCTTCTTTGATGTTTGATCCAACCGCATACAGCTAAAGGAAACATTAAACTGTCAAATTAGGCGTAATTGTCATTTTATCATAATTGATAGCCAAGCTGTATGTAGTTGCTAGCAGCTATGTTGAATAAAGTGGACATTTACCTGTGCTAATATTTTATCCTCATTATACTTAAGGCTATATATGGCTGGTATGATGGGATATTTAGGAGAAACCAAACGAGAGGTAGTCGTGTTGTTGTTTATTGCACGATGGCAATGTCGCGTTTACTGCGCGAGGCGAAGCCAAGCGCAGTGATACTCGACATTGCCAGAGTGTGATAAACAACACGACTAACTCGAGTTTGGTTTAGAATTTATCCTACCCCATCTAAATTACTTCAGCAAATCAAGAAATAACATAAAACTCCCCAATAATCAGTGATAATCATTGGTTGCTTTTCAAATGATGTCATTTGATAACTGTATCCCACTAGAGCGATAAATTTCATTTTCCTGCACCGTAGACCAAATACGGTCCGCTAATGTTAAGCCTATAGAGTTTTTTATTAGGGGTAGGATAATCACCTATATTATGGGTATTCTATCATTGTTGTACATAATGTATTATGTAGCTGGTATGTTGAATACATTAGACATTCACTCATAAATCATTAATATGGGTATTTTATCATTGTTGTATATGGGGATTAGGTGGTCAATATGTTGTATATACGGGACATATACTTCAGTTATAGGTATTTTATCGTTGTTGTACATAAGGCAGTATGTTGCTGGGATATCGAATACATGTGACATTTTCTTCTACTATGGATATTTTATCCCCATTAACCATGGGGCTCTAAGTGGCTGGTATGTTGAATACATGGGACATTTACCTCTATTTTGGGTATTTTATCCTCATTGAACATGGAGTTGTAAGTAGCTGGTATGTTGAATACATGGGATATTTACTTCTACTATGGGTATTCTATCCTAATTGAACATGGAGTTGTAAGTAGCTGGTATGTTGAATACATGGGATATTTACCTCTACTACGGGTATGTTAACACCATTGTACATGGGGCTGTGTGTGGATGCAGGTCACGGTACGTGCGTGAGGCCAAGCCGTCCTTCATCATCAAACCTCGTCGTCAGTTTGTCGATGAGGGACTCGTAGCAAAGTTCAAAGCCTCCTTTGATGGCGAACCCGCACCGACCTTAACCTGGGACAAAGATGGCGACACCATCCAAGATGGCGGACGCTACAAGGTGAGGAGAATGCAGCAGAATATTTCTTACATATTTGTTTTTCATGAAAACAGTGTTACCACTCAGATTTTTTCTGTGAATGCAATGATATGAGACTTAAAATTTGACGAATATAGTAGTATACAAGACTAAAGAAAGTGGATCCGCACTAGCCTTGAGATATGTTTGAAATCCACCAGAAAGGTCCTCACAACTAGATGAGACAGTGGAAATATAATGGATGAGGTCCCATTTTAGATAATTTTGTTTGTGCTTGTGTCGAGCATCTGTGTGGTGGTTAATGATGCTTAGTTCTGTTTTTATTCAACAAATAAGAAATACATTTGTACCCGTAAAGTGTACTTCAAACTCAAGTGAATGCTAGCATACCAATATAGTATATTCATCATTGGGCATCTCAAATGCGAGGCAATGCCATCAACACCTCTATTTATCGGGTGTTTTGGTTCTCCGTTAGATCTTTCTTAGTAAATGATGGGTGCAAAAAATGCTGGACTAACCCTATTTTTTTGTATATATGTATAGCACCGGACTATAGATAGGGTTAGAATCTAGCACATGCAGAGGATCAAGCATTTTTCCTGTGTTGTCATTTTAATGAGATATCATGAGTGTAACACAAGAACATGCAAACATGATTCTTTTAACGAATCACTCTGAAATAATCGCCTTCACGACAGAATTAACAGGTAGAAGTGTCTGGTTGATTTAGTTCAACCATACATTGTCTCAGTGAAGCGTGCCAAACCTGACTGAGGTGGTTACACGGAGCGATTCAGCCGTACAGAGGGTGGTGTGTAGTTAACGCTTAACGGTATACGCTAAGCAGGAGAAGTCAACCGTAGTCAAAGATATAGTAGAACATTCATATGCTTTCACCTCCAGGGTACAAATGTTATGATAGCATACACAGCTACGCAATTCTTTAAATGCAATCGCATACTGTTTTACCCACATAGGATGTTATACAATGACTTCCTGGAATAATAAGACATTTACATGATGAATGCCTGGGGGTCGTTGAATAGCGCATGCCAACGAAAGGATAGGGTACAAAGAGACCTTGTAGGAGGGTTATTGTTTAATAATTTTCGAGCTCATTCGGCTTATAAATACTGTTCTACATGACCAAAGGTCGTCCATTAGTGCTGAATAAAGGTGACCCACATCGTCTATGAGTCTCGTTAGCGTAAAGTAAATGGTCATCATAGATTATTCAACGGGCCCCTGAGTACATGTGTGATTTGATTTCACAGTAATCATGTTGCTACTATTTGTTGCTACTACTTGAAATACCACAAAACCCAAACACGAATTTCTTAGTCATAGAGTCCTGTCGTAAATATATGTGTTTTTACTGGTGATGACATGCATGGCACCCATCAGATATACAATGTCCGTATATAGATAGCATGATACTTTCAGAAATAGTTCTATGATTCTCTGGTATTCTACATGATATCTGTCACTGATTGCTTGCTCTTTTTTTATTTTCTCCAGCTTTACGACAAGAATGACTTTCACTTCTTGGAGATTTCTGATGTATCAACAGAAGACAAGGGAAACTACACAGCCACCATAACTAATAGTTTGGGTTCTGCCAAATGCTCAGCAGAACTTGAGATTTTCTGTAAGTTTGCTTCTACTTTTCGCCGTTCATTTTGTCCCTGTCATATGTTAATCCTGATTTACGTGTATACATTCTAAGTGATGAGAATCAAATCCAGACTGATGGGTTTTCACAGTTTTTTTCCCTTTTTTCCAAGTATGTGGTCTCAGTTCCAATTGTTATTGTAATAAATGCTAGTCTATATGTAATAACAATATATAATTTTGCTCATTTGTATTCGGTTATAGATAATCATATTTACTGCATCAACGGAAATTATGAATGCCAGAAGCCTGTAACTGGTTGATATAAGCTAGAATGATGTTACTCTAGAACTAATGGTAAACATTTCTGACGATGACTTTCAGGTAAACCGCAATTTAAAACTCGGAGAAAGACTGCACCTAAAGTTGAGAAGGAGCTGAGCTCACTGAGCGTGGAGGACGGGGAGCGGACGCAGCTCGTGTGTCACGTTACAGGTGAGTCGTGTGTATTATCATTAGTGAGTTGTGTGTGTGGTCATTAATGAACTGTGTGTATTATGTGGTCATTAGTGAGTTGTGTGTATTGTTATCAATGAACTGTGAGTATGGTCATTAGTGAGCTGTGAGTATGGTCATTAGAGAGCTGTGTGTATGGTCATTAGAGAGCTGTGTGTATGGTCATTAGAGAGATGTGTGTATGGTCATTAGAGAGTTGTGTGTATTATCATTAATGAACTGTGTGTATTGTCAATAGTAAGCTCTGTGTGTGGTCATCAGTGAGATGTGGGTATGGTCATTAGTGACCGAATTATATACCCTAATTCGATATAACTCGTTATCTCACCCCTGGTATTTTTTCCCATAGACTTAACATTGGAAACTTGTATCCAACGCCCATGAGATATTTAGGAAAATATCCAATGGGGGATTATGTCACAAATGTTAGCCCATTAGTCAATGTTAAGGGTGAGCTACATTCAGAAACCCATTCAAGTTTATGGACAGAGCTCGTTAGCATCTCATTTGAATCACTACGTAATTCACACGGCTTCGCCGTGTGAATTACGTAGTGATTCAAACTCGATGGGATATGGGCTCAGACCTTAAACTAAGGTTTCCTCTATAGTATGACCTTCAGCAAACAACATCCTCGGGATAGTATCTCTAATTGGAAATAGCACATGGGAACCTTATTAGATTGGAAACCCTTTGATATCACGGAAGGTGTCCATTTATTAGTTGATTCTTTGAAGATGTTGATCTTCCTAAGACCTCTGGTCTTTTCTATCATAACAGGAAATCCTCAGCCTACTGTCACGTGGTACCACAACAGTCGAATCCTGACGTCATCAGATGACGTCAAACAGGAGTACTCAGGAAAGGAAGCGACCTTGACCTTCACAGAGGTGTATCCGGAAGACTCGGGGACGTACGAGTGCGTAGCGAGCAATTCACAAGGCGATGCCCGCTCAACGGCCAAACTCACTGTTAAAGGTATGTAGAGTAACTACTATATCTAACATTGAACATGGTCATACCAGATATTAGAGACATAACTTGAAATACAACTGAATTAACTGTATGAGTGGTACAGTTATTTTGTAAGACGTACGATTATTTAGGTAACGATTAAGTGGGCGATATCCCCACAACGGCCAAATTCACCCTCAGAGATATTTCACAGCAAGCACATTTCACCGACCAAAGCAGAAGATAATACAGCTTATCACTGAAAGCATTGAAGCCTATGACTTTTAAAAGAAAACGCCATTGACACTGGCACCCAGAATCGAACTATATCAACAATTGGGTTCTTTCGCTGCTACCTGTGGCAGATAGGTTTTGGTTAATTGAGGAGTACATGGTTCTGAACGTATGAATGCCCGCTCTAATACGAAAGGTATGTAAACTGGCTATAGTAGATAGTTGCGGTTAGTATTTTTCCCACAGACTTAACATCAGGAAATTGTACTCAACGCATATGGAGTATTGTAAAAAAAAAATTTAAATTTAAAACCCAATGGGCGAAAACATCTCAAACATTAGCGGGTCAGTCAGTGAGATAAAATTGGAATTGGAAACACTCAAACTGTTAAAAATATGTCATTCACTTTGGTTTGTTATGAAGTCTCACTTGGCTTTGCCTCGTGGGATTACTCCACTACCCAAACCCATGGCATTTCTCTGGCTACGGATCTTGATGCAGTTTCTTCTTAGTCCTTGATTTAATGTATTTATATAGAACTGCATCGAGAATCGTATAAATAGACAATACTCCACGAGTTTGGATGGGCCGCAATCGTCATCGAGGTGAAGCCAATTCAAATGAGTGGAGTTTGGTCTATTTTACGATTCGAGTGCGGTTCTGGATTTATCTCACCCCTTTTTATGACATTAAATATCATCAAAATTTCACAATAATTAGAACAGACTTAGCAAATCCATATGACGTCATCTCATCTCGGCTAAACTTGTACCAGGGGTGAGATAATGAAAACCACCAATGGAAATATCCTAAGATATTTTAATACAGTGGAGTATTGTTTTGTAGTGCTTGAATTCAGTTGGTATTGTTAAACTCTTATTCTGGCCAGTTCTGATTTAATGCACATAGTTTCTGGTCATAGTCACAGTCCATCTGACCAGTCTGTGTCACTTGCAAAAAAATATCTATTTGAAAAATTATAGAAATGGACGTTACTTTATTAAAATAGCATGAACCATGTACCTCCCACAACCACACAGAGCCCAAGCCCAAGACGGTGGCGCCGGCCGTGACCTCGCAGCTGGAGGACCAGGCGGTGACGGAGGGTGACCGCCTCACGCTGCAGGTGACCGTCACCGGCGTGCCGCCTCCCACCTTCACCTGGTACAGAGGCGCGCGCACCGTGCGGCCCTCACGGGACGTGGTGATGGACGACGAGGGCGGCGTGGCCACGCTCGTCGTCAAGGAAGCCGGGCTCGGCGACACCGGCACCTACCGCTGCCGTGCACAGAACGAGGCCGGATCTGTCGACTCGAGATGCTCCGTCAAGGTCAAAGGTCAGTTACCGAAGGGGGTGGGTGAACCTGGGGGCTGTTGAATAAACTACGACCGAGAAAAAAGTATACCAGAATTGTCTCTGGGGCCATAGTGTTGTATGACATAATGTGTTGTAAGCATAATATGGTTTGATGATAAAAGTAATCTAAAGCATTGACAATGTGTTGTATACAAATACGTTCATTTAGAAAACATCTTCTGTTTTGTCATACAACACTGAATGGAGATAAAATCTCCAGGATGTCGTATTGTTGGAGTTATCGTATCGTTCAGACCAGCACCAGAAACGAGCGAACTTTATTTAACAGCCCCCAGGCTCGAAGTAGTGAAAGGGTATGAGTAATGTATCAAGCCTTCGATCTACACTTAGTACGAACAGAAAGGTTTCTTGTATACGGGTGGATTATAAAGGATGGCATAAGAAAATAACCAGTAAAATTCATGAAGTTATTGACATGTATAGCTGTTTTGACAATAGTGATATAGATTTTGTATATTTATATGCTGTAATCATCAGATCGACAAACAGGATTTTTCAGTTATATATGTTTTATGTCATTATCAATACCTGGAGTAAAACGGCATGAACGCGATGAGAATGTATGTATATTATCGGTTTCGTTTTGGTAGTCACCTTTCTTTGTGTGCCTTGATAGAAGAAGAGCCTCCACCACCGCCCGTGCCCAAGTCACCCCCGCCCATGCTGCCCAAGTCTCCGCCCCCAGAGCCAGAAGCCCCGCCCACCTTCAGGTCCAGCCGTCAATCAAAATTCGAGACGAGTCGAGCTGAGCCCAAGGCGGAACCCACTCCAGTCACCAGGCGTGGGGGTGGGCGTGGCCTAGCAGAGTTGCGGGCCACGCCCACAGCGGCCCCGCCGGCACCCAAGCCGGCCCCGCCCCCTGAGCCGAAGGGGCCGTCCTTCATCAAAGCTCTGAAGGACATCACCGTGAACGATGCCGACCGCGTGGAGATGGAGGTTGAGGTGGCAGGTGTGTGCTTCAATCTATTTTTTAAATGATGATTTCTGAAGATTGCTCATGAAGTGTACTTGAGAAAAATATATTGTTTTCCAGAATAGAGCTAGAATGATAGGTCTGTTGGAGCCTATGAGAGCCAACATTCCTTAATACCCTGCACTGTGATGCAACAGTCAATATACCATCGTGACGAATCAAAATCGAATACAAGCGCTATTAGGCTGATTAAATTGTCCTCATTACTTCCGATTCAGCCAGCAGAGATATTCTGTAGGTATCGTTTCGTTTGCAAAATAAAGATTTTGTGATAAAATAATACCGAATTTGTATCAAGCACCACAAAGGCACGTGTGACTTTATTCCACATGTACTTAATATTCTTGTATGCTGACATTGACGTATATTCCTTGTACTCAAAATTGCATGATTATCAATTTTCTACCTGTGTATTCACGATTTACACGTCATTGTCATCTCAGCTGTTTATCACAGCGTGATACACACTAACCTGTCTATATACCAATAAAAACACCGCAAAACTCATACCTATCACACGCGTTATCCCCGACACAGGAGCACAGCCCATGGAGATCATCTGGCTGCACGGTGACAAGGAGATTAAGAAGAACAGCACGGTGTACCAGATCTTCTCTGAGGGGAACACGCACCGCCTGGTGATCCCCGAGGTCTACCCTGAGGACGCGGGGCTCTACATCTGTGAGGCCTACAACGAGGTGGGCGACGAGGACTCGGCCTGCAAACTCTCCGTACAAGGTACTTACGTAACAACGTCTCTCTCATCATACTAGGACTATTCCCCATTTCAATGCTTAGTTTCCTGATATACTTTGCTGGTAGTGTATTTCCTTTTGTATTTGTGTATGTTGTGTGCTTTTTTGTTATTATTTTCTTCTTTCTTTGTAGGTTATCTTACTGTTAACAAGAAAGCCTATTATAGGCACAAGCATTGTACCCTGCGTTTCCTTGTAACATCTGAAAAACTCACCTTGGTGAGAGATGTCTTAATCTAATATAACCCGATATGGCACTATGAACGGTCATGGTCTCAATTATTTACTATAACTGGTAATCTTTACCAGACCTCACATGCTTGTGATGGCTTCCCGAGGGGTTTACGATCAGATCATCTTGTAACATCGTATAACATTACCTTTTGCTTGCTTGGGATTCTTCTTACTTTATGGAGAAAGACAAACCCGACCAAATTATATCTCAAGGCTTCTAATAGATGTTATATAGTTCAAGTATGTTTTATGTATTTCTTACATTGTAGCCTATCCTTTATAGGAAGGCACACTGTTCCTGTAGTAGATATATATGAATGTATATAAGATATAACAATTGTGACTTTGAAGCAGTTATACGGAGAAATTGTAAACCCTAATAAAAACCTAAAGTAAAATCAAATGATCATTGCGAAAGATGATCTTAACTTGCTTAGTATTAGGTTGTTATTTGTATTCCGTATATTGTAGGTCTCATTTTGTATGATTGGCTTTATTTTGTTATGCGATGGTGATCATGAGATTTTGTATACGACTCCACAGAATACTGAGATCATCGAGAGGCAGTGTAAATTTGTAAAATCATAGTGGACATCTTATCGATCACTAATTTCCTTGTCTGTATTTCTCCAGACACTGGAGAGGAGGACTACGAGGACCAAAACAACAACGCCACCTACCAATCATCATACAAGTCCTCCCAGTCGATCAACAACGTTTCAAAATTCCAGAACAGTCCCTCCCCAAAGAAGACTGTTAGTAAACCAGAGTTAATTCAGCCTGCTGAACCGCTGGACAAACCGCGGTCCACATCCCTAAAGGTACCCAAACCCACTCTACCTGAGCCAGTGTATGATGAGGAACCAGAGTTTCTCGCCAAACCCTTGCTCAAACCCTCCAAGCGGCCAGCCCCCGCCAAGATCGCCGAGCCGGAACCAGAGTTTTTATCCAAGCCCGTTCTGAAGCCATCTCGCCGGCCGACACCCAGCAAGATCGCAGAACCAGAACCGGAATTCTTGGCTAAGCCCATCCTGAAACCATCAAACAGGCCTCGACCACAGAAACGTTTCGACCCTGAGCCTGAGTTCTTGTCTAAGCCCATCCTCAAACCCTCCACCAAACAACTGCCAGGGAAAAAGAGCGATCCCGAGCCAGAATTTCTTGCGAAGCCAATTTTGAAGCCAAGTCGGAAGCCAAAGCTGGAGCCACTGCCGAAAACAGAGCCAGAGTTCTTGGCGAAGTCCATTTTGAAACCAGCGAGTAAGACTGTACCAGCACCTCCTCCGAAACCGGCCACCCAGCAGGACTCGGCCGACTCCGGCTCCGAGTCCGTTAACGAGGTACGTCAACTGTCAAGGATATCACACCATAACAGATTATAGAAGAGGGTAGCGTATGCCGCATACAAGTAGAAACTGCTCCTATAGTCCTTTCAGTTTTTGAGTTTGTTTAGAAATGCAAAAGAGGAGAACAGGGTAGATCTGACGTAACTTAGCTTTGCTATCATTGATTCCTTATTAAACAATGAAAATCAAAACTGCAAAATACATTGACTTTAATAGCTTATTGAATGGTATAATGAAACTTGAAGGGAAAATGTATCATACTGTACATAGTGTATTATGCATACAATGCAGACACTGGCAAGTAGGGGAAGTGGTATTGGCGATTATATGGGGATTGTTTTCAACTCAAAGCGTGAAATACTTAAAATATATCAGGATTTCAAACTTGGCTGGCCAGAGGGAAAAAGTCAAAGCAAAGCTTCGATATCATGTATCACTCATTAAGTTGAGCTAAACAAAAACCCGTCTCCTCAGAATTATTTGATTTCCCGTGCTGTGTGCTAGACCTATGTGACATTGCGTATACGCATCTGAACTCTGAGCTTGGTGACGGTTACAGCGGTCACGTGACTACGGACGCGGAGACCCGCAGGACGCGGACGAGGAGGACGAGGTGGAGGAGGCCGAGGAGCTGTACCGCCGTAAGAAGAAGCAGAACGGCATCAGGTCCTACAACGACGACGCCTCAGGCACGTACACATGCACAATAGTGACCTTTTTTTATTATTTAGCAAAAAGTATCTCTCAGTCATAGCCGAGTTTTTCAGGCACAGTTCCAATAAGATTATCATGAAACATCACGAAATTTCATATGATTGTTCATATGGCATGAGTTGTCTTCGCGGAATGATATCACGAGGCGGAGCTGAGTGATATCTGTAGCAGAAGACAACGAATGGCATGTAAACAATTATATGAAATTGAGTGATGTTTAGATTTTATCCTACCCTGTCATATGTTTTTAACTTCATATGTCACCAGTGGCATATTAATATTTTATGGCATAACCGTGGCATACAGGCCCACCATGTTAAGTCTATGGAGATTTATATGCGAGGTAGGATAAACGAGAGTTCCGTGTTCAGTTAGATACATCGAAATTAGCTTATTTCAGCTAAAGTGGCCGTATGCTCCGAGGAGTTGACGCTTAGTAATATCAGAGCACATGTGAGGTTTTTGCGAAAAGTCATCTCCGAGGAGCATGTAACCGCTTTTATCTGAAACTAGTCTATAATGTATTTATTATCCTGACAAGTGGCGTACCGATATTAGTTCATTTAGGTACGTATATCTTTTATACAACATATCTGATTGCCCCGGGTATGGTAATACACAGCCCCTATGTGTTTTCTATGGACACTTTGTATTAGGTGAATAGTGAATACACGTACTGCTATAGGAGTCATGGGATTTTGGGAGTATTTTCTTGGGATTTTTAATTTATATTATGCAAAAAGGATGATATATGCTCAATCCATCGACGATATATGTGACAGTTCCATCGGTAGTCATTAAAGACTCAATACAGAGCGGTCAAAGCTTACCCTAATTCCCTCTTCCATCTAATGGATTTGAAATACACAAGCTTGTATCTGATAAATTTGGATTGTCCATCTGGATTTGTAAAACCCAGTATATGGTATACATATTGGTTGTTAGATTGTCTATGTAAATGTTTATGTGAACTTTCACAGCTATTGAATATTGATGAAACGAATGTTGAGTTTTGCCGAAAAAGAAAATATAAATTTCTCTCTTCGCCATCCTTTGATTTGGCTGCTTGTACACCATATACATATATCAATTTTCATATATTTCAGGATATTAAGATCACTTTCCACGATTCTCTCTATGGGTTCCAGAGAAAATGTTTCTTACCGATTTACTAGTTGTCTGCATGTTTGAACGAGGATTCAATACACATGTATGTTCATTCTAGCACAACGAGGAAGAAACCTACTGCTATACATACCTTGACTGATGTATAAAGTATTAGGCTCCAGTGATAAATTAGCTGTTTACGAGGACACAATGTCTCAACATGGCACTGTTTTACACCCACAGACGACGCCGACGACGAGCCCTACGCGCCAGAGTTCATGCGTAAACCCCGCTCTGCGCATGTCGACGAGGGAAACCCCGCCCACTTCTCCTGCTGCATCATGGGCAATCCTCAACCGGAAGTGACGTGGCAGAAGGACGGGACGGAGTTAGAGGAAGGAGGTCGTATTAAGGTGAGGTCAGAGGGTGATACGCTATGAGAATACCATTTATATATATACCTCTATGTAAAAAAACAGCATCGACTATCGTAGCCGTTATTTGTGTGAGGGATATGGAATACGTTGAGCAATCTTCCGGGAGCATAGGGCTATAGATCATATCACACAAATGCATTGGACGTGTAACAACTGGGATTCTCTGTCAGAAATTAATCAACTCTTTGTTGTTGCACAAAGATGAATCGCTAGTTACAATGATATGTCGTTTTAACTACAACATCCTCGTGGCTAGTTTGCGTCCATGTACAGTTACCCCGATTCATTATCTCACCCCTGGAATAAATGTCCATAGGCTTAACATTGGGAACTCGTACTCCATGCCCCTACGAGTATTGCAGTCCGTTCTCCATAGCCTATATCCTGTGTGTTGTTCATTCTTTTAGTGTGGACAGGGGTGAGATAGATACAGAAAGCAACTCGTTTTGGTCAAATAAGTCATTCTCTAGCTCGTTTGAACGCTATGTGCTATTCACCCGGCGGTCGCCTCGTTCATATCACACCGCATCAAACTCGTGGAGAACGACGACTTTTGACCAAAGCTTGTTGGTTTCTTCTTTAATACGCTACGTGTGTACGCCATTCTCACATGCCGCTTGGTCTGGCCGTAGATCATCTCTGACGGCGACAACCACCTGTTTGAGATCGTCCACTCGCTGGCCACTGACGCGGGGCGCTACCTGGTGGTGGCCACCAACTCACAGGGCACGGCGAGCTGCTCCGTCAGTCTGATGGTGAAGGAGCTCGACAACGCCGAGGTGTCCGACTTCAGATCGCTGCTCAGGTCCAGGTGAGTGCGCGCCCAGAATTTTTACATATATATATATATATATATATATATATATATATATATGTATATATATATATATATATATGTATATATATATATATATATGTATATATATATATATATATATATATATATATATATATATGTATATATATATATATATGTATATATATATATATATATGTATATATATATATATATATATATATATATATATTCACAGCGGTAAATCGCCCCTCTCCCAAAACATGAGCTGAGTTGGGTGGGATCGAGGGCCAGGGCCCTGGAGTTGCGAGAATATATTCAGGCAAGGGATTATTCCGCATTTTTCCGGACCTTTTGACGTCCCATGTATCTTTCATAGGATGGATGTAAATCAGAGGGGAAAATAACTTAACACAAAAAAATGCCAACTTAGTTCTGAGTTGAGGCTAGGAATTTCATTGGAATAGCTGAAAGTACAGACCCCACAAACCCTTTTTACGAGTTGTAATCATTTTGAAAACAAATGCCTGAATAGATGAGAAAAGGATGATGAACCTGCAGCAAAGCACAGTAGCACGGATCGGAACCTTACCCCATAATCCTACAAGGTATTGACTACATTAATAGTAGCACCGATGTATATAATGTATATCGAGGAATCCAGGCTTTTATTAAGGAGAAGAGGCAGAGTGTATAAGTCCCAGTAATACAATGGCAACAGCAGTAGCGTCGCAAAGTGGTACAGTTTTTGAACTATTTCATATATCAAGTAATTACTTTCTGATTCAAATCGCCTCCGAATCCTCTTTATTTTAGATTCTGATTACACAAAATTCTTTTACTAGTTAAAAATGTGTACCAAGAAATAGCATGTTTAAATCACGCCCGATCCCAGGCTTCATTGTAGGATGTCTACTGTAGTGGAGTGGAGAGTTGACTGCTGTCTAGATTCATATACAAATCACACATTCCCAAAATCCCACCTTGAATCGATGTACATGTACAGTCCTTATAAACTAAGGACCATTGGCTTTTAAATCAAATATTAGCTTTATAGGAACTACTTGAATATGAACAGTGCGTTTTCTACCTCTTCTAACATTGCACCTAATATCTAAAACTGTTATGGTGAATTGGAATCTCACACCGAAAGACAATCCTAAAGGTTCCCAGAGAGGTTCAAGCAATAGCCACTTCATTGTTAATGAATCTTCAGAGGATTTTGCAAGTTTAATTAGAGACAATTAAATTTAGATTCAGGACATAGAGGACGTCACATTTCAGAAGGGAGCGAGTATTACCTTCTTCGGTTAAATATAATGTAAAAGGACAGATAGCTTGACAAAACAAGATAATAATGTGATGTCAATCGGAAAATTGACAAAATCATTATTTTCTAGGAGTTGGTGAGTGTTCTATTGAAGATTGCACTGTTGGTGTAGTGGTAGTGTATATCAAATAAAGTGTGTATCCCTTCTTGCGGTTAACATCAAAGAAACATTATCATCTATGAGATGTCATTTAGTTCCAATCGGGTGGCATATCGATGATCTCACGATATATTCGCGAAATAAATGTAGGAAACATATAGGTGGCCAGCCGCGTTCCTGATGGCCTTTTTTCATATAATATACAGACAATTGATGTGATTATGGTTATATAAGCAGTGCGAAAGTAAATACACAATGTTGACTTAACCTTTCAGATACAAGCGGCCGTATATACGGAGGAGTTTGTAATAGCAATGGCTTGAAATAGCAAATCCAATACGAGGATATTGCATTTGGTCAACTCCGAGGTGTATACGACCGCTTTTATCTGAATCCATTCAATAGTGCATGTATTGTCCAACATCAATCTTATTATATACACCGTTATGTGGTGTTATAGGCAGTATTTCTCTGTGTGCACGCTTTACTGTAGGCGCATACAACACGTTCATATACCCCGGGTATGATGATACAGACTCCCTATAGGTTTACTATTGACACTTTCTATTCGGTGGATGATATGATGACATATCAGTGAGGTATTATAGAGGAAACCCATGAAAGTTTAGGGTCTGAGCCCGTATCCCATCGAGTTTGAATCACATAGAAATTCACAAGGCGAAGCTGCGTGAATTACTATGTGATTCAAATGAGATGGGATCGAGCTCTGACCCTAAACTTGAATGGGTTTCTGAATTTATCTCACCTTTAATATTGACTAATGGGCTAACATTTGTGACATTATCCCCCATTGGATATTTTTCCTAAATATCTAATGGGCGTTAAATACGAGTTTCAATGTTAAGTCTATGGAGAAAAATATCTGGGGTGAAATAAAATCATTAGGCCTATATTGAACACTGTATGCCCTGTTTCGTACCCAAGTCACCTAGTTTGGTAGACACTGCTCTATGTTGGGGGCGTTATGAAGTACTGATGTTATTTTACATCGTTGAACAGTTCGTCAGGGAAGAGAGACCTGTCTACCAGGTAGGTTACCATGGTACCGACGTCTGTCGTCTGCTACCTGCCCTCCCCTTTCGTTTGACGCTTTCACACCACTCACACGTTCACACCCTCAACAGAACTGTCACACTCCACTTCAGCTCCCTTTTGAATGCCAACTTGGTCAGCAGAATTTGGATTATATTCAGTTATGAATCGTTTCGTTATTCGACATGAAAAAATATTTGTATGGAATTCTATATTCAGTCCTAATCAAAGATGAATAGCGGATATGAAATACGGAACTTCTTATCTAAGAATATATTGTTCCAGTCTATCGAGCTTCGGATGTCAAGTTACTAGAACATATGATAATATGATCTAAAAGCCGGTAACAGAAAAAAAAAGAAAAAAATTTGCATATCAAATTTGTTTCCGTTGCTGAACAATTCTTCAGTTTTTATTGTGGGTAGCGACGCCTATGTCTTAATCATATAGATATTTTACTTCAGAAATTAGGTGTTCAGTTCTGATCTAACATACCAGCCAGGAATTTAGGTGCATTTCTTTGCTTAAGGTTTACTGTGCAATCTAACAATACGAACTATTTCAAATGTATAATGTTTGAAGACTGTCTAGTCGTCATTCATTCCAATGAGAAATGGATGTGGTTGGTTTGATTGTTGTGGGCTTAGTGTTAACCTCTATTAATACCTCTCTATGTTAGATGGCAGTAAGATGTCAGTATGTGGATGGATTATTGCATACTTGTCAGGTACAGAGCGACTCATTCGTTGCAGTTCTCATCTAAACTTACTCTACGCCTTAATTTCTGAACGTTTCAGTTTGAGTGATTGACCTTTGATATATCTTTCTGGTGTGCAGAGCAGATGTGCATGATAACTCAAGAGCGCCAGTGATTATTGTTTTCGTGCATAGTAATTATATAGAACGTCCTGACCATGCTGTACAAGTTACAGAACGAGATGATAATTTACAGTTTGTACGGACCGAGGCATTTACGCCGAGTTCCGTACAAACGGTAAATTATCATCGAGTTCTGTGACTTGTACAAGCATGGTTGGACGTTATATATTTACTATATACCCGAAATTAAAAAAAATAAAAAAATTTCATGTTTCTTAACAACTGAAATTTTAATAAATGTGTATGACAAGGTGGTCCGTATTTTAGTGTACGGACCGCTGGTCCATACAGTATTTTTACGTCATATGCCGAAACGGTGCGTATATACAGTATATAATGTCACCTCTTGCACATAAGTGTGGCGCTGCTGTAGCAGAGAGAACGTGTTCCGCTGGTTGCATGTGGCTAGCCACCGCTTGCCAGAAACCAGCCGCAAAGTGGCATTCGAAAACGAGGCGAGCCCTCTGCAGCATGGCTTCAGTGCCATAAGCCCAGAGTAACTGTAGAAGTGTAAATCGTTGTTATGTCGTGAATAGCAGGCCGATTTTTATAAATAAAATATTGTTAGAAAGCTAAAATGTGGGCTTATTTGTTGGTATGATATCATATACCTGTGTTATGGCTAAGATTTCCAGTAATAGAGTGAACATCCGGATTATTTAGGTAAAAATAATGTTACCTTCCTGTTCTCACTGTGATTTAATGAAAAATTTATCACGATGACCTATAGAAATAAACATCCTATCTTTTTAGGTATTTCCAGACGATTAAAATGATACTAATATTACCAGGTTGTGATAGATATTTCCTGAGATAATGGACTATTAAGACGGATGACAAAGAAAGCACTAAAAACATGATTTTCTGATATTTTATAGTGTTTTAAGTCTGAAATAGTAAACCTGTCACAGAACAAAAATTTAAAAAAAAAGAAATATACAGGGAAATAAATATTGCTTTTGCTAAATATTGCAATCTTTGACAACTTTGTATCAAAGCCAGTATCAGAAATGCAATGGTATCAGAAAATCTAATTTTTAGTGCTCTCATTGACTCCTTGTCATTTGTCATATTATCCTCTATTATCTCAGGAAATATCCATCACAACCTGGCAATATAGGTATCATTTTAATCATCTTGAAATGCCTAAAAGGGTAGGATGTTTCTTTCTATATGTCATCGCGATAGATTTTTCATAAAATTGCTGTGAAAACAGGAAAGTAACATGTTTTAATGTTTTTCATTTAAACAATTCCGATTTTCATTCTATGGCAGGAAATTTTATCCATAACACAGGTATATCATGTATATCCCAACAGATAGGCCTAAGTCTCAGCTTTCTAACAATGTATTGTTTATACAAATCGGCCGATTAGTTAAGACGTGAGACCGATTTCCATCTTTCAAGTCAGAGAAACCACAGTATTTTTAACATTGCTCAGGACTGAGTGGAGAGGGCTCGTCTCGTTTTCGATTGACGTACATAGGCAGCCATTACAAGATGGCGCCAGTGTGAAGAGGGTCAATGGGTAGATAGTAAAACTGTGTTCGTTGTTGGATGTTATAACCGTCCAGGCTGGCATAACTCACCAGTTACATATGTTTCAAGGTCCATTTGAGTAATTGCCGCTTCAGAAATAACCTATACTATATTGGTTGGTATGAGTATACAGAAAGTAATCGGAATTTAACATGGCTGCAAATTGGTACCTCTTTATAGAATATATGGCGGGGCGAAATTGACTTCTGGCTGCATCCCATGCTACATTCTATTGTGCATTATCTGTACTCTATTCAATATCAAATAAACACATGTGTTTAAACCATCTAAAGGTAGCGGCCGAATAGGGCTTGTATAGATGTTATTTTCACATGTTTTGACAAGAAAACCTTTAGAAATTATTGGCCAAGACTGATTATTGATAGGATGCCAGCTTGTATTCATAGTAAAATTAGCTTGATTAAGATAACGTACCAAGCGCACCTCACCTTGTTGTATGAAACTATATTTTTGAATATGGTTTAAACTTAATTGAATAAATATTACCTGTACAAGAAAGTAGGTTAGAGGATAAAATAAAAGGAAACGTGTCAAGATACTGGGACAGGAATTAAATTTATGTTAATGTGATAACCTTATCATAATATATCTCTGTAACACGTGAGAATTTATAAATGACCTTTACTTATATAATTACATATACTCTGCTTTGTAAAAATGCCGTCCTGAAGATGCCAAGGAAAAATAGTTATTTAATGGAAAGATATTGAGCATGAATTGTTTTCATTCTTATGACTTGCTGTGAAACCCACATAACCAGTCTAACTGCTAACCCACTGTAGATCAGGTATAGGGATACTGACTACTGAGTTGTGCACGGGTCAGAGTCTCTATGCATTTTGTACCTTCACTTCCATTGCATAAAACAGCTGAAAGGATTATTGCACTATCAGTTAATTTATATACCAGGAGAAATATTGTAAGAAGCATGCGAGTATTTCTGGTGTGTCAAGTACCTTTTCCTTCGTGTATACTGCTGTGAGCTCCATAATACATTTTCTTCAGATGTTCCTACATTATCTCTGTCTCGCGCATTTCTTTCGGCAGGGTCATTAAACTTCTGACATGATTATGATATCCCTGCTCTGCATTGTGACCTATTGCTTTGTTTAAATTTCTTACACGAAGCTTTCAAAATCAAACGCCATTTTGAAAGCAAATAGAAGAGTTAATATTTAAATGGGAATTTTCTAGTCTGCACATGTCATGTTTGAAATATGGGGTGAGGCTTCTGCAGGAGGCAACACCTAAAAAAGGAGTGAGGCAAATGAATAGTGGGTTAACAAGCACAGGCTACTATTAATGGTGCTTTTAACACAAATTCAAAACAAACATTTACCAACACTGAAGTGGATGATCATTAGAGTGTGGCAGTGCTACTTTACAGTGAGATTTTGGTGGTTCCAAGAAAACGACTGCAAGAGCAACCTATGTTTTTTCCGTATAAAACAGAAATAACAAAAACAGATGTGTGATTTAGGACATCAGCTCCCAGATAATCATTGTGACAGGATTCTCAGCTCATGTGGAGGCCTTTAGCAATAGGCTACCCCCCATCCAATGTGATAAAGGTGATGTTTGAATGGCGGCAAGTTCGTAGTCATCATTTGATTCCTGTATTCAATATGGAATCAACCGCAAATCGAGGTATTCAGCACCTGGTGCCTATTCCACGCTGGACGTTTACCTACTTAGCACCGCCCATCTTTATAAACTCCTTGCTCGTAAAATGTCCACTTACTTATGTACAGTAGCCTTGACCTTGACCTTGACCCTGCCCTTTCAGATCTGCAGAAGGCACTGCCAGATCACGTGACTCAAACAAGTTGGTGTTATTTCTGTTTCCCTTTTTGATCAATACATGTCAACAATGAATTTAGATGAAAACCCTTTCCCCAATTGTTCACCTTAAAGTGCAGAATTTAAAAAACAGGGCCAAAATGCTATTTAATTTGTAATCAGTCATGTTTACTAACCTTTCAGTTGATGCATTGATAAAGCAGTGGAGGGACTCGACCTTAGATTTAAAACGTGTAAAAGAGGTGCTCTAATTATCCCAACTCATTTATATGGTTATATCAATGGTGTTCAGATAGAAGAGAAAATAACCCTTACCAGATATATGTATTATAAGTGGATATATTGAAAAATATCTCTTCTTTAGGAGTATTGAACATGTTGTGAATATATGCAGAGCATTGTAATGAGCTCATTAGCTGATCATCGTCTTCAACCCTCCAATGTAATCAAGCCGCTCGCTATATTGCTCGAGTCGAATTCATTCACCAAACCTTTAGACTTCATCCTCATGGGTTGCTCGTCAGCCGAGATTGCTCTGTGAAACATTTCAAGAAAAGTACATGAACCCAGAATTGCTGCATGAGAAAGGTATAGATGTATTAAAAGACACAACGATTGGGTGATGACGTCATATGACTATATTGTTAAAACGTTTATTACCTGAGGATATTGTTCAATGGCATCCGTATTATCCTTGATGGTGTTGATTTCTTCCCGAACGAACCGAAGTTGACCACTATTGACCACTATTATTTATCTTGGAGGTGTTTCATAGACAAGATGTTGCATAGACCTGTTAGGCTGAAGATTCACTGATAGTCTAAGACCCGTTTGGATATAGCTGTGCCATACATGCGCTGGTATGATAATTCGACTATGCAACGGAAACGGTCACTGTGAACGATCACCATTACTATAAAACACCTCCCTGTATTGATTCACCAATTCATCATTGAGGATTGGTAAGGCTTTATAAAGTCGAAATGATTAGGTTCGAATCAGGGCTCTCCTGCAAGCACCGAGCGGTTCAATGTAAACATTTGTGCTAGCGGTCATTTGTCAAGTGTTTAATAGATAGAGAGATGATGCACAGGAGAGAGCTTGGAACCTTACATGTGATACACCATGTGTAACCCTGACCCTTTCCCTCATTTAATCATACATCTTCTGATAAGATACAGTTTATTAACAATTCTAAAAGGTATGGCTCCATAACAATGGAGTCTGAGCCACTTAGCTACATAGAGTAGACTTAATACCCCGCATCTACCTCAACTGTGGGGTGATGGTAGAAACAGGAAAGGGATACTCATTAATGATGTGAAGCTTTATATTTTCTCCAGTATTATCGGAAATGTGATGATGCGTTTGCAGCACATTATAGTTAATTATTTTCTTCGGGAATAATTTATTTTATTGGACAGTTCAGATTTTATGTCTCCCTTCATTTGATAAATGATTATACTGGCAAATGATTTTTAAGCTTAATGGTACATCAGTCGTAGGACTGTTTTTGTAAATATTTATTGTAATATTTGTGATAAGATCTTTTTCCGTGTCTCGAAGAGGCCCTATACCGCTTCCCCATGGGGGTGTGGGAGGTGGGCCTGTGACTTCTGAGTCAGAAAAAAATTTCGAACGTCTTGCAATTTATTGTAATATTGTAAATATTTAGTACCCCATCCTCAAACAGAGGACGCCACATCATGTAACAATTCTTAAGTCTGAATATTACTCTTGTTAAATTTATCATCCATCGATTACCACGTCCCCAATGGAAATACATAGGGCCACAGTAAACCGCTCCCCATTCTTTCTATGGTGTCAGAAACCATACCATTGGTTAAGGATTTAAAACTATTGCCTATGGCCTCAAAACCATTGGCACCTGGGATATGGTCCGTTTGTTCTGGAGACCAATAGAATAATATCTAATGATGTACTCTATAATAGTGGTTTAATTTTTTCTTTCCGACAAAATTTGGATTATATTGTCCGTTGGAAAAAACCTGCCTCGTTTGACATAGTATTTATGCACTCTACAATAGGTCAATTCCTGGGTTTAATTCATTCGAGAAGATGGGTAATGAATACAAAAAACGATGATTTTGTGGGCAGGCGGCTCTGTAAACCACCCAAGATACACAGTGTCGACAATGGCATCGATCCTTGTCGATGCCGTTGGTTGACCTGACCTTCCCTCGCTGCAGGCCTCAGCTGAAGAACCTGGGCGCGGGCGTGCTGAACGCCGAGGCCGAGCAGATCGACTTCCGGAACGTGTTGACGCGTCACGTGAAGACCAAGCAGCGTCCCAAGGTGGTGCGCGACCTGGAGGACGTGCGCGTGGTGGAGGGACAGACGGCCGTGCTGCGCTGTAAGATCGTCGGCGTGCCCGAGCCACGCGTCACCTGGTACTTCAACAAGCGCAAGGAAATCAAGGTAAGGCGGGGGCGCTTTGCAATAACTATTGTTACTCTATTTGTAAGCTGGGTGACATAACTGTTGTATATATGGGGTTTTTTTTTTGGTTTTTTTTTATTCATTGTAACATATAGTAACGACATACAGTATTCGCCAAACGGCGTTCTTCCATACAACAGCCACATATATACATACAGGACATTACAGTCACGGTACACAGACTGTAATGCTATATGTATACATTACTCGTGTTAAAATTTCATTGCTTAATTCTTACGGGAAGTGAAGTTGCGCATTCGGTACGACATGTCCATAGATGTCTTAGGCCTACGACAGTTTGGGAGTCAAATTTACCCACGTGACCTTCCATGTGTCGTGACTATAGCACACCTCGCACCGCCCTACGTGTCGTAGAGCGGCGATCATTGTCCGACCCCCTAAACTATTGCGGCGATAGTACACTGACAGCAAAAACATGTCGCCCGTAACGATGGTCGTCACTAAAAAACAGGGCCCTGATTCATTGATATTTTACATCATTGTCATCCTTCAATTATACAACGCATCAGACAGAAGGTCTTATGACCTGTTTAATATTACAATCCTTCTGATCTTATGGTCAGATTGAATAAAGTAGCCTTGTTGTTTAACTGAGGTCCCTACTGTTATTACTAAAATGACAGCAGAGTTATGAGAAAAGTGTAGGTGAAACAGGCCTTACATGGAAACCAGCCATCCTGTGCTGAGTGCAGGCCAGTATAAACAAAAGTTTAAAATAAAAGATATATTTATCAAATACAGAAAACTACGAAATACGCTTTTCATTCTATACACGACTCCCGGCAGGTTTGGTTTGTGCACTCGCCACCACGGGGCCTCACCATCGACCTCCCATCAATGTGGGCAATATCCAACTCACGAGCAGTAATTCGTCAGATCCAATAAGGATCGTTGTATATTCAAAAAAAGGAAAACGGAACGCATCAAAGTCTTTCTTATATAAAAGGAAATTAATAGTACTTAAACTTTTGATTTTTCCCCACAAAAAATATACAATTTCCGGGGAAAATTTATTTCAATCACTTGTTTGAGATTTGCTGCGCGAATGGCACATCAATGCTAAGTAAGGTACCTATTCTTGCTCATATTGACTGTGGCTTGTCTGACGTCCTAGGAGTCCAAGTTCTTCCACATGACGTATGAGGACGGCGTGTCTCAGCTGGTGATCGCCGAGGTCTACCCCGAGGACGTGGGCGACTACCTCGTCAAGGCCATCAACGAGGCCGGCCTCGCCTCCACCTCCTGCGACCTCAAGTTCAAACGTCAGTTCCCAAGTTTTCTATTTCTATCCGCCTATTTGAATATTCATGATCTGCCATAGGCCGCATTATTGTGACGTCATTCTACCCGCTAAGTGGGGGCTTTCCCATGGATTTCCCTACGATCTGATAGTATCATTCTAATACCACAGAGTAGAGAGATATTTTACTCTGTGCTAATACCCACCAGATAGCGCATTCATGGGTATTTTATTTTTATGATCGAATTACTTCCATCCTCATGAACTGGAACAGATGTGAGATGGATTCAATAAACTTTTATTATTAATACTCAAAAATTCTTGTCCTCTTGCCTACAGACGATGAGGCGTTGAGCTCAGAAGGCGACTGCCCGCCTCCCATCCCCGACAACCACCCGGAAATGCCCCCGACGCCTGAACCCGCGCCGCTCGTCCCGCAGATGGAGCCACCGTTCATCGAGGACCTGTCGCCGGACAACGTGCACGCCGTGGTGGGCGCCTCCTTCGTGCTCAGAGCCAAGTTTGTAGCGCAGCCTGCTCCCGTCATCCGCTGGTCAAAGGACAGGAAGGAGTTACGAACCTCGAGTACGTGTTCTGCATTAACAATGAATATTTTTACTATATATGTTTTTAAAGTTATTTATTGGTCGCAATTCAACTACAAAGGTTGGTTTTCAATTACGGCCGCAACAATCACTTGACCTCAAATCGTTCGATGTTTGCAAATCAACATAGTATTAAGAGATAATGATGAACAACGATGAAGATAAACTTCAGTAAATGACTAGGGAGTGATAAGATACCTTTATAACCATGCCGTATATACTGTAAATACGCATTGTTTTGCCATATAACGTACAAATACCGTACGAAACAGTGTTCCGTACGGCGAAATACGGAACACTTCCACATACGCGTTGACTATAATATTAATTGTTAGGCTAAATTATAAACCGTAAATTGTCATGTCGTTTTGTAGCTTGTACAGCATGTTCAAGATGTTCTATATGAATGCTTTACTGGGTGGATGGCAATGATAGCTCGAGTGACATATACACAGGAATGAGAAATCCCCTCTGAACCGACAGGTGTTTTTCCAGATCCCCAGGGTGTTTTTAAGAGGGAGATGGTGATACTTACGCTATTGAAATTCATGAAATCAACACACGAAATGCCATCAGAATCACTAAAAAAAGAAAATTCCAGGAGCTTTGCGGTGGTCCCAAGAACCCATGCAACGCTCCAATTTTGCGTATTTCTTTCACAATACCATTCTTAGCCCAGTATATAAAAAGAATATCCCAGACTACAGATCGTCCCCGACATTTGACAGTTGTCGGTGGCAGTGTTTAAGAACAAAGTCAAAGTTGTACGTAAAATGAGGTATATATGTGGACATTCATTACGGAAAGATGTTCTGGAATTTTTTATACGTATATCAAATTTGAAAAATGGTTCCTTCATATCATTGTTTGGATGAATTTCATGTTTTCGCACCGTAGCATGTCTGTGTAAAGGCTGCTATTGTTGAATTTACCTTTAAATCAATTCCAGTCAGAATGCTTGTGCCTCGAGTTTTAACATTTCTGTAAATCAGCTAGTTCACAGTAGACACTAACCCGCAAGGAGATGTTGACATTTATGCTACCCCTAATATAAAATCCCATAGGCTTAACATTGAGTTTCCATATGCCACGCTGACTGGCATACAGAGTTTTATATGCCACTAGTAGCATACAGAATTGTTACCACATAACATTCCAAAATCGAGGAGACAGAGTAGGATAAAATCAAAACCTGGGAGCTGTTTTAAAAGTCGGGAGGGTGCTAAACGAGAGTACTCACCACCAAAGCGAGAGCCAACACTGGCACTTAAAGTGTCGCTGTCGAGGTGGAGGTGCCGCTCCCTATTTGGTATTGGTAGTGGTTTTGGTGCCGCTTTGATTCAAAGTGCCGCTTGCTCTTGCGGCCTCTCGCTTTGAAATGTGACGTGCCGCTTGCGAGACTTCATTCGACCTTTGGAACAGCTCCCTGATTCGTTTGCCAAACCCCAGTCGTGGTATACGGTGGCCAAGATTAAAGCTCATCCCGTTTTACGATAGTATCTCACTGATGTAGCGTTGTATGTGAACAGACGGGCGGATCAACATCGAGACGGCGGGTAACCTGAGCACGCTCACCATGCACGACATTGACGTCGTCGACTCGGGGCGCTACACCGTCTCCGTGCAGAACGAGATGGGCTGCGACACGTGCGACTCCTCCGTCACTGTGGAGGGTGAGTATCTCCGAGCCACGTCGCTGACAAGTAAGGGGAGGATTGCTTCCCCGGTGTCAGTCGTCACCAGCCTACCCATCATTCCACTGCACGAAAACCATCATTTTACATATGAATGTGCCGGGTGTATATAAGTAGGTATTTTGCGTCTACAAGGTAGTCTTAATCCCCGTGTGTATATACCTCATCTGTAGGCGTATATAAGCATCCAGTGAAGAGGACTTCACTGAGAGCGGTCGGGGGAGGTGGGGGGTGGGTGGGTGGGGGGGAGGGCTTCCTACTGAGGACACCTGTACTTCTACCAACACAAAGGGGCGGGGACAGAGGATATTTCCTCTCATATACGCCGGGTGTGAAATACAGTCAAGACGCGTCTGTCGTATATAAGGCCTGGGCGTATATAAATGAAAACAAGTCAATATTCAGCCAATACATACACTTCCGTGATGGCGTATATATAAATAAAACGGTGGTTTTCGTGCAGTGTTCCTAATACGTTTGATTGTCGCCTCCAGCATATCAACACTCAATTCTTACTTTAACCCAGAGTTGGCAGATTTTTTTCCACTTTTCTATAGAAACCTATTTTTTTTATTTTCAGTATATATAATTCTGTTTTCTTGTGTAAAGCTGAGATAAAATTAATTACGCCTCATTCATACCAATGACAGCAATAGTCTGTACCTCCCACAGACTTTCAGCCTAATGCGTTGGCTAACGCCAAAGTATTTTCCACGTTTTACCAGTCCCTTATAGACAGCAAATTCCACAAGAAAAAAAATATTCACTGGCCCCAACTGTCACCCAACTAGCATTTCCCAAGCTTATGCTATTGATGGGTTAGAAAACACGAGAGTATCAAACTGACTTACGTTGTATTATCTTGCAGATCGGCCGGACCCACCGTGCGGGCGGCCAGCAGCGTCCAAGATCTCAGGCACCAGTCTCACCCTGTCCTGGTACGGACCGTCCTATGACGGGGGCAGCATCATCACGCACTACAAAGTGGAGCAGTCCTTCTACGAACCTGTCTCCTGGTCCACACTCTCCACCGACTGTAAGGTAAGTCGTCAACTCCTCATCGTCACTCACTACAAAATGGAACAGCCTTATGTGAACCTGTCTTCTGCACCAGGCTTGCTGACAACTGTAAAGTTTCTTTGTTTTTCTTCATCTGAGCAGTTTTTATTTTCCACACGACATACATTTTGTAAACTTATGTTCTCCTCTCCTTGGGACACATTTCTGGACGCTTTCTGTAACCATTACAACATGCATAAATAACCTTGTGGTCATTGACTTGCTCCATTTTTATATATATATATATATATAAAGATATATATATAAACTAAAGAAATCGCGTTGCCTTCTTTATACCTCTTAAAATTTCTTTTGGAAAGGTATTTTTTAAACAATGATATTTTTTAATGTTTTGGGTTTGAAATTAGACCTTTTTCTTCGAAAATCAGAAACCTGCGTGACAATGAATATCCATTGGTAACCCCAGCCAAAAAAATTATAGAAACGATAACTCGTAAAGATTCTCGGAAGGAAATATGAAGGCATTTGTTTGCTGAAGTAATAGATATTAATTTTCTTTCTGTTGTGTACCAGTTCACGTCGATGCAGGTGAAAGGATTAAAACCAGACACAGAGTACATTTTCCGGGTGTCTGCGGCGAACAAACATGGTTTCAGTGAACCAGGAAAAATGTCCGAGGTGGTCGTCACCATCGACCATCAACAAAGGTCCTCCCTGCGAATCGGTAAGCTCCCCTTTAGTACTTCAGCGATTCCGTTTTCCAGTATGTATTTGGTATTTATGTTATGATATACCTGACCCCGATGAATAGCGTACCTTGTTCCCCGTCCTGGCTATCATGACCTCTCGGTGTCTAGAACTCCTACACCCATCCCCGTCGTTGCTTAATAGACCGCATTAGCGTGACGTCATTTGACTGGGGTTTCCCTACGTACTGGTGCCAAACTTTGGGATATCCCAGGGGATAAGTGCAGCAGTCGGCATCTAGACATCTCGAATTTTTTAATTCTACAGTATATTTAACTCTACTATGCCATGATGTTACGTTTATATATGCAATGCTTCTCGGAGTTTGGATTTGTTTGGCACCAAAATGACGTCAGGACTAATGCGGTCTATGGGTCTGCAGCCGCCGGCATTTTGCCGGATTCAGCTCGGTGAAACCTCTGTAGGATTCGACAACACTGTACGGTTTGACAACACTGTACGGTTTGAGGTCACAATACAGATTGTCTCTGAAGGTGGCACCTTTTTGTAGCTCGTATGGTAATCCGCTACAGGTTTCTCCGGTTATCTTTTTAACCCCCGGTAAATAACGGAACTATTGAGATAACTTATGGTTATCAACGTGATATCTTGTCTATGGTATGAACTGAGACATCTCAAGGGATGACTCTCACTGTCGTGTTACGTGATGTTGATCTCTCGATGGCACACAGGGACCTACTACGAATCTATCTATTCCAAATAAGATACATTATGGCTATATCTTTGTACCTCTAACTACTTGATCACCACTATTGCTTATGCTGAGTGAACTCTTTCAAACTGATGATCATTGCTCTTGAAATCGATCAATAAGAAATCAAGTTTTTCAATGAAAAGTTTGTATTTACATGTTCTGTGTATAGTGCGGATATGCTCACTGTCGGACATAAAACTGTATACAGTAAACTGCTTTGTATATCAAACCTTGTTAATCAGGTAGAGAACGAAACAAGAGCTGAATAGACCTTTGGCAAAAGTAAAAGCCATATAGAGTGATTGGCCAACGGTGCTATCTGCAGTCCCTTTTGATATTATTTGGAATATATTCATTTCCCTACTTAATGAAATATAATTGTCTAAGTAACGCTATTCATATTGATTGATTAAGGGCCATTTATTATGGCAGCTCTGTGGCTGACACTGTATTGTTGCTATTTCATAGTTGGTTCATCCGTACATAGTTTAATGCCAGAGGTTTGGTGTCTAGATTACAATGAGAATATACGATAGAAAAGGGCATTAAGTACAGTGCCAGAACCGGCTACCGTATCTTCCTCGATCTGGAGTGGGAATGCAATGGCTGGTTTACCTATTGCTTAAACCCGGACCTGATGACTTCTGATTCCTACAAACTGTCTCCAGTAGAATACAAGCATGTCCATATTTGTAGACACGGGTGTTCCATACAAGGCTAGACTGGGCGAACAACACCAGTCTGCGCAAGAGTGCACCTCTCCAGGTCAATACAAACATTTCTGATGTATCTTGGGCCTTAAGTCAAGACTTGTGGGTGTTAGTCCATCATAATTTTAAGTCAGTGAAGTAAATTGATAGTATTATTGCCATGTATTCTTAATCTCTAAAATGATAGCTCAGTATGATTGTGCCAGAGATCCAGGTTAGACCTATGTATTTCAGTAGGTGCGACAAGACAACTCTACAGTTTTTGATTTTGTAAGAGGGCTCTTCCACCGGGCTGCCATAAATCCAACGGGCGTCTACAAAACATGCTCATAGTATACAAACCCACGAGTGCTGTCTGCCCCGTAACTGGCTAAAACTGATTTATTAGTTTTTCCCAGTTCATGGCTATATAACCGCTGCCGATGAGTATATGATGTGTTCCACCACAATGGTCTCTATGCTCGAACACGGCTGCAACACGGCCTCTACCTGGGGACAGCCGTGCAGCACTCTTTTGATGCCATACTGCCAGCCCGGTGGAGCATGCCCTTTATTGATGTCTAATGCCCTCTAGACTGCTCTGCACCATTCTAGTCTCCTTTAGATCATTTTCCTAGGTCTCAGTTGTGATAAGTCCGTTATGTATGGTGGTAGATTCCCCAGAACTCGGTTTTTTTTCTATACCCCACAAGTTCTGATCCTACCTACCTGTTTGCTCTAGGTTTCAAATATGTTTGTCCTACTGTTGGCAAAAATATTTCAAACTAGCAACGCCAAGCAACTTCACTTCATATTGCAACCTGTTTCAGAACCTTACGTTTAATAACATGTTTGAATATTCATAAACGGTTGTAAAAACCCCAGGGATGTGATCAGAATTTTACGTTAATGAACTTGTTTAAGTATAAGAAACATACAAACCCCTAGGGATTTCTTTGGAGATATAAAAAGAGCTAATCCACTGAACTTATGAATGATTATACAGTAGAATCCCGACAGTGAGGTGCCCTGTTGGGGATACTATCTTGCGACTCGGACTAATCGGCTTTATCTTGTTTATTGTACCCCAATAAATAAGTTGAGCACTGCAACTCGGACTAATTCAACTCAATACAAAGGGCACCCTGCTAGGGTTCTTCTATATTAGGCTACCAAAACCCACACACAAAATAAAACAGGACCAAAATACACATATATATATATATATATATATATATATATATATATATATATATATATATATATATATATATATATATATATATGATATGTACACATATATACATGTATAATGCTACTCATGCACGACCCCTTAACAGCCGACTTTGTACGGTGACCTTGCGGTGACCTACTCGACTTTCAGGTGGGACCTCTGAGCTCGACACGCTCTCGTCGGCCGGGCCCCCGGTTTCTCCTTTTTATATATCGTCACCTTTGTCTCCTGATGCCTACAGAGCCGCCCGAGGTAACCATAGCAACCGTTGTCATGGCAACACGTTTACTTATCACCCACTCAACATCACGTATGAATGATAACACTAGCTAATCTGATGGGAACTAACGTTTGACGCCTCGGAAATAAAGTAAGACCTGACAACCCGGCAGCTGCCCAGAGCAATGCCTGGTTACAGAGGTTGCACCTTAGGCCTGGTTTGGGGGGAGGGGGGTCTAGCAGTAAGGAATTGGTGATTGTTTTAAGGCTTGCCTATTTCTGTACATTATTTTTTATGCAAAGCGCTTTATTCCACCTGGGGGGCCAAGCAGGTTTTAGTGATGAAGGCTAGTGAAACGTATATTTAATCTAGAAATAAATGCTATTTAAGTCGGTTTAAGTCCCAAATTCCTATGTAATTGCGCGGGTATGTAAAATGTGCTTCGAGCAAAGAATACAATCAGATTAGTTAAGGTTGATGAAAACAAATTATGTGATCTACTGCCTCCGCTTTTGTCCTGTGAGATCGTAGTACTTATGTTGCAGCATCCCATATATGCCTGAAACAAGCGTCGCCTGTCCACCTTGCCCTAGATAACCTTGACTTTTATTTCTACTGTTTTGCATTCAATACTTTTGAAGATGTTAGTATAAGGAACTATTTTTCTGGTTATCACTGCATTCTTTGGTGTTTTGTGTTTTCTACTTTGTGTTTTGATGTTTTCAGAATTATTTGTATATTTTGGTTGTAGTTTTCTTATTTCAGTTGTCAATGTCACACTCTTGTTTATGTCCATGTTTACCACTCCATTTTCACCAATTCTATATTGATGAGTTATCCAAGCATTGAACCTCAAGTAGATTTGTTAGTTAGTCATACACAAGCACTACTTTCTATCTGTCTATTCCGCTTCTTCCTGAATGACTCACAACACAATATTTACTAGTTTTAACATGTAAAATATATCCATCAAATATACTCCATTGGGTGCGTTCTCAATGGGGACGAACAGTTTAGTTTGGTTTCATCAAAGTTCCATTATGTACTCTCATACTGTATACTGGGTTAACAATTTCCACATACTACCTAGGAAATTTACTTCAATTATTAATTCATTCAAAATTTACTTCATCCCGTACTTAAGTGACTCACCTTCAAATTCCAATCCATGGTCTTTATTGTGAGACATAAACCAACGAGTTTTCCACATGTTGACCGTGATAACTCACCTAGTGCTAGTTTCCAAACGAAAAACGTAGAGTTCTGAAAGAAATAACTTTATCTGATACTGAAAGTCCCGTCTCACGCATACAAACGTAGAAAGTATAGAAAGGTTTCACATGTTTCTACCTGTTCTTTCTTCTCGTATGTTGTATACTAAAATTCAAATGGGAATTTAAGTTACTAACAAAGATTCAGTTCATGATAGGATTGAATAGGAAATTCATTTTAAGAATTACCAATAACGTTGGGGGATTTTTTTAGATGATATCTGCATGTACGTGTGGTGTAATAAGTAACTATGATGATGAAGCATCTTGTAGATACGCCTAAACTGAAGCATGCTAGCTACGAATGAAAATACTTTCCTTGTGTGTAATCTTAAAATTGTATATCTATACCTCCAACCATGTCTCACTACCTTTGTATAAAGTATTCTTTCCTATTGCAATCAGTTGCAGTTCTGTAAAACCTTAAATAATTCCCTTTCTGCATGATTCATCGAGGAATGACATAACTTCCCTCATCCTTTTCACGAATATCAAATCAATTGACTACTTTCTTTCAGAGGTCAAATGGATATTCACGTCCGTTGACTGTTTTGATTGTGATACGAGCGGAAGTTTGGTTGAGCTCTCGGCGTATTGATACATCTCTGTGGATTCTTTTTTTTTCAGATGAAATGACCTTCGAGCCACGTCACGTGACCGTAGATCCTTCACGGAACTTACACGACTTCTACACTCTCGGGGAGGAGATAGGAAAGTGCGTACAACCTCATTGTCAAATGAGCGATCGCAAATCTCTCTCTCATAATTGAATAACGCCTCAGTGTAGTTTGCATCACTCTCACTCTATGGAAGATAGATAAATGCTATTTGATAATGGCAATAATCACCCAGCATTACACCGTCTAAATTTATGCCACGACCGTGATGACAATTATATTACTATGGTGGCGAATAAAAGGAAAGTTTGACGTCTCATACTATTCTGGCGTCAACGCCTTTGAGCGTAGGTGCAACGCCGTCACGAAAATCACCAACATCACGATAATTATCCGTACGGATGATGTTAATTTTTTACGTTCATATTTGAGGTAACTTCATCCCAATTACAGCAAATTCAGCAAATAAAGGTTCGCACCTCGTCTCATTGAATCGTCCATGCATAGGTAAGAATCATCATAAAGGTGGGAGACGCCTCAGCTTATATATATATATTCTATCTTCATACGAGTAAATTCAGCGTGACTAAATCTTTGACAGGGGCCGTTTCGGGAACGTGTACGCGTGCATAGAACGTGATTCAAAACGCAAGTTTGCCGCCAAAATGATCAAAGTGAAGGCCTCGCAGCGCGACGAGACGCGGCAGGAGATCGACGTCATGAACCGCCTGCACCACCCCAAACTCCTCCTCCTCTGGGACGCCTTCGAATCGCCCAGGCAGATAATACTCATCATGGAACAGTAAGTGGCCGCAAAATGGCATGCATAGGAATTTTCACATTTTTATTTGATGTTAATATAGAATATTTGTTGTGATAATAGTTATGCCAGAGATGGTAGCTTTCAATTTTTTCCCAAGGAAATCCAGGTTTTCATTTTTGGTATATAACATTATTTTTCCTTTGTAAAAACAAAGATGATATTGACTAAGCCTCATTTACACCAATAAGCAATGGCTTTAACCTCCCCCAGAGATCCTCAGCCAATTGCTGTTGCCAACACTGATGCACTTTCCATGTTTTCATGTTTTCCCGGTCTCCCAGAGGCAGCAAATTCCACAGAAAAAATAGTTCCACATCTTTTCCTGACCCTAACTGACATTCCTGATATACTATACAGTAGAACCCCGCCTAACGGGTACCCCGCGTAAGCGGACACCCCGTGTTAACGGACACCTTTGCTCGGAACGGAAATTTATCCCTCTATTAGATGTTTGATTTAACCGCGCTTAATCTGTGCTTTTTATGAGTGTGTGTGAGTATATTCATAAAAAATGCATTCATAATTCAAAGTTTTATAACTTCGGATCCAATTGCTACTCCTGGAGTTTGGGCTCCGGACTTCACTTGGCTTCGCCTCATGAAGTCACTATGCCAAACTCCTGTCGTGGCATACGGTGGCCAAGATAAAAACTCATCCAGTTTTACGATAAAACTTCACTATGACGGCTATCTCTATTTCCTGGCAGTGTGGCTGGTGGGGAGCTCTTTGAACGCATCATCGATGACGACTACTGCCTGACAGAGCGGGAGTGCGTGCACTTCATGCGGCAGATCTGTGACGGCGTGGCCTTCATGCACTCTCAGAACATCCTCCACCTGGACCTGAAACCGGAGAACGTGCTCTGCATCACTCCCAACTCCAACGAGATCAAGATCATCGACTTCGGCCTGGCGCGCACCTTCGACCCGAAGAAGAACTTTAAAGTCATGTTTGGAACACCCGAGTTCGTCGCGCCTGAGGTGGTGAACTACGAGAACATTGACTACGCGACGGATATGTGGAGTGTTGGCGTCATCTGCTACATTCTGTAAGTGTTCTTAGCTCCTGCTGGTCATGTAGGGATTCGGCAATTTGCAATGAACATATCTCTTGAGTTTTGACCATTTTGAATGGATTAATGCCTTTAAAGTCCTATCGGGAGAACTCTAATACATTGCCCAATAGGGATGACTTATATAGAACTGCATCGAGAATCGTATAAAAAGACAATACTCCACAAGTTTGGCTGGGCCGCAATTGTCATCGAGGCGAAGCCGAGTGACGATTACGGCCCAGCCAAACGAGTGGAGTATTGTCTATTTTACGATTCGAGTGGGGTTCTGGATTTATCTTACCTCTTTCTATCGTTTAGATAATATCACAACTTCAGAATAGTCAGAATATACTTAGCAAATCCACTACGCCACGGCCGTGGCGTAGTATTGTAACTTTACCAGGGTGATCGTTGAGTATGTTTTTCTAATGTTATTCCTTTGGCTAAACTTGTACCAGGGGTGAGATAATGTGATCGCCGAAATGTGCTGCTTTCTTATCTTAGGAATGTTAACTGATTCATAAACAGTGCACCCATCCCATAGCTCTGAGTGTGTTTGATTACCAGTCCCGAAACTATCCAATTATGTCTCCCTCCAGATTTATTCAGTTTTTTTTTCTAACGGTGCTTTGCATCCCTGGTTATACGCTGTGCTGGGTGGAGTCACGGCTCGTGGTTACAGAGTAGAGTAACGCGGTGGTTTCTGGTCTCTTACAGTCTGTCCGGTCTCTCGCCCTTCCTGGGAGACAACGAGTCTGGCACGCTCGTCAACGTCACCATGGCGCAGTGGGACTTTGACGACGAGATCTTTGACGACATCTCAGACGACGCCAAGGACTTCATTGAAGGTCTCCTCGACAAAAACATGAAGTGAGCAATTCCCACTTTACTACGAGCAACTCACTTAGCAGACTGGTTGAAAGATCTGTGAGCAGGGCATTATGTGGATTGTTTTACTATCCTTTACGGCAGGCTGGCTGATTGTGTTTAGAAATATAGTATGCTTCATGAACATTTTACTATCTTTTATGGCAGTCTGGCAGATTGTATTTAAAAATATAGTACATTTCATGAAAATAATGAAGCTGAACACAGCCGGAATCTTAGAGATATGTATGTAGAGAGCACCACTAGAGGTACATCATACCGCTTCCTATATTGATGATTCTGGAGTATGCAGTTTTATCAAAATACCTTCCCTCATGCCGTCAATAAATACACTTCCTTCACACCTAAACGTGCGTCTGGGTATCTAGCGCGTCTTTGAGTTCATTTCTCTCCCTGTTAGCGGTTTTTCACTTTTACTGTAAATCTGCGAAAATGTTGACTATTCATACGTCTCCTAATGCTGCATGTGTTCTTGCAGGGAGAGGATGGACAGTGGCGCTTCACTTGCTCACAGGTGGCTGGCCCAGGACGTCAAGTTCATGCGGGCCAAACGACTCAGTACTGAGAAACACAAGCGCTTCATGGCACGTCGCAAGTGGCAGGTTAGTAGACCCACAGTAACACACATATGCATAACACAGGAGACAGTTTCCTATTTCAGTTTCCGTAAATACAGACTAGCACCTGTACGTATGGGACGACAACAACAATGGACGCATGCTGTATGACCGTGCATGTTTGCATATTGTTACCGTTTTCTCCATAGTGTGAGCTAGAGTCAATAAGTACGGTAACTGGATTAGGAAACTGCCCTAGATAGGAACGATGTGGGCCAGCATGTCTATACGGTAAGGTTAAGTATCTAACTGGTAACTTTTCCTATTAGCCTTAATGTAAGATTTCTAAGTGTAACACTGTCTTGTGTACATAAAACACCCTTTGAATTTCTGCAAGCAATAGCACTAGCTTTATGTATAAAGGGTTTTTATAACATCCCTCTAATCAAAACTATTTAGTCAAACGAAATACATATCTCCAGGCACTTATCAAGCTAGAAAAAGAAGCTTATGTTCACTATATGTTTTTAAAGATACAAGTATTCACTAGTGCATCAACATTTGTGACATTGTAAGAATGCCCCGTAGATTTGAATCCTATGTCCCCGTTTCCTGCTGTTGTTTCACACACAAGCACTCGCAATCTGCTCACATGAGTATGTCCTGTAGTCTACAGTCCAGCATGACCCAAAGGCTTGTTCCCGTCAGGCACTGCTAGTTCACCCAGAAACGCTTTTGTTTCTTTGCTGCCCAATACGAGAGCAACAGATATTCACACAGAGTTCTAACATTAAAGAGCATTCAGAAAGCATAAGCAATGCAAAGTGGCTTTAAGCCTTAATATGACCCTAATGTGGAACCAGTTCAAACTGAGATACCCATTTACAAAAGTAGTGTTGCAGAGACAGGTAAACTTAAGGCACAGTGTTGTAAAAGGTGAAATTGAGGCACAGTGTTGTATCAATGAAGATCTTGCTTTTCTCAGCATTGGACTATAAGTCCCAGTTTCCTCTTTCTTAAACGACATACATGTATATCATACCCGAGATCATCTTATATAGATCTGTATCTGTTTATGGCAAGGGTGGGGGGGTGTAAATGTTATAAATAGTATACCTGGTTTGTGCTAAGGTAACTGACTGGGCTACCTCATGGTAAGATCAAATATACTGAGATGATTATGAAAGAAGAGAGAAGTAATAGAATTGAATAATTTGGTCTTGTAGACGTCTAAGTACATTTCGGTGACACATGCTTCTGGTATGCTTCATTGCTTTACTGGGTCATTTCATAGAATGGGGACTGCGATAGACATTTTAGAAATAGTTTCTCGATTACAACACTGAGCCCCATCTTTTATATGTGTCACCTGCAATACTGCTGTAAATGAGCGTCTTTTTTACAGCCAGTCTGCCTTGCCTTCATACTACTATATCAGGACATTATATGGTCTCCCTGCTATTTATAAACAAAGTAAAGCTGGTTAAAAGTGCTTATTTAGAGAAGTATTGCTGATGAGACGCTTGAAAAGGTTATCTCGAGATTTGGAGGTTATGACTCCTTGTTTCCACTTCAGAAATAATTCAAAGGTATTCAATTGTATTGAGGACATTTAGTTTAGTCTATATGTACAACACCAAGTTTTCATGTGTCTCTGCAGCTGTGCTGTTGTAAATGGGTATCTCTCCTTGTTGACGGTTCACTTTGCCTCCCATACCTTTTGACAAAGCAGATAACACTAAAAGCTAGCGGCATCCCCGAAAGGAGACAGAGGCTGGTTTTGTGTATTCCATAATAAATTTAGTTTAATATATATTTGCCTTTCTGTCAATACCTCTATTTGTCCGTCAGAATTCTCCATTCCAGTTGCATTCGATCTTTTCAGGAAACGATTATCATACCTTCTGGAAATACTGAAATTAATTTAGATTGATATTGGCTCGATTCTAGTGTATTCAACAGTTAGTTTTGTTAGCTGTTATATGATGTTTATAACAAAGAAACAGTGATAATCATATAGTGAAGAGTGGACATCTTTGACTTATAAATGCTATTACTATAGTCCTGATGGAATGACAGTCAAAGTTAGGCCCTTAGTAATTAAGACAATTTCTACATCATTAAGTTCACACCTTATCCATTCTAATCAACAATTCTGTATCTGATTGATCTTTACCTTGTAGTTAATACATAAATGTCTCCCCCATCTGTGTGTCCTTCCTTGTTCTATTCCATCTTTTGAAAATTATTAATTCAACCCAAATTAATCAACACCTTCCCACCTTTAATGTAGCCTGTGACCTTTTTGCCCTTTTGGCTGTGTGGGTAGCCGTTCCGGTTGGTTGATTTTCAGAGCGGGGAGGTGGTGTCAGACGCTCGGCCCGAGGAATGCATTAAGTCCCCTGACCAGGAGGTAAACCCTACCATTCGCTCGACTCCTCATTGTATACCGCTTATAATCCTCTCCCCCTGACCGTCCACACGGCGTGTCACACCGCCGACTGTTCCCGTGCTCTGGCCAGTCTGTACATACAGCCCAAACATACTACCGCAGACATACACCCTCTGCTCCACTGAAAATAAATCACGGAATCTTCTCTTAAACCTCCAGCTTATGTTTAGGGTGTTTCATAGATGTTCATTCTCTATGAAATTCATATCTAACTCTGTCAAACATACATGTTTTCTGCTTCTTGGGGAGGTGAACTGATCTATTTTCATAACGCAGATAACTGCAATTTGTGCTGTAAGTCGTGTTACCAATATTAATATGCACGTCAAACACGAGGCCTTAGCTTATCTAACACATGCCAGCATAAAAAGAAATGTTCATGTTTTAAAGTCAAACTGCTTATTTGAGAGAACTATACATTCAGATTGAATCGACCATTTTCCTGGTCAGAAGCAATATGCAAAATGTTCCAATTTGTAGAGTTCAGACCAGACTATTGCTATCCGAAAAAGTAAATAATAGGAATAGTGTAACTTCTTTCCTTGTCCTCATACCATCATGCCTATGAGCAGTACAAGATTCATAGACTCATTAATCGCACTTTTAAAAAGCTGTCTTATTGTATAAAAGATGCGATCTGCAATATCCAGAGGATATGAAGAAGCACTAAGTGAAAGTAGGTTGACCAAGAATTCTTACTTTGTGAAAGGTTGTTGTTTATACTACATCCTGGGGATTTATGGCTGCAAAAGAACCATTCAAAGATGTTTCTACCACAGCAGGTTGAAGAAGTGATATACAAAGGAAATATTCATATTCTCTTGTACTTGATACCACCCCTCACTTACATATTTCACCTGGTCTCATTTGTATGTCTCTTTTCTGTGGCTTAATGCTGTTCTCATCCCTCCCTCTGATCTCTCTTTGTATGCTGCCTGCTTGTTTCAATGCTACAACTAATACCCCTTAGCTACAGGATAGGTGACCCCTTCCGTTACTAACCCATCCATGATATGTGATCAGTATTCAATTTTGAGACTGGAATTTCTCACATCTAGGAATCTAAAACATGGCTTATCAGTGAAAGTTGCAGATGAACTCTGTTTGAATATGGTTTTCATTGCAGTGAATACTTGATCTACATATGAATTATGTCTTGTTTGGTATCATCTCTGTTCTTCAATCCATATGCAGTGGCTATCCCCATGTTTTGTGTGAAGCACCAGTCGCATACTAACGTCATGTGTCAATGTTAGTCAATGACAGAGAGATGAAAATACAGTGGAAACTGCGTCTAGTCTATAGTTGTATTGGTGTGACTCTCTAAATTATAATTTGCCCAATTAGATGTCTTCGACCCATCCAATATGGACATTATTTTCTCTTCTCAAACGAATAATATTGTCTTGGTTCTTGAGACGTATATGGCAGAGCAAGATGTTTCAACTGTATTTGTATCAATTTGTTTTTGCTCGGTAAAATAGTACCGTCTGAAATAATATAATCATGTAGAGTGAAATTTCGTTAAAACAAGTAGCATTACTGCAACAGTTCTAATATGATCTCTATTGTTATTTTGTGACTCCTAATAACCAATTATAATTTAAATATCCCTGCTTCCAATTTTGTAATTCACACAATCATAAAGGCCCTTGTTATGACGAGGTTTGGCTTCGGTAGAGTTATCATTAATATCGCTTGGTGAATAATCTGGCCGCGGCCTGGTGATCCTGGAAAGCCCACAAAGACTTTGTGATTTGGCAGGGTACATGGCACGGTAGACGTCCGCATAATCAAACATGATCCATACAATAGTGAAATCAAAATGAATTATCAAATATGTAGCATTGGGTTCTCGGTCTGAGGGTCAAGGTGATACAGGCTAACATTAAAGTTCAAAGGGAGAACTAACAAGTATACCTAGTTTGATCATGATTGGAATAATTATATATGTGAGATGGATTAAACATATACTAGTGTCTAGTTTTTAGTCAATGGGATTTCGGTTTTCCGTTCGTTTCTTTTGGGTGTAGGTTAGTGAATTTCAATAATCTATTCTAATTGATATACTTGGTGATTATAATTTACAATTCTTCACATGTGTCATATATTAAATTTTCCAAATTACGTTTGGTTGGTAACATAACTCGATACTACTTGATCATTAACTAGTTTCATTAAGGAACACCTGCCTTGGGAAAATGCAGAATTTCTAAAATCAAATGTCCCAATCATATCCATCATATAAGTAAAGCATCAAAGCCATCAAATCTGGACATACAATAGTTCTATTTTGAATTTTGTATGTCAAATGGAAGGTGCCCGTTACCTGAAACGACAGTCACTGAGGTTTGTGATTACAGAAGTCCTACTATAGTAATATATCAAAATGATACGTAGCTTTAAAGCTACATGGTATAAGATACTTTACTTAAACAATCAAAGAAAATTGCAACAGCTCGTCGAAGTTCTTTGTTGACCTTCACCTTGGTTAGATTAAGCTGTGGGCTGACTCCGATATCCTTACAACGGCATGGACAACATCCGTGCAATACATCTGTCAAGTAGTCCCTTTACTGTCTGGACCTCTAAAACATGGCAGCACATTACACTAGTGAAGGGCACTTGCTGACCATGACTTTGTAATGTGCTGTGCAATTTTATCTACAGCATTGATTACAGAAGAGTATTTTTCTGTAAGTAGGGAAGACTTGACACTGGTGGAGAGACCCTACACAGATAATAGATTAATTCCATTATTTATACTTCGTTTTTGATGCGCTGATGGTAGCACTTCTATAATCAATTACCTCACTTGTAACAATATGCTTACTTTCAAGTCCCTAGAGAGCACACATACTGATGATTAAAACTGTGTGACGTGTCCTTTCAGAAAACCGGTAACGCTATACGCGCGCTGGGCAGGATGGCGTCCTTCCAGAAGTCCCTGAGCGGACTCAACCTGCGCAGCGGCGCCAACAGCGACTCGGCCGCCGACATGCGCAGTCGTGCTTCCGACGCCAGCAGCAGCGCGTCCGAGCCGGTCGAGCGGGCGCAGAGTGAGCGTGCTGCGCCCGTGGCGGCGGCCCCGCCGACGGCGCCGCGCGCACGTCAGAGAACGCGCCCCGCGCCGCCCGAGAACAGTCTCAGCACCAAGACGTCGGAGCGCGACTCGGGTATCGAGGCGCCCAGTCCCGAAGGCAACAGTTCCGACGAGGAGCGCGCGAAGAGGCCGCCCATCGGGAAGCGCGAGCAGACGACATTTACATCCCGTACCACGGCCAGCATTACGCTGGGCTCGGCGTCCTCCGCGCCCACCACGCGCCGCCGCCCGACCACCAACGGAACCAGTGGCGCCTCCACGCGGCAGGCGGTGGAGGCAGCGCCCCCAGTGGCCACGGTGCCCGTCTTCCTGAAGAAGATGCGCGATTTCGAAGTGTACGAAGGAGACAGCGCGCGCTTCGACGTGGCCATCCAAGGGACGCCGCCACCGGAAGTGACGTGGTACAAGGAGGACGAGGAGATCCCTGAGAACCGGCATTACGTGGTGGACCAGCACGACAACGGAGTGTGTTCACTCATCATCAAGAACTGCCAGGAAGAGGACGATGCGGCCTACTCGTGCCGCATCAAGAACTCGGAGGGCGAGGAGACCTGTGCCGCAGACCTCTACGTGGAAGTCAGCGGACTCTCGTGATGTGACGTCATGCTCCAACGTATAACCATTCCAGTGACGTCACCAACACAGATGACGTCGTGGTGTTGACGTGCACTTAGTTGTTACCGTGCTGAGACCACTTCACTAGGATGTCTTTACCGTTCTCATTATTATTTTGGTGAACGTCATCATTTATGTGACGTCAGGTATCGTATGACGTCACGAATCATGCATGCTCATTGGCTGGCTCCGTTGTTGGCTGATCACAGTATGCACGAACGTGGATTTTTATTACAGTGCCCTATAGGGCATACTGATGTGTTTCAAATGGTGCAACGAAATCTAAACTCAAGTGGAATTAAGGTAGGACAAACGGAATCATCTGTGGTAAATGCAATGAAACAGGAAAACGTCATTAATCTATCAGTTGATGATTCCTGGAATGTTGGCATTGCACGGTGGAGTTGTTGGGAGTAGATCAGAAAGTTGACAACAGTGAGAGTGGCGTTCCTAACATCGAGATCTCCGTTTTTTCTACAGAGTGGGCGTCGTCCTCGGTACAGTGTAGGGTTTCTTTATCCTACTGATCATGACATACAGTTGGGTTCAATTTTAAAACTTCATTGCTTAGGCACCTAGAAGTTGCTGTGCTCACCATTACCAATATTTCATTATATGAAAAAGGACAAATACCAGAAACCCAAAGCAGACCTTTCGGCGGTGATCGGAACTGCTCGGAATTGCTCGGAATCACTCGGAGGTACCTGTTGGGATCACATAACCTCGTCAACTATAATTTGTTGCCTTTGAATAGGACCCTTGTCTTTCACCCTTGTCGGTATGCGATGAAAGTAATATGAGTTGTGTTCCTTCAGTATAACTAAAAAAGAGAATCTCTTCCGTCATCTGCCTTGTTTATTGTTGTAGTTATTAGGAAATGTTCCCTAATTTAAGACTCACAGTGCAGATGCAGATAGATAATGAAACCTTCACAGATATGGTTAAGTGCTGATAGTTCAGAGTGGGACGGATGGACAGTATCCACATGTTGGACAACTTGGTAATAAATCTATATATATATATATTCCATCCCTATTATGACCGTGCAGTATCAAATATGTGTATCAAGTTTTTTTTGTGTTTTTTTTTTAATTGTTTATTGACGTTAGGTATCATACACACAGTACACGATTTTCATCCTAGCCGTCAAGGCAAGAAAAGAAGACAAGAACATTGAAGAAAGTTCATTGACAGATTCATGAAAAGAATATATTGTAAAATAGAGATTATGGTCCATTGAGACTATGACAGTGGTAAGAAAAGTGATACCCTAATGGCATGTTAATAAGGGTGGAATGTATATGTGGTTAACCTCTTTTGAATTTGAGTTTTGTCAATGAGTCAAGGCCCCGGGTAGCTAAACCCATTCCGTAACTTCACCAAGCCCTTGGCCAAGTTAACTGTGGTTCAGCTCAAGCTTGTGGCAGAGAAAGTGCCTTTTCGTGAACCACACTTAGTTCAATCATCAAAATCCTGAACCTCCATGCATTGATGAAATTATATCCCGGGACCAGCGTGTAATAACTCCGCTATACTTCAGGAATTACTACGCCTCAGTGAGTGAGTCAGGTTCAAAACGGATCTACCTTTTATGTAACTCAGAATCAAGAGATGTCTGCAACATGACAGCGTTGTGAGTCTGCTTTGAATTAACTTACTAACCAGTATATTATATTGGAATGTAAAAAGAAGGTTAATATGCAGACACAGTAATATTCACATACCGTTAGTCTGATTATAATTAGAAGAGGAGAACTACTTCCTACCTTTATTATAGAGCAGGTCCCACTGCAGAGGATCTTGTGCGACAGCTCTTCTGGTACGTTTAATTTAGTGACTGCTTGAGTCTGAACTGTTAGACATTCCCCACTAACCAGCCCTGTCCACCGCCTCCCATTGCAATGTTTAATATCACGTATTATGACACTCCTACTGAATACATATATGATATATACAGCAACCTATTCATGTATTTAGCTATTGATGTCGAGCAAAATGAAGATAATCTGATATCGTATCAGCATTTATTTGTACATAAGTGAATTATTCCTATTTTATTACCACCGGTACAGTGTACATTTAATATTTTATAACAGTAACTGTGCGCTTGGAAGTAGATGATGGGCGTTGACCTAAACGAGTGAGTTTTAAAAAGCCTGTTAAAACAGGCGCTGGATGTGTTGTATTTTATCATAAAGCATTCCGCTTTTAATTTCCTCTTCCCTGCTTCAGTTTTATGCTATGCTTTGTTAATAAAGACATACTCTCAAAGTTGATAAGAGGGAATTCCCAGGTTACCCAATGTTCTGTTGGATAGGACTACAACACTATTAGAGTATACTATTATGTATGTTAATGAATAAGTGTGCAGGGAATCAGAGAGATTCTCTGTTTTATAACTGCCGGCAAGATGAAAATGTCACATCACTATTCTACACATAATAACACTGTAATGTTCAAACTTACTCTGCCATCTAATTCTCCTTTTCAACCATTAGTAAGTTAGAATAAAATTCTGACATGTATCATTACGAATTGTGAGTTGACGTTCATTTCATATGTTCTTAGATTTGTTCTAAAAAATAATTGCCATATTTTCATTATTAGTGCCCGCAGATGGAAACCATATTGGTTTTCAAAGTGTGTTCCAATCATGGACATAAATCTATAACTTGTTTGTTACGAAGAAGTAGATAGAAAATGAAATCTAACTTGGATATTGTTGTATGTTAATTGCTAGCCTGGCATGAATAAACTGTATCATTCTCCAGCATAAGCAAATCCGATTCATTTTTTACCTCAGAAAGTCTAATAAATAATATGCGTAAATGTCGCTTATACACGGTCATTTTCAAACAGGAACATACTACTGAGGAAGGGTGACAGGAAGGCACGGGTTGCAGTATATTTAAGTGAAGATGAAAGTGGGGCGTCAAAATTGAAATTTCTATATCTATATTCTCTTAAAGTACAAAATTCATATAATAGAAGGTTACAGAAATCAATTATGATTAACGGGGGCTCCAGAATCTGATGACACCATGGTCCACCAACGACGATCAGGCAACAGGATTGATAACTATTTACTAAGTGATCTGTCATCCAAGGCCGAGCCTGAATTGGCAGACGAAAATGGCACCGATTAAGGCCGATTAAGGCCCATAACTTGCACCATACCTTGCCTATGTCTGGTGTCTGTCTGGAGGCCATCGGCGTAATGGAAGAGGGTAGGTGGGCGTCGCGACCAAAACTGGAATACATCTGGACCACATCGGAAGTGAAATCGGCGCAATGTAATAGAGCCTTTAATTGAGTTCCCCTAAAAGTCTGCCAACGGTGCCACCGGCTGCAGTTTAGTATTAAATATTCGGTGACGGTGCAGAACATGCTTGGATTTCACCATATTTCATATGATGAAAATACCGATGAAATTTTCAGGCTCAAACTTTGAGCCTTACCATTGAGATCAAAGCGTTTTGATTTTTGCCGGTCGTTGACCAAATCGGTCGGTTGTGGCTTTCAGATCGGCCATTAGAAAATGTTCAATATGTTGAAATGCTATCAGCCATTGGATCCGATAAGGGGTCATCAATAAAGTATATAAGAAGAATATCAGAAAGTGTTGGCTCCTCCTCCAGCTACCTCCTTCCCAGTCCTGTACGCAATAGAACAAGGAAGGGGAATACGCAAAATATTCCAAATTTGTTAATCCTATCCCACTCCCTCAGTGCGTACGTACTTACTGGATGCCCCCCTCAAGGACGCAATCTTGAGAATTTTATAAAGACATATCTAAAGACGAAAATTGAATAATTAGATCATTTGTATTACATAATAATTTGAATAATTACATTACTAGCGTACTTTGAAATGTAAATGAATGTTGATGTTCAGGGTAACTAAACGGATTATTCGTAATGAGCATGTCGCACCTTTCAAGGGATGATCAATCATCAAGTCGTACCACGCAGAGCTTGTAGCCCAACAATCACCTGAAGGCAATCACCAGTCTGGTCGGCGGAGAAATGACTCTCCTCGTTTGTTTACCTGGAAATTACCAACCTCTGTTGTGAATATGGCGGACAATACCAGTTTTAAAACGGCTGACATTTCCCGTAAGTATCTTGTCACCATATAAGACACAATTACGATAAGTCGGGCATGTATATTGCTGATAAAATGAACCCAGGTTGGATGAGATACAAAGAGTGTTATGCTTCACTAGTTGTTATTGAGGGTTCGTACTCAAGTTACGGAGTCCGACGCTATCAGATTCATACTTATAAGTTATAGTAGCTATATACATTTGGTTGCACTAAATATCGCTGAGAAGTAGAATTGATTTCTCAAACAATTTGAGGTACATCATGTGTCGACCCACGGGTTCCACTACATGTATTATGTTAGTTCGAGACCTTTTCTCGATAGATGCATAGATCCAAACTGACAGTCGACTCAGTCAGTAAGGAGCTAAGATATCAGTTGGGGCACGAATATGTGTACAAGTCCCTGGTCGGGATCAGCAAAAGAGGGAAATATTTTAAAGTGTAATTTGCTGATATTGGAGATTGATTTCTCACATAGTATTTTAAAATAATAACTTTAAAATATACTTCCCGTTAATCAAAACAGGACGCACCCTTCTTGTTCATAACACAGAGACGGCAGTTTTCCTATTTTCCACGGAAATCCTTGTTTTCATTTTCAGTTTTTGGTGGATTTTTACTTGTGTAAATTTGGCATCATTCACACAGATATATAGTGGGTCAAGTTTTCCCACACACCCCAGCCCCATTCCATGGCCAATAATGATGTGTTTTCCATGTTTTCTCAGTCTCTCTGAGGCAGTAAATTCCACATGAAAATATTTTCTTGTTTTTCTATGACCCCAACTGACATCCCCGATAACAAGAACACCTGTTGACATTGTAAAACCACTGGGTGAACGTCCACGACCTATGCAACAAATATTTGTAAGGTAGAAAGCACATAACCTTAAAGTAGCCACTATGTGTCTTTTGTAGCCTCCCCATCCCTGTATCAGATCCCTCAAACCCAGCGAGACTCAGGTAAAGTACAGGAAAACCCTGCTACCCTCTGAAGGCCGTGTTTCACCGGGCTTACTGAACGGCGCCGCACGGCTAACGTTTTATTATCCACCTAATACAAAGTGTCCATAGAAAACACATAGGGAGTTTGTATGGACATACCCGGCGCATACAGATATGTTGTATGCTCCGGGTGGCGCATACGGGAAAATAGTGCGTACGGAAAAATAGTACATAACTAAGGCCACTAAAAAAAAACTTGTTACTCATCACCGCGCACATCAGAAAAAAACGATTTTAGAAGATTTTTTTTTTTAAATAGGTGATCCTCGATAGAAATTATGAAAGGTATGTGTATTTAGTATCAAATTAAAGCTCCTGATGTCAAGGATGCATTAAATGTATAGCCAATACAAATCTGGAAACCCTTTGTAAGCAGACACCCCGCGTGAGCGGCCACTTTGGCCCGGATTGGAGGGTGTCCGCTTATGCGGGGTTTTACTGTATGTCTGAAGCCCATTTTATGGCACTTCAAAAGCCATCTTTAATATAGCAACAACAACAAAAAAAGCGCCCTCGTCATATTTTTCATGGCTTGGTGATGAGAAACAAGTTCTTTTTTTTCGAGTGGCCTAAAATGAACTGATATCGACATGCCACTTGCCAAGAAAAGGTGGATAATAAATACAATATAGACTGATTTCAGATAAAAGCGGTTGTATGCTCCTCGGAGTTGACTCTGCGCAATATCCTCGCATATGCTCGGATATTACTACGCGTCAACTCCTCGGAGCATACGGCCGCTTGTATCTGAAACCAGTCAATATTGTGTATTTATCGACTGTCAGGCGGATATATAGAAATGGGTGCGCTGGAGCAGGCCACATGCTAAACGGTGGCGGTGTACAGCCAAATGCCATTATAACCTAATTAAAAAGATTTTGCCTGATACTCTCCCGCGGTGCCCGTACGTCCGCCGTGCGGCGTCAGAACAGGCCATGATTTTATACACTATGAGCATGTCTAGCTTATCAAGTGGAACATACCCTAAATAACAGACTGCAATTGACCCTGTCTACTTTAAATTTGATTTTGTTTGAACTACGCGTTAGTCTCCGCTCAAGTATCAACGTATTCTCAACTGTTAAGCCTGCTATTTAGATTTTAGGGCATTTGCTCAATTGTCCAAGAAACATTCATTATGACCACATCATCTTCCACCATCTATTATATGATGGATGACAACAAGTTCGCAGTGATTGAACTCTGTATTGGCCTGCCCGCTAGATGAACATTTCAACGACAGAAAATAGGGCAGCTGCAGGAATGGCCAGTTTTTAAACGTCCAAATAAATGTAGCAGAATCAAATATTGAACTTATTTCTCTAAATACAAATGCTTTATTAACTATTGAGCTGTCTTTTATCTATCCTTATGTAGTTCCAATTATGATTCTAGGCCTACTGATAAATTTCAAACAATCAAATGTGTGTCATTGAATCTGAGATCTGAGATCTTTGTCGGAGCAGCAGATATTCACCTTCCAAATTCCATGCGGTCGGCCATGAAGATTCCAAATGTTTTAATGAGTATTAACAGTCTTCGCAACCTAGGCCTATATAGTTTCATATACCACATGTGGTTAGAGTATTAGAGCTAGAAGGGTATTCTAAGCAATTGACTTGAAATCTATGCACGGCCGATTCATTGCCCCATCTTTGTCGGAGCAGCAGATATTCTCAGGTTAACTCTAGTAATTCACTCACGGTGAAATAACATTTACATATAAACCAATCAAATCGCCACAGCCTGATCCTAACTATTCTGCTACCGAAAGTCAATGCAAACCCAACCCGATTCTAAACTATTCCTGAACCCATCCCCATCCAACTCAACACTTGCATGTCCCTGTAGTTCAATCAAATATCGTTACGTGGCGCTAACGTGGTATATTCTTTGAGTTCACCGACTGGCCGCTAGGATAAGTGTAACGCAAGCGAGGCGGACATTTCAAAGCGTTTCCTATCCAAAATGAAATAGATGTTCGTAGCTTTACCAGAGTGTTCTGTGTAGCCTTTGTCTTTATAAGTACATCATATCATCGCCTTCCGTAGCTACGTTGTGAGTAGTGTGACTGACACAGTAACCTCGCGTCAAAAGTGAGTCCGCAGTGCCGCCATTGTGGGGATTGTGTTTCTAGTGCCTCCTAGTGTGAAACTTCGGATAACGAAATTTCCGGTTGTTACTTGTTCATTTGGATTAAATCCAGTAGAGGAGGAAGGATTGAAGAATCAACTCTCGTTTCCCCCGGCCCTTATCATAGACTTTGTAGATATTCATTATTGTTTGTTTGGGGAATATTCTTTATAAACTTTTCCATGGGCCTGCTAACGGCAAATAAAACTGAAAGGAATAAACAAAAATTTCATGTCACCAACCAAGAAGGACTTCTCTCACAGTCTCAGCCTAATAAATAAATCTATTCTGATTACACATCCAAATCAATCAGAAAAAATTGTCGACACAGGTCACCTTCGTTTTTTATTACAGGATCTGTCTTTTTGTTCACGGAAATATTTGTTTTGAATGAAGATTTAGTTAAGATCTTCAACATTGGTTATTCGTTAGGATGAACCAAAATTGAACTACCGCCTGCTACGATATTGATGTTTACCTTGGTTTTATTGGTATTTTCAGGACATTTGCGAAAGGGGAATTGATCAACACAAATGGTCAGCATCAACACTGGGACTGACGGACACTTTAGGTGAGCATTGTTTACTGAAGTCCAATCTCACAGAATTTACACAACGCTATCTATCATAGACCTTTTTTTTGGGGGGGGGGGGTTAATTTATTATTGATATAATTGCTATTGGCACATCTCACTCATTTGATTAAAATGCAATAACTCCATGTCAGGCAGATAATATAAAATTGGATATGGGTGAAACAACCCATTATATCGTAAAACTGGATGAGTTTTAATCTTGGCCACTGAATGCCATGACTGGAGATTGGCATAGTGACTTCATGAGGCGAAGCCGAGTAAAGTCCGGAGCCAAAACTCCAGGAGTGGCATGCGGTGGCCAAGATTAAAACAAATCAGGTTTTGATTTTATCCTACCCCATCTCCTCGATTTTGGAATATTATGTGATAACAATTCTGTATGCCACTAATGGCATATAAAACTCTGTATGCTAGGACACACCACTCCACACCAGTCAATAAGTGTCAGGCGCTAGAGTCTATAGCAAGATCACACAGTATCTGAGTCACACTGAATACATTAATTATCAAAATTAAGGAGAAACAAGTAAGAGAGATCTCACGCGAAGACGCCTGAGGTAAATCATTTATTACCCACCTGATACAGAGTCTCCATACTAAGCCTATGGAGATTACAGATCGCTACTGAGGAGGATACGGAGCTCCGTACCCTCCTAGGAGGATACAGATTTTTGAGATGAAAGTAGTCCCAAACATAACTTCTTAATTACGTTGAAAAGTATCTAACGATCATATCTATTTCTTAAATCTAAAAATAAGTGAGTAATAAATACAACATTACCATAATTTTGATCTGTGTGGCCGTATTCTCCTTGTAGTTGACGCTACTCAATACACCTCGCTATCGCTCGGAGTATTACTACGCGTCAACTACGCGGAGAATACGGCCACTCAGATCGAAATCATGGTAATATTGTGTATATATTCATATACTACTACCATGGAAAGGATGCTGCGCCGTCATCCGTGTGACAATTATATACTACTCACATAAACTGTTTACCTACTATATTTAAAACGGTAGAATTCCGTCGAATCCGCTTGGAGAATCTTCCGCACATAGGGACAGAGTGAACCCGATCTAGGGTGGGAGATTGAAGCCCCACGGGAGTGAGATTCTCGTGTAGTACCTAACTGAATCCTGCTACTATTTTTTGTGTTTCTCTACACAGATGTACTTCTATCCTTAGGATTTGTTTATATTCGTACAGAAATCATAATTTAGAACTGTAGTTTTCCGATTACCTTGCCCCGTTATCAGCTACGAGAATAATTGTGCTGGTTGCTGGCAAAAGTCCTGTGTCACGTGAAATAATAGCAGCCGTAATGATAGACTGGTTCCCTGCCCACCACCACCACACGTCTGGGAATGTGTGTGTTGGGGGTTCGGTTCCCGCTCTTGGCAATTCATCATCTCATTTTTATTTATGTTTCGGACGCTAGTCATTATAAAAAACAGACTTCCACAGAGCCCTTGTTGGTCCAATCCCAGCTTTCTAACTAATGCATTAATTAAATTGTTCATATGCCCTATTAGTTCTGTATTTTAGGGAGTAGCTTAGAGAAGAATCGGAAGAGGTGTTTTTTTTCAGTTTTCCAACTGATGCTAATATGGAAAATATTATAGATTAATAGAGAATTCATTAACTTTCCCCTCAATATCATTGGATAATAATCCCTAGTCACAAATCCATATGAATTATGTAATCAACATACAACACACCCTACTTATCAAGATATCTATAACAAAACCTTTTCTTTCGACGTATTACTGATTTTTTTTTTTAAATGGAATCAGACAAGGGCAGGGTATGCTGGCAGTGCCTGTGGCAAAGTGCGCATTGAGTGGGCTAGATAGTCCTGATACCTTAACTGCCCTTTTCACGAGAAATTATAGGAAAATACTCACATACGATGGCCTATTCCATCCTATAATACACAACATTACTAGATGTCTGGTCACACAAAACGATGAGGTAGGCGTAGGATAATACAATTCCTTTGCATTTTTTTGGATTGATTTATGATAATAAATTATGAGTAAAAGTTATTAAAATAAAGGACTACTAAAATATAGAACATATGAATTATAGGATGTGGGTGGGTGGGTAAATGGAATGGTGTGTGAATAGTGCACCAGGTGGTAGCAATGACGCATCGAGCACACATAAAATTAGCTGGTATTGACACAAAACAGGCACGTGCTTTTTCAACGCCAGGTCAAATAAACTGATCTAAAAAAGGATTAAAAAAATTGCGCGCGGTGACAGAATAAAAAACGGGTATGATAGCGGGGTTGTCGATGGGATCTCTGAGCATGGAGAGCCGCCATCGAGAGCCGCCAGTTATTGGCCCAGGAGAGCCCTCTACGTGAACGCCCAACACCCGTGCTTCCAGCCGGTAGAGGTTTTGCTGCTCGGCCCCAAGTGAGGCTGGATCCCAGAGTAACTTGGCACATTTACCCAAACACTCACATCGTGACTTTTCATTAACCTTAGGGGACCCGGTGTGTAAAACTAATATGTTTCACATATTATAATCATTTTTTAGAATTATCTCATGAAGAAACGTGAGGCAGTTATACGGGCGTTTCTGGGGGCTGTTGAATAAACTACGAACGAGAAAAAAGTCTCCCAGAATCGTCCTTGGGGCCATAGTGTTGTATGAGATAATGTGCTGTAAACAGAAGGTATTTTAATCTAAACCTCTTATAAGGTGTTGTATACAAAAACCTTCATCAAAATAAAATCTTCTGTTTTGTCAGACAACACTAAATGGACAAAATCGTCCAGGATGTCGTTTATCGTTGGAGTTATCGTATCGTTCAGACCAGCACCAGAAACGAAAGAACTTTATTCAACAGCCCCCTGATTGGTTGACCTGATTGGTCTGAATCCAGTCTCCATAAACCATAGCTACTGATTGTCTTACGCATCCCTCGATCGATCGATGTCTTCAATCGAATGGGCATAATAACCAGGAACTTACCAAATACACTGGATTAGATTGTATAGATTATTTTCACTAAGAACGAAAGCATTGAAATACAAGAGTGTAGGCCTGACCGCCATCTTGTTTAGCCTAACTTTCATGTCGCTGTATCTTCACAGTTGGTGGGAACGAATTGTTAAACATATATTAGTTGCCATCTTTATAATGAAATGCATTATAATGTACATAAGTGACGTTCAGTGGACCTAGCGGTGCATTATTTAATCAAGGCTGTCGCTCCGTCAAGCAATGCTTATACTTTGGCCTCCCGCCTATGGGATAGCATTGGGATAGAACGTTATCACACTTAGAGTGTGAACGGTGGCTGTTTTATTTGAGTGGTGGTCGCCACCTGTCTAGAAGGTTGGATGACCCCAATTCGGAACGCTAGTTCGAGGCAGGATCCCACCCTACGCTCTCTACGTAGGTTGGTTCGGCTTTCGGTGAGTTTACACAGACCTAGTAACACACAACATAACACACGCGTTTAATAAACAGGAATGTTTATTAACAATACTACTTCCCGGAAAGATCTGGAAGATCTTTCCCACAAGTACAGTACCCTAGCACAGGGTGCTAGGTAACGCTGGAGAGGCTCATCTGAAAGACCCGCCTAACCACCAGGAAGGTTACGAGAACCCGCCTGCCAAGTGAGGGCCCAAGGGTCCGTTCCACAGAAGAGACGCACGAGGACAAACCTGTCGACCTACTGTGAACGCTGAGTATATATACCCAGTGTTACATGATCCCGGTCTCCGCCGCGCCACTCTCGTGTGGATCTCCGCAACACCTTCCGTAGAACGTACGAACACTGCTGGATTCCCGCCCCACTACATTACCCCTCCCAGTTTTTACTAAGGGGGAACCAAGGCAGCCATTTTGCTGCTAGGGGACAACCCCTCTAAAAATTACAACACAAATCCAGCAGTTCTTGGTCTACTCTCTAGCTTCCAATAATTCACTGATACCATTGTATAAGTTCCCACTGTTCCAGTCGTCCATAGGGCGAAGAAGGGCCAGCCTCGCTCTGCACCTTCTTGGATGTATGTTTTCCGTAAACGGAAGAATGGCCAAAAGGGCAAAAACATTTCTCCATCCACCTTGTAAAAGTGTGTGGTATCAGTGTTCTTTTTTCGGCTCCAGCTATACTGGCACGTATACCTCGGCTTAAAATAGAGCACCAATGAAGGCCCCAATTTTAGCCGGATTCAGAACTTACGATCACCGACCCAAGGTAGAAATAGTCGGCGTCATCCAACGAAACAGGGATGACGTCTACTATCTCACTGTCGAGTCGACGAACTCAGTTCCGACACAGACCCGGTAAGTCAGATCTATACCTGGGAGATATATCCTTCCTAACCCGGCGCCACGTAAAGGCATGGACGCCACAGGCCGGAGGTTTTCATGATGGGAGCCTATTACGGGCTTGACCATCGGAAGAACCTTCAGCCGCCTGAAACCAGCTGGATAGCTCCGTTGACACAGAGTCGCCCCCAACTGAAGAGTCAGTCTCCATGGCCGTCTCTGTCCCAGCCTCGGCCCTCTCAGGTTTGGCCACCGGTCCCGGGGCCACAAAGGTCCCGGCGCCCGCTGGCTTCCCCTTGGGAGGAGTCCACGACTGATACATTGAATGTACCACGGCACGCGTCTGGGGATTAGGAATCCCCGCCAACAACTCTTCCAGGCTCTGGGTTGAAACCACAGGCCCGGACCCTTCCGGGTCAGGGGTCTTCCCCAGAGTACGGCTCTCGCTCACCCTCCACAACAGGGGGTACGGTCAGCCATGCTGCTACTGCCCGGCTCCCGTGGTGCTAGGCACCACTCCAAACACAGAGTAAAGACCACTGAAAAAACAGGGCCTTATATACTCCGAGTTGACCCAGATTCAATTCCTTGAACCAGTCAACCATTCCGAGACAGACTCAACTTGAGCGTCTCTCCACCGCATTGGGGTTTCCTTCAGCCGTCGTGCATCACATTAGAAGTGTGGGAGGCTGTGTACAATTTACTATGAATGGATTGTACCTGACAGTGCGTTCGGCAATTCTGCAGCCTCTAGAGGGCCCTCGAGCAACGTCTGGGCTGCGGCACACAACGACTTACTCAAGGTGATTTTTAGATCAACATTCATGTCCAATTAACACGCCACTGATTCCCTACACTCCGTACCATTGCTTCTCGTTGTGTTTTTCGACAACCCCAGCACCACTACTCTTTGTAGCTAACCACAGCTCTCAATTTTAGTCAAGAGCTGCGGTGTGGGGTTAAGCCTAGTATAGGCTTCTTTCTACTTCTCGAACCATGCTTTGTGTACAGGGCTCGATCCGTAGTAAAAGCGGACTTAGCCGTGTCAGGCTTCTCGTCTACCCATACCTTCCCTTTGAGGTTAGTGTAGGCAGGAATAACGTTCCGAGGCCGTCACTCGGAACCCCAGTAACCTTTGACTGGGACTTCCCTGTCGGTGTCCGCCTCCGCCGTGTGGACAGGGGTTTGACACCCGGCTTCCTGGCTCTTTGAACCCGGGACCTCCCTGTTTCACAGGTCGGGTCTGCAGTCAGTGACACATCCCGCGTTGTAGCAGGGTGTGAAACTTCAAAGCCGGAACCCTCGCGCTTACCCTCCCATAGTCGTAAACGAGCTATATGGGATTTGTAATGTCTTCATGACCATTCGTCCTCTATCACTACTGTCATTTCTGACAATACTTGAACAATTCGGAATGGTCCATCCAAGTTAGGAGCGAGTTTGACATTTACCAACGGAGTGTGGTACCGTACAATCCGGTCGCCTACTCGGAACATACGTGGCTTCAGATTGACGTCATGTCCAGTCTTTTGCCACTCTGCAGCTTTCCCCAGGTTCCGTCTTGCAAGGTAGTATCCCTCAACAAAACGTTCCCTGAGCTTTTCAACAAAACCTATGGGACAAGGATCATCCGTGGACATTCCCGGAACCCCATAGACTATGTCAGCGGGCATTACTATCTCCTCGCCAAAGGCGAGTAAGTTAGGTGAACACCCCATGCTGGAATGAATGGTTCCATTGAAAGCGTGTGCTATAAACGGCGCCAATTCATCCCAATTCTTCCGCTTTTCATGAAACAGAGTACGAAGACACTGGATCAATGTCCGGTTGAACCTTTCTACCATACCATCCGATTGGGGACGATATGGATTTGTATGCGTCTTTTTAATCTCCAGTATCCTACACATTTCTTTCCAGATATGAGATTCAAATTCCCGTCCCTGGTCGGAATGTAGCACACTCGAAGTTCCAAAAGGCAACATCCCGTTTTTCACTAAAGCTTCCGCGCAAGTGGCAGCTTTGTGATTCTTGAGGGGATAGATCTGCACATATTTTGTGTAGTAATCCATCACCACCATCATGCAGGTGTTCCCGTCTTCTGACTCATCGATACCAGATATGATATCTAGAGCGATTCTGGCAAACCTGACTCCAAACAGTTCCTGCTGTAGCGGCATCTTTCCGAGACCTACCCAGGGTTTGACTTTGCCACAGAGGGAACAGCCAGCTATCCATCTTCGGATATCAGCACCCATTCCAGGCCAGTAGTAACGACGCCGTATTCGGGCAACTGTCCTTTTCTGTCCTAGATGCGCTGCACTCCTATGTTCATGACATAGAGTCATTAATCCGGAACATAGCTCTCGAGGGACCACTAATTGCAGAGTACGCTTAAGCGGTTGCAACGTGGTTCTCCATCGATATAACACTCCATCCCGGACCTCCAATTCTTTCCACTGACACGATCCGATAGAGTGAACTATCAGAAAGTACCTTAAATGAAGAGAGACGACTGGACCCCTTCTGTAGCTTTATTGTATGTCTGTTACTGTAGGCTGACCAGAGTGTACTGACCTCGTGTGCCTTGCCTGCCCGCACCCCACCTGGGAGGGGGGGCTGCTACCAGGGGCAACAGCCCTCCCCCACACTGACCAGCGGGCTGGGGGAGGGGGGGTCGGGGAGGCCCGTATATGCCGGTCTGCATACCTCGGAACCTAACACCACTGACCACACAGATTCCGAAACTCTCGGCTTTCAGGTGAGATCTCGGGCCCTGTAGGTCTATGGAGCCCATTCGCTACCAGCTTACTTAGCCAGAACAGATCTGGGTCAGCCTGTTTCCTTAATCTGATCCAGAGTCCACTAATAGTTCTGGGGCGTCTTCACCTTCTCGGAGCGTAAGGCAGCGATCACTGCTCTATGCTCACCCCAATCCCGGCAATCTGGACGTCCACATTTCCGCACTGGCCTCCTTGAGAGACAATCCGCATTAATGTGAGACTTTCCAGCCCGGTGTTCTATCTGGCAGTTAGTCCGAATTCGGAAAGAGCTGCCAGCCATCTTCCAATCATTCCCTCAGCGTCTTTGAAGTTAAAGAGCCATTTGAGCGAAGAATGGTCGGTATGTAAGATGAAATCTCCACCCGCTAGGAAGTGTCGATATTTTCTTACATACACCACAACAGCTAAGAGTTCCCTCTTAGTGGTACAGTAGTTCTGCTGGCTCTTGCTTAAGCTATTGCTGGCAAAAGCTATTGGAACTTCCACACCATCCTGAATTTGAGACAAAGCCGCTCCGATACTCTCATTCATTACTGGCGTCAGTGTCAAGAATGAACTGACCCCGGGGCAGAGGGTAACACGGGAGTCTCCGTAAACTTTCGTTTCAGTCCCAGAGTCCACTGGATCTCTTTCGGCTTCCCTGGCTTATCTAGTACTACATACTGTTACAATGGGTGTGCAATTTCAGAAAAACCCGGGATAAAGTCGCGGTAATACGAACAAAATCCTAGGAAAGACCTTATGTCTTTTATATTCTGGGGGCGTGGCCAGTTGGCTACAACCTCCAACTTGGAAGGGTCGGCCCGGATTCCTTCTCCGGAAACTATCCGTCCCAAGTATTCCACAGACCTGCGAAACAGCTTGCATTTCTGAGGTTTGAGCTTCAATCCGTAGGATTTCATCCGCTCAAATACCTCCCGCAGTTTTTCCAGACATTCAACATAACTCTTTCCGAAGATGATTATGTTGTCTAGATAAACCAAACACTTCTTCCACTGTAAGCCACCCAATATCTGGTTCATCATGGATTCGAATGTCGCTGGAGTGTTACAGAGGCCAAACGGCATTACGGTGAATTCGTAAAGCCCTTGATGAGTAGTAAACACCGTTTTGGGCTGATCACCACTGTTCATTTTCACCTGCCAATATCCAGACTGGAGATCCAGAGTACAAAACCACTGGTTCCCACCTAGAGAGTCGAGACTCATGTTGATCTGAGGTATTGGATAGGCATTCTTCCAGGTGATACCATTCAGCTTTCTGTAGTCAATACAGAACCGGCAGGTACCATCCTTCTTAGTAACCATTACCACAGGGCTGGCCCAAGGGCTTGCACTGAGAACAATTACTTTCTGGCTCACCATTTTCTCCACTTCCTCTTCTAAAGCTTCCCGTTTTACCGGAGGCAGCTGTCGATAAGGAAGACGGAAAGGTCGGTGTCCCTCAGTGTCAAACGTGTGTTCCACCCGATCAGTCCTTCCCAAGGGATTTGCTGGTCGAGCAAAGATTGACTCCACATTCTTAAGAAGTACTCTTAGTTTGTGTCGTTCCCCACTGTTTAGTGCATCTGCGGACTGAACTAAGACTTCCAGAGTTTCATGCAGCTGACCCGGAACTGGAATGTATCCCGTTCCAGAATCAATAGCACTCACTCGTACTTCCTCATAATCAATTTCCTCGAAGTCCAGTGTTCCCGGTTTGGATGCTATATCTTCCCCGTCTATATTGGAAACTGGAATAGGTGTGACTCCCTGTGGACCGGAGTCTACTAGGCTATCTTTTTTTTTTTTTTTTGAAAAGGGTTTTATTTTCATGATTTCGAATACAGGATTCGTTCTTCCATTCACGAAAAACAGGAACAGATATACAGACATTTTACATGAACAATACAGTAAATATATGGTGAAAGACAGGTCATGCCCAATCTATTTACAGAGTAGATTTAATCATATAATCCTCATACATACATTCTATACTCTGACTTCCTGTCTGATCAACATTATGGGTGATACAATTATTACAGTTGATACGTGACACACAATCAATGACATTTATATGCTTAATACCCGATAACCATATTTTGATGACTTCATATATTTGTACTTATAATTTATTCATGACCGCCTTTTTAAAATCCTTCTTTGATCCGGATTTTTGATAAATAGTGTCTAATGAATTCCAAATTGTTATCCCTTGATAAATAGCAGATTTCCTATATTTTTCTTTCTTAGGTCGGTTCAAAATCAGATTCTCCTTATGTGATATCCTAGTATTTCGCATATTTTCTCCTAAATATCCTTTTTTCATTAACCCGCCTGTTCTATACAGACTACGTATTATTCCTAACAATAAAACTTTCCTCCTTATATTAGGATGCGCTATTTTACATTCTTGCAGCATTCTATCAATACTTATAGGTCGTTCACCTTCGTATGCCCTTTTTCCCAGTGTTGTTCTCAAAATTTTATATATATTCCTATTTAACATGATTTTTACTTTGTCTGTAGCACCTTCTATTAAAAATGCGCAATGATCTGCTAAGGGGAGGATACATGTCTTGTTTATTGTTATAGCTGTACTTAAACCTATATATTTCCTAATTTTTCTAAATAGAAACCATTTATCATTGAGAGATTTAATTAATTTGTTCGCATGTTTTTCAAACCTTAATTCAGTGTCTATTACTGCCCCCAAATAATTCATATCATCTATAGTTACAATTTTCTGTCCTAACATCGTAATTTCTCCTCGATTTTTCTCGGCAATTTTTACCTTTGCCCCGTGATACACCAATTTTGTCTTTTTAACATTTATAGTGAGACCATTGGCTACATGAGCTAGGGTTGCCCAGCCCAATGTGTCACCTTTCTTCAATTTAATCAACCCGGAGGTATGATTACTTATAGGAATTGATCCTTCTCTTGCACTACAGATCAAAGTATCCCAGGCTTGTATTCCTTTTAAGGAAAACAATTCCGGATTTGGCTTGAATAGCGCATCGCCACGTGGTAAATCACATTCCCCAGCTATCAGGACGTTAACCATCTACTGAGGTGGGATGCCCACATCTTGTCTGACAGAAATCACTGAAGAAATCCGTCGACAACTACATTCCATCTCCATTAACTCAGGGTATTTGAGTCAGAGAGTGCCATCCTGTAGATCCACAGAGCCTCCGTAGAGGGTGAGAAAATCTACACCTAATATTCCATTCTCCTTGATATCACTTAGTATGGGGCCCCATACGAATTCAGTGTTACCTATCAAGACCGGAATAATCACACTGTCATAGCACCTCATTTGAGCGCCATTAGCAGCCTTCACTGAGGCTCCAGGAACATGACATTCCTGGGCGAACCCGAGAGACTGATAGAGTCCATTATTCAACACAGAGCGACTTGCGTCAGTATCTAGTAATAGATCTATCTTTCTTCCCTGAATTCTAGCTGGCACATACCAGCGTCGCCCACCTAAGGGAGACAGCTGACGTATAAACCGTGAGATCCCATCTAAGGTTCCGAGGTCCCATCCGCGTTGGCCAAGCCATTGCAGACAGGGGTGCCTGGGTGAGAGATACTTAATACAGATCGTTGCGACCGTACTTCGTATCCTCCCCTTTTCTGGTAAGGTTGGGAAGGTCCCTTCCTATTTATCTCGCTGGTCTGTGTCCCCTGGCACACATCTTTCCAGACCGCAGTGTCGCCACTCGCTTCAGTCCTCCTTTGTTTTACGGATCACTTCTGGAAGCAACCGGCAACGCAGGCAGACTACGAGGTGTTTCCACTGTAGTTACGTTTCAGGTCTCTGGACAATCTGGAGAGATATGTCCCATTTTGTTGCACCGCCAACAACGTCTGACGTCCAGCTGGTTTTTCTCCACCTGGCCCAGTCTTTCGTTGATTTTAGCCAACAACTTCATTACCTCAGAAAAGTTCTCCTCCAGTTCTGCAGGTTTGGGTTTAGCCTCTGCCGCAGAAGGTACATTGCTGTTCCTTCCAAAGCTAGGGGTTAGACCGCGTCTGCGTCCACGTCCCCGTTTCTGGAAACCTCCCCTTCCGAGTACCATTGAACGAACGTTAGAGAGTATATCCTCTATTTCCGCTTCCTGGCACTCTTCCTGGTTTCTTCCTCCTCTACTTGTTGCCAAGCACAGCCTACCATGTTAACCCGGGAAGTTTTTCCTGGATTAGCATACTTCCCAAACAGTACACACCATTGTTCATAGGCGTCTACTATCCGAAGTACCTGCATGAAGTTCATGCCAGGCTCCCATTTTGAGATGACTTCCGTTCGCACATCATCATCCCGAAGCCCTTTCACAAGCTGCGTTTGTAGATCTTCATGCAGCGCAGGCAACTCTAGTCTCGTTCCCGGGTAGACCTCCATCAACAATTGTTGTAGAGCCACCCCATAGTCGCGAGTTGTCTCCTCCCGTCCCTGGATCCTCTTTAAAAAAGTGGATCTAGTATTCAGCTTTACAAGCTGACCACAGTAGTAAGAGGCTACCTCCACCAACTCATCCCATTCCGTACCACCGGAACAGCGAAAAGCGTGAAGTGCAGCTTCCCCAGGTCCATCTCGTAGCGCTCGCTTGAGGTATGGCAATGCATCGACCTTGTTCCAGCCGTTACACTGTATATCCTCACAAAATCCCGCGAACCAGTGTTCCCACTCCATTCCCTTCCCGTAAGGTTTAGGAATGACAGTGTTCCTTCTGGCTGCGTTCTCCGGTCGCATTATCGGAACCTTGTCGGCTCGTGCCATTGACAAGTTGAATATCCGATCCTGCTCCCTTACCCGGTCAACAGAGCTGAATCCTAGCTAGGCTATAGCTTTGCTAGTATGTTTCGGACTCTGATAACCCGATCGTGACTCGGAAGGTAGCCGGAAGCTTACCATCGGAGTCCTTGCACCCCTCATTCCAGATGAGAGTCTGGAAGGGGTCCTCTCAGGATCTTATGTCCTCCCGGGAGGGGAATAGAGATGATCCCTGACATTACTCCAGCCAGCTTTTGACGTAGGCACCTTTTCGGATGATTCCGCCATAGCCCGTTGAGCCTGATCCTTCATGAAATGAACATGATGGTCCAAATGCTCAATCCTAGCCAGAGCCTCAGTCTCACGAACTGAAAGTTCCTCCAAGGTATGGTGCCGTTTAGCTACCTCCTCGGCGATCTGTTGATTACGAGCCTCCAGTTCCTGACACATTTCTCGAGCCTCCCTTTTCCGATCTAACTCGGCTAGGAGTACCAGCCCAAGAAAGCCTTCAGGATTCTCTCCGGAGTTTACCTGGAAGGTATCCTCCGTTCCATCCTGGGGAGTGGTTGATCCCGGGTTGTGCAAGCAACCTAAGATCCTGGTCACGGCACCAATGTGGTGGTCGCCGCCTGTCTAGCAGGTTGGATGACCCCAATCCGGAACGCTAGTTCCCGGCAGGATCACACCCTACGCTCTCTGCGTAGCTTGGTTCGGCTTTCGGTGAGTTTACACAGACCTAGTAACACACAACACAACACATGCGTTTTTTGGGGGTTTTTTTTAAGACGTTTATTTATCCTGGAGTTGCTCAGTCCAATTGGACTGGTCTTAAAGCGCCTCCAGCATTTTCATATTCCATTTCATTTCTCTTTCTTTTATATCAGGGCATGTAGATCATGCAACATATTTACAACAAATACATAATATAACAGGGTTGATTGACTTACAGTTGACTTCACATGCTTCATGAATTCGTCTCAGGATGGCAGATGGGTACGACCCACAGGAGGACAAATAGTAACTTAAATACCAAAGTTATAAGTGAGTTTGCTCACATGATTGGTGACCTAGTGACCAGATAGTATAATTAAGGAAATAGTCTTCTACTGGATATCGATACTTCTAGCCAGACATATTTTTTGTATTTTCTTAAACTCCCTCATATTTTCAATGTTTCTAGTTTCTGGCGGAAGTACGTTCCATAATTTCGCTCCGTGGTATTGAAGACTTTTTTTATACATATTATTATATGGATGATAAACTTGAAACAATGGGGCACTATGGGCGCGAGTATTTCTATTTGTCTCTTGCAGTAGGAGGTAACCCTTATGCTTCTGTTTAAACATATGTATATAAATATGACTTTTCCTAACCTCATTGAGATATGGTATTTGTACAGATCTGTGGAGAAGACTCACGTTTGCTCTTCTAGTATTTCTGGTTATGATTCTCAATGCATGATTTTGTAAAGTTTGTAGCTTCTGTAAGTCTTTCTCGTAGCATGAGTCATACAACACATCCCCATAACTAATAATTGGCAACAACATGGTTTTATATATGACAGTGCAAGCGTGGTTAGTCAGGTATGGCCTTAGTTTTGCAAGGAGATATAATTTATGTGAGACTTGTTTTGCAATTTGGTTAATATGTGTTTTATAGGATAAGTTTGCATCTAGTGTTATACCAAGGTAATTATATGAGTGTACTTTTTGCAACGGATCATGATTTAATTTTAGTATACGATTAAAGTTAGAAAGCTCTCTTATTTTCGTTGGGCTGCCAAAATTCACCACTTTTGTTTTTTTAGTATTTATTGTTAGTTTATTACGCGAGCACCAATTACTTAGTGTATTTAGCTCCTTTTGCAATTGTTCTGCTACAGTATCAATTTCAGAACCTGAATGGTATAATACTGTGTCGTCTGCATGTAGTAACAATTTCGACTTCATCTCTCCATTAATCTCTCCTTGCATTACATGTGTAAGGTCATTTACAAAGGCAATGAACAACAGAGGCCCCAGTATTGATCCCTGGGGCACTCCATAGGTTATGTTGGTGGACTCTGATTTTCTATCGTTCGCCAAGGTTACCTGGGATCTGTCTTTCAGATAACTACTAAACCATTTCCATAAAGTCCCTTTGATTCCCAGGTGTTGTAATTTTGATAATAGGATTTGGTGGTCAATGGTGTCAAAGGCTTTTTTAAAATCAATAAATACTGCTATGGTTGGATGTTTAATATTTACTGCCGAGAGTATGTCATCTGTAATTTTGGTTATTGTGTCTATTGTAGGGCAATTTTTTCTAAATCCGTTTTGCAACTTACTAAGCATATTGTTATTTTCCAGAAATTCAATGGTATATTTATGTACTATTCTTTCCAATATCTTTCCTGGAAGAGGCAACAGTGATACTGGTCTCAGGTTACACACGTTACTGCTATCCCCTCCTTTCTTTAGTGGTATCACGGTTGCCCTTTTCCATGACATTGGAAAAATTCCTTTCCTTAAGGATTTGTTCAGTAGGCAGGTAAAGTGGGAATTTAGAATTATCAGTGCGTCCTTGAGATATTTTGTTGTTAAATCAGCTATTGCAGAATACTTGTGACAATCAATTTCGTTTGTAACCCTTAAGACCTTCTCTGAATCAGTTTGAATATCTTGCATCGTTTCATTATTTGTTTTCCCCTCATAGGCCCATGGGATGTTGTGCTTCTTTGCCAGATTAGCTCCTATGTTACTAAAATATGTATTAATATAATCCGATATGTTTTCATTTTGGACCCATTCATCATTGTCGTTCTTAAGTTTTATGAAATCCAATTTCTTAGGATTTCCTTTAGTGTATTTCGATAAGATTCCCCACAATTTTTTCCCGTCATTTTTGTTAGGTTCTAAAAGGTCCTTAATATATTCGCCCCTAGCCTTTTAATGAATGATGTAGTCTCGTTTCTGGCTATCTTGGCTAAATTCCAAGCTTCAATAGTTTTCTTCTTTTTGGCCCGTTTAAAGAGTCGGTCTTTATCCTTTATTTTTTCTAGTACCTCATTGTTTATCCAAGTCTCCCGCAATCTATGTACCTTATACTGTTTCATTGGATAGAGTGTATAAAGATGTTTCATAATAGCCTCATACATGTAGTCCCATTGATCATTCGGATTTTCCATCTGTGAAAAAACGTCCCAATTTTCACTAAGTAGTTTCTCTTTAAATTTTATAAAGCTATAATTTCTATCTGAGCGTCCTGTAAATGTAGTTTTCTCTTTTACCAATTTGTTCTTGGCTCTTATTATGAACACACCCTCGTGATCACTTACTCTCTCACCTCTCTCATATCTGTGCCTAATTCCTGACAGAACCCTTTTCAACCCTGTCCTGGTGGACGGTATATAGTACCAATTACAATTTGTCTAGTACCTTTCAAGCATAAGTTCAACCAAATAGATTCCATCAATTTTGTACTCGTGTTATAGTTTGCATAAATTACATCATTTATGCATAAGTTTTCTTTTACATAGATTCCCACCCCCCCTCCTGTTTTTATTTCATCTTTCCCTGGGTCCGACCATTTCCTATCATTCCTATAAAACTTATACCCTGGTAGGTCGACCAAGTAAGTTGGTATTCGCTCTGTAAGCCATGTTTCACTTATACATAAAATGTCAATGTCAGAATCCACCAGGAGTATGTGTATAGAGTCTATTTTCGCCCATAGGCTACAAACGTTCATGTGAACCATTTTTATACCTTTAGTACAAATCATTTAGGTATGTAAGGTGTACCAGTTTCGGTTAATAAAAGCTTTTCGATTTTTCTGCTATTTTCCCTTCAGAGTTCGTCCCCAAGTTCCCTCCCATTACAGACCCATGAGCAACAAGCACAGTCAACCAGTTCATAAGTATTCTTAACTCTAACATATATATAAGAAATAAGGCGTTTAACCCTTTCACACTGGGCACCTCTGACAAAGCAGTGTCTGTAAGGCCGGGTAGGGTGTTAGTACATACCGCCAGGGAACGGGGTGTTTTCAGGCCAATTATGATAATTTCACTTTTGATCACGTGATAAAACACGTGGTCTTTAATATTATTTTATGAGTATTACAAAATCGTAAGGCTAATGTTATACCAACATCCTGTGAAAATTTCATCATTATTGATCAATTATTTACAAAGTTATTACACATAATCTATGATTTTGCAAGTCTTAGAAAATGATGCCTTAAGGCATCATCCGGCCACACACGGCGATGCCTTAAGGCATCATCCGGCCACGGGCGGCGATGCCTTAAGGCATCACCCGGCGCCAAAGGGTTAATAAACAGGAATGTTTGTTAACAATACTACTTCCCTGAAAGATCTGGAAGATCTTTCCCACAAGTACAGTACCCTAGCACAGGGTGCTAGGTAATGCTGGAGAGGCTAATCTGAAAGACTCGCCTAACCACCAGGAAGGTTACGAGAACCCGCCTGCCAAGTGAGGGCCCAAGGGTCCGTTCCGCAGAAGAGACGCACGAGGACAAACCTGTCAACCTACTGTGAACGCTGAGTATATACACCCAGCGTTACGTAATCCCGGTCTCCGCCGTGCCACTCTCGTGTGCGGCGTTGCCCGGAACCACTACACAGTAGGGATCGATCTCCGTGCCACCTTCCATAGAACGTATGAACACTGCTGGATTCCTGCCCCACTACATTTGCAAGTCTGTTTACTTGCAAGATATGACTGCTGGGATAAATAAAAGTGTTATCTTGGTTTTCACTTGGATAACGATAGGTAGGACTTTATCATAGCCAGGCCTGCCAATGTTTTATTGTACAGCAGTTTGCGATACTCCTTTGTTATCTCACCCATATCTGAAATATCAGTGAGGCGATATGCATGTTCAACCTACCAAATTGGAGCTTGGATGACATAGAAAACGGCACAATTATACTAATCTAAACAGGTATTATAGCTCATACAGTCAGTACTCTAATGGTAAAGAATACATTTCTATGTACTTGTCTGACCGAAGGCGTTGCGTAACCAATCAGATAAGGCACATTGTAGGTCCGTGGAAAAAGGTCTATTACCTGTTTATCAGATTCAGAAAATAAATATGGTACTTCTTAGAGGTGACGTTATGTGATGAAGAAAACTAATCCGTAAATGTGAAAAAGAGAAAGGATGTTTTTGTTCTCATATATATTCTTTTTCCCAAATTTGGAATTAGAACAAACGAAAGATTTTAAAAGATACCACACATTGTAATGTACTCAAAGTGTGATCCCAAAAAATAAGTTTTTCCATGAACAGACACCATTTAATCTCTGGGCATTAGGATATGCGAATACATGATATCAGACAAAGAAGAGGGTTGGTTAGATTAAACTTTTTAAAATCTGACAGTAATTTGTTTATTTTCAGGAGACGCGTCCTTTCTGTTCCGAGCATCACGTGACATCCTCCACAGCTCCACCCAGTGACGTCATTGAGGGTGCCTCAAACCTGTGACGTCAGATCCGTTATTCCTATCTCTGAGGAATGCTGAAAATGTACTTCATTGTGAAATAAAAGTGAACGAAACTAATGAAAAGTGAAATTACGATTCAGTTGACTCTGCCAAGAAGGGACTCAGCATTTTGTTTTCGGCCGATAATAATTGTTAAAAGAATGAAGGTAAATTCATAACTGATATATTGCTAAGCATGATAATACTCATGGGACTTCAGTTGCCTTTGGTAGTAAAATCAATTTGGTTTTGGGGTATAAGAATTAATAGGACATGAACGATATAGGGTATGAATGAGCAAGTATCTGTAGTTCAACAAACGTAAAAGCATGTTCATCTTTCTCTATTATACTGTCTCCTGGGTCCTGGGTGCTGGGTCCTACCCGAAGGTAGGTGCGCTTTCGGCGCCCCAGGACACCCTGTCGGGGTTCTTCCAGGAAACCTTGAAGGGACTACCCCCCCCCTACAGTCCCCCCCAGACGCTTCAACCAAGCGGTCTGAATATCTTTGGTAAAACGCCCTTGGGGGGTCTCGAACCTGCGTGAGTGACCTCGGCAAACCAGCAGACTTATCCACTGGACCACCGAGCAGGCATCAAGGTCGAGTGTTGGAACTTCTACTTGAATACAGGCTCAGCTGAGCTGGGTCCCGGCGTATCCCACAGGCTGGGTACCAGCGACACTCAGATCGAAGTTAAATATATCAAAGGTTTGTGTTGAATCAGGCAAGGCCCTGTGGCGCAGTCGGTAAAGGAGCGAGAAGCGAAATGCTGAGGTCAGACTATTGTGAGTTCAAATCCCTCGAGATACATTTTGAATATAATCACTTTCTATCATTAACATCTACCAGGTTCATGAGATACATGTTCTTGTATATATATATACCACTTAGTTTTGAATGAGAAATCACACAAATTACTGAATTCAATATTTTATTTCATCACTCACTGTAACTCATTTCTGAATACAAATTTCTGATACACAATCACTGTGTTGTTGTTTACTGTCACGAGTGTTTACATTTGAATAGTCACCCTTCCGTGGGCTATCACAAAGTCAATGAGGCATGACGGCAGGACGTTCCCACGTAAACAAGACACTTACAGAGTAGTTGTAGTGGTTCCCATGATAAGGGACGTATAGCGACTAATCTCCCACTTGAGCACACATATAAAAAAGTGTGGTTCTATTATAAAACCGGGAGGTGTTTTATGGTAGTCACGATCGTTAATAGTCGAATTATCATACCAGCGCATGTATGGCACAGCTATAATGCGAATGGGTCTTAGACCATTGACCGTTTCAACCCAACAGGTAAATGCAACACCTTGTCTGTGAAACACCCTCCCGTTCCCACGCACGACACCTGCCAGTACTCTTACACACTCGGTACACCGGCACTTCTCAGACTGACCTTGCTGGACCAGCCAGCAGTTACACATACTGCCTGTGTAAACATAGTCGAACAGGTCATACTACCACAATTAGAGAATTGGGATTTGGTTTAAGACGCACTACCTGACAGAATTTAAAATAAGATGAAATTAGAGGATAGGCGTTTGATTCACCTTTTGACATTTATCAATTGGTGGGTATACAACGTGGGAGGTTATACCAAACACGAGAACCATTGGGAACAATACCGGAATTTTAACGTTCAATAAAGGAGCTGTATAAAATTACATTATATGGTGTGGGGGGGGGGGGGGGTAATTGCTTGGGGAAAACTGCCGAACAATTTGAAATGTTGAACCTCTCTAAAATATCAATGAAAGAGGGAATGATAATAGGAAGGATTAAGATGTAATCATGTAAATTACCAGGCGGAAAACGATGCCTATAGATATAAGCATTATGTAGGAGGAGTGAAGGAATAAGAGAAGGAAGGAGTGAAAAGAAGAATGAGGGAAGGAGTGGAGGGAGGGGGATGGAATGATTAAAGTATGGAAAGGAGAAAAAGGAGTGAAGGAAGGAAAGTGAAAGAAGGAGTGAAGGAAGGAAAGAGTGAGATGAAGGAAGGAGTGAAGGATAAAGAAGGAAAGAATGAGAGGAGTGAAGGAAGGAAGGGGTGAAGGAAAGAGGGAAGGAAGGAGTAACAGGAGTGGAGGAAATAAGTAAAGGGAGGGAGGAAGGAAGGAGGTGAAGGACAGAAGGAAGGAGAGAAGATTGTGAAGGAAGGAAGGAAGGAAGGAGTGAAACATGGAATTGTGGAAGGGTAGGGGAGAGGGAAGGAAGGAATGAAGGAAGGAAGGAATTGGAAGAGGAACAGAAATGGCCCTAGTAATGCCAAACTTAGCAATGTCAAGCTGACCAGCGCCTGCCCCCCCCCCCCCCCCCCCCCACACACACACACACACAGCTGGCCAGTGGCAGGCACTCAACCCCACCCTGGCCACGATACAGGCTGCCTGGGCGCCAGCAGGAGGGGTGGGATAGGTTGATAGTGCTGCAGCATGTGAGAGCTCAGAGCAGTATTTCTAGTGTACCCAGAACTGTAGCTTTCCAACGGTATATGGTGCACTTAAGTCTTTTTTGGTGATGGGTGTTCACTTACTGTAGCCCCTCATGCTGCAGCACTATGAGGGGAAGAGGGAGAGGAGTAGGGACTGAATGCAGGATGTTGGTCAGCCAGCCATGACTGGGGAAGGGCCTGCGTTGATTGGATAATTAAACCTCCACCACCTCTGTGAACTCATCAGCTCATAGGTAACTTGACCATATGCTTTTCAAGATGGCTGACAGAACTATGTTTTCTTGTATCCAATAATGTAGCTTAGCCCATCTAAATAATGACACTTCTTTTATATTCCATATCAAAATACTAAATATTAAAACTGCGAGATATTATATTGCCATAAAATCTTCTATCCAAAATAAAAATCACATTCCTATCTGAGTTCAGGTAGCTGTAAATAGCAGATATGGGTCGGATTTTTGAAACCTGCTAAATTCCGCTTTGATCCTGGGATCAGAGACCCCAATTTTTTTTTAGAATAATACTTCTTTTTATATTCTATATTAGTCACCTACTAAGTACCTTCCAGAAAAACGTTATTCCAACAAAATCAGATGAATGGCTTAGATTTGAGAGCCTTTTGAAGTTGTGTATAATACTTCATGTTGTCCAACCCCCTAGATATTTGAAATTTCAAGAAATGTTATAAATGCTTATAACTTAAGAAAGACTAATATTATATGGTGACACACATTATATTCTATCCAGAATACCTTTTCCATATACTAGATTTAAAAGAAAAGCTCTGAACTATATTTGGGTTGTTGGGCAACACAGGGGTGTCGGACAACACGTTAATAGAGTTACTCAGAACAATGAGAAAAATAATATTTGAGGCTATAATCCTTTATATTTCTAATGAAATGATAATAAGCTATATTTCACAAAGCAAACCACTCAATTATTGATAAAAAAACAACCCCAAAATCATAGCTTGTAAAATAGCATGTTGTCCGACCCCCAGGGTGTCGGACAACACATGTTCAGTTTTTTAACAATAAAAAGTATATTTTTTTATTTAGAAAAAAAAACAACCTGAGTATTCATGAGTGGTAGGGGTACTTAACATAACCAGGGATATTTGTTATGATTATTATTTTTTTTATACATCCTTTAGAGGTATGTTGTCCAACAACCCATTTTTTTTAAAAATATCATCATGGAATCATAATGTTCTGTTATCAGAATGGATAATCCGATTGTGTTGAGACTTTCAGGTATCACAGCCAGGATTCTGGTCAACATTGTACAATAAAGGAAAATTAATTTCTCACTATATATTTCATTAGTATTTTCCTCTGAAAGTCGGGGTGTTGAACAACATGCTCTATGGGTCTCTATGTTGGAAAATTTGAAGGTCCTGGATAGTTTTTACCATTTTAATATTTTTTCAATCTTTTACCAACTTTCAAAATTATATTGTCTACACTTCTCATGACATATGCTTTAAAAATGTTAATAAATACAATTGGCTCAAAATTGTGTCTCCCAGATTTTGAACAAAGCAAAAATCACTAGAAAATCACAGTTCTTGTTGATTTTTGGAAGGAAAAATTCCTCAGAACTCTACAAAACCCTATGTTGGAAAGAAAGATTATCAAAAGATACACCAAATAATTTCATTTTTACATTGATGAGATACGCTCATACAACATGAACCTTGAATAAGCTTATTTGGGCAATTTAGCAGGTTTTAAAAATCCCACCCATATGTGGTCAACTCACCTATTAACACAACAGGCAGGTGTATTACAATAGGCTATAGCCACAGACAATGAGACCAATTGTCCACCAACACATGTATTCGCCTTTCCAAACGGCAGTCTTCCAGATTGATTTCGCATAGCACATACACATATATCCATACAAGACAATACAATATGTATGAGTAGATAAAGCTAGTGAATCATTACTACTATCTTATGTATTACCTCTTTAACGTCCATTTTACATGTCACAATGTAGCATGTTTAACACCTCTACAGACAATTCATTCCAACATAAGTGCATCTATACAACGGTCAATCCTGATTTTTCAGTTCTGTGCCTACAGATCTTCTACTAATCTTCTCCCAACAATCAACCCGATTCTTAAAATAGTAAAACACAGTACCAGTAGTTACTGAAACAACGGGACTAATGTTATCTAATGAGTTCAGTCTATTCTTAAACGCTGCCTTTTGCTTGGAGCTTTTTTGATGTCCTTGTCAAGACACTTTTGACCCTTACAGTGATTTCTGTTTTTGGTTTATCTATCTAATTTGAAATTTAATTCCCTTGCGATCAGGTCTGTATCCGTTCTCTTTAATTGTGTGTTAAATCAGCAATATTTCATAGTTTTTGTTATATTTTTTACGCATGTACACCAATAACAGTTCGTTTCGTCTGCGATGCAACATTTTTGTGCTCGTCAAGTTTTGCAACTGTTCAACTGTATGCACCATGGTACAGTCCTGAACATAAATGCGCAAGGCTTTTTTCTGCATTCTCTGCAACTTTGTCAGCCAGACTTTGGATGCACCTTCAGTAAATAATGCTGAATAATCCAAGACTGGTAATATCACTTGTTTGTATGGTTTAATCGCAGCCCGTCTCGATATCATCTGTCTAACCTTACGAAAAATGAATAGCTGTTTGTGTTACCTCATATCTATCTCAATCCCAAGATAAGGATATGCATTCCTCTATATACTTTATGATTGGTCATCAATTTCGTTTTGGACTGGGACTCATACCATCATACTTACGTTGTATCTGTATTGATATTTAATGAATTACGATCCCATCATTCCATTAAGCTATCTAAATCATGTTGCAGCTGTTGGCTTACCCCGAAGGGGGTCTTTACCGACATGTATATGACCAAGTCATCAGCATATAACAGATAATTGCAGTTCCATACCATACAAATCTTTAATGAGATAAATAAATAGCAAGGGACCTAAAACAGAGCCTTGAGGAACACCATATTCTAGAGAACTCCAGGTTGATATCGAATCATTAAGTTTGACACGTTCAGGTATGATTCGAACACATGGTACGAACGCATACTCAATATCTCTAGGTTTCTTCAATAATATATCATGATGTACACTGTCAAAAGCCTTGCAATAATCTACAAATGTAACTCCTATTCATTCTTTATGACCGGCAAAAATCGTCTAATAATCATTCAATTATCGCCTTTAGTTCTTGTTCCATAACTACCTTTGCTTCTTTTTTATCGTCCCCATTCACTATTTTAACAAACTCATCTGTATATATAGCACTGGTTTTACATAAGCTAATGCATTTATTATATAGTTGATAAAAATCAGAAAAACTAAAGGACCTATCTAGACCCTTGTAGTACTCCTCAGCCTATGTCATTTGTATGACATAGTACTCGATTTATTTCTGTTCTGGATTTTCTGTTATTTAGATAATCTATTTTCATTTTAATGATACTCTCACTTATCCCTATCTTCTTATTTTATTTATTAGTACTCTATGATTTACACTATCAAAAGCCTTTTTAAAACCAATATACATCGTATGTGGCTACCGTCATCCTTTACTATCAATGTGTGTGAGAATTTTACACTAAAAGTGGTTTGTGCCATTGGCCGTTTTCATAGAAAACAATTTTATCTTGTTAATTTGATCATATGCTTTATTAGATCTATTTATTCGTGAAAATGCCTCATTGTTGTACGTTACACAGTTATGCTAGGACTTGACCATATACACCCTAGATCATCAAATTTACCAATTATACTAATATTTTATGTAAATGGTTGTCATAAGACAATACCCAAATCCTAATTTTGATATATTTTTGGGCCTTTGTGTTATTCTACAGGTATTAAATGTGTATCATGCACCTCAGGTGTTCAGCCTCCTCCATCGTGCTATTACTTGTGTGTTGGATTGTTGATTCCTCCTGTGCAGCTGTCTGTACACCAATATATCGCACAGAGAACGTCTGCTGCCTCTGTATCTTCCCGTGAACTGCCCGCAGTAGTCGAGCTGGAAAGTAAGATGAAACTTATCAAGTCTGTCGGTGGTTTTGGCCCACTTGATTCAGGTCAACTATAGACTGTAGAACCATCTCAAGGCGCTGCTATTACTATGTAAGAGGGTCAAGGTGAAGGCCGTGGTTGGCTGTGAATGCAGTCATTGGTTGCTGGGCCTATTATTTCCTTATATGAGAATGAAGGCAGAAGGACAGCTCTATGCACCTTTGTGTGTGTCAGCATTTGGCAAAATGTACATTTGGTTGAAATCAGATATACCTTGGTTTCAGAAAACCATTTTTTATGGCCGAATTTTGATTCAATGTCCCTACTTCCAGACTTACTTGAGAAAAATATGAATAAACATCTAGAGGCATACCTAGAATCAAATGACCCACGAATAAATGGACATTTTGGCTTTCATGCATACTTGCAAAATTCAAATACCATTACAAATTCAGCTGAATCTGGAATACTTCATATTTTCAGGATCTAGACGTCAAGGCCAACGATCCCGTTTTTTTATTAAAACACCTAAATATAGGGCTATGGAAGCAAACCTTGATGTAAAAATCACATGATTATTGTTCAAAGCCCAAGGGATGTCAATCAAGAGCCTAAAACATCTTAAAAACATCTGAAAAGTGGATACAATTGGGTGGATAGATACTATAGTTGGCATTGTAGCTGCCATTTTACTGCAGGCATTATATAAACCTGGTTTATCTGCTTCACCATCCAATTACCATTAAATCCTCTCCATACCCATTTAGCCTCTTATTTCTCTTAGTCTTTTAGCCTTGAGCCTGCGTAGCTAGTAGGTGTTTTATCTTTTAGACACACACTACTGGTATCCGGCCAGAACACTCGATAAGTTCCCCATTCACCCAACCGTCCTGTCAGTTATCTTAGAACCATATGAAATTGACATTTCAGGGCATTGACAAAAAATACATCAATTGTATTTTCAAATGAGGAGAAACACGCGGGAAACCAGAATTAATTTCCAATGGGCATTCCTGCACCATGCCACAAACCACCCCGTCCCCTACATACAATCTAATATGACAAAGATGGTGGGCAGCTTACCTTGAACGCAGCCAGTGATTAAGTCTCACTATTTCATCATCATTTTCGAGTCATTCAAGTGCTTTTCGTCAGTCTATATCTTGCAGGCACAGCTGAACACCAGCAACATTGAGATCTGAAACCAGGATAATATCATAAGTGTGTGAGTGATTTGGGGTTGGTTTGTTTGATTTTACATCCAGTCAACTATGACAGGCCCCTTCAAGGCGCCTGTTTTTCAGTCATGACCGTATGTGATAGTGACCAGTTAGTGACCGTTTTGAGAGCATTGGGTTCCAGAGACAAATGGTCATAATGATAGTGAAGGTTTTGAGGGATCATAGCCTTGGTCACTGTTTTGTGTTCCAGAGTCGTGACCATTTAGTGACATTTTTGTCCAAATGGTCTCCAAAACAGTGACAGGGTCAGACATGTCATACATATATGATATATATATACCAAAACTTATCAAAATTAACAGATATTTGCAGTGGAGGATTCTAAATGGATGTCATACCTTTATCCCAAATTACATAATTTGCCAATGATTATCTTATTCATAAGAATTGTTTCACCAAAGCCAGTGATAACTGTTGACACTGCCCTGCTTGACTGCCTTGTATACATCCTACTGCAATACTCGACCCTAAGTTGGTGTGATAGTCTCATACTTTTGATTGGCATATTTCATTTTATACACTTCCACTGTATCAAATGAAACAATATCTACCGTGTTGAATTTATCCATGTATGTTATATCTAATTCCCAAATTTCATAATTATCTGTTGGGTAATATACATGTGAGACATGCTTTTGTTTTTTGAATGGGCCTTGGGCCAACAGTGATCATAACAGCCAAACAGTGACCGGGTCTGAGGAACAATTTTTGGTCATGATCACTCTTTTGGTCTCCCGAACAGTCACTCTTTTTCTATCACAACTAGTAAAGACGTTGCTGTCTAAAAAACAGGTCCCAGACTTTCTCAAGGTTCAGAGAGGTGGTGATCGAATCCATGAGAAATCTGACCACTATACATTTACGCACAGGTGAGCGTGCTTTTAGTTCCCACACCACATAGACATGGTATGAGAAGGACTGGTCTTTGATTTAGCAGTAAATCTACTTCTGCTGGAGATGAAGGCTGCATTGGGACTTAAACCCACAACCTTGGGATTATGAGTCCAGTACCTTAACCACTGAGCTAACTCCCCATTCCCGAATATAGAATACAGTTTGTTGGAAAACCGCGTCATTATGGAGTCTGTGAACGTGTTTTGTTTAGAACAGGACAGGTAACCCCCAAGTAACGATTATCATCTTCTTCTAACTACCATCACATTATACTATTTTCCAGGATATCAACGAGAATATATATAAATGGAATCTCCTGAAAACTGGGCCAGCATCTCTGGGTAAAGTGAGATTTTGTGAAATGCAACAATACATACCTATACTAAGATCTGGCACAGCTGCAGTCACCCAGCATACAGTGTTCTATAACAGTTAGATGGACTCGTGTCAGACGCTGACATCGTCAGAGAAGTTGGGTGAAGGTGTGTCTCTCTGCACCGATGTGTCAGTCTGTGTGTGTGTTTATGTTTGTGGTGATGTAGAAGGAACGGCAGTCAAATGTGGCGGTCCCCAGTGACCTGTGGCGCGCTCACTCAGGCGGAAATGACACCCAATCATCTACATTGATTGTTTGTGGACAATCAATCCACGGTGTTTATATGTTATGTAATATATCTGACACATTGACTGTATACTCTACCTCAATACAGATTCAATCAATTGAGCTATATTTGATTATGTCTGAGAGAGAATAACGGTTTCTGTAGCACCAAAAACTGATACAGACTGAGATATATTAATTCTACAGGGAACTGGCACTACAGTAATAGACCAATTATTCACACAATTTCACTGAGAAATCAAGACTGCACCTGGAGCATTTGATTCACCTCATATCTAAATGGCCTCTGGCATCTGGTGGATGTATGCTAGTGATAATCTACACACAGCACAGTATTTCATTTCTAAAATAATCAACCTAATTGCTTGTGGTGCTGACGCATGTATATGATTCCGACGCTTAGTCTCGTTTGTATCCACGATATCGATATAAGAATTAATCATACATCTTGTGTCAATTAACAGTTACAATACTGAGAGAGAAAATACACACACATATCCACCTGATTCTTCTGAACAACCGTAGTTTAGGGTGATTGTTCCAGTTCAATGAACACGGATCCGTACAGGATACTTGCCGGGGTCTGCCATTGTTAGAGCGTGCTTGCACGCGCTAAATACATCATCTAGATCTTAGAGTCAGGGTTAGAGTGATCACATTGAACTTTCAGTGTGCTTCCAGAAAGCTATCACTTCACTATCTGTGTGCTGTTCACTGTGATAGTGAGAACAGAGCAGGGAGCCAGTGTCTCAGGGCCTTAGAGGTATGCACAGCTGACCATGACCAATCACTTAAGACCGAAATAACTCATTGACCTACTGCTGCTTGATATGTTTTGATCCTAGACTCAGGCAGTTGGAGAAATGACAAGTTGACTGGGTGCATCTGCTCCTAGTTTATAGGGGGCGGTGATGCACCACTAAACTTATTGCTTTATAATTGTGCTTTTTAGGGAGACTTGATTTTATTACGTGCTCTTGGACCACGTGTAAATGCATTTTGGCATGGATATTATACTGTATCTATCTTGATTGAGAAATCTTATGATGTTTTTGGATGGCTTTCAAGACCTGATTTTTGTGCATTTCTCTCATAGCTTCTCCTATTCTAAGCTGTTTACACCATTCTCTTCGCAATGGGAGGTTTGTTCTGTGATTTAATGTGGGTAAGACATAAATGACTGCAAGCACTATGGTAAAAAAAAGTGTATTCATCACGTGACACAATACAGACATTGAGGTTGTCTAGTTTCATGACAACACAAGTAGCTGTCCTTAGGAAAAGACAGACCCCACACATGAGAATCAGACAAATCTACACATCAAGGGACCTGTTTCACTAGTTTCGTGACAAAAGTGTTATACAGATATGAAAAGTGGCACCAACAGTGCAAGCAAGAACGGACAAAACGAAGTCTAATGTCTAGCTCTTATGAAACCGGACACACAATCTATAGACGCCATCTAGACATGTCACGAAGCTAGTGAAACAGGTCCCTGGTTCCATACAGCATAAGTACCCCCGCCCCGATTCTTACGTGGACTAAATCCAGTGATCCCCGGCTCTATTCCTGGCCGGTCCTTCCTGGAGTAATCCGCCTTGTCCCCGGTAACTGCTGGTGCGTCCCACTGAGCTTCAATTGACTCACTTTCAATTTCAGTCTGGGGTTAATATTACCTCACGGTCCACAGTATTGAACCTAGCTTACTGAGAAAATGGGCGTTCACGTAGAACGGCAGAACAACATACATAGCTTGGAACCTCTAATGCACTCCTGTCTGTGATAATTACGAAGACAGGTTGAGGCTCCAGAGAAATAATGGTGATAAGATATTGAGTCTTCATATCGACGTATATCAAATCTATATATGCAAGTAACCAAGCTCGTATATGTGTAATTTCTAGACAATAATTGTCAAACCGGAATACCAACTGGCACCCTGTTGTGCATATATGCATCTATATATAGAATCCCAGATGAACCGGTCCCGGTGCCATACCGCCACCCACCCCCTCCAACATGCGGCGAACCGGCCCCTGCCAAACAGGTCCCCTTATACCCAAGTGCCTGCCCTCGCTGCTTTGGGCGCTTGCATTGTTAATTATTTTGATGAATAAACAATCGTTAGAAAGCTGAGATTTAGGTATATGCAGCTGTATTCACCCATGCACATCAAGTCCCTAAACCCCGTATCAACTTCCCTTTTGCAACCACCGACTACGCGCTATCCATTTCGGCTCGGCGGTCTGGAGGAAGATATAAGACCTTGGGCTAGCTGGTCATGAATGATAAAGCGTCTATTCATCCTGCCATATTCCGCTATTGAACATGTCCTACTGGCCTTTGATGCAGTACTTGAGGCAGTTACCGACTTAAAAGTTTAAAGTACCTCATTTTTAAAAGTACATTAGACAAATAAACTAATGTGTGCATCATGTAGATCCCAGTGCTCTGGTTAATATACCTTTTAAATTTTTTTTTACAATTTCTTTATCGATCCATCATCAGTAATACATTTACAAAAGACTCTTATGTCTTCCAAGTTTTTATTATATTGATCACCCGTCAATCATGTCTGTACTCCTAATATCAGTTGAGATATTCAAAGTTTAAGGTCTGAAATTTTTGGTGTTTGTGTGAGCGAGCGCGAAAACGGCCGCGGGGGCTGAAGGGGCTTATTTAATTTTTTTTATTGTTTATTGCCATCGATTCATTACAAATCGCTCTTCCAAGCAATAGTGGATACAAGTAGGACAAAGCAGCTTATGGTATTTACAATGAGTGCTTTAGTATGCTGCAACATTTATACATCACTAAAGTGTAGAATCTCTCTTGCTGTTATCTATATCACATCTTTTCACTCATTAACATCTTATTCACTCCTGTTTTAAACTATCTTTTTGAGAGTTCGGCTTGTAGAGCGCTCGGAAGTATACCGATGACCGTCTGAAGCTTTCTTTTTTCGGTCGAGGCAGGTACAAGGTGGATTTACCCGCTGCTCTTGTCTGTATTAAAATTCCGTTCTACTTTCTGTATTAGAGAGTTTTCTCTCAGACACCTAATGATACCAATCATTAGTAATCTTCTCCGAGTTTTGTGGCTTCTGGTGCCCCTTGCAGTGGCAAGGAGCAGTGATCCACACTCGGTAGATGATTGGGTTGAGTGTGTGCGTGTGTGTGTGTGTGGGGGGGGGGGGTCAGTGGGTACGATTGGCACCGCGACATAGAGCTGGGAGGGGGGGGGGGTCGGTTGGGCGACGGGCCGGTTCTGCAAGTGCTCGTATCGAATATGCAAGTCACGGTCCCAGTTAACACTCCAATAAAGAACCGGCCAGAAGGCTTGAGTTGCTCACAACACCTCTCTTCACATTCTTATGATTAGCCAACTCTTAAAGACTCAAATAACATCACACTCGAATATTGTAGGTTTAAGCAGCTATTCCAACAAACAGGTGTTCCACAGTCCCTCCCGCAGGTGGTAGCCGCTGGGGCTTACAGAAACTGTTTAATTGCAATAGATTTGTTATTATTCTTGTAGGTGGGTAATAAATACAATAACGACTGGTTTTGTGTACGAGTGGCCGTAATCTCCGAGTAGTTGACGCCTAGTAATATCCGAGCGACTAGCGAGGATATTACGTCGTCAACTACGAGGTTATTAAGTTTAATTTAAGATTGAGTTACAAATATTTGTAAAATATTTCACATTATATAACAGAAAATCTTTTATATATTAGTGGGTACATTATTCTTTCCGGAGGGTGTTTTTTATATTAGATTCTTGCACTTGAAGGTTCTTCGTTCTGCCTAAATTTCAGAGAACTATTTTTTCCATAATGTTTTCCTTCTGCTTAGCCCAATACGTAGTTCCTTTGACCTTTATTGCCACGTTGCCAAGTCCAAGTAATCACAATTATAAGTATGAGTTTCATAAGTTGACCGGTGGGTCAGTGCAGGCACCTCACCCTCTAAGTCCTTGACTAAGGGGCACAAGAAGTCCTTGACCCAATGCCCTACCTGTGCCCAGTGTCCTACTTCGAAATGAGGCGCCGGGAGTGAAAATTTTGCCCACTTTACTCGCTTAGTGTAGTTTATACCTGCTGTTTTCTCGCTGCCTTGGCTCGCTTGGTGTGTCTTATACCGAGGACACACCAAGCGAGTCAAGGCGGCGATCTCCGGAATCGCCAACATAAAATGTCATATATGTGAGATATTATTTCATAGCAATATCTCCCACTCATAATATAGTGCCTCGGAAGCAATAATCAGGTAAAAACTTAAATAATGTCTCACACACACGCCATTTTGTGTTGGCGATTACGGAAATCGCTGCGTTTCTCGCTTGGTGTGTCCCCGGCTTTATACCGGGGACACACCAAGCGAGTCAAGGCGGCGATCTCTATAATCGCCAATACAAAATAGGATATACGTGAGATATTATTTCATACGAATATCTCTCACGGATAGTTTAGCTTATCACAAGCAATAATCAGGTGAAATATGAAATAATAGGTCACATAAAGGTCATTTTATGTTGGCGATTCCGTAAATCGCTGTCTTACTCGCTTGGTGTGTCCTCGGCATTATGCCGGGGACACACCAAGCGAGTCAAGGCGGCGATCTCTGGAATCGCCAACACAAATTGGCGTGTATGTGAGATATTATTTCATAGGAGTATCTCCTGCCTACAATTTAATATTTTGGAAGCAATAATCAGGTGAAATATGAAATAATAGCTCACATATAGACCATTTTGTGTTGGCGATTACGGAACTCGCTGCGTTTCTCGCTCGGTGTGTCTCCGGCTTCAGCTCCGCCAGCGAGTGAGCAAATCTCCCTCCCACCTTGGAAGCGAGAAATGTTGAGCGATTCCATTTCTTGCTGATCCAAAAGCGCCCGAAGGTTCAGCTCACTTGGTGTGTTCCCGGCATGGGACTTGTGCCCTATGTCTATATATAGCTGGACACCCTGACAGCAGTGTTCACTTCAGGCAGAGGAATGCTTTTCTCCACCCAGCACTACAACCCACAGCTTATAGTTACGTATTCAGTCACGCTTCAGATGTTTCAGATAGCTAATTTTATCATTGCACTTAAGCCTATAAGACAGCGACACACTGATTGTTCCCGATCACACCTTTGCCCGACGGATCCGTCGAGTCAGAATCGCGTCGCCGTACGCACTTCACAGACCCGATTATAATCGGGTCGGGTATTACTAGCATGGGGGTAATGACCGACTCTGCCCGACCTTAATCTTCATCAACTGTTCCCAATTCTCTAAAGGCTGCTTCATTAAGCCTTTCCTTACCAATGGGCACTCCCGTGGCTAGTGCAAATCATGCCTCAGGGCATTCCCATAGCTAGGGAAAATGATGCCTCAAGGCAATGGCTTTATCCACCAATTTTTTGTTAAATGTCTTTATCTCAACTGATTCAACATGGATCTTTTTAGATTGTTTTGAGATAATGTAAAACGCCTTTATAGTAATGATTGATAAATAGTGTTGTAGTTATCATCATTGAAACATTGACAGACAACTTTATATATGGTGGAAAAGAATAGGTTTTCTCAACAATGTTAACACAGGTCTTCACTACAGAGGTGGTACTGTGTCAGGCATGCTGCATTTAAAGACATGCACCTGCGACCAGGTCCAGTAAGGAAAGGGTTAGACCCCGCACCCACCAACGCCGACGCGAGCCGACGCGAGCCAATACAAAATGACCATATATCGTAGCACGTCGGGAGGCATATCGTAGCGCGTCGGTTCGCGTCGGGACGCGTCGGGACGCGTCGTAACGTGTTGGGAGGGTGCATGGGTTTGTGGGTTTGTGGGTTTGATTTAACGTCCAGTTAACCATGGCAGGTTCTCACCAGACTTTCTCAAGGTTCTTTTACACCACAAGGGTGGTGATCGAATCTATGAAATGAATTTAGGAAGAAATCCCACCCCTGCACATTTACCGAGGTGAGAGTTCTTTTACTTCCCACACCACATAGACATGGTATGAGAAAGATTGGCCTTTGATATAGCAATAAATCTACCACTGCTGGGGGTTGTAGGAGGAAAGTGGCTGCAGTGGGACCCGAATCAACAAAGTCCAGTGCTCTTTACCACTGAGCTAACTCCCAACCCACCCTGATCGCTTTAGTTATGCTTGCGTGCAAGCATATCCGGTCTGCACCACGAGGAGGCGAGGCGACCAAGAGGGTGAGGGAGGGTGCATGAAAAAGGTACCATGGTCCCGATACACCCCGATACAGCTCACGACGCAACCAGCGTGATTAACAATATTTCTGTTATAATTCCAGAAATAATGCATATTTATGGTTGATATTATACCTGTAAATACAAAACAATAGTATATATAATATTGCCTAATAATATTTAATGAAAAAATCAATTCCCAGTTAAAGTATAAATTGATCGATTTAAGACCCTTATCTACAATCAACTTTCACCATTTTTGCAGAACCGCATTAGCATCATATATTCTAGGTATTCTGAAAATTTCATAATTTTCCATCGATTATTTCATATGATTTCCCGTTTAAAGTGTCATCTATACATACCGACGCGCACCGACGCGGCCCGACGCGCTACGATAATCGATACATGTTCGATTGTCGTAGACCCTCTACGATATGTTTTTTTTATCGGCTCGCGTTAGTTTGCATCGTAGCGCGTTGGGCCGTGTCGGTAGCGTTATCGTAGAAACCTGACCAACTGCCCCGATAAGCTCTACAATTTTGCTACGATATGGATTTTGTATCGGGAGGGCAATATCGTGGCGCGTCGGTTCGCGTCGGGAGCTTGGTGGACACCCCTTCTTAACGTTAATGTGTACCTGTCTGTCAAGCCCATAAGACAGCGACATCTACCACAAATCCTCATAGATCCGATTGAAGATATCAATTGGGAGCATAAATGTCGCTGTTTTATACCATCAGATATTCTACCCGATCACACCTCCTCCCTTTATAGTCTCATTAAACTACCCAATTGAGATCAATGAGAGCAGCAAAGTGTAGTAACTTCTATTCTATTCATGATATCAGGTGACAGATATAAGATATATAAGCGCCGCAATCTCTGGTTTAAAACAACACGATCGATGAAATATCATTGTGAGATTGTGATTACAGATTCTAGCCGTTGTCATCGTAGTAATGTGTAGGCCAATAGTATAATTTTTATTTGTATGGAAATTAAATTTCTGGGTTAATGTTTTCAACGCCGTAGCAACTAGCAGGGTTAGATCTAAGCGATATCGAATCTGGGAGACCTCTTGATGACAGACAAGTAGGTAACACAGCGGCAAGACTGAGCCTCAAACCCTGCACTATCCCGCCATGCTTTGAAAACCTTTTAACTAAAACAATGATTTAGTACAAATATTTCGTATTCAAATAAGATGCGAGGTTGCCTTTGATGATTGTTTTTGCATTGATAGTAAGAGAAAATACAAGTACTTCCTTGTTTGCGGAAATTACCGTATTAGCAGTACTAGGCAGGTGGTCGTTGGCCGTACACGAATTCTTATGTCTATGACTCGTGATCACAACTCTGGTTTGTGTATAAAGCAACGCCTAACTTCAACCACAACGATCTTCTGTCACCAGCATGTTTAACGTTGCAGAGAAAAGTAGAAGCGACATGTGTTTGTCACATGTAAACAGTGTATTTGCTGACCACGGAATAGCGCTCCAAGTCAACGACCACAAATCCCTTCCTACCTCATACCTCCCCGCACGTTTTAAACAGTGTCAATATAATCCTAACTGGACACATTCGAAATGCGCATTTTCAGGTAATCAATGTACCAACAGGATAACATCCCACTTAGATTGTTAGTAGTGATATAAAATTGCAAATTAAGGTTTCAGAGTGCAAAACAGAATACCCCTTGTTGTGAAACTGAGTTTCCTTTACCGCGACTTAGACTGAACAATATGAGCATTTTTATTTAGATGATCATATTAACTAATTAGAGAAATACTACTAAAAGGAGTATTCTTAAGTCTTTTTTTATATTCTCAGGTTGTATATGACAAATTCTCCCAGTACCGAGAGACAGCTCTGACTCGGGAATGAGGATACGTGCACCATTGATAGTATCATTAACATTACATACCAGGATATTCGCCAAAAGTTTAAAGAAGAAACCAACAAGTTTTGGTCAAAGTCGTCGTTCTCCACGAGTGTGATGCGGAGTGATATGAACGAGGCGACAGCCGAGTGAATATCATGCAGCATTCAAACGAGTTGCAGAATGACTTCTTTGACCAAAACGAGTTGCTTTCTGTATTTATCTCACCCCTATACACATTAAAAGAATGGATTACACACAGGATATAGACCATGGAGAACGGACCGCAATACTCGTAGGGGCATGGAGAGCGAGTTCCCAATGTTGAGCCTATGGACATTTATTCCAGGGGTGAGATAAAGGCACTGTTTGGTCGTTAAATCATAATTGTACGAAATTTAATATCATAACAAATTAGTTCTGCTGTTATTTATACCGTATTTACAGTAACGTATACAAACATTTACCACAGTAAAACCAATCACCATCACGGATGTTTACAAATAGAAACAGTGAGACCAGAAAACATGCGTTGGTCATTCGGTAATATGAGTAGCCGATACATTGCCTTTTTGTCGGTTAAATTCTACAATGAAAAAACTGATCGTGAGCGGGATTCATTACGTAAGCTGGACCCTGGCTGTATTTGCCCGGGCGGGTCTGCTAATGGGGGCGGGTCTTGTTAAGCTGAAGGGTTCGTGACCGAGGTGTCTATATAAACGGGAGACGGCTCAGGTGGACGAGGCACAGCGCGCACGGCCTGCACCAAGGTAAGACCCCAAACTCACTCTGTACAATTCTGCCTACCTCAGCAATAAGTGAAAAATACAACGTCTGCAGATTGTGGGACGGTTTCTGATCTAATGAAGATATTTTTTTCGTTCACTTGGAAGGAAATGTTCATTCCAGTGTTGGAAAAAGATTTCCTGTTTCTGATCTAAATTCAACTTATTACGTACTCATCTTTGGGGGGATTGTACATTCACATGTAAGGTTGTATGGTTTATCAGGAAGTAGCTCGAGTTTCAGGGTTTTGTTCCCTGATACACCATAGGTTTCACGTAACGTGTTGCAAAAAAATGTTGTCAACATTGTCAAAGCAATCTAATTCCTCTACTCCGTGAACCTTTGTTATAACGATGTTATACTGTATATACCGTAACAATCAGATATCCCCGGGAGTGTGGATACATCTATTTCAATACTAAAGACACACTAAACCCAAACTTAGCTTCTGTTATATTTTACGCATACTGCTACCCGTTATATAACTAGTAGTCCAAGAGAAAATTCTGATCTAGTTTATGACCTGTAATTTAGGGAAATCCAAGCATATATTCCTGAACACCCATCAAGAAGAGGTCTACTCTTGAGATGGATTTGTCAGAATAAACTGAATGTGTAGAGAGGCAGGGGAAATCAGAACAAAGAAGGTGAATCTAAACGTGGGGTACTTTTTCACGTCGTGATACATCTACGCGTCCAGTGGTTGTGTAATATATACTCACAGTTTGGTGTGAATCTTCCTAATGAGGATTCCTATTTATAGATGTTCTAAATTGAAGAGAAGAAAGGAAAGCCTATTGGTGGATAATGCCAACGCATTTGATCTTAAAGAGTTCATCAGGCTGATATATATCATTTGTGCTATTGGAAACAAGCACACATAAACGGCATTCTCTGCCTATTTTCTGATGACAGCACACGGTTTCTAAAGGTTATATAATTGTTCTAACCGTTACGAGTCCTTATAGAATATATCAATTGAAATAACACAGCACAGTATATGCTGCCTTGTAAATATTCAGTTCTACCTCACTAGATGTTTGAGCATGTATCAAAACTGGTTAACATAACTAACTAAATAATGTTATCAAACAATAGGAATGATACTTCGCAATTTTCTGAAAATTATGAAATAAAACTTATCAGGACAAAGGATTTGAGTGGTCAGCCTTAGATGAATTATTGATTCTTTGGTAGTGGGCTTTCTACGGTAAGAATAGAACTATTGAGGGTCTTGTCAGAAGGAATCAAGAAAACTTTTCATAGGAGGAGCTAAAACCTCAAAGCAAAACCGCTTATGTGTCCAGGCTTCTAGCTTGTAGATTTTATGGCAATTACATGTTACAATATGTCAAGTATTGTATGATTTAATTCCAATAGTGGGGAACATTATTGCACTGAATGTCTCAATATTGTTGACAATCGATCTCAGTCGCAACGGTGTGCACATTTTTAGGGTTTCATTGTATATATACAATGTATATAGTGGTGTATTCAACAGAAGGCTTAAGAGCTTATCCTCGTTATTGGCCATTCATAGATCCTGGCCACTATTTTACTGGCTTAAGGTGAAATAGGATCAGTATGTTCCAGCCACATTAAATCTAAAATACCAATCTAAATAAAGGAGCCATAGGACGCTTATTATTCATGAAAAGATAAACGTTTTGGACCGTGGTCAAGGGAGCACTAAGATGATATGTATATGTGCAGTTCTACAGATTGGCTTATGTTAAGCTGGACCAATTTTGCTGGCTTTTTATTCACGGCAGGTATTGGCATTCAAGATAACCACAATATATGACAGACGCTATATTTGTTTCCTTTCAGAACACACGATGAAGGAAATCGTTTTACTGCTGTTGTTCTTGGGGGCCGTTCACTCAGATGAAGGTAAAATAGGTATTTTATAAACGATTGAATTGGGTATACAGGTCCGAGAGGCTTTCGGTCCACCAGACAGTTTGATTGATACACACCAAAGTGCCATGTCTGGACAAGTAGTACCAAGTGTTTAGCCTGTTGACCGACATGTCGAGTGTTGCTGGCTACAATCGTGTTTTGACAAAACCTGAACCAGTTACCCACTCCCTACACTCACCCCCACAGAAAATCACTAACACCAATACAGGGCCGCCCATAATCACAGCACTAAAAGTATTGTTCTGCCAAGTGTAAACTTACATGTGTTGTATTGACACGATGAGATCAATAGCGATGTAATGCAATTGTGGCGTTTATTTAAGTGTATCTTTATTTTATTTAGCTTTTTTATGTTAATTTAAATAAACTGCATTTTTCACCTAAAACGTAAAAGTATATAGAAATGAACGCAGCACTTAAGATCATGATGATGAAATGGATAATTGGAAATATTTTACTTCCACCAAATCTTACAGATAAGACGCATCATCTTACGCATAATGTACCGTACAAGAAATCAAATAACTCATTGATCTGTGCTCTTCATTCAAATGCCCCCTATTCTTTTTTCTTTAGATAAGGAACCGCACCTTATCTATTAGAAGCAATATGAGAAAACATAGTTACTGAACCCTATAGGGTTGATCGTTCGAGGTCTTTCGACTCATATTTTAGAGTCAAAAGACCTACGGCGTCGGGCAGTATTTTAGAGTCAAAAGACCGAGAATAGTAACCGTACGGGCTCAGTTACTATGTTTTCTTATATACCTTCTAATCGATCGTTTGAAAACGCAATTTTATTAACTTTCTTGTTCTGTCATTCACACTCCTTTTTCTCTACAAGTCAACTGCCATCCACTACGGCCCGAATGAGTTAGTGTGCGTGAACATTAATCATATACTATATGAATAGCGGGCAGTATTCTTAAAACATTCGCACATAGGTCTCTAGTGATACTGAGGTCGATTCTTCATAAATGATTTGTTGTGTACCACACGCCTAGGGTTTTCGGATGGCGATAAGCGGGCCCTGCTGAAACAGCTGCTGAACGTGGTGGAGGAGAAACGGGACATGGTCTACACTGAAAAAGACCTTTACGCAGGTTGGTTACAATACTTACATTGATTCATTTTCAGAGGCTACAGCCTCAAAGCTACAAATCAGAAATGTTTACGATCCTGCCATGTACCATTTTACACACCTTTATGCAACTATCAGGAAGAATCACTCAAACGACGCGCTCCTCGGGCACCGCTCCAGCAAACATATAGAAACAGGTGCAATGGAGCAGGCCATTTGCTCACCGGGTGGCTCACCGGGCGCCTGGGTGGCGTATGACTAAGACATTATGTCCAGCATTATGGTCAACTGTGGTCAGTTTGGCCATCGGTTGGTTATACCGGGGACACACCAGGCGAGAAACGCAGCGAGTTCCGTAATCGCCAACACAAAATGGCGTATATGTGAGTTATTATTTCATATTTCACCTGATTATTGCTTCCACGATGCTAAATTATAAACAGGAGATATTCCTATGAAATAATATATCACATACACGCCATTTTGTGTTGGCGATTCCAGAGATCGCGGACTTGACTCGCTTGGTGTGTCCCCTGTATTATCCAGGTGTATGTTTGGCAAGGTAGGTTTGGCGATAATGTTGGCCATCGATCTTAGTAGTATGGGGCCCTGTACAGCCGCCACATGGCGTTAGCTGTGGAACGGGCCTCACTATAAGCATGTTTGGAAGATGGCTGACATAGTTGAAATCTGGTCTATCCGGTGGAACACGCCCTTGAAATGTTTCAAAACAATTCTCAAGGAGCTGACAACAAATTTGTCAGTCCTTCTCAATCACGATCATATATCTGAGAAATATAGCTTAACTTTCGTCTTGTTCTTCTTACAGTGCAGCCTAAGGGAATAGAGAAGCGATGGGTCCGCACCTTTGAGTGCACTGCTACCAACTACCAGTTCAGTACGCTACGCCTCACAGGCTTCACCCGCGGCATCCTACAGACTCGGTCCTATGGGCGGGGAAACTACAAAGACAACTCCAAGTGTTTATGGCGCGTCTGTGTGCCCTCAGGAAAGGTCAGTTGGTAATCATGAGTCGTCAATTATGCACATTACTATATTTTTCAATATAAATCATCTACCACACTCTGATATAACTAATATGACCTGATACATTACCCAAACCAGTGATCAATTGTGTGTATATATATATATCTATTTATCTTAGCCTGGAATAAACGTCCATAGGCTTACCATTACGAACTCGTTCTCAACAGGCTTGCGAGAACGGTCACTCGTTCTCAACGGGTGGTTAAGAGACGAATATTTCCAGGCTAAGATAAAATCAGAAACATATTCGTGCTTGGCCAGAGTCCCTGTTCACCATCTCGTTTGGAGTGCTTCAGAATATTCACACGGCTATCGCCTCGTTCATATTACTGCGCACTACAAACTCGATGGCGAACAAGGACACAGACCAAACGCTCATCAGTTTATATATATATATATATATATATATATATATATATATATATATATATATATATATATATATTTATATATATATATATTATGTATGTATGTATGTGCATATATATGTGTGTATATATATATATATATATATATATATCCAAGAAACATGTCAATAATATCAATAATTTTCCATGTCAATATAATAGGTACATCATTGTATTTTTTATATGATGTACCTCAATGCTTGATCTTTCTAACTTCAGGTTGTCGAGCTATCCTTCCGTGATACATTCCAAATTGAGAGTGGTGAGACTGTTAGTCAGTGCAACTACGACAGTGTAGCTCTCTATGACGGCAGGTCCGAGAACTCGCGACTTCTCGGCCAATACTGCGGCAGCAGCAGACCATCTCCAGTGACATCGTCCGGAAACTGTATGACAGTGAAGTTCAGCGCCGACAGCTCGGGGAACAAGAGGGGTTTCAGGGCTGTGTTCGCGGCTGTGTCCGGCAGCTCTGTCCCCACTCCAGCCCCTTCACCAGCCCCTACACTAGCCCCTTCACCAGCCCCTACACTAGCCCCTACGCCAGCCCCTACACCAGCCCCTACGCCAGCCCCCGCGCCATCATCAGGAAGTTCTCGTGAGTATACCCCAGTATTTTTCTCTATAAGCTTAACATAAGACACTCATATTCCACGGCCGTGATAGTAGTGTACCCAATACTGAACGGTTAATTGAGATATTTTATTGATCACTAATGTTCCTGATCATGTATACGGGGTGCGATGAAATCAGATGGTCCGCACTCCATCTCATTTGACCGCTGAGTAATTCACTCAGCTTTACTTCGTGAATTACGAATCATTCAAACTCGGTGGAGTACGGATCAGGTTATTTCATCTCGTGAGATTCCTTCTAATCACTTTTTTGAAAGGTTCATTTTCATTTTATCATTTGTGGTCCGAGATGTGGTTCAGTTGGCAGACGACAGGCCTCTGGTGCTCGACAATTGCCATGGGTTCCATTCCCAGTTGTGTCGCTTTCCATATCATAGTGTGGAAAAACAGCAATGCCAAGCCCCCATCCTCCTGTAAATACATTATCTTTGTTGAGTGAGATCAATCTATCTGAGTATTGATGTTCCTCAACTTTTTCATAATCTGAATGGGCCGCTGTGATTGTTAAAATGATTGCAACCATACACATGTTCAACGAGTTTGTAAGTGCCTGGTAAAGCGATTATAAAATCGAAAGCAATAAAGACTCTTAAAAACCCATTATTCAGTGATGTGAGGTATGACACATATACTTGTAGGATCTTAGAAAGACGACAACTCGACTAATCTCAGTGGAATATTTTATATCTGTTTCAAATTGACTGTGTGGTATATTATATATATATAAATATATATATATATATATATATATATATATATATATATATATATATATATATATATATATATATATATATAGTAGGATCATTTTGATGAATTATTCTATTAGTTTTCATTTGGGATATCATTACTCTACGATGCCAGTTCATCCAATCTATGTAATTCTTCATCATCAGTCCTCCCAATATCCTCCCGCCCTGTTTTTGCAGCACTGAACCCAGCAGGCTGTGGTATGAACCGCTTCATGAAGCGCATCATGAACGGCTACGCGTCGAAACAGGGAGAGTGGCCGTGGATCGTTCATCTCCGTACATTCACCTCCTCCACCTCCTACATGCAGTGCGGAGGCAGCCTCCTCAACGACCAGTGGGTGCTCACCGCGGCCCACTGCCTCGAGCACAAGTGAGTCATTCACCACGCAATGTTTCTCAATCGTAATTGCCTCAGTCACACTGGCGTAAATTTTGGCGTTTCTTCTACGTATTTCAATTGGTGGGGACCACGTATTATGCCCCAGTCACACTGGCGTAGAATTAGGCGTTTCTTCTACGTATTTCAATTGGTGGGGACCACGTATTGGCTACGGATTTGGAACGTATCTGTTTGCGTTTCATTAACGTTTTAGAACGCTTTTCAACGTTCATCAACGCTCATCAACGCTTATCTACGCTTCTGTACGCATTGTGGCGTTTTTCGACGCATTCCGACTTTCCTCTACGCATCTCCGCGTATTGCGGCGTTTGGCGGCGTATTTTGAGATTTCAAAATGCGTAGAAGACCGTAGACGTGCGTACACGGAAAACGCCGTATTTTACGCCAGTGTGACTGGGGCATTATCAATTACGGTAGTACATTTTCTGCTGCCTATGGAACTGAAGAAAACTTTGAATTGGTGCCTTGCGTCATGAATCGTGAGCTCCTGCTCAAACGATGGGAAGTCCTGAGTAGACAACAGATAGGGTTACCCGAGCCACATTACCCCTGATACCTGGATACAAGTAAGGAGGCCGGAGTTGGGCAAATAATATTTTATTGAATTCTGTTAAGAAAATAAGGCTTTTCTCAGCGTTCATCAACGCTCATTTACGCTTCTGTACGTATTGTTATGCCCCAGTCACACTGGCGTAAAAAACGGCGCAATAGATTTATAAACCGTTCCTCAGGATCTTTTATAGATCAAAGGAACTTTGTGTTATCTTCTATGGAACGACTTCCGGTAGACTAACGGAATTGCCCTCTGCTGTGGAAATGGTGAATCATCTGTCGGGAAACACTAATACCAGTCTCAACGATACTTTAGTATTTTGTCCTCAAATAACTCCCTGTCTCTTGTCTTACACAGTGGTCAATGGATCACCAACCCTAACGCCATGGAGCTGCACTTCGCAGAACACGGTCTCGACACCAACGACAACACGGAATTCAAGGTCCAGGCATCCAAAGTCATCGTCCACCCATATCGCTCCAGTACGTATATGAATATCAGCTGAATCTTTAGTAGAACAAATAAGGTGGTTTTCTTATATCATCATTGCCTAATTAAAATTAATTAGTTTAGCATGGCATTTCATCATACTGGGCTGAACTGTAGACCATGCATGTAGTACCGGTCTACAGTGATATGATGGTTGGTTGTATGTGTGGTAAAGATGTGGTAAATACTAGTGTATGTACCAAGATGGGGAGAGCTGTGTAGTGTATGTGGACTGTAGTTGGTAAAGTCCTAGAATATGTCACAAACACTGGAGTAACTTATCACTAGAATACTGTAGTTTAAGTCCATGGGGATGTAGTAGGTAGAGAACTTCTTCTTGGCTGCGTCTGCTCTTAACAGATGAGATCTGCTCATAGGTACTTTGAAATGCTTCTTTTTATTGGTAATTTCCACAGGTACAGGTTCCTCACACGCCAGTCTAAGAACCCAGAATGATGGGTGTAGCTGGCTTATATAGCTAGTATTGAGGTTGCATGCATTAAAGTGTCAAGGTCATTGTCCCAAATGCTCACTCCAACACTCCGTCCTACTAACCCAAATGACCTGTCCTACTGACCCAGGCTAAGTGGGGCAGTAGGTGTGCAGGCGCTGACCTACTGGCCCAAATGATCCATCCCTGCTAAGTGGGACAGGCGCTGACCCACTGGCCCTAATGCTCCGTTCTACTGGCCTTCACCTTGGGTGCTTGTGTGCTGACACACTGGCCTAGATACAGCTCTCAGGGCGTTTCATATGGGATATATGCCTAAACTTCTGCTATACAAGAGCTCACAGTTTTACTTATACATTTCTTATACCTTTCTTATATATTTCAATATTTGTGCTTGGCTCAGGTCCAGTGCAATACAATCGGTGCACTCCTTACACAGAGGCATTCCGTTCTGGAATTACCGTCCGTTAACACGGGGTATCCGCTTATGCAGGGCGCCCCTTTACACAGGGTTATAGTAAATGCCTAATATAGAACATTTAAATTCTGAGCAAATCGTCTCTAAACGCAGGGTGTCCTTTATGCAGGATTCACTTGACTGGGTGCAAGTGGGTTACACAAAATGACCCTTAGACTAAATGTAACCCAAAGCTTATATTATAATGTTTTGTCTTTTTTCATAACTCACCGCGCATTTATCAAAGACGAGTATACCATCAGTTCCTAGTCTCATTGTATATCTACTTCAGGGACCGGTGTGGCGCCATATGACATTGCACTGATCAAACTCGCCACCAAGCAGACGTTCTCAACCTACGTGAAGCCTGTGTGCGTGCCGACTGGCAGCAACCAGTTCCCCGCCGGCACCCAGTGCGTCGCCAGCGGCTGGGGCAAGACCCACATGCACCAGGGTGAGTTTTTTTTGTTTTTTATTCAAGAAAAACACATACATATCATCCTGTCAAGGGGCAAACCAATGTGTAAACCGATTAAACCTCTACTCATTACATTTCTTTTATTGAATGGTTCATAGCAATACTCCGGTGCATTGTAACTCATATCATATTCAATTATACATTTCTTCACTGTAATATTCTTAACTGGATGATTAAGTTAATCATCAATGATGGAGGTATTAAGCGTTTATATTTGGTTGGACAAGGTGGCTTTGTGACCAACGAGTAAGTTTGTTGGCAATAAACTAGCATTTTTACCCTTTTTTTCACATGTATTTACTACTTCATACATAAAGATCTACATCTATATATTATGTTCTACTTATTTTGCTACTGACCTGTATAAACTTTCTCAAGGAAGTCTGATAGCAGTTTGGTTCCAATTGGTTGAACAAAATCAAGATTTTGTCCACTGTAATGCCTACGGACATATAACATTATTCAGTGTTACCTCCCAGAGCATTGATCAGACTATATCTGTACTGGTCAGGCTAATCAGACCAGAGACACCCAACTCAATGTATCAGCACACTGATCAGACTTTATCCTACCCCTCATATAAATCTCCATAGACTTAACATGGTGTGACTGTATGCCACGGTTATGGCATAAAATATTTATATGCCACTGGAGACATATGATGTTAAAAACATGTAACAGGGTAGGATAAAATCTAAACATCACTCAATTTCATATAATTGTTTATATGCCATTCGTTGTCTTCCGCTACAAATATCACTCAGCTCCGTTTCGTGATATCATGCCACAAAGACAACTCATGCCATATAAACAATCATATGAAATTTCGTGATGTTTCATGATAGTGTTGGGCAATATATATGTGCCATACTCTTGGTATTCATCGCCGCGGTATATCTTCCACAGGTACGTCTCGGCAACTTCTTCATGTCAACATGGATCTCGTCTCTAAGAGCACTTGCAGGGCAAGCTTTGGCTCAGCTGTAACTGATGATCTTGTGTGTGCTAAACGACATGGATACCTCTCAAGTGTCTGCCAGGTAAGTCTCCTCATACCTTTTCACACATTACAGTTACTGTTGTACAATCCAATACCCTGTAGCAATGATAAATGTTGAGAGGATTTGTGAAATCAACCTCCTCCAAATAATCTGGAGGCAGATTGTGGAAAGGTATTTTTTTGTATTTATTGGGTTCATAAGTATAGTACAAAATCACTTGGTAGGGTGATTCATGCTACATACATAAAGTGAGCCTAATAAAGGGGCAAAAGCCTTAATTGACCAAGTAATTGGTCTTCATGGCTAAGCCTTGAAATAAACTGAAAAACTCAAACAAGCAATTACGAATAGCACATATTGATCAAGCAACAATACTTGTCGCGGGGTGTGAGCAATAGACATAAGCACAGTCATCCATATTATCTCGTAAAACAAAGTCAGAATATGAGATGAGGTTGACTGACCAAAGCCTGCCCAGTATAGCAGTGTAGCCATGAAACGGCGAAGCTGGCAGTGATATAGGGTTGCTCAGTTTACCAATGGCATGCGGCGCTATCATCGTCGGTGCGCTGTGTATAACAACAGGGGTTCCACCCGCGGCCGAAGTGAGAATTAGCATGAACACTGATAAGGACAATGGTATTCTAAGATCATTGATAACAGAATTATGAGTCTTCATGACCACGTGCAAAGTTCACTAGATTTTATTATAACACTCCAAATTAAGAACTTAGCACAAACTGTGGGCAATAAACGGGGATTTTCACAATTGCTACTTCATATTATATATCTATATCTTGTTATATTTATTTTGCTATTGACCTATGTAAACAGACTTTGAAATAAGGATATTGAATTGAATAATCCATACGGGCCACAGAGTCATTTAGTCACAAAGTCTGGCCTTTCAAAGTAAGTTTATTCAACTACTGTATCCAGACACAACTAATTCCTCCGGATCTTTTAGTTGAATTGTTTCAACTAATATAAATTACAGATGATTAAAACACACACATGACACTTATGTTTGCAGGGTGACTCTGGTGGCCCGCTGGTCTGTCTGAAGAATGGCGCCTACGTTCTTGTCGGTGTCACCTCCTTTGGCTCACCATGCGGAGCGGCAGCAAAAAGCATTCCGTCCGCCTTCGCCAGTGTGGAATACTTCAAATCCTGGATCACTCAGACCATGAATAACAACTGAGAGACACCAGCAGTCTACGAACGCAGGTCAATGAGACACACAAACGTTGTGCTCTGATACGACGCCACGTGACGCAACGTGACGCAACGCAGCTTGTCGTCGTGTAGTCTGTAAATTGTCTCGAGTCGCTTCCAGTTTTTAAACGTGTCTCAAAAATTGGCGACAAATAAAGATCGGAATATAAAACGGGGCGACGCTCTGCTAAGTCACATAGCAGTAAAATGGTCCGAAACCCATATAGACTTAAGATCGGACGTCTCGAGGACCTGCTGGTCCTCTGTGTACATCGGATCTTGTTATCTATAATAGAAGAATTAAGGAGTTTTTATTTTCGGTATGGACCACACTGGTAATGTCTAAAAATGTTTACTATAGTATTTCCAACTATCGAACATTCCTTTGATAGTAATAGTACTATTCTTCATAAAGAAAACCTTTTTAGGAAGTAACAACAAAGCGGGGCAGGATCCCTAAGCACCAAGTGATTGCTTTTATGATACTCAAGAGATTATCTACTTACATGTGATCCTAGTATCATTTACTTATGATATGGAATAGTATTCTAGTGACGGATGAGCACTTGCTGAACCTTTTTTTAAAAAGGTATAACTAACTACATACATTTACAAGATGGCTTTATAATTTTGTATGAATATTCTGCAAACGCATCAAGCCTCAGATAGAAAATATCATACTTCATGTACTACACTCATGTACAAGATTACCAAGTTAGATGACTTAAGGTCCTCACCTAAGTTTTCTGAATCGGTGCGTATGTATTCCTTGTATGATACAGTTTGTATATTTCTACAAATAAAAACTTTGCATGCACTCTCGTTTTCCTTGTTTGTGAACTATTACGGAGATAGATATATTCAATTTATCATGCACCTAATACAAAATGTCACTGAAGGAGTGCGTATCAACATACCCGGCGCATACGGATATGTTGTACTCACCAGGTTGCGATAAAGCAATCATGAATACGGAAAAAGATAGTGCGCATGAAAATAATTACCGAAGCGGCCGTATATGTGCTCCTTGGAGTTGACTCTACACAATTTTTCTTTTAGTAGGTTTCTTTATTGATCCTTTTATACGCTCGGATCTTACTACTCGTCAACTCCCCCTGAGCATATGGCAGCTTGTATCTGAACCCAGCGAGTATAGAAGCATTTATGTTTATCAAACAAAATATTCTCTTTAAAAGAACTAATAAAGATAGTGAAAGCCTAAATGAAGACGTGTCAATCAATACCAGAAGTTTCAAGTTATTTGGTTTGGGTTGTTTTTTTTCATCAAAGAATGTATTTCATGTATATTATAAGTTGCCCTGGGTACATCATCATCATGGAATTTCGTCAGAGTTATGGATCGTTTATGTAATATCAAATGTAAGGCGCGTGTTACCGCATTAGTTAAGGTGGTCATACTCTATTTTGTTCCCTTTTCTGCTTCACTTTGATACCGATAATACGCAAGGATCTAACTAACGTATTTACATCCCAACTTACTGTTCCCAAACCTCGGTTAATGATAATGGACTCCACAAGAAGGCGCCACTGGTTTTGCCGCACATCCACATCTTAAGATAACTACAACTAGATCAGTCTGAAAATGGTTGAAGACGGTATTGATGGGGGAATTATTTGAATGTGTATTTCTATCCAATTCCGAGGGAAAGTATGTCCGCAAAATGTCCGAAGAATTTGACTGACCCACCCCCACTCAACCTTGTACGCAATAGAACAAAAATTGATTTGACTCCCCCCCCCCCCCCCCCACACACACACACACACATACACAGATGCACGCCGTCAGTGCGCACGCACTAAAGGAAAATTGGTAATTATCCCAATTACCTTAGCAATCTCTTATCTGGAAATATCTAGAGAATCCTAGACGATAACTGTTCCAGTTTTTTTCGTGTTACCAACTTTTTGCACCTAAAGACATTCAAGGTTGCAGACTAAAGGACCCAGCATGGTCATCCAAGTCTGTGGACTCAGTTACGATCAAGAACATCAAATTCTTCTCGACGAGATTGAAAAGGACAATTTAGACAATTTTAAGACCTTGTGAGCCTTGTTATTGACGGGAAAAATGTGCCAGGACATGTCAGTTTACTTCTGATCCAGAAACTTATCCTGAAAGATGAATCCAATAACTGGCAAAACATTCACCACAGAATGTAACTCCATCCAGGGACATCCTGTTGTCGAGGCTGATGTATGGACATAGAATAGGAAAATCCTTGTGTGCACGGAAAACTACGCAAATACTCTATTAACTGTAGGTCCTAGTGATATATCGTGACCGTTAACCTGAGCCTCATGAACATGTACGGAATATGGATTGGCCTACATTATATGGGTTTCTTAGGAATTTGGTCATCTACATGTATTTATTTCAGGTTGTTGCAACCAGTAGCCAGAATGGTAAAAGTAAGATTGCAGCAATAAATAGGGATATAGCTGGCTGGTGAATTTAAAAAAATGCCCATCACATTGAATGTACGTTGTGTGTATTGATCTCATATCAAAGCATTGGTAGATTTATGCATATGTACACATGTACCTATATACTAAGTAATCATTTAGTTATATCCTTGTACCTTAGACCTGTTCTTTAAGACCAGCATACAGTGACATTATAGACGGTCAGTAGTGAATGTGTGCGGTGTTTACATTTAATGGGGAATAAAAAATGATATGTATTAAAACCAGTCTAGGTACGTAGAATACCCGACTTGTGAAAGCCTGTTCCTGACAAATAACATAGCTTACATTCTGGTCTATAAGTAGAACGGAAATGGGGTTTGTGTGTCTGATATGAGCATGACCTTCACCTCTCTGGGGTTACGGGTTGACCACATCCTTATGTCTTAGTTGTGTCTCACAGAGAGTAGGAATATTTCTCCTGCTAGCCTCAATCCGGTATACACTGTGGACCCCTGATTGTTTACTTTTGAGGTATCGACTACAACTAAATTACTGGAAAATCCCGTAGTATTTAACTATTAGTATTTGATTTTTATATACTAGAAATCTTGATTTGGAAACTATCTATCCAAGTAGAAGTGTAAAAGAATTCATTCAGAAAGTTGTTTTAAACAATGTAGAACCCATTAAAATGCGTTCACCGTGAGCTTGATTAAATTATAAGTAGGTTCAATACACAATGCCTGTGCAGACGTATGCCGGTACATAGTTCGCCATCTTCCCGTGCTTTTAATATTCAAAACGTGTTATGACAATATTTTCTGATAGAAGCTGAGATTATCATGACTGATTCTATATAATTAATATTGAATGAACATTTTCGAAACTTATTTCAAAGGACATGAAGATTTGCGCTGATTATGAATGGGACTTTTCTCCGGCGATGAGAATCTCCGGGTAGTGAATTCCTGGCGCCCTAAACATTTCCTATGGCGACTCTGTAATAGGTGGGTAATTAAAGATATATCCAATGATAAATCTAAAATTAATCTGAAATATTTTGTTATTTTCACTTTTAATTCAAGGGAAAACGTAAACTTGCAATCAACCGTTTGGGTGTTCTTCATTGTTTGTCACAAACAGCGATCGACGGAAAATACGCAAAGAAGATTTGATGAATGAGCAACCTTTTTGGGATGATTTTTTAATGAGAACGTCTATTCTCGGATTATTGTATCTGTAATCATTCGGTTACCGGATTGCTACTCAGAAGGAAACAAGGTTTATTTCTTAGTGTATCTTTTTGCTTTCTCCAACAAGGAATATTTGTTATACGTGTACTGAATCCCTAGCAGAAATAAAGCAAATAATTCATTGTATAATAGTAATAACATACGTGCATTTATTATCCATCATAGAGCCAATCTTGCAAATAATACTAGCACACTGTACATGTTCACTATCTAGTTTGTACAAAGAGAAAAAATTCTACAAGAAAAAGTGTACAAAAAGGATTATGCAAAGAAGAAAAACTCAATAGCAAAAGCTGCATCACATTTCATCGAGGTCTCTATTTGTGATACCGCAGTATCCTTACATGTCACCATCTTTCGGTTTAAATATGGCTATTGCGATAGGGTCAACTTTATGCTACATTCAAGTAAATCTAGCCTTTCCATGGAAATTTTAACTAAGAAGTCAATTTATCACGTTCTGGCTTCTATTGAATACTTGATTTCGTCCGACTTGTGATTGAATAGGACGCAACAGCTAATCCTGTGTACATAGCAGTGATTTCTTACAGCAATCAAAACACGGTTTTACTATGTAAAGAATAGAACCTGTGCACTGTGAGATCGGACTGGTGGATATCCATAACATAATATATGTTACTATATACCCATGCCGTATATACTGTAAATACGCACCGTTTCGGCAGATGACGTAAAAATACTGTACGGACCGGCGGTCCGTACACTAAAATACGGACCACCTTGCCATACACGTTTATTAAAAAATTGGTTGTTAAGCCAAATTAAATTGATCTTTTTTTAAATTTCGGGTATATAGTAAATACATAACGTCCAACCATGCTTGTACAATTCACAGAACTCAATGATAATTTACCGTTTGTAAGGAACTCGGCATAAATACCTCGGTCTGTACAAACCGTAAATTATCATCTCGTTCTGTGAATTGTACAGCATGGTCAGGACGTTCTATATAATTACCATGAAGTCTAAGTTTCATATGCATATACTGCACTTTCTATAATTGGTGGAAGACGCAATTTTGTGGAACGTATCTTGTTGACCTCCATCAAAGCACAATAGGTACAGATAGTTTGGAAGCAGTACCGCATGATTGGTAGTAGTAAAGTTCTAGTTACTTTCATAAAAGGAGGATCCATACATCTTAAGTAACATAATAGTATCCTTCACTTTACACATATTAAAACACACATCATGAAAATCATCATCATACCTCCATGCTATCGCTTCCAAACATTTTTATGAGGCACACATACATCACGATTTTCCTGCTCAATTATTTACATAGCGAATCTCAAGTTCAATCATGCAGGTACGATATAAGCACGCTTAGGATGGGGTCACACGATCTTCATACCTGTTTACACTGCCGGTACAAAATACATCTTGACATTATGTAAAGGTCTTATTGTACATATAAAGCATTCTATCAAACACCGCAGGTTACTAATGATTCCTATAGGTATCTCCCATGAATCAATTCAAACCCCTTGCATTTCTGTGAAGTCTTGTCACGTATTCCCATATCATTGAACAGTAGCTGATAAAAAATATCAAGCCTATTGAGAATGATTACTACAAGATGAATACCTGTGTATATAATCACCTTATCTATATTGAACTGGGTTTCATTGGCGAATGATGCAGATGTTCACGTGATCCTACTGTAAACCTAATCCCGACAACTCCAGTATATTCAAACTGCTAGAATTCATAGTTTTTAACTTGGGTGTAATGCCTTTCGTCGCGATGGGGGATAATTATCAGCCAAATGGGGTCCATTTCATGGAGTGGTTGCGTTCAGAGACTATATGAATGCAGTTGAATATCCTAATTTGTTGTATTGTACGTTATGAAATGATCACTTCCCCTTATTTTTACCCGATCCGTTGGACTTTCGCTCTCGGAACTCCATTAAACACCATAGTTCCTGCAGTAATACAAGATGCAGTAGCAATACTGATTAACCTAAACATCTATACCAGCCTCGTAATGATGAAAACCCTACGTGAATACACTAATTGTCGGTGGGAGCCCAGTGAAGAGACACAAGTAACACCAAATCAAATACATCAAGTATTCAACCCATCACAGTATTCATAATACAGTACCAGCTGGCAGTGTTGATCCACTTTGGTAAAACAATCATTTTATTTTACAACTTTCATAGCAACTCTTTCCACCACCTCCCTACCACTACAGCACCAGCAGATCTATTTTGGTTATCTAAATATGACATGGTTGGAGCTTTCAAAGTAGAAAGAAAAGATAAGTGTAAAGATAATATGGTTATTGAAGGCAATTCTCACTCTTCTTACCAAATACACTCTTTTATGTTGTACTTAAGATTTTTCAAATATGGCCTATGTAATAATGCGGTATGGAAGACCTGATCCTATTTCAACCGACTGTTGGACAACAGAACAAGGTTAAAAGACGGCATACATCGAAGACTTAACGACCAGAATAAGTTTCAACATGAAATACTTCAATTCATATTTCTCATGTAGAATTTTCTGCCTCTGAGACCTAGAAAATATGGAGAGAACGGGATGAGGGTCAGTCGGGAGGGGAATAATACATATACTGACAATGAGAATCAGGGTTTCATGGAAAGATGTAAAGGTGCCATCTCTGCATGCCTCATGTTTTCGATAAGTCTGGTAACAAGCCCACCGAAAGCTCACGTAAGGGAACCACAACTGACATCATGTATTCTAGCGTTTACCAGTTATCGCTGTAACAGTGAGGCAGGGTACGGTGCTGTAAACATGTTAAACTCTTACTTCTTTGGTCCGATAAACCCTATTATGTACTAAGGGCCTGTTACACCGGGCGCTGCCGTCGTCGTATATATTATGATGATTGATTAAGTTTTATACCACTGCTGTACGGCTGGCACCGTTGAGTGTTCATTGTTCCACCGCACCGATATGGCAGCTGCACAAAAGCCCTGCATGGACACTGCCCGGCCGCCGTGTTAGCTCGGCATATGTCAGGTGGAACAGACCCTTTACACGGCCACCCATATCTCAAACCGTAACTAGCAACATTACCAATACAAACACGGGTTTTACTGCCTGAGCGTTAGGAATGTGTCGAAGACAAATCTCTGACCACTAAAGCCTTCAAAACGCTTTCCTCTTAAATTCTTGAGCAATGTATAACAAAGCATTTCGCAACACTACTGCCCACCTTATGACAATTATACAAACACTTCTCAGCAGATTCCATATAACTGCCCATGATTAATGCAATACGTGTCGTTTCACAATCAAGATATGGGCAGCTTGTGCGGCTTGATTGGGGAGAAATAGTAATGTCTTTGGTAAGAAAAAGAACATAAATAATTTTGTGCTGCCGCCACCTGGGCAAATACAGTAGAACCGGTATATTTTTCTGAAGCTAATAGTCGTGTATATGTGGTGATTTGTCAAGCCTGTTCTGGAAGTGATTTGGGAAAATATGTTGGCAATGGATCAATGCCTTTTTAAGGGTGAATTATCACGACATGAATAGGTGTATGTAAGTCTTTCACACTTCATTCTGCCATAAATTTAACAAGGCAGCACTTAAAAACGTACATCTTAATGCTGCTTGTATAAATGATTCATGACACTTCTCATACTTTCCACGGGCATAACCGGTTGTACTCAGTTGAAGAGGTTACTGTGGCTATATCATGTTTTGAGCTGAGTACAATAGAGATACAAACAGTAACAGGGAAAGGGCAAGTAGAATCATGAATCTGTACTTTTTCAGGGTTATCTACTATAATACTTTTCTACGATATCCGTTTCTGACCACTTACAGGGCAGAACGACTGAAGACATTCTTAAAGAGTAGATGAGAAAATACTGATCACACAAGGTTCTTAAACTCATCTGCGTTGAGTCAAACATTTTTTACTCGCCATTACAAACCTGTCTATGTGAAAAAAACTAGTAATATTCTAAATCACCTGTGTGATTATGTCATATTCACATTCTAAAACATTTTTTGTGAAGAAATACCATCCGCCCGTAACTCATTAATAAAAATACATTTATATATATGATAAATCCCATCTCCCATTTTATAAAAAGCATCAAAACTACAGGGTGAAAAAACAACTACCATAACAAAAATACTCCAATTTCACATTCTAAATAACCCCCGTGAAAACAGTGATTAAAAAAAATTAAAATGTAAGGGTAAAACATCGTTTTCTGAGCTAAACAGAGTGGCGCTCAGGTAATAATACTTGACTAGCATGATCATGTTCACACTTATCCTGGCAGTACGACTGAATTAAATGTAAATATCAAAACATCAACACAAACCAAATAAACACCAGAGGCGCCTATGTACAGAGTGTGAGGGTTTCACGTGTCCTCGGGTTCCAGTTCGGAGGGTAGAGAGGGTTGTCGCTGGATGTTGACGTAGAGCGGCTCGTCGCCGGCCGCGTCGTACTCGTTCTTACGTGGCGGGTTGACGATCAGCTCGAGGCGGTTCACGAGATCCGTGAAGGTGGGGCGGTCGTCGGGGTTAGTGCGCCAGCATTCTGCCATCAGTTTGTACCTGTGGTGGGCAGTTAATGAAACGTCACATTTATTACAAAGGTTGTAAACTGTGTATAACGTAAATAATCTTAAAAATCGTTTAAAAAAAAGACTTCCCTATATCTACTTCAAAAATGCTCACCGGGAATTGAAGTAGAATGGCGGAGAGATATTGAACACCGTTCTACATGTATTGTATTTTCTTTCTAGACACACACATACACGCGCACGCACGCACGCACGCACGCACGCACGCACGCACGCACGCACGCACGCACGCACGCACGCACGCACGCACGCACGCACGCACGCACGCACGCACGCACGCACGCACGCACGCACGCACGCACGCACGCACGCACGCACGCACGCACGCACGCACGCTTAACCTGCTTGCGTCACCTTCAGGTCATGGTTGTCATTTCGCTGTGATATGACCCTAGCTATTGTTAACTTCAAAATCCTATCACATTCCAACTATTGCAGTTCTATCAAGTTCAGAGAGAAGTTCACTCCTCCCTGTTCTTTAGGCTAATTTGTAATCGATAGTAATACCCCTAGCCCTCTCCGACTCTTGCTATCTGGTACAAGTATGACAAATGACTAATTGCTCTCTATCCCAGGTAGACCAAGAATATAGAGATGCCATAGAGACCGACAGCAAAAATTGCAAAGGTCCCATATATCTCCCCTTTTAACCAAACCCTCTTGTTCCCTTTAGGATTTTCACAAATCATATATTAACCTTATGGTGGTGGGGGCGGGGTGGGGGGCTGAAGTAGCCTGTAAACTGGAGGAGTGGAGGAGGCGTGAAGTTAGGTGGGTAACTTACGCGTTGTCCGGGCAGAACTTGGGCTGTCTGAGTCGTCGGCCCGACGCGAGGTAGTTCCGCATCTCAAAGGCGTCCACGTCCGGGTAAGGCGTCACTCCGCGGATCATCAGCTCCCAGAGCAGGACGCCGAACGACCACTGTCAAACACCACCACAGTCATTACACGTGCACGCGCCACGCGCCGCGTACAACGGTACCGCCAACCTACTCACACTGACCACTTTTATAAACGAGACAGAATGGACTCGGAATCGTCAAATGAAAGGTTGATAACAAGCAGCAGACTTTTTATTTATTTATGTGGTCTATAGTTTTGTCTTAACTGGGTTACATGCCCTGGGCATTTTTTTTTTAAGATCGGAGTCAAACCCCACAGAATGCATTCAAAACATATGACCTATAATTATTACATACCTATGTCCGAATGTCTATTAAATACTGCCCGCTGCTAGGGGTGCAGTAATGATGGCTGTGACTGCGACTTTGAATGTCATTTAAATGGTGTTTTTTTCACCAATTAAAGGTATATAATAATAAGCAAACGTCCTCACTGTAGACGAAATGGTTCTCGTTCTCGGTCAGTCATCGTTTTCATACTGCCTTCCGCCTATGGCGTCTGGCAGTATGAAATCGACGACTGACCTCGAACAGGAACCGTTTCGTCCACAGTAAGGACGTTTCCTAATATTATGATATATTTGGCAAAATGGGACAACTATCAATTAATAGAGATTCACAGCTTGTGAGGGCCATATAAAAGAAGTAAACTCTACCAGATACATATCTGGTATCACAATGATTTCCGTTGAATGATATCTGTTGCATTACTTGCAGCGATATTCCTTTTAATATAAATCATATAAAACACTTACCACATCAGACTTTGTTGTGAAAACATAGTCTTCCAAACTCTCTAGTGCCATCCATTTGATGGGCATCTTCCGTTTACGATCCACACTTGAAAAGTAGTCTTTTTCGTAGAGATCTTTTGACAAGCCAAAGTCGGCCACTTTGACTTGAGAATCCTCATCGACCCTAAAGAGAAGAAGGCAACAAATTTGTCATTTGTTTAAATGAGAAGTTCATCCGAATACGTTGCCAAAGCCATCAAATCACAATGATATGTAACAGGACAAGTAAGACAGGTCAGGACAAATGCAGACTTGTTCCTTCTTCAGGGATGCCAGTGAGGATCAGGAAAAATTCCTACATGGGGACTGAGGCCAGTCTATGTATCACCTAAAACGCACATGGTGTGTGGGGAATCCCCATCACTCTCCCAGCAGATCCTTGGGCATGGACTGGCAGTATAGGATAGCTAGATATCTGCTATGAGAGTGGGTATATGTGTAGTTCTGCACTAGATGGGGTACTCTTGAAAGAAAATCATTTAAGAAAGATTACCTCACACTATAAGTTTTATATTCTGCAGAATATCTTTACAAGTTCATTAAACATTCCTCTGATATTTTCTTTTAGACTTGGTAAAGCTGTAATAATGCTTTTCTCACAGGACATATTTTAAGCCAATCAGATGTCAGTATACAAGTTTGCCCTTATCCGTAGGAGCATTTCCCACAACAATCTGACCATCCTAAAGCTGTAGGTTGGAGCACTGGGATCAGTAAGCCCTGTAACTGAGTGTGCTGGGGGTAGCTGAATTCAGAATTTTTAAAGATTACAGAAAAGGTTTATCTAAGATTAGGATTTTAGGGAACCTGGAGTGTGTATTGTTCTCACAGCATACAATTTCTTGAAATTTTCATCTCTTTGAGACTAAAATGAAAATCCTACATGTAGGCAAAATCCTACATACTGGCATCCCTGCTTCTTCTGTGTGGACTTGTAATTGTCTCATCTGTTCACACGAGAGACACTGAATCTGAACCATCTTTTACGCCATGAATATAGCATCTGTTGGGGATGAGGCACAAATCACCATAACTCATCAAATACACTAGTAACTGTTGTCATATTGGTTATAATAGTAGAATTTTGGGAGACTTACCTGGTAAGTTGAAGTAAAATTGAGATTTTACCGAGGACAACACGTAGTGTTGTAGGGGACAGATCAAATTACGTAAGGGGTTACCTAATATTACACTAATATAATATTAACTAATTCAAGGGATTTTCTTTCACTTATGCGGCAGTTGAAGTCGAAAAGACGTCTGCCTCGTCTCCAGTCTTTAATTCAAGGGATTAAGTGTACCATTGAGAAAGTGAGTGAAGTTTCAGTCATCAGGGATGTCAGTTGGGGTCAGGGAAAAACGTGAAAATATTTCCGTGTGGATTTTTCTGCCTCATAGAGATTGGAAAAACTTGGATAACATGTCCTTGTCGGCCATGGAATGGGGCTGAGGATCTATGGTGGAGGTTCAAACCACTTGGCATAAATGAGACTAAATCAAGATCATCTTGGTTTGACACAAGGAAAGGAAATTAAATCTACTGAATATGAAAAAGTGAATTTTCCACAGAAAAATGGAAAACTGGGAAACTCTGAGTCATAGCATCCTTACATGCAGTTCCTGGCGGCGAGGTCGCGGTGGATGAAGCCTCGCTGGGCAAGATACGCCATACCCTGTGCCACCTGCTGGCCGAGGTGCAACAACTGCCGCGCTGTGAAACTCTGAAACAATGAACAAATACCTTATACTGCAGTACACATATATGAGACACCTTAGTGTTTGTTTCTTTGTTTGTGGGCATATCCTCAACACTGGGATTTCTAGACCAGTGGCTTATGCACTGAGATAACTCCCCAATCCCACTAATAAGTGTAGACCGTGAGACAGTATTATACAATGTATACAATTACACTAGAATACTGGAGTTTGTTTGTTTAGTTTAACGTCAAATTTGCTCAATTAGATTTAACATTGGAGTAGTCTACTAGCACAATTTGATATTTTGGTGATTTTTGTTATTCTCATCAATACTCTCTTATTAATACCCAGTGCAGGCGAGGTCTCCGGTCACACAGCATAAAGAGCGTCACTGGTGTAAAATATTATCGTAAAATTGAATGAGTTTAATCTTGGCCACCGCATGCGGTGGCCAAGATTAAAACGAATCAGGTTTTGATTTTATCCTACACCGTCTCCTCGATTTTGGAATATTACGTGATAACAATTCTATATGCCATTAGTGGCATATAAAACTCCGTATGCCAGTCAGCGTGGCATACGGAAACTCAATGTTAAGCCTATGGGATTTTATATTAGGGGTAGGATAAAGACTTATTGCTCATTGAGTAGTGCTGGGGTGACTGACCTGGTTCTTGTTTTTGACGTAGTTGCGCAGGTCACCTTTGACCATGTAGGGCAGCACGACGAGCGGACTCTTCCCGCCGTCCGTCACGCTCACACCGAGCAGGCGCAGCACGTGAGGGTGGTCAAAGTTCTTCATCATCAAACCCTCCCTCAGGAAGGACTCCACTGCCTCACACGTCAGCTGTGCACCTGTAGCATGCAACGAAAATACACTGTCACTCTGCAGATAATGGCCAAAGACCAGTATCAGTTAAAGTTGAAGGTGTGAGGCAGCGACCAACTCTATTGTATCATGAAATAAACAAATGACCCAGAGATTTTAACCAGGCATGCCAGTTCGTGTCAGAAAAGAAAAAGGAAATATTTTTCATGTGGAATTGGTCACATCAGAAAGATCAACAAAATTAAGGATAAGACATCGGTGAAGGCGAAGGTGTGAAGCTGGGGTTGTGTGGGGAGGTTCTAATCACTGTATCATTGGTGTGAATGAGGCTCAGTTAACATTATCTTTGTTTTACAGAAGGAAAACCTTTTTTTAAACTGTAAATGAAAACAAGGATCTCCATGGAAGAATGGAAAACTGCCATCTACTTGACAATAACTTTATTCCTCTATGGGTCAACGTTTCGCTACTCACATCCCTTTATCAGGACCAGAAATGAATTATAAGCAATGAGTCCACTCTGGGGTCATTGTTGGCATGTAAAGGGGACCTTTCAAGCCTCAAGATCACACACAGATAAGCCTACCTTGGAGTGTCTTGACTGCAACCTTGACGGGTTCCTTATCTTTGTCTGGAGATTTGAGCGTGCCCGAGTAGACACAACCAAAGTGCCCTGAAGGAATTATAGTAATTTCACTGTAGAATTACAGCATTTCGTTTTTTATTTTTATAAGAATTATGAAGATGTAAATGCTGATAAATAATAAGTGCGTTGGGAATAATTAATGTTTAATAGGCTCTTATTTTTGTTAACTCTTTTTATGTTTTCTAACGACACACACACTGCAGTATTGTTTTAGATAGTCCCGGCTCACTACAGGGCGCAGGGTTGTCATAATAAAGACTGTAATAACATGAATTTTCTATTACATCGGAGGTAAATTAGTTACAAACAATTTACAGCAAATTGCGTCATAATTCATCTATTCTAGACCTACGTATGGAAGATCGTTGTTACACTCTACGAATATGTAAAGTCAATAAACTCTTCTTGATTAAAAAAAACCAGATTATCATTGAGATAAGGCTCTGATTTAGTATCAGTATATATCAGGAGATGGATTTCATTGGTTATTGTCCTTCAGTCACACCACTCAAGAAGAGAACGATGGCATGGAACGTAGTTATGTCATTATGGTTATCTATCCTCAATTTTTTTTATATTATTACATGGACACAATATAAGTGTTACCTTTGCCAAGGACATCTCCGAGTGTGAGGTGTGACTGGGGAATTAACACAGCGTAGATGGTCTCTCTGAGCTTGGCGTCTGTAACATCTTTCAGTAGCGACCTCCTCAGCTTGTCATCATCTGTAAACACGAAAGTCACACTCTGACATCATCACCGATAAGGCCACTCAAAAAGAAAACTTGTTTCTCATCACCAAACCATGAAAAATATGATGAGGGCGTTTTTTGTTTTTTTGGGTTGTTTTTTTTGCTGGATCAAAGATGGCTTAAAAGTGTCATAAAATGGGCTTTAGACATACAGTAAAACCCTGCGTAAGTGGTCACCCTCCGTTCCGGGCCAAAGTGCCCGCTTATGCGGGGTGTCTGCATACGCGGAGTTTTCAGATTCATACTGTTTATACATTGAAAGCATCTCTGGCATGAGGAGCTTTAATTTGATACTAAATACACATACTTTTCATAATTTCTATCAAGATTGATCTTATTTTAACCACAAAAAAAAAAAAAAATCTTCTAAAATTGTTTTTGTAGATGCGCGCAGTGATAAGAAACATTTTTTTTTTTGAGTGGCTTAACTATCGAAAAGATTGGGAGCAAGCGACAGATAGCAATCAGCCATGTGTGTTGCTGCGGACCTGTATTACATACAAGTCGGTGATTTTACGGCTGGACTATAGCTATGTTTTGTATTTAGGCAATTGACTGACAAAATGAACAAAAATCGTGAAAATGGGGAGGAGGTCGGGTGGCCGCCTAATCCTTCCCCCTCCCCTTGGGGTCAAGGTACAGTGCCGTAACGAGGGACAGGGGATGAAGCCCCAGCATTTTGAGCTAGTTAAGTGAAATTCTGCCTTCAGCTTAACTAAAATGGTCAGTATTGCGTTCACCATCTTCTAGGCTGTCATTTTGAACCATCAGCCCCCACAACAACAAAACAACATATCCTCGGATTTACGTAACACTGATCTTAAGAATGACATTCTGGGGCGCTTTCGCTAGAAACTATAATGTATTTCCTATTTCTTGAATCCTGCCTATAACTGTGCACGTGACCAAGTATCTATATCATTTAATGCTTATATGTCGCTACTGGAAGGGGCTATATTCACTGCTGTAGCTACCACTTGAATACGCTGCAATTGAGGATGCAGTTGACGTCATCGCATATCGCAAAAAGAGTTAATACATATTCCATGTTCCTTTTTTCTAATGAAGAATAGGAAAAAAACATTCACCGCAAATTCTCATATAGTATCTACATTATTCATATACCCCCATTAACGTGAGAGAAATCACAGTATCAAGAATCTAAACTTTTCTCACCTCGTCCCTCGGATGTTGCGGCATCAGGGCTCGCCAGAGTAACTCCTGCGATACCCGACACGTAATTATTCCTGGACTCTGACACAGCCTCCTTTTCCTGTTCTGACATCGCAGCATCTCCCTCGCCCACCGTAAGCGGAGTGGCTTCGGTCATGACAACCTCCGTCTCCACGACCGGCTGGTCGCCGAGCTGCGTCGTCACGTTATTGAGCGGGATCGCCGCTGGATCCTCAATGCCGTTGGCCGGTGCTTTGTCTTTGTTGTCTTTGTTGTGGCGGCGACAGAGGCAGCAGGTGAGAATGAAGGCGACGAGGATGATGGCGCCGGCGACTATAGCCAGGATGCCGGGCAGCCCGAAACTGGAGGAGCGGGCTCCCTTCACGCGGATCCAGACCGGAGACGTCACGTACGACTGAACCTTCAACTGTGGTATGACAAGACAGGTGCAACTTAGAGTGACGAGCCCGAAAAAAAAAAGACAATAAGAAAAAAAAACAAGAAAAACATATAATACATACTTACATTCCACTCAGTTACATAAACTCACATTTCTTCGCTTTGTTATAAGTAGCGTTCTAATATCAATGTTAGATTTGGAAAAGAATATCAGGTTAGATCGAAAACTATATTCAAATAGAATTTAAAGAACTATCTTGATATACATACATTTATCATCCACCTAATACAAAGTGTCCATAGAAAAGGCATAGGGAGTTTGTATGGACATACCCGGAGCATACGGATATGTTGTATGCCCCGGGTGGCGCATACGGAAAAATAGTGCGTACGGAAAAATAGTGCATAACTAAAATGAACTGATATTGACATACCACTTGCCCAGAAAAGGTGGATAATGAATACAATATAGACTGGTTTCAGATAAAAGCAGTTGTATGCTCCTCGGAGTTGCCTCTGCGCAATATCCTCGCATACGCTCGGATATTACTACGCGTCAACTCCTCGGAGCATACGGCTGCTTGTATCTGAAACCAGTCAATATTGTGTATTTATCCTCCGGCACAGATGAGACATATGAGCTGCATCAGAGTGGAGCATTTCATAGGAGCTGATGACGATATGCATACTTGGTGTGTATATAGAATAGTTTGATGTATTTACTGGATAATACAAGATATACATGAATATTTATTTGTAACGAAAGCCACGAAGCACCAACTCACGCCTATTACTGCAACATCAAAAACAACAGCAACAACAACGCCATCATACAGGATAATATGGAGAAACCAAACAAGAGTTAGTCATGTTGTTGTTTATCGCACGACGGCAAGATCGCGATATTACTGCGCGAGGGGAAGCCGAGAGCAGTAATACCGGTTCCTGCCGGAGTGCGATGAACAATAACATGACTAACTCGAGTTTGGTTCAGAATTTATCCTACCCCGCCCGTCTAAATTACTTCTACATTAACAAATGTCAACTCGTCAAGTGTATCCCACTAGAGGGATATTTTTCATTTTTCTGAACTCCAGACCGAGTACAGTGACCCAATGTTAAGCCTATGGAGTTTTTTTATTAGGGGTAGGATAAGACGTGAGAACGTACCGTCACTTTGGCTTGGCCGGCGTTGAGCCACTGGGGTTCAGCTGTGGGCAGACAGGTGATGGCCGTGTCGTTGACGACTGTCACGTTACAGCGGGCGCCGCCCACCATCACACACGAGGCGGGGAAGGTACGCACGACGCCCAGGTGTGACCCCTAAATGTACGGACATGTCATATAACAGCGGAGTCAACCAATACCAAGAGGGCCACATCTGGGAATTGTTTCAAAACGTGGCTACGGGTGCATTCTATGGAGAAAAAAACCCCCCAAAAACCATCTGGTAATAGTGTCAAGGAAAGGACAAAATAGTTTGCTTTGATAAATGTTCAAATTAATGAGACGAGGCTATATCAGTAAGCCAGATGCTTACTGGGAAAAAAGAAAGAGATCAGTTTTCAATTGGGGAATGTTTTCCTGGTTTATAGATTTAATGTAAAACGTGATTTTAGAACAGTTGAGAGTTCATATTCGCTTCGGACAGTCAATATAGATTCCTTTATCATGTTAAAAGGGGATTTTTCAATAATAACTGAAATGATTACATCTGTCCCGCATAGGAAAGCGTTCTCATCTATCTGTAAATACCCTGCTTCCTTTCTGTCTTTTTGAGTTAATACAATCCAATAAATTCATGCACTTCTTCAGGAAGAGGTTAGCTGTCATTTTGTGCTACTAAGAGAAAACGTGGTTACTGAGTCCGAAGGGATGGCCGTTCGAGGTCTTTCACGACGCCACAGGCGGAGGGGCGTATTTATGGCATCAAAAGGCCGAGAATGGCATCCCTACAGACTCAGTCACTACGTTTTCTTATTATTACATGCCTATATTTCAAGAAAAACAGTATTTTATATACTTATTGTATGTACATGCATTCACTATTGGTACAGGGCGCACGAATATTCACTACGGGTGCAGTGTGCCCGAACATTATATATACTGTACCCCTAGTAGCGGGTAGTATTTTCATAGACGTTCGGCCATAGTTATGTAATAATAATATTTTCTGCACACAGAACACGGGTCGAGTATTGATGTTACTTACGAACAAGGTCAGAGGCTTTTCAAGGTCATACTCGGTGTCATCAGGTAGAGAATCAAGTACAGGGTCAGGGTACACAACAAGGCGGTCAAGGCCGGGTCGTCCCGGCGTAGATACATTCAGGAGCTGCGTGACGTTATCCATGACGAACCCGTAGTTCAAGGTCACGTCCGCAGAGTTACCAAGGTCAAGGTCAGTGAGGGCGGGGGTCACACAGGTCATCACATCCGTCTGGTTGGTAATCAGTTCACAAGACTGAAATGGTTTAAGATGTCATTTTTAACCAAAAACAAAAAAAGGACAAAATTATGAGAGCGGAACAATGTAAAAAACATATATTCATAGTTACAAATAGTGTTATGGTTCATATTAACATGCCTAGGAAGGAGGGTACAAAATAGAATGCATCAAAGATACCTAGATTATATATGCCATCATCTATAAAATGGAAGTAAAACTGCCTTGATCAATAGATCAATGAGATAAGGATGAACACGACAATTCAGTGATGTTTACACTTCTAAATGTTAAGGGAATATTAGCTTTGTGTAACTATCACTATTTAAGCTTGTAATGAGACGATTGATTTCCAACACGGACTAGTCTATGTCTTTGATTCTATTTAGTCCGCAGAGCTCTATGAATAAGAACAAACTACTTTAACAAGTATACTCCTGTAATGAATCTGTAGGTACGCTTCAATCTTTTCCGAAACCACACTACCGTAGCCCCTAGATGTTAACTGCATTAATCATCTAAGTATCACTTTATTTATCATATACAGTATATAGCAAGTAGAAGGTGGTTAGAAATTCATTTCAAAAAGAGAAAGCTGTACTTACTGTAACACGCTGCTGGTCCCCAGCGTACACAACTAACCGAGGCCTCTGGATCAGATCCAGTGAAGACCCGGACACCGTAACCAGCGTCCCTCCACTATGCAAAAGAAAGCAACCAAATCATACTTGGGGTGCCCTAGATATATCAAATTCAGATCGGACATGGTTAAGAAAAGGCCTGTTCTCAAATGTTAAAAAATAATGTCTCTCGTGCATCTTACGGCTTGAAAAAAAATCCTATCTAAAGTTTTTGTTATTACCGCCAATAGTTATTCAGTTATGGTATAGAACGGCATTTATTTATTCTACATTCATTTTGATTCATTTATATATGTAATTTGTAATTTGGGTAATGTAGTTTTCTTTTTACTAATTTTTATGATAACATACAGAATATTTGAGAAAAATTAGGAAAAAACAACAATGTATTTGATAAAGTATACAACGGCGTTCTTTAACCAGATTCCTAAATACTAACGACAGATCAGGTTGTTCTCACCTGAGCAGCACGACGGCAGGCTGGACCTTGGTAATAGTCGGATTCTCGGCGTAGCTAAAAGTGAGTGCGTCATCGGAGAACTTGTTCCCGTCCACTGAGAGCACCACCTGCAACTTGCCCGACCCGCTACCTTCTAACGCCCGCGTCTCAAACTCAACACTCTCATTGGTCCGCCTGTAGGACACGTGACCCATTATTCAAATTAGTTCAAGTATGACCATTCACATGAAGACTGGCTAAAATTATCAAAACGATAAACCAGGGATGCCAGTTGGGGTCACAAACAAACACTGAAATATTTTCCATTGAAATACAGCCTTTATGCTTTATATACGGATTACGGTTGGGAATCAATGGATCAAGGAAAAGCTCAAGGTTTCACTTTGGTCAGTGGGGAGGCTCAGGGGGGATCATGGGCTGTGGTAGGTGGTAAGTTAATGTTACACCAGGAAAAGTAATTTTCAATTCTGAAAATGAAAACATGAACTTCAATGGAAACATGAACTTCAATGGAAACATTGAAAACTGACATCCCTATAATATTAAATAAACATATACCTTCAGGGGTGTCAGTTGGTATCAGGAAAAAGGCAAAATACTTTATAGGCCTGAATGAGGCTTAATTGATATTATGAGAAAACGTGGTTACTGAACCCGTACGGGTGGCCGTTCGAGGTCATTTTATGAAAAAATACGGCCCAACGCCGCAGGCGGGAGGGCCGTATTTTTTCATAAAATGACTGAGAACGGCACCAGTACGGGTTCAGTCACTACGTTTTCTTTTTACTATACACCTACAACTCGTTTAAAATACCGTTTTATCAACTTTCCTAGTCCCGGATTCAACCCCCCGTTTTCGAATAATATCACTGCCGTTCACTACGGCCCGCTATAGTCCTGAGCGTTTAACATGGGACAAAAAACTTGTTTTTTCTAACTTGAATAAGGGAAATTGCTATTGTGTCGTAAATAACGGGGCGATTATTATAAACAAAACATCGTTAGAAAGCTAAGACTTGGGCCCATCTATTGCCATATATCTTAAATATACCTGTGTTATGGCTCAGATTTCCTGTCTTAGATTGAACATCGGAAATTGCTAGGTAAAAAACACTAAAACATGTTACCTTCCTGGCTTCACAGTGAATTAATGAAAAATCTATCGCAATGACCCATAGAAATTAATACCTTATCTTCTTAGCTATTTCAAGACAATTAAAATGATACCTATATTGTCAGGCTGTGATAGATATTTCCTGAGATACAGGAGCATTATGACGGATGCCATTCACTACGGCTCGCTAGCGGGAAAACCCGGCAACGGTCGACGTGGTGCCGACTATGAAATGTATGACACAGGACGACCTGGAACTCTGGTAGCCAACGTAATTATGACGTCGACAACGCGAAGCAGCGACATGGGATGCGATCGGATTTGTTGATATTGATCAGTCTCGCATATTTAAGCAATTTACAAACGGTATTACGTGAAGGCCCAACGTCAGATACCTCTATATTTGAACAATATGCACTTCCATTTGTTACGGGTAAGGATTAGAATCTCTCTTAAGGTATGAATGGGAGAGAACGCCATTTTGTTTGTTTGTTTTTGTCACAGACACTGCTCTCGCGCTATCGCGATATTTTACGTTAGCGGGCCGTAGTGTCTGTAGCAGCGGGACGTATATTTTTACATGATAAAGCCTATGGGAATCACTACGGCCCGCTACACGGCGGGCTCGAACACTATTTATACCATACCCTTAGCAGCGGTTAGTATATCATAGACGTTCGCCCATAGGTGTATAGTAATATCTTTGTTTTACTCAAGGGAAAGTAATTGGATACACTGAAGAGGCAAAAGGTGAATTTCCATAGAAATTTGGAAGGCGGCCATCTCTGAACTTTAAATCTTCTCTCCGGATAAAACATGGATATTACTATACACCTATGGCCGAACATGTATGAAATACTGCCCGCTGCTAGGGGTGTAGTATAAATAATGTTTGCGCCCGCTGTGACAGCAGGCCATAGTGAATTGCAGTGGTCTTTGTAAAGCTAATAAAAGGGCGTTTTAACCGATTAGGAGGTGTATAGTAGTAAGAAAACGTAGTGACTGAGTCCCTATGGTGTCCATTCTCAGTCATCTGATGAAAAAATACGGCCCTCCCACCTGCGGTGTCGGGCCGTATTTTTTCATCAAATGACCTCGAACGGCATCCGTACGGGCTCAGTAACCACGTTTTCTCATATTCTTTTAAAATATTAAGATAGATCAGACTGTTAATGATGGAGTGTCTACTGTACCTGTGGACAAAAGCGTCAACTGACTTCTGGACGGGCACAACTGGCGCCTGACGTTTATGCCGCAGTACCAGCAGCGACACCTGTAGGGACGTGCCAACATCGAGATAACGTCCTTTGACGGTGACGTTAGTACCGCCAGCTACCGGACCATGTTCAGGCACCACAGTCTCCAGCACGGGGTCCTGGAATAAAGTAGGTTACACCTGATATAGCTAACACTGACAAAATGTCGCAAACAATATTAGGAGTTAAAAATGATTGGACAGTGTCGGAACTGGTAGGAACACTTACTCAGTGCTGAGGGATGTGTGTATAAAGATGAGTTAAGGAGACTAGCTTGCTTTCTAAAAATCAAAAATAAGCCCACTCCGGCAGTTTGATCGTGCTTTCGTCAGCCTGTTGTTAGGCTGATACTGCAGGAGTTCGGCCGGGGTAGAATTGGGATGGTGGACGTGGCCGATTTGTAGACATTGTGGAAATTTGATGATTATCAATGAAATCTCGAGATTCCAGATATCCGTAATTTACTTGAATACAGAGATTCAGGTACCTCAATCTGGAATTAATAAGAAATTCCCATGTGAATCAATTCTAGTAATTCATCTGTCTAATTAGGTCTTTATTTCACCATAACAACATTAGATTGTAAACAACATATCACATACGGCATAGATGTATGGCGTCTCGGCGTGTGCGGTGAAGTTCCTGGCCACAGTGACGGCAATCTGAGCCTCCCTGTGTCTCGTCATCGCGGGCGTGATGCACACAATGCTGGAACACAAACGATGAATTAGAAACGTAGCTGAAGCAAGTCCTAACCAATATACGAAAAGATAAACAATGAGAATCACTATCAGTCCTCACCGTTAGGCACTATTCTAAACTAGTTTTCTTGATATAAATGAATATATTCCATGTAATAGGCCCCTGGTGTGTAGCTACATGTGACGTGACGTGAGGGACACTGCAGGGAGGGAGATGAAGGAGGGAGGGAGGGAGGGAGGGAGGGAGGGAGGGAGGGAGGGAGGGAGGGAGGGAGGGAGGGAGGGAGGGAGGGAGGGAGGGAGGGAGGGAGGGAGGGAGGGAGGGAGGGAGGGAGGGAGGGAGGGAGGGAGGGAGGGAGGGAGGGAGGGAGGGAGGGAGGGAGGGAGGGAGGGAGGGAGGGAGGGAGGGAGGGAGGGAGGGAGGGAGGGAGGGAGGGAGGGAGGGAGGGAGGGAGGGAGGGAGGGAGGGAGGGAGGGAGGGAGGGAGGGAGGGAGGGAGGGAGGGAGGGAGGGAGGGAGGGAGGGAGGGAGGGAGGGAGGGAGGGAGGGAGGCACAGAGGGAGGGAGGGAGGGAGGGAGGCACAGAGGGAGGCACAGAGGGAGGCACAGAGGGAGGCACAGAGGGAGGGAGGGAGATGAAGGAGGGAGGGAGGGAGGCACGGAGGGAGGGAGGCACGGAGGGAGGCACGGAGGGAGGGAGGCACGGAGGGAGGGAGGCACGGAGGGAGGGAGGGAGGCACGGAGGGAGGGAGGCACGGAGGGAGGGAGGCACGGAGGGAGGGAGATGAAGGAGGGAGGGAGGCACGGAGGGAGGGAGGCACGGAGGGAGGGAGGCACAGAGGGAGGGAGGCACGGAGGGAGGGAGAAACGGAGGGAGGTTGTATTAAGGGTAAAGAGAAGGAGGCGCAGACCTTGTTGACGGGGTGTAGTCCACAACTCGGCATGGTTCTCCGCCGACAGAGACGCCGCTGGTCACGTGACTGATCTCCTGACCCAGATTGAGGCCGTGTATGGTAAGACTGGTGCCGCCGCCTCGCGGGCCAGACTGCGGCTGGACCTGTGGACAGAACCATCAGCAGTACGGTTAAATATTTCTCATTATGATATATACAAAAGTGAGAACTAATGTAAATCATTGTGTGTTTTTACACATTATTCACCTAAGACACAGGACGAGCGACGTTTTTGTCGAACACAATGAGATATTTTTTTTAAATTCGCATAATAAACTCCCAAGCTCAGTTCAAATAATGTTGCACGTAACTATCAAAAATATTTACACGGGTATGTAATCAATTTTTCTTGCGAAAAGAAGGAAATGCATCAATCATGTGTAATTGTGTGTCTCTATTTAGGTTAAGAAGTTGTTACTGTTGTTGAGATATTTCCTACTGAGGAGTACAGATGTTAGAAGAGAGTCCCTTTACCCGACCACGAGGTGAGGCTGTGGAGTGATCGCTAAGCCCTCACTAATATGGGGCGTGGCCGAGGAACTAATCAAGTCACTGAACTTATCATGGAAGTCATTATTTACAACGTGTGATTAATAAAGGGTGAGGTGATGTTGTGTGAGAGCTGGATGTTTGTATGAGGTGAGGTAGCGTCACTGAACTTATCATGGAAGTCATTATTTATAACGTGTGATTAATAAAGGGTGAGGTGATGTTGTGTGAGAGCTGGATGTTTGCATGAGGTGAGGTAGCGTCACTGAACTTATCATGGAAGTCATTATTTACAACGTGTGATTAATAAAGGGTGAGGTGATGTTGTGTGAGAGCTGGATGTTTGTATGAGGTGAGGTAGCGTCACTGAACTTATCATGGAAGTCATTATTTACAACGTGTGATTAATAAAGGGTGAGGTGATGTTGTGTGAGAGTTGGATGTTTGTATGAGGTGAGGTAGCGTCACTGAACTTATCATGGAAGTCATTATTTACACCGTGTGATTTATAAAGGGTGAGGTGATGTTGTGTGAGAGCTGGCTGTTTGTCTGAGGTGAGGTAACATACCCGTGTGATGAGCGGGTTGTGACAGACGTAGGTGTGGTCATGCCACGTGGTGGGACATCTCTCCCGCAGACTGCAGTGCCCCTCACACTGACCACACCGAAACCGGGGATCCAGGGTCAGGCACTGACCGCAGCTCGTCGCCAGGTGTTCACAGTCGTACAGCTTCACTGTAACACGGGAAAACAAGTTTCACACGGCTCTTCAACACTGATACCCAGACGGAGGGAGGAAGGAGGCATGGAGGCAGGAGGCACGGGGTGAGGGAGGGAGGGAGGGAGGGAGGGAGGGAGGGAGGGAGGGAGGGAGGGAGGGAGGGAGGGAGGGAGGGAGGGAGGGAGGGAGGGAGGGAGGGAGGGAGGGAGGGAGGGAGGGAGGGAGGGAGGGAGGGAGGGAGGGAGGGAGGGAGGGAGGGAGGCACAGGGGGAGGCATGGAGGGAAGGAGGCAGGAGGCACAGAGGGAGGGCAGCACAGAGGGAGGAGTGGAGAGAGGGCGGGAAGGAGGCACAGAGGGAGGGAGGTATGGGGGCACAGTGAAGGTGGGAGGTACAAAATGGTTGAGGAACCAGCTTCTATAGACTTTTAAGCCATACGAGGTCTTATTTCTCAAACGCTAGTATATAGAAAAAAAATGTGTTCAACACATAGGTCGTGTGTGTGTTGATGGACACATACATATACCACTAATTTTCATCATTTTGAAATTAATCAACTTCAAAAAGAGTAAAAAATCATAGAGTATACCAAAAATAAAACAGAATAGAAGAGAACTCACGCTGGAGATTGAAGGGATTATCTAGAGGTGTCTTTTTCTGTCCCCACAGTATGCTGATTGGTATCGATTCAAAGGGGACATCTCTCTTGTGTGTAAACTGAACAGTCGACAGAAAGTGCCAAACGAAAATAAAGAAACGTAAGCAATGCATAGAACATGCAAATTATTGGACTTAAAAAACACGATAATAAAACATATTCAAACAATGACTTTACAACGCAATGAATGATAGGAAATTAAATCAGTTATGGAGACAATATGAAAGGGAAAACAAATTATATCCAAAATATACACGTATACTTCTTTGAGGAGCACGTTATGATTTGCACAAAATAAAGTTGAATTCTAAACCAAATCAACGATCAACGTTGAAACTCAATTGTATTTTGAGATGATGCAATACAACGTAATCATAAAAAAAACCCCAAAAAAACCGATAATAGCTTAATACCTGTTCTGAAGGGGAATTGAGGTTCTAACGAGCTTAGGGACTACGTTGTATGTCCTAGGATTACTGGGAGATCTCACCGCGGTGAGAAGTCAGATATTAGAGCGAGGACACCTGATAATCTTTGATGAAACACCCACCCGCTCTAGACCACACGTCCGTTCTCTCTTCGTGTTCGCGCTTAACTGACTTCTCACCGCGCTAATATCTCCCTGTATTCTACGGCCTACAGAATGTAGTCCCAACGGTAGGTTAGAACTTTAAATGTTTAATCAGACCTAGGTTTTATGACTCTACGTTAAATGAAAAAGACAGGGTGAAACTGCGATATAATACAGGATTTAGTGGTTTTCACAAAGAGGATCGTAGTGATATTCACAAACAAAGGACTTAGTATGAAAGCAATGGTCATTCACTGTGAGCTTAACTTAAAGGTACAAGGTATTATCTCACCCCTGGTATTTTTTTCCCATAGACTTTACATTGGGAACTCGTATCCAACGCCCATGAGATATTTAGGAAAAATATCCAATAGGGGATTATGTCACAAATGCTAGCCCATTAATCAATGTGAAGGGTGAGATAAAATCGGAAACCCATTAAAGTTTAGGGTCAGAGCTTGATCCAATCTTGTTTGAATCAGTACGTAATTCACGTATAAATCAATATTTGGACACGCCCCTCGAAACCTGATATATCTTATTTGTCAAGGTCGCATCACCAGCCGTTTGGACGTAGCCTCGTCTTCTCTCGATATCTACTGTTTAGAGAGAATGATGACAGGTTTGGACTGACCTTGGTGACTTCGCAGGTAATGAGGAAGCCGAGTTGACGCGGCGACATGGCGCCCCCGACCTGCTGCTCACCCAGCTGGCAGTACACGCTCTCCTTGTGGATCTCCTAGATACACACACCGGGAAGCATACATTACTACATCACACGCCTACAGGCAAAGACAGTGGGCACAAATGCAGAGATGATGAGACGAGGAGGCAGGGAGAAATGGCAGCAGCATTGGAGACACAGAGACACAGGTAGAGCGAGAGAGGAAGGATAGAAGGGTAGGTCTTAAAGGGGGAATGGAGACAATTCGGTCTTCCACTGGACCGTCAAACACGAAAGAGCATCAAACGGCCGCCGCACAGCCTCCGTGTGCCAGTCTGTTATAGCGATCGGTGCAGTGGAGTAGGCAGCACACTCAACGCCGGCTGCCACACGACAGTGTAACGGGAAACTAGTATTAAAATGCTAATAAATCAGCTTTTGTCTGCTGCCTTCAAACGGAGACCGCATGGTCCCCGCGCGGCGTCGGCCGCTGAACACACCTGTGGGGTCGTACACTAAGGCATGTTTGCCAAACATGGAAGACTACCTTAATAGTAGAGGGAGCAAATGACCTGAAAAATGGGTCACAATGACACCAGAGTCTCTTGCATGAAACTTGCCATGTTGGTCAATTATGACCTCAGGAATCTGAATCTGATGCTTGTTTGTTCCAAAAAGTGTAGCATCATGCTCGTTTCCATGATAACAGAAGGAAAACATATTTTGAGAATTAATGATGTATATTACATACTTTGATAAGAAAAGGTGAAGAAATGCATTTTTTTATGGAAGACTACCTTATAAGGAGGCAAGTGAGTGAGTGTGAGTAGGTGAGAGGGGTGAGTGAGGGGGGTATTTATTTTAGAATAGATCATTAAGGAATAAGTTTAACACATACCGGTGGAAGGTGGTAACCAGCCACCCTCACAGTCCCTGCTATCCCAGAGTGTAACAAGGGCTCCTCCTTGTCGAGTGCCTCTATACGTGGACACGTATGTTGTCCTCGGCTTGACGACTGTCGGACTGCCGCGAACTGAAACATTCAACAAACTAACTTGGATTCAAGGCTCGATAATTGTATAAATTACTATATGCTTTGAAAATCCTGAAATTATACCACTGGACATATATAAGTTATGATTCGCATGAATATCTTAATAACTTAACATTATATATCGTCTATATTTTTATCCTATTGACCAATGGACTTTCTAAGCAGTACACTAAATATTCGGTGGCAAGTTTCAGTGTACCTTCAATTTAGCGTTCACCGAAAAATATTTGCAGTTCGTGAACCTGTCCAATTCGAGTTTTTCTTATTTCAAATCAGATGTTTTGAAGGCAGTACTCACCTGTGCGGGGGTAGATGAAGTTCTCCAAGCCGCAGTTCTCAACTAGATGCACCGTACTGGCGTCTGTGCACCGACCACTGGAGATGCACCACGCGCAGGGATTGCTCCCCTTCACACACTCTCCACATCTGTAAACAAACATTGGACAAGCATTAGACTTCATACAACTTGTTTTAGATTTCTTTATTTATAGGTTATTCTGTTGATATTTTTTTGCAGATCATACATCTTACCAAGCTTGAATTGGTGTGTCTTATGTATATAACAAAACCTGATGAAAGTCTCTTTTATCAAGGAAGATTTCTCGATCCTGACAAATCTAACCAACGACATGATAGCCACCTAGTAAGTTGTTTGGGAAATAAGATTACATTTTGATTCATTTTCTATGTAACCTGGGCATTTAGACTATGAAACCAGAATTTGCCTAGTTTACTCCATCAACTAAAGTTAACAAATATCACTACTTAAAACCCTGCCAATGTCTTGGTGAAAGTTTTGGACTAGTGTTATAACGTGTCTCACCTGTCGTGACGACTACAGTCGTAGATCGTCGCTGACGTCGATAACCAGGTCTTCCCTCCCAACATGACGTCTACCTCTACTTCGCCTGACACTAGAGAAAACAAGAATCTCTGAACACCAGAACAATTACAGGCAAAGAGTCGAGGGATGACGGTATCAATGGTATACATATGCGGCTTTTGATATTAAAAGACAATGGACGGATTTGTAGCAAACAAATTATATGCGATGGTACTGTAGAGTGCAATTTTATAGAGCGGAGCACCCTGGAATACTCTAAAGCTGAAATCTCTAGGTAAATCAATTTGGATTCAGGACTTACATATATTATTACTGATGCATTCCTGAGTTTATTTTACAAGGCCAGGAGACCTGGTATTACATTTTTATATTTTTTTAATTTGCGTTGTTTACCTTGCAGGATCATCAGAATAAATTCCTGTTTGCTTTGACCCTGAAGCAATACATGTGATACAATAGCTTTTGCATGGGTCAGAAAGGCAGTCTCATTCAAAATAAATGTTTATTAGTATGAAGTGTTGATAGATGCACTTCACAAATTCAAACTCTGGCAGAAATTGTAGTAGCTGACTACAATATAATTTCAAAGTGGCCGCTGAACGTACAGGCTGAAATGTCGCACTACTACTAGCAAGCTGTATCAATATGTGAGCCCGACGAATGTCACCTGTGAAGACCCATTTACTCAGAGGGTACATATGTATTCTGCATCTGATTTGTGGGGGCCAATACATCAATAAAAATCTAAAAAGATACAACATTAATACAAATGTCTCCTACCACCAGATATTAATTAGTTGTATATCAAAAGATGTCATGTTTCCGATACATAGTTCATTCTACTAAAACGCAGAGGTTTACATGTGTGTTAGTCTTCCTCCTATATGACTCGTAAGTACACATTTTACCTGGTACCCTGCCTGTATAAAATTAAACAAATAGAAATAGACATAATTCTGACCACGTTTATATGATTTCCGTACTTATGGGAACCGTCCTTTGCACCATTGGCACATTACAACTTCTGAGGAGATTTGAAAAAAGGCGATTATGTCAAAGACAAATCCCATAAATAATATTCTTCTGTAGTATTTTTGGCATACCTTCGTTGTGTGGTAGTTGAGGCCATCTTTCTGCACTGCTGCAGTGTAACATATTGCTGCCCACGAGGCGGGCCTCAGTGTCTACAGTCCTGGTGGGCATGTGTACAGAACACTTCATCTCTGCCCCGTGAGAGGGCGCCACTGTCAGCGTCAGATTCAGCTGAAAATAACACCAATATAAATGAGGTGTCCAAGGTTACAACCTACACAAACATGCCTTGTTCGTCAAAAACAGTATATTGAGATGGGTCGGCATATGTCATTTGACCCCCCCCCCCCCCCCCCCCCCCCCCACCCTCGCCCCACCCCACCGTAATTTAGATTTCGTTGTAAACTTGTACTAGTAAACTCCATTTATTAGATATTCTTGTTTATTCTTGAAATAGTTGCATGCAGTTCTAGAGCTCTACTATAATTAGTTTGGAGTCCATCCTTCATCATGACCCAAAACAAAATGAACTCATTGCAGATGATTTTACAGCTGTCTACCAATTGGAATAAGTTTCACTGCATATTTAATAGATTTGCAGTATATCCCCATAGTAGTCAATTGTAATGCCTCCTCGGGTTACCCTGTGGGCACAGCCACATTGATATAAGAATAGGGAGATCAAGGTGGGGTGGGGGTGGGGGGAGTCAAGCTGGTGCTTATCTGGGCGGTACAATGAGTAGTTTCCCCGTGCAATTATAATACTCGATCAGATGCGGTGCCACGCCAATCACTCTGCGTCCACATTCATTTTCTGGGAATAAAGTTGTTGCGGAGAGTGTAAAGCTATTTCGTTTACACTTTAAATGCACGTTAAGTCCAGATGCAATATTACAAGGCCAGACGAAGAATGAACAAATTAGAATGGATGCATGGTAATTAGTAGGTATTTTCTACGATTCCTTTGTAATACCAAGGACGAAATTCAGTTGTCTTTAAAAAAACATATCAATATGAAATCAATTTCAAAGCATATCTATGCAAGACACTGTCCAGCGAGTTTGTAGTTCTCAATTCCCCTGTGATCGTAGAAATGTATGGCTGCATGCTGACCTAACCGCAGACCCCTTAATAGCGCCGTAATGATACCTATGCTAATACACGGTGCATGTTAGATGTGAGTCAGGCTGACCTTGATGGGCGTGTTGACATGGCTGAGTTCAGGCTCCACTCGGAGTATGGCCGCGCAGGGCCCGACACGGGTCCGGGTCCATCCTGTAAGGTCCCCGCCACACGACCTCTGGGAGGTGCACCTAGAAAACATGCTCGTCTGCATACTTTATACGTTCTAAAGTAATGTGATAAGTTTACCTCGACCTGCACTAGTGAATGTATTCTACACTAAAGAGTCTATTTTGTGAAATAGTATGACTGACTTGATAGTAGCATGGATAGAAGGCCCGAGAATATACTATCTGTTAGAGTAGTAGTAGTAACAAGGTGATACATAAGGTAGTAGCAGTTTAATAAGAATAGATATCACTACATGTGTGCTTGCATTTGGGCTGGAGACATTTGTACCATAAGAGGGAATCCATATAATAATTCTATCTATAAATAGATAATATATACAGTGTATATTAGAAAGATGTATTTTATTTCACCCCTGGTATTTGTTCTCCATAGACCTAACATTGGGAACTTGTATCTAACGCCTATTAGATATTTAGGAAAAATATCCAATGGGGGATTATGTCACTAATGATATCACTAATGATAGCCCATTAGTCACTGTTAAGGGTGAAATAAATTCAGAAACCCGTTCAAGTTTAGTGTCAGAGCTCGATCCCATCTTGTTTGAATCACTACGTAATTCACGTGGCTTCAACTTGTGAATTACTACGTGATTCAAACTCGATGGGTTACGGGCTCACATCCTAAAATCTCATATGTTTCCTCTATATTCTTTTTTTTTTTTTTTAATTTTCAATACATGTGATATAAAAAATGAGCATGAAAACATCCGAGCTAACCTATTGGTGTAGGCGCACCACCCACAATGCGGGTCTGCTGATGTCATGCAGGTGTCACAGGTCACGTGTCTGTCACAGTTGAGTGTTTTTACCCGGACCGCCTGAAATCAATCATTAAACGAGACGTCAGAGATAGGGACATACAAACATACCCAGATAACTCCCTTCTTATAGTAGGAGAGTATTGTGCCATATCAAAGTCCTGTGTACAGACTAGTGATCTCGGTATATAAAGCTTATCTCTATTGCTCTATCTTTATCTACATGTGCAATATACAGATTTTTTATGACCTTTAGTGAGAGAAGTAGGTTTTACATTACCTTAGATGATGTGATGGCGTAGAGGAATGTTCCATTCGATGACAGATGCATGTCGGGAAGGATGGCGTGACCCGGATGAACGGGTATTTTATCATAATATGTGAGGCTTTGACGGTTCTGTACTTCTACCTAACAAACGAAACAAGACTGTGACCGACAATATCTACGTACCTTATCAATTGTCCTTTAAAAAAAACCAACCAGTATGACATTTATCAACTTTTAATCGTAGTGATTACTGCGGTAAAGAAGCTAAATCGAAAAACAACCGCCTTTATGCGGAACGTGGGCTATGTTCTGATAGACGTTGGTGTAGAAACCTAAAATTTGATGGCTGGTAATGTGTAACCTAGGAAAACATTATTACAAATGCAGAAACATATTGTGTTTATTTTCTTAGAATAAAGGTCAAACATATGTTCAGTATAACAACAGTTTTGTACTTCACAAGAAAAAAGTGTAAATTTCTACTATTTTTTCCAAAATAAATCGCTTTGAACAAAAGAAATTATACAGCCAATTGTGAAATTACAAAGTAATCGTATATTCTTATTTTCTAGGTAGCTCACTGTCAGTAACAACTGATATGAATATCAACTAAAGGATAAACTTTGAATACATGTATTCAACTGCAATTCAAACAGTTTTCATCAAAGCGAATTCAAAATTCATGTAAGTCTTCATACCTCATATTAATCTCTTCATACCCGAAAATAACAACAACAAAAAAAGATGTCAGCCTTCATGAAATCCTAGGGCCATCCACAGTCCCTATGCCCAACTCAATAATTGATAACTTCCCGTTAATTTCAATGTTCAAAAACTCTAACATAGACTCGCTGAAGTCTTTGATTCAGGATATTCAAGAAATAAGACTAACTTGCAGGTTGTACGCGTCCCCAGAAAAAAGGTGGAGTGGAGTTGAGGGTGGGGTGGGGGGGGGGGGGGGGGCAGAATGACTGAGGTCAATCTAACTCTGTCCAAAATCAGATCTGTACATGTATACAAAACTGTAATGTGGATCTATGTGAATCTATGGATATTCAAGGTGATATATGAAGGTTTCTGGAGTATTTGGATAAGAATGTTTGCTTTAAAATCTGCATTGATTATATTTGTGGTGGTCGCCACCTGTCTAGCAGGTTGGATGACCCCAATCCGGAACGCTAGTTCCAGGCAGGATCCCACCCTACGCACTCATGTAGGTTGGTTCGGTTTTCGGTTAGTTTGCACAGACCTAATCACACACAACACAACAACGTCATTTAATAAACAGGGATGTTTATTAATCACTTACTTCCCGGAAAGATCTGGAAGATCTTCCCCACAAGTACAGTACCCTAACACATGGGTGCTAGGTAACACTGGATAGGCTAATCCGGAGGATTCGCCTAACCACCAGGAAGGTTACAAGAACCCGCCTGCAAAGTGAGGGCCCAAGGATCCGTTCCGTAGAAGGGACGCGCGAGGACAGCCTGTCGACCTACTGTGACACTGAGTATATATACTAAGCGTTACGTAATCCCGGTCTCCGCCGCGCCACTCTCGTGTGCGGCGTTGCCCGGAATCACTACACAGTAAGGATCGGCATATCGCGCCACCTTCCGTGAAACAAACAAACACTGCTGGATTCCCGTCCCACTACATATTTATAAAGATATCTGATGAAAAATTAACAAAACAAACAAACAGTTTTAATTTAAAGTTGTAAAAGTTTGTAATGATACTTAGTAGTTTGGACAGAGTATCATATATGGCACAACGTTCCGGCTCTTATGGCTGGCCTTCTTCAGGTGTCAGGTATATTTATAAAGTTTCTAAATTTGTGGAAAATGTGGAGGACATGGCCTAGCAACAGGCAAAATGTTGAAAATCAACTGAAAAGTAGAAGTCTGTTACAAACCCTCTATGAATTTTCAGTGAGTTTTAATAAATAAGCGGGAAACTTTACCTTGAGTACGTCGCCTTTTCTGGTGCCCATATAGACTAGAGTATGAGGGCCAACGGTGGATACGGCCACTGACGACAAGTGGGTGTGACTGAAGACCCTACTCAGAATGGGATACAACCCCCTTGTCGATCTAATGGGGTTGTTGTAGAGATGCTCACCGCAGTAGTTGTTTCGTATAAGTAGATTCTGAAACATTGACAGTAATTTAATAATGATACCGTGCACATCATGTTGTGGACATATCTCGACTTTTCTCGGACCAGATAGTGTTTTCTTTTCTTGGCAAGCGAGAGCAATTGCCTCCGGATGTGTAATTAATATCTTAATGAATTGAACACCGCGATCACTATATCCATGAGATAGGATCAAATAAAATGATGCCAAGTGCAACAGACACCGGGAACGGTTTTCAGATATATTGTCATTCGGTAACCTTCATTTAATTCCCTAAAATATGCAGATTGCACTAAGAATTATACAAACTTTAAGCAAAAGCTTCACTCGGTGATGTACCCGAAGAACTGGCATATTTTTGTGTAATCGTTTAGTCTGTGTCAGTAATCCCAACTAGCGTTTTATAAAGGTTAATACATAAATATGCAATTGGCTTGTTACAAGTATATGCTATCTGTTGTATAGCTTTTATGATTCTGAGGAAACTTAAACTACACCATACAGAGAAAATTTGGGTGTACTTTTCAAGCCCTATGACACAAGTAAGGAGCGTCTATTGGTGACGATTGTACCTAATCCCATTTAAAATCAATTTAAAAATAAAAAAGTACGGCCACAGGGATGTCAGTTGCGGTCAGAAAAAGTGGTAATATTTGTTGTGTAAATTATGGAAAGCATGTAAGTGTCGGCCATCGCATGGGGATGAGAATCTGTTGGGAGGTCCAAACCATTGTATATCGCTGTGAATAACGCTACACTGATATTATCTATGCTCTACACGAGGATAAAGAATGATGAATACCGAATATGAAAAAGTGGATTTCTATGTAAATATGGAGAACTGACATCTCTGAGATTGAAACACTGAAACATCAACATTTCCTAGTATCCAAGATAAAACCGAGCACATTTGATATAGTTGATGACTTGAAGGGGTTATATCATATAAATACGTGTGTAAAACAATAATATAGGTGAAATGACAGATGTTGCATGCCTTTTGTTTTAATTTTTAAAAAAACTATTCGTACTTACAGTGGCCATACACATAGTTGGTCGCGCAAGGTGGAATGGTCCTGTATCACCGCGGCCTTTGAAGCATGTCTGCATGGCGTTGGTGAGGTTCTCATGAATATCTGCCAACCGATACACGCACAGACCACTGTGTGGGCTTCTGTCTTTGATGTTCTGTGGGGTCTTACTAAAGGCTACAAATAATAACTCCTCCTGCTCCAGCAACCCCAGTTCTCTGGCAAGATGTTGGCCTGGTGCGCTAACATACGCGTCTTCCACGGAGTTCAACTGTAAACCGTCTATTTCACAATGAAGCTGAGCTTCCACATAGGATCTATAAGCGTGGTCAGTTAAACAAGTGCGCCCAAGAAATGTGGCCAATTCCCGTGAGTCGCTCCTAGCTTCTTCTGTGGCGAGAAAATATGCCGAATTACTGTAGGAAAAGGCATAACGGTGAACGGCCTTGAAATTTAGGTCCCAGCGGATGTTCATTTGGGAGGACTGCGAACCGGACCGATACTGGATCCCTAGACTGGTGTAGTTTCGGGTGGCAAGGAATGGAGTCAATTGTGGATAGCTTGCATTGAATTTGTTCACAGAGTTACCAATGAATAGAAGCCCATCTTCTGTGATTATGGCTGCTGTGGAAGAGTATAATGCATCGCTCTTGACTCCAACCACAGGTTTGTAGGTCCAGTCCACGCTGGTTATATTCAGAATGGCAATCTTGGCGCATGAGCCCTGGAAGAGATTACCACACAAGAGCAACTCAGTGGAGTCGGGCGCCGCGAGCAGAACCTTAACGCGCATGTCCCGCAGAGTTTTCTCTGATGAACATTCGTCTTGAGGATCCAAACAGTCGTAACTATCCATGTCTGGGCCGAGAGACAATCTCTGTCGCTTTATCAAGTCCAGTGACAATCGGTAGAGTCTGTTCTCTGCGCCGAGAAACACCGAACCAGTCTCTTCATGTAACAATAGTTTCTGGAAGTTTTCGCCATCTCTGAAGACAGATACTATATCAGCTGGGACACCGCTCGTCAGTAGCACCAGTAAAACCAGATTCCATGCAGCTGTATTAGTTCTGCTACATATTGGTCTGAACGGTCTCATCTTGTGGTTTTAGTATCCAAAAGGGCGCTTGCTCCCTTTCCCTGTGGAGTACGTAGAAAGCACATATTACAGGAATAATCAAAACGGAGTTCAACAATGATATAGATACATGCGTTTTTTTTGTTTTTTTTAAGATATAGATATATGCATATCATAAATAAATTGTGAAGGCTGTGTTTGTGATCCAGATGTTGATCTAAACACTAGTAAAGGATTCAAACAAAATCAACGGGTCATACGAGATTTTCCAGGGGGAAATACGGGTGATATGTAGTAAACCCGAGGCTTCCAACTGTGTGGTGGAGATATGAGAATGCCTGCTATGGGTCCACTCTAAAATAATTCTCATAATGGCATAAAACGATGCAAATCTGAACAGCTATTTACCTCGTTGAGATATTAATAGAAAAGGGCTTTCAATTAATTGGGAGTTCTAACTAGCCTAGGGCACTACGTTGTGTCCTAGGATTCTAGGAAAACATGAACTTCCAATCAGTATTTTCATTACAACCATCATTTTCAGTGAAGAGTTTTTTTTGTTTTTGTAAATAGTCTTTATTGCATTCGATTTATACAACCGTTCTTCCTAGCAATAGTTGACAACGATGATGGTAATACATAATACAACACAACTCAACATGATGGTATATACAATGAAGAGTCAGTGAAGACCGCCCTTTCTTTATCTAGATCTTTATCAATATCATTCATTTCACGTGTGTTACCTGATGAAGTGGTTTTGTGGTCGCGAAACAATGGTCTGAACACACAACATATTATCCATGCTATTATTTTTAGTGTTCCTACAGGGGCTTGTTTTTACTAGTAGCAGGCTTACTACCTCTACATATATCCCTGTATGTGATACTAGATCCAGATCTAGACTCTAGGGCTTAGTAGTTTCCTGCTGACACTCATTTTGTTTCTAGATCTAGATCTAGTCTACATATCGATTGTAGTAATTCTATTTAGACGGGGAAACTTGCATTTTCCTTCACAATACAAATAATTAGACCCACTAGTATATATCCATTTTATTTTGGTCCCTACACGTTAGTCTCTAGTGTATACAATGTTTCTTCAACAAAGTCAAAGATATCTCAGGCATTAACAAAATTTTTAAAAATGTCGTCTGCAAACTTACGATCAGATTTTCCAATACACAGTCATTAGAATTAAGGTCAATTTTGGGATGACTGTTCGACTGAGAGTGACATAAATTTTAGAACTGAAGAGTTTAGGGCACAATTCACACAGCTGTAAGTACAACTTCACCGAATGGGTGTAACAAAACTGCTGAAACCACTACAACAGGTCTAACGACAGTGACATCGGTCCGTGTCTTTTATACTAGTTTGTATCGCTGGATCAGTGGATGAAGAGTTGGCTTATCACACAGCTTAAAGTTATTCAAACACAACCAAGTTAATTGAAACAACCCTCACCTTTACAAATATAAGTTGTAGTGAAGTTAGTGGCATCCAACTGTATCACATTTTGGAATCACGTTTGTATACTCCTTGCAAAAACTCAATCTAATCTATCTTCGCTTGGCTTTCTTTCCGGGCAATCCTCCATTGCTGCCTGTAGATCCGGTTTTGCGACGCCATCTATCGCCAAAGGTATTAACTACAAAAGTATGCCCTGCCATCTAGTGAACGGCATGAAAATTTACCCTGATCATGCTTTATTCTACTTAAAGATTAATGTAGCTGTTACATTTTGAAAAGATAATAGAAAATAGTTAGAATACTGAAAATGGATTATTTTGTTTCTAGTCTTCATGAGACATGTCACCATACATGTTAGTTCGTTCGAAGGAAATGGGAAACAGTGCTTATCTTTGCATATGTTTCGGGATCATGGTAAATAGGTCATGGACGGCGACCAATCAGATACTGTGAAACTTCCTCTGCTTGTCAATCAATGGGGTCGAGCAGTTTCGTGGAGAAAATTGTGTAGAATTTCGCGGGAACAAGACTGAATTCTGCTGATTGTAATTTTCAAGATTTCTGATTGAGTATATAACATAAATTATAGTTATGCGACCTAAAGCAATTTGAAAGTATTGTATATTTGTTATATTAATTCAAATGAATTACTTTGCACACATATAGTGGAGTTGAGGCTAGGTATTCTGCACTCGAAACCGTCAGTCACCATATTTATTTGGAACTGGTACCTACGTCCATCTTGAATATTTTGCAAGTTTTTGCAGCAATTTGTGGCTAAAATCGGAGTTGATCGCAACGGATCGCCAGACGACAAGACAGCTAGATGGACAGTACGTCCATTATAACACAAGTGAGTCGGGATGATGAACAACTCACGTCGTTCCCAGCACCGGAAAGAGGTGAGTTTTGCTGAGCGGGCCTGGCCCCACGAAAAACATGGCGAAGAGTGTATGTGTGTCGGTCTCGGGAGTCCCTATGCCCTGATCTTTACAGTTCATTCTCCACGATTACAGCTCAAATAACACCGGCAACCCTATCTGTTAGCAATATATGTATCATTAGGTGTAGGAGTTGAACTTATTTAGCGCTGTTAAGTGATGGTTGACTGAGTTTCTTGGGCTTGCTATGGGCGTGTCAAATGTCAAGGGATCGTTCGGGTTAGCCTCCTCTACCCATGGCCCGTCCACTTTCTGAGGGAGGGGGTAGTTGTTGTGCCTCACCGCTGCCACTGTGACGCCTATTCACGTCCATGGCCAACATGCCTCAGGCTGTCTTCGTGAAATATATCTATAACCTGTCCCGGACAATGTTCTAGGGTACTTTAACATGGCCCTGCGCCCTGAGGGTGGTGGACAATGTTGATGTCCGTTTGAGAAATAACTGTCAGCGATGGAAACTCACTCAATGAGTCAATACATGAACTATGGTGTAGGCCTAAACTACAGTTAGTTACTGAGTGAATGCCAGTTCGTGTACGGTAACTAAAGATACTAAATTGACGTGTTATTGTAATTTCCCCTTAATATCAAGACGACAAACGCCAAATTTATGACTTAATTTTGGCTCTGCTGGGCTCCCCACAACCAGTCATTGCTTCATTTTGTTCTCGCGATCAGATTTCATAATACGAGAAAGCGAGGGTCGGACACGTCTGACTAGTCTAGTCTAGACGCATAAAACTCATTCATAACAGTAACATTGTTAAACTGTCATTTTGCACCGTATATTTAATCCATTGATAACTGTAATAAGTCTTTAGTATAGGAATAGACCCTTTATTTTCTCCATTTTACCATCCTCACTGTGAAATGTTGGACAACTTGAATACAAATGTATTATCATTGATGAATTATCTTTAACATCTTCATTCTTGGCTATCCAGATTATAATAACAAGTGTTATCCGGTGTCAGGGTTGTGACAGTTACCTAGACTGGTTTCAGTCCCTGTACCCCTCCACCTACCCCACCGCTTCTCGCTGTGATACCTGAACCAATCATACTGCAACATGCTTTATCCTGATTTGGTTTAATCATTAAATGAATGTTCGTATTCAAAGACTTAAGGAAGTCTAAGAGTTACCATGTGTCAACCAAGCTTGATGGCTCAATCTAGTCAATGGTAGGGTGTTTACCTGGGGCATGGGAGGCCCAGGGTTCAAATCCCGGTCAGGTCATACCAAAGACTTATACAAAAATGTCCAGTGACAAGCTACATACATAAAGGGCCCAAGTGGAACACCAACTGTATCGCCGAACTCAGTGTTTGTACAAAAGATATTCCCTCAATGAAATGTCAAAAAAGGTCAATGATAAAGAAAGACTGATTTGTGGGATGCCCGAATGAGTCGGAGACGAAATGATGCCAAGATTGGATTTGTTGTGCACATTTTAAATGTTCTTCTTACTGAAAGTTGCCGTTGTTCCGAGATATCAAACTCTAGAATCACTTGAGACCTTATATACACAGACTAGACTACCTCTAAGCGGTAGCACTTGCGCCTTTGCGAGAAGAAGTACCCTAAAGTAATAGCGATAATTATACTCTCTTTGAGTACCATCTAAAGAACCTACTTCTATATTATAATTAGATGATAGGTGTTCACTGGGTCATTCACCCCTTCATTTCCGTATCATCCTGATAATATATATCATAAGAATGCACACCACTGGGAGATTAAATGGAAGATTTGCATTACAGAATCCGCACTACAGAATGTGAATAAATACTAGACCGCCACACATGGAGCCTTTATGGATCTAGTTTAACATGTTTTATGACCCAGACATCACTTGGCTGTCTAGAACCCGAATGCATATACATTGTATGTCTATGATATAAGAACATACCTAACTTTCAAACGATATACATTCATTACCAACGAAGTCTTACCCTACGAACATATAAATACATATTGCTGAAGTATACTGCTTTGAGATACCTGCTCAGATCTGTGTTTGCTATTGGGTCTGGCACATTGTTGCTTATGACCTTAATTAAAGCACGAGTAGATAGTTAAGCTACTGTGCTAATTGGCATCTTTATCCGCTGTGAGTGCCACGACTAACCAGACCTTCTAATCCCTTCCCAACGGCGGAGTGAGAGATGGCCTGCTGCTATTAATAAGTTAAGCCAGTTTTTGGGCCTAATTAGTTTCCATTAAATAATCACAGAACTGGTACTAAGCACATGTTGAGATCACAAGATAAGTGACCAGCAGTCTGGGTGGAGGGACCCCCCTCCCCTCCCCCACACACGTAGGAATGTGCCAAGGGCTAAGAACGGTAGGGGTGTGTTTAACCTCTAAATTGGCGGAAGTAGAGTTCTTACTTTTAATTCTACAACAGAACTGAATAATTATCAACGGGACCTTTTGTTAAAATTCGAGGAAATTAGATACATGGTTACATTATTGTATTTCTCTAGTTTTATCTACATTTATCGGCATTTTGCGAGAATTGGCGTCTTACCAGTGATTAGAAACTACATTGAATGTAGCAGCACTTTACCCCCACCTCCTCTTTCATTCCACCACCCCCTCACCAACCCCCAAAAGAAACAACAACAAAAAAACATAAATAACAAAAAGTCCCCTGCAACAAATCTCAAAGTCTCCTAAAATTCTACTATCAAATCAGATTACCGATTTATTTTTGCCAATAGGCCCAATATTCAATATCGAACAATGTCATGTTTCCAATATGATGTTTGCGTTCCGGCGGCACGCCCTGTCAGTGAGGCTACTCACTTCAAGATGTTCTCTCGTGTCCTGGGAGGTAGATAGAGCGCGCTACCCTGTATGCGACCCAGAATCAATGACGTGTACATATTTCGCACGGTATGTAGGTCACCTCAGCATGTCCAATACGACTCTCACATGTTCGCCAAGTGATGTGGTTCAATCAGAGAACTGCTCTGCTTGCACCAGCACACTATGAGCTTCGTATGGGCACAGTAAACAATTTGTATATCAGCTCTGCAGTAAATAGGCAATGCCCTTGTGACGTAACGACTGTAGGGTTAAGGGTTATGTGGTGTAATCATGTATACACAGGCATAACAATAACCAGTGGTGAATATTAAACGCCATGCTGATATCAGTGGGCACTGCACTCCTTATTGGATGTGAGCTAACACTGTTATCGTAAGTCACGGTTCGCTGTGGTCGTCCGGGTGTGTACAAACACAGTTCACTTTACCAGTAACACAACAAAGAGGAGTTGGTACCAGTGTACTGTACCATCTCATGAATATGTGATCTAGGCAGTGTGCCATTAATTAACGGGAAATAAGAACGGTATGCTACTCCAATACTACGATAGACAAGCGTGCAGGTGAACGGTTGGCACAGATCTGAATGGAATACACATGTCATGACCGTGTGTTTACATTGACCACATGCGTCGGACGTTGGATACAGCTGGGGAATACACTGTGGTTCCTAGACAAATCAAACACGTTCTGCACACGTTGGTTCTATTTACACAAGGTAACTGTCGGTGTGTGCGTGCACAACCGGGAGGATGGTATGTCCTGGTGGAACAATCATCTTTGATCCCAGTTGGAAATAGAGAGAAAATAAGTATGAAAACCACAAGATTAAAAAAAAAAAAAAAGTGTTTAAAGTTGAACACCCTGCAAGGCCCTCAGACAGGATATGATCTTATTGAGTGAATGTAGTTTATTTTAGACACATTTATGGAATAAGTTCCCTGTAATATAATAATAGACACGGTTAGGGAGTACACATTCTGTATAGGCCCCATTCTGGGCCTAGACGATAAGATGCAGACCGCCGTGCTATACGGCTGTGATATATCAATAGAGAGGGCTATGATACAGCGTGACATACAGGGCTGTCAGGCTGTGATATACACAGCGCTGTGATCTGTCGCTCTGATGTACCCGCCGGCCCCGGCCCGCGCTCCTGCCCGTATTGATCTGTAATGGGACGGACATTGATCCGGGTCGCGCGCTGATCGCTGACAACAATGCAGTGTCCCCGGTCTGCCCGCCTCCCTCCCCCACACACGCCCACACACTGCTCACCCTGCGAGCTGCCCGCACTCACACATGGGTCCCGACACCGAACTGACCACTCACCCAGTCTTGAACTGGGCTGCTGGCCAGACAGGGGGCTTCTAAACGTGGAAGAAACGCTCTAAGTATAGAGAGCTTCATTAGAGGGACCTGACGTAGAGTGCTACATTGGGAAAGTATCTGGGGTCGAGTGCTACATTAGAAGTCAGTGTCAGATCTATAAACTTCGGCTCTAATTCGGAACTGGACAGCCTCAGGCTACGTCAATAGAAAGTTCATGTACCTATACATGCATTCCACCATGCCACCCGAAAATATTACTTTAGAAACTTATCAAATATTTGCCACATATAAAACTACATGGGCCTGTACAGGGCATACATTGCAGTTCAAGGAGCCGCTGCTGTCCATAATGATTAGACCCTAGTCACTATATAATCCGCTACATCAAAAATCACTAAAGCCTGATCCTCACCAAGAATGTCTTGACAAAGACTTCTATATCAGGAACTAGCCAGCCACTAACCACTCGACCAGAAATGGATGTTCTTGATCCTGTCTGAGTATGAATATGTGTCCTTGGCGTATGCTGGGTTGCCCTCCTGGTAGACTATCAGATGAGTTAGATGCACAAAAGTCATACACAGTATCCACTGCTGGACCCGAGATATGAATTTAGACCATTCAAATGTGGTTTACACCTTCCAAATGAAGTGTACAGATATTAATGTCTCGACCTACACCAGTACGACACATTAAAACGTCTGTTTCAGACGGTGTATCCCTGTCTAGCCTGGCCTACCCTAATTAGATATGACCTACGTCAATTAGACATGACCTTCAGCAATTAGCCATTACATACAGCTAATGAATATGTTTATTGAACATGTACTGTTACTTGAGTGACACATGACCCACAACTATTGGATATGGCCCAGCCAGTTAGACCCGGTCTCTGCCTATTAAAAATGGCCTTTGGCAGTTAAACATGGCCTTTATCGATAGAATATAGTGTACTCTAGTTATACATACCTTTATTCTATTTTATATAGCCTATGCCAGTTGGACATGACCAATAGTTATCGAATATGCCATTCGCCAGTTAGACATGGCCTACGTCTATTGAATATAGCCTACGCTAGTTAGACAAGGCCAACACTTGGCGGCGGACTTGCAGTAGTGGCTCAAATTGGCAAAGCGCCAGGCCAAAGGTCGTCCAATTTGGGATCCAATGGGCTTGTGTTTGGAGGTTGGATCCCGGCCTGATCCCTTGCCACCCACTCCCTCGCCCACCCCCTCAACTGCGGCCACCCCCGCCACCTTCGCTCACCAATGTCCACCAAGCCCCTTGGCGGCCGCCAGCTCTTCCTACTTGAGGGCCGAGATGGCGTAACTGTAAACCCTTCAGAATCACTTTAAGGAGGGGATATTGACTGGTCCACAGTCTTGTTTGTCGTGCGTGTTTTATGTGGGATATATTCCCATTCTTTTGTAAAGGCTATAAATATTTACGGCAAGGAAGTAAAGGAAGCGGGGTTTTTTTGTACGGAAATAGGATGGAATTTTCGCGTTTTTAACTGGAGTAGATAGGAGAGCAGGGAGAGTAACAGTAGTTTGCGTTGCTACAGTAGGTCACATTCTACATGGCGTGTTTTAACACGGACTGAGGAGTCCAGCGTTTTTCGACTGACGGAAATGCGGCTGGACTATTAGCACCCACACACCCCCGCATACAAACGCATTGCGGGTGTCAGCTGTGGTGATCTATGGATAGTGGCCGAACGATCCTGGCTATAACTAGTAATGGATCAGGCGCCTCTTGCCTAGTGCAGTCTGTGTCGTCTGTGTCACAGAACAAATTGATACACGAGTTGTAAATACTAACCACATTTAAAGAGGAATGCCGGCGTTAGATTAAAAGCATCTAGATAATCCTTCCATGTATATAGTATTGGAATATTGTATAATACCGATTGAAAGTTCTGGGGTCCTCCATCAAGACAGGGAGGAGCTGCTGCAAAATGGTGACTGTCTTAATGCAGTCATTATTTATACTATTAGATACGTTCATAATAGATATGTAGAGACCAGAACTTTGCAAGGTGATAAAAATGAAAACATTTATGTTTCCGTGAACTTTGATTAATTTCCCAAGGAGTTACATTGTCTTTTCTGCTTATTTCGTGTTGATTGTACTCCATTATAGGTTAATTAAATCTCCTCGCGAATTCTTTTTGTTTTTTAGTCTGGGGTAATGCTCTGCCGACGATATAAATTCAGGTGAAAGATCCGTTTTTAGTGGGATTACGGATGACCGAATCCAGACGTGATATAAGCTTAGAGTCAGTCATCCATGAACGCGGCCGCCCGCTGCGCCGCTATCTCCCATCGGATCTGATGAAGCATTCACTCCACACTTCGCTGAGATATTAATGGAAAACCTTCAGAACGGTATTCCTCTTTAAAAAGAAAGACAAGGAACGATGAGAAGTAGGAACAATTAACAGTTTGAATGATTAAATTGTATTCTTTGAAAAGAAAAGAAAAAAGGAGAATTGATCGAAGAAAATATAAAATGTAGGGTTAAATATTATTATTTTCGTCGGATCTTGTATCAAATCAATATTCGTCGTATTAAATTATTAAATTAAGAGATACAGATTTAGGACATTTGAGACTGTTGTACTCGTGTCCCGAGTGATGGGACGAGCTGTGGTGGATTGTAACCTCCTGTATGGGGTTTCCAGAGTCGGAGTCAGTGAGGCACACACACGTGTATGGATTGGACACAGCGGCAGATTATGTATGTGTGTGTGAAGGTGGGGGGGGGGGGGTGGGGGGTGGTTATGTCCCTCTGCCAAGTCTACCGTCTGAGTCCCGGAATCCCGACGACTCCCCACACGGGAGTGTGTCTGTCCTCCCAGGGTCGCCAAACCTCCAGTACAGCAGGCAGGGCGAGGGTGGGGGTGTGGTTCTCGCGAAAATACTTCACCCTCGCATACACACTCAGAGACAAACAGACCTCCTCCAGTATGCTGTGGAGTACTCCACCTGGCGGCGACGGGGCCCGCCAGTCCACACTTGATTGTAGTACGCACGAATGTACGCGCCGCCCGTCCGTCCAGTACGCTATTCCTGGCGCAGTATGTGGCAGCGGGCCTTCTTGTCCGCCCGATCGCCTCTCCTATACACAGCAGCATGAAGGGAGGCATAGTGCCCCGGCTGTCTGTGTGTCACTGCCACGAGCTCCTTGTCCCTCCCTGGAAGTGAGTAGAGGAAGCGGCTCAGAATAAGGACATTCTCTCATCCGACGCACCAGGCAATATGTGCCACGGACAACGCGTGTCCGGCCTGGGAGTTGATTTACCATTACAATTAAAACTTGAGCCCACAAAAATGAAAGAGGAATAAAATACCGTTCCATGTAAATCCATGTCCTGTCTCGATATGCCCGAGAGTCATCTGCCACGACCATGCAATGCCCCCCGTAAAGGTCTGTCATGCACAACCCTGCCAGTCTTTGCCATCGTCTGCATTATTATATACCTGTGGTCGTATATCCTACACATACGGCCCGCTCCTACCCATGTCGCATTTATATCCGTACGACCTAGGTGACGTACGGGGTATGTATGTGGCGAACGGGGCATGTACGGCGAAGAAAAAAAAACTTCCCCAGAAGCAAGTTAAAAATTGGATATTTTAAGGTATATAATAATAGAGTCCGGCATCGGTTCATCTGATCGCCGATTTTACCGCGTATTTTATCTGTACGGAGACAGTAAGCCTGTTTCTCGGTCATTTGATGAAAAAATACGGCCCTCCCACCTGCGGTGTCGGGCCGTATTTTTATCATCAAATGACCTCGAACGGCCATCCGTACGGGCTCAGTAACCACGTTTTCTCATAATACTCTTCCTCGCCCTGCCTCATTCCCTGTTATACTTACCCGGCAATTGTATCTCATGTCTCACATCACTCTCCCAGCAGATATCCTGCGCTCTATTTCCTGTGGTCGCTTTGTATCTCTGCCCCAACCTGCCTGTTTGGGCTCAAATCTGGCCCATATGCCAGTTATTCAATTATCCTTAATTCTGAGAGATTTGCAGGGTATTTTGTGTTCTACATGTAAATAGAGATGCACATATTTATATGGTAAACAAAATACTCTCATTTCTATTATTATTTATGTCAAACCAGACACAGCCTCTGGGATTACTTTCTACAGTGGAAAGCACCTCATGTGTTGCAGGGCTTTGTTTTGTCAACAATGCCATGTGCTCCTCTGAAGGAGCAGTCTAATCAACTGTGAATTCCCATTATAAAATGGCTTAAGTCTGAAAAAGAAACAGCTAGATTTTCTGTCAAGCTCCCTTAACACTTCCCATATTTCCAAACTTATGATATGTGGGTTGTTTGACTTGTATAACTTTTGACAGCTGCCTTGTTTTGAATCTGAAATGCTGGCTGGTTCCCCCTGTACTTAGTTGATACCCTGAGAACCAGCATATGGCGTCACTGGGTTGGGGCAGAGATTAAGCCAGCGCTAGCGCCGCGAAAGATCTGGGGGGAGAGTGGTCTCACATGTATCCGGCCCTACCCTGCCTTTACAGGTCACTCTCCCTCAAAACTCACTACTTCGGTGATTATGATTAAGTTCCAGAAATCTATTGGCTTTATGAATAACAGCGGTAGTAATGTATAGTAATTATATTTATATGAAATGATAGCGTTTCAGAGTAGGAAGCGAACGTCAGCCGCACTGCACACTGCACCAAACCTCTCCCACTGTGCCACCCCCACCCCCTCTTACTTCTACATTCCAATATTGCCAGGGGAGTTAAGAGTCGCATTAGCCGAAGTGGCTCTGCAATAATGTTCGCAGTGTGTGTACATCACATGTCAGTGCCCACTCATAAACCATCTCACACACAACTTTAATGTGCAGTTAACATACCACTAGCACGCCATCATCATAGACGGTGAACAGGCACGCAGACAATAGATACAGATGGCACCCCATAAGTACACTGGACCTGGACCACTTTAGAACCTGTTTACACTCTCATCCCGTAAACTTGGGTATTTTCAATCTGTATAATAGCCATGTATTACGATTCCACACTCGTATTGCAAATGCAGATGTAATAGTGGTTATAACCGCATACATCTTATAGCAGTATATACCTACATGCATATGATTATTCCACTATCATACAGTAGTAGGTTTACAGGATAAGTGTATTTTTCAGTTATAACACCCAATATAATTATTCCAATCTCATACTGTTAACTCTGGTGTTTTTATTGTTTTAACACCCATGTGTGATTATTTTACTCTAATGATATAAATGTGGTTATGGTTATGGGTTTGACCATAATTATTTTCAAACGGTTAGTATGCTGTTTGATTAAGATTACAGCAGATTCGTTTTTAAGGCGTGATCGTCAAGTTTGCTTCATAATCACGGATATTGTTACATCACAGTGAGTTGAAATCTGTGAGATAAAAAAAAGTTACAGGAAGGCAATCTAGTACCATGGCTCCAACCACAGACTCCACAATGTGCATTCCAATCTCGGTACTTACTGTGGTAAGCCGCCACCAGTGCCAGCCCCTACCCACAGCGTAATGTGAATGTACGCATGAGTAGAGATGCCCAGATTTTAATAGATAACATGCTCTGAAATATTCAATAACAACAAAATGTTGGTCAGCGAACCTAGCACGCATGTATTTGCTATGCGTTAAAAGATGCAGGTTTACTTTGAGGTTTATAAAGATATGGGGCAATCCATAATGTGAATAAATCTAGAGGATTGGTGCCTTGTAGACCTGTTTTCATGGATGATTGCCTTCAATAATATATTAAAAATATAGTTGAATTCCGGTAAATAAACACTATGTGAATGCTACAGATCATTGTCAATATAAGAATCATATTTATATTTTCAGTTAAGTAATTCAGTTGTATGTTAGTGAATGACTGGCCTTAGTGTAGGTGTCCATAATATAGCCTCTTTCTTCACCTTCTTTTCTATATCACATCGACGAGTACAGACAGCGCTAAGACGGTGTGTGGCTCAGAGGACTCAGGTCTGTGTAACACTTGCAGTGATCCTATTCATGACATAGCCTGCCAGCTTTCTGACGCTTTATGGTATTTACTGCGGTGCACAGATGATAGGCTGTCAATCAAAGTGCAGACTGTGAAGACTGTGCCGGCTTCTAACAGGCGGGAGGCCGCCCTTCTAAGCACCTCACACAGACTCACCTCTAACACGGCACACACCCTTCACGTGTGACACCTCCCAATCTGCCCGCCTCGCTTTATAATTTTACTCTGCACAATGCCTTGTAGCTCTCACAATACTCTTCCCATGCACACAGTACACGATATCAGGTCAGCATAGCGAATAAATGTTTATCCTACCCCTAATAAAAACGATCCATAGGCATAACATAGGCAAATTTTATGCGGCATGCCATGACATAAAGTGCGATTTATGCCTCTAGGGGCATAAAAAATTCGACCAATCAGCGACCAGATTGTGAGCTGCTCCAAAAAAAAGGTGCCAGTTGGACTCAAAAGTTCTGGTTGGACTTCGGTTGGTCGTTCAATCGATATCTATATTTTAGTAATCCAAAAGGGTAGAGACGGGGAAGGATAAATGCGAAACCGAACTCGAGTTCAGTTTCTACTAAATATCTTATACATGTATACGCGTTTTTACGCCTGCATACACTGTACATAAAAGTGAAACCAATGATATGTAGGCATATTGACAAAACCAGCCAGACTAGAGGAGTCAGCAGTTGTCTGGTCTAGAGACTCTCAGTTAAAAATAGGCATTACAGGCAAGACCAGACAATCTGCTAGAGCATTCAGACTTGTTTGAAAATAGTTTGACTTCTTGTGGACGAGGGTTAGAAGTTGCTTCACCCGACACGACCAGAGGTTCTTCTGGCAACATTGCGATGCCCACCCGCACTCAAAACTGGTCCAGGCCAGATAGGACCAGACTAGACAGGACCATCATGGGATAGGGGTACACACAATCACCTATTTCCATGACTTCACTAATATATGTTACATACTAGTGACGTTTATAATGTATGTCCTGCAAATATTATTATTCACTGCCAATTGTGATTGTTAGGCTCAACCATTAGCAGTGCCCCTCATAGAACCAGAGATGAATGTCGCCAGGTTATTGCTTCATTAATAACCAAGATATATTTTCTTGTGAGACAAATAACGGGAAACATGCCATAAGTGCATGCTGGATTCATTGTCTGAGAGAAACGAGAATGTGTATTTCGCTTGACGGCAATAGCAATACAACGTAGGATTAGATATAATCTGACACCACTGGCATTGAATTGATAAAAAAAAATTAAAAAAAGAAGGGTAAATTCAAAAATATGCTTTATAGAATTGGTTTCGCCCGCCTTTTGTATACGTTAACTTGGAGGTCTGGATCGGGCCCTCCCTCCCCCTCCCAGTTAGACGCCTTGTCGGAAATCCGATTACTTTCCCCGCTAGGGGCGCCACCGTGCGGCGCTGGGGGCAACGCGCGTCCCGCTCCAGACTGAGACGAACAATAGCCGGATATGATTAGGTTTGGCGATTTATTTGTGCTATGCCTCGAGTCAGGTATGAAATATATTTTAGCTGATAGCGCTTAGCAACAGCGGTCTGACGGAGCCCGACACGATCCACGAACGGGCGACCAGGAGAAAGGGCGGCCGTCATCATTTATTCAATTACTACCGATTTAAGCGCGTCTTTATCTTACAAACTCGTTCTAAATGCTATTGGTACAATTGTATCTGTACTGCAGTGTCTTTGATTTTGAAATAAGAATCTAGGGACTGTAATCTCGGATAGAAACATTTATAGTTTCGATAATAGTGAAGATAGTCGTCCATGATATTATCGTCAAATCATATCTTTAATATTGGTTGAAATATGGAGACTATACTTCACTGTAAGACGTACCTCTCGACATGTGATTTCTATATAAGTGTAACATAAGATTCATAACGTCTGACCTTTGATTAGATACAGCTGAGTTTTGATTGGACCTATGAAGAAAACGCCCACTGACCTAGCTCAGCAAGGCAGTTCGCAAGCCAAGCCAAACTGAGCCGGAAGGTGACCAGCACAAACCAAACTAAGCTGAATTGAACTCAGAGCAAACCTTAGCAATTCACCTGAAGAACATAGACCCACAGAAACAAAAGGGATACTTTTACTTCATCACTAGGAACAAAAATGAAATCCATTCTTACCCGTACCCATGAGAGCTGCGGACAAATATGTAAATTGTGCACAGAACGTGGCCGTTTTCGTACCTCCCTTTCCAACACCAATAGTCCCGCGACCTATTGTTAGAATCTGTCGTAATTCCCGTATAGCAGGGAGTAGACGAGCGCCGGAACCCGGGTTTGTCAGGTGGGCTGTCCTCCGGCAGGCGCTCTCTAATCACCAGTACTGCATTTCACTGATTACTACCTGTATGCCCTCAGGGGGTGCCGAGGACGAACTAAGCCCACGGCCAGAGTTCGCTGTGAACCGAAGAGACCTCGCCAATGTCGCAAAGCCTTCATACTATATGCCAGCTATAATGAACTTTTACTCTCTCTTAGTGGTCGATTCGGTAGGTTTTATTCACCACTATGGGGCATGTAACGTCATATCAACGTCTTGGCAATCTAAACTTCGTATTTAAGGCACAGGGATGTCAGTATTCCTTGTTTCCGTGTTTTCATTTTTTGAATAAGAAATACCTTTTTCTTGTGTAAAAGGAAAAATAAGAACTAATAAATACTCAAATCGGCCATAACTCATGATTCCCAAGTTTAACTGCCTCCAGACCTATATTCTCTAGCGATAATGTTATTTGTATCTACTATATTTCAGGTCTTTTTGGTGTATATGTAATTCTAATGTCTAATCCTGTATTGCCAGGAAAAATATGTCCTTGTTTTTTTTCTGACCCCAACTAACATCCCTGAAGGCAGTTTATACCAAAAACCGAGGCGGCTCGTATTGTACAAAGTCTAGATGTAGAAAACCTAAGAACTCCCACTATATTGAAGTCAACAGATAAAAAATCAGTTTGGTACACCCACTTTCAGTTAGTTCTACAACAGGGCTTCAATACAGCATGTGACAGGATTTCTGGAGAGGCCAGCTTTTATACTCCTACGGTGTTTCCATGAAGCTCCTTTGAAAGTTCATTTCATTGAATGAATCACAGTTATAAAGTAGTACTGAGAAGGAAATATAGCCCCACGGAGAAATCAATTTGTGAATAACGTACCACAGCTTAGTTATTTAAATGGGAAATCGCAAATACAATGATCTTTTTGTTTGAGTACAGTTTCATAGTGTGCCATTGTTATTCACAGTATTTTTTATCTGGTCAGTAAATTGAATTGTAAAATGCATTACCAGTGACAATACTACATTATGGATAACGTTAGAATATTGGTTGAGCAGGGACGGACCAGATCCGACCCACATACAGTCAGCTCCATGTACATGTGTCTGGAATGCCCACCATTATAACCCGTCCCATTGTTATCCAGTTTAAAATACCTGTATCACCTCTGTGACGTCTGTACCTTAATTATTGCTTCTACTGCTGACACCTGTTTCTGAAAACAATGGACAAGAATCTCAGTATATAGGTTTATTAATGTGTATATCATATAGACTAGATGCCTTACATACAGTACTCTCTTTGAAGTGGTAATTGCAAATACTCCATATGGATGCCTCTGTTGTTTATGACGTGTACGTTTCAACATACTGGCAGACAGTTTTGAGCTGTCCCATTTGTATATTTAATGAGAAGTAATCGTTGATGTGGAATTCCTTTGAGTTTATAAACAGAGCTATAGCTGGTCATAGAGGTGCTGCCATTAGAATTGCATATACATGTTCCACTGTATTTGTCAGGTAGTGCCATTGGTCACGTGGTATATGGTAGTATTTGTCGTCTGCCACAGCTGAACGCTAAGCTCGTCATTGTTACGTCATCACATCAAACAGCGCGTTCGATGGCAGGGATCTATAGACCCGTCCCGAGGGAGTTTGTCACTAGACGGCATTAGTGTTGCAGGCCAAATTGAATATATCTAATGAACAGCGATGCAGGGAGAATACATAACCTGCGCGCTTTAGAAGGGTTGGTATGTTTTTCCAGCATTATTGACTCCTGTTCTGTTGAGTTCATACTCAACCTTATTATACCAAGTGGATGAACGGCATAAACACCGAGCTTAGATGCACTATATTCGTTTCGACCCCAATGACTCTTTAAAAAAACTAATCTTATTTGAAGGTATTCTCAACAGAAGTCCTCCTCTCCTTACCTTAATTCAATAAAAAGATATTGTACTTTCTATTGCTCTTTATCAAGAAAAACTAAAATTGCGGTAAAAGGTTATCTTAAATGCCTATGCTGGTTTGTCACACAGATACCAACCTCTGCTACGGTATTTGTAATATTGTTATACTGTACAGTATGTTGGTACGGAAAAAAACATACATACACTGAAAATGCAATTGACGCGAGTAAGTATAGAGTAGAATTGACATATTGTGGTTGAAAGACTCATGGTAAGAACATAACAGAGTATATCAGAATATACCAGGTATTATTTGTTTATTTGGGTAGTTTAATGTCCAATATGTTCTTTTCGACTTACTTTGGGTTTGATGGTGATCAAATCTATGAGATGAATTTATGTAGAAATCTCACCCCTACACATTTACCGAGGTGAGAGTTCTTTCACTTCCCACACCACATAGACATGGTATGAAACGATTAGCCTTTGAGATAGCAGTAAATCTACCACTACTGGGCGTGAAGGAGAAAAGTGGCTGCAGTGGGACTGAAATCCACAAAGTCGCACAACCTTGGGATAACGAGTCTAATGCTCTTAAACACTGAGCTAACTCCCCACCCAAAGTCACGCGGTGGGGCCTGCACTACACAGAGGCAAGGTGACAAAACGGTTCAACAGATTAATAAATTGCTGTCCATCCCAGCAGGCTATACTGGGTATGACATTTATGTGCAGGTACTGATCCATTCAAAAAAGATGTACAGTGGGTAAAGGGCAGGGAATATTTTGAAGAAAATAAGCACAAGTGAAGGTGTATAGGAGTCAGCGGAATGTGTGCACAGATTGATTTAGAGAGCGCTGTACAATGAGCAGACGGTGGTGAGGGAGAAGAATACACATACAAAATCTATTAAGATCTTTAGAATTATGTTATACTGGACTATCAGTGTATTTCTTCAACCTGTTATGTCTATGGACTACTTTATCTAATTCTGATCAATTTGTATTATGTAACAAAGTTATTAGAAGCTCTACAAAACATGAGTTACATGAGTGGACCATAAGACTGTGAGGGCACTCATACCGGCGAAAGCTGAAGCCTTTGCAGTGTAACGACACAAATAATTAAAAAAAATAAAAAATAAAAAAAAATTCTTGCATGGAGAGCTGCTCAGAGGTGCTTCATACTGGGCTGCTCCTGGCCCGCTATAGCTTCCCCATGCCTCCAGTCACACCCCACACAGGAGACAGGAGGCGCTGAACACTAGACCCTGGTTCACATCTCAGTCACGTTGCAGTGTTTCTTCACTTGCCTCTCACCCTCATCTCCCAGACGCGATCTGTCGGTTATATGACCCTGGCTGTTGCTACGGAGTAAAATAGCGCACATCTCAAAGTCATCAGTTTCTGCGCTGACGATTGCTGCGGCACTGCGTGTACATCTGTCAGGAGTCCGTGTGAGCAACTCTTGAGTTACTCAAAGCAGCACCAAAAGACGGGCCACTATAGAGCGAGGCGGAGAGTGTAGGAGAAGGGACAATAGTCACCACGTTCATTGTTAGGTGAGTAGACTGATATTTAGACTTGCTCAAGTCTTTGATTATGGACATTCATGATTAAACAAAACTACGATAAATATTAGGAGTGGTGAGGTAGGTGGAGGGATACAGGGACTGTGGCCAGACTAACTGATATTCTAAAAGACCACATTTAATACTGCTTTCTTCTACCATATTACCCCCTGCCCCCTGCCACCATCGTAACCAACAACCAAACCCTAATTCAGAGAGGGTGGTTTTCCACTTTTTCAAGTTTTTTTTTCCTTTTCAGTATATGAATTAGTTGTCCCTGTGTAAAACAAAACAAACAAACAAAATATTCGAGCCTCATTCATACCCATGAAATACTGGTTTGAAACTCGTCACAGACCCTCAACCCCATGCCACGGCTGAGAATAACATGTTTTCTCGGTCTTCCTGAGGTAGCAATTTCCTCATGGAAAACATTTCCATTTTTTTCTGACCCCACCTGGCATTTCTGCTACTTAAAAGTCGGCGGAGAAGGCCATGTGGGATTCGTCTGTTGATTTCGATGCAAATATAATATCTCAGTCTCATGATCCCATTTTATTCACACACACAAAAATCGTTGGAAAAATAGCGGATTATTCCATATTTAGAGATAAACATATACAATGCAGTTCTCTTGAGATCAGGTTTCCGGATTCTGTACTTCAGACTCCAATTAAACGCCCCTTTTAGCTTCCCATGTGATTGTCATTGGATTTAGCACCATTGTGTACGCAATGCTTGTTTTAAGTATTTATAATGCCGTCTTGTGGCCTCCAGGTGTTGAGAACTTTGATGTGTTAAGGTCGCTCGTACTTGTTGATATTTAGCAGATCGCAGCTAATCCAGTCCTGGTGTCGTGCGGGTACAGTCATCAGCGAGCGGTCAGGAGTGTGCGATATTTATAAATCACAACAATAATACCACAGGTGCCTGGATGTGGCTCAAACTAGTAGCACCGTTATTATTTTTTTATTCATAAAAACGAGTGCAGGGGCAATGAGCTGTGAATTACTTCAGGGTTTCATGTATTAAGTTTTCACTTGAGCTCGGCTTCTAATTTCTCCAGTTCGTGTTTGGGAAATTAAACTTTGTTTCCTCGCGTAGTAACAACTCACTGTTCTGCGCTGGCAGTGAATACCGCCTACTTTGTAAAGGAGGCGGGCCTAATCAGACTTTCACGCTCCGCAGGTGTATAACATTCTATTACTTCTCAGATATTGAAATGATAAAATCACCCAGAGAGTCACACAATTAGTCACCAATTCAGAACCACACTAGAACCAAAGTTATTGATACACTATGACAACTTATTAGTGGTCATAACAATAGAACTGCCACCTACAATGGATGGTAGTGTTGTGATTGAATAAACAGGTTTTGTGGCACAAATTATTATAGAGGCATCCCATTATATTGCTGCCCACTGATTTGGTACGTGTCAATTTGGGTGACATGATGAAATGCCACCTCCGAACAGGAGTACCATAGGGGCAAATTGTAGCCTTTGGTTTGCCACCTGGGATTTATGACCCAAACCCACATTGAATACATAACAGTATCACCTTCAGATGAGGTTGACTACAAATGCAAGCTCCGTTTTGATGTACATGACCCATGTATTTCTCGTATTGCCGTTCTGAGAAATAATAGTTTTCGTGCAATTGTACCTTTTTAGGGCGAGATGGTTTCTGTACTGAGATCAATTCTATTCTTATCTACAGGTCCTTAACATTTCTATATAGAATATGTATATGAATTTTAAGGCAAATTAAGGAATATACTATCAGCTACCAGAGCCAAGGTGTGTCTTGGTAGTTTTAAAGATCTTGTTAAGGATACGAGGCACATACACTTCTCAACACAGCCGAAAAGTTTTAAAGATCTTTTCGTTCATTTGAATAATTACAAATGTGTGTATTAGTATTGGCCTGCATTTTTCCACTGCGCCACCTACCATGGAAGCCTTTGTCTCTAAGCCCCATATTCTACCCACTGGACTCGCCCCTTGCCACATTCACCCCGCCAACTCTTCGTCCAGTGTAGACGCATGGAGGTGGACTGATTGCTTGTAGTACACGCTTGTCCATCACCTCTGGGCATGCGCAGAGGCCGGCGGGGCTGCGTCACGGCGTTCTGGTCGGTCAGCCATTTCTCACAATGCGGACCAGGCGTCCCACAAGGCGACATGCTCCAGCCCGACCTCAATCATACCACATGACCCGGTAAATCACGTGACCCGCTCTGACGTCACAGACGGGACGCGCGGCGACGTCAGTGGACGGGGTGCGTCACAGTAGTAGTCGCTGTAGTAATGCTAGGGGAGAGTGGCGTGGCGGGATTTACTGCTATTAGCCACAAAAGGAAAACCATGTCTCTTTTTCGCCGTTTGTCTGCATGAGCTGCCGCCGTAGTCGTAGGGGTTTCCCTCCCTCCTGCTTCTCTTCCTGTGCCACACTCTCCTAGTACAGGCATCGCTCTGACCGTGGTTGTTTATGAGAGAGTTTGAGACAAAATCCATCGTGTGGCACATGGATGAATTATGAATTCTGCAGAGACATTATATACGGTAATGGAGCTCCTTTATTGAATTAGACTGCATTAATTTGCCTTAAAGTCATTAACAGCACTGAGATGTGAAGATCATGATGTACAGATGGGATCTTCATTCAGATGTTAGTACAACAAAACTAAGGATGACTTAAGCTTATGATTGAGAGACAGAAACTTAATGCAGATTCTATTTGGAGAGTCTTTCAAAAATGAACCACATTGCCTGCACCTACCGGACGGCGACCTGAAGAAAACTACTTGGGTCACCGCACCCGACAGCCACCAGCCACCACCCATATGTGACGTGTGTGTGAGGGGGGTGAAACAAAAAGCTCAGTAGGCACCTGGGCTACATCACTACCATCCGGTCGGCCTTTCTAGTTCTGGTTGGGTATGACGCGATATTTACCGTGCAGCTCCTGTTACCCAGATGACAAGAATACCGGAAATTAAATCGTCACCTTGGCCTCCGGCCTATTTCACTGAGGGGAAATGGGTTTGGATTTCAGCAAATCTGTCTATATTGGAAGCTGAACCTCGTATGGAAATAGATCTCGATAGTATGTAGGATCTTAATCTAACAAGGAAATGTCCAATCGATGAGCATACTCGTTAAATGAACTACTGATACATTAATAGGAAAGTCTGAAACGTAAAAGATGGGACGGACATCTTAACACGTATGTGGGTGTAAAATTAGGTATAATTATAAAGCGGGACCAAGAGCAATTGATAGGAATGTAATATCGTAAAACTGAATGAGATTTAATCTTGGCCACCGTATGCCACGGCTGGAGTTTGGCATAGCGACTTCATGAGGCGAAGCCGAGTGAAGTCCGGAGCCAAAACTCCAGGAGTGGCATGCGGTGGCCAAGATTAAAACAAATCAAGTTTTGATTTTGGAATATTACGTGATAACAATTATGTATGCCACTAGTGGCATATAAAACTCTGTATGCCAGTCAGCGTGGCATACATTAACTCAATGTTAAGCCTATGGGATTTTATATTAGGGGTAGGATAATTCGTTAGACAGGTGTCAAAAGATGTATGATACAATAATGTTCCACAATCTGAAAAGAACTACAGGGACAGAGAACATGTGGTTGGAATAGAAGAGTAGATTATATGAATGTGGCCCCAATACAGATCATCCAGTCCAATAATTGAGTGTTTGCACCGTGGCCTGGTCTGGACATCTTATGCCAATAGCTAGTGTCTTATTGTGCCTTTAATATCGTCAATTGGAAGTAACATCTTGAAAGTTGAATTGTGTAGAGGCACCACTTGGAGAGCCTAAATTTTAAAGGATGTAAAATTAATGTAACTCGTCTGTAGATATGACATTACGTATGATACAAATCATGACCAAGGACGATAGATGGAGAGACATAAATTAGTCAGCCAAGGGTCAAAGATATATATGACTCGGTAATAAACTACAATTAGGAAAATAGGTATTGACCGAGCACAAATGATTGGATTATGACAGATCAGCATGAAATTACATCCGAAAGAACATCCATGCCAAGGATCAAGTGCGAGCACCATGACCATTTCACACAGCCAGAGAAACCACGGAAGTGGAGTGATCGTGATGGCGTCATGGTTGGATAAACACGGTGTCTGTCACACTCAACACTGGCGGCATGCTGGTTTGACGACAAGGCTTGCGGAGTAAGATAATTGTCTCATTTCAGGATTGCCAATTAACGGCAATCGCTCCTATTGTTTTCCTGTTTATGGACGTTCGTCCCCGTGTAATCAATACACCGACTCCAGTCGACAAATCCATAGTGATAATGGCCGTCGTTCTGAAGGAATGTGTGTTTACTGATTTCTCCTTCTCACTTGCACAACATTCAAATTGCCGTTATCCCATCGAAATCATCTCGCTTATTAGTGAGTCGGTAGTCTCGTCTTCTCTGGAGTCTGAAATGTAAGACAAGTAAAAAGAGATCCTTGTGGCTTGGAAAATCTTGCCAGTGCAGTCAACTGATATCGGAAGCATATTGCACCAAAATCAGATACTGCAATAAAACGGAGGCTACCATACTGATAGCGACTTCGATTTTGATTTGATTATGACTTTTTCAATAGATGACCCACATTCTTGCAGTGGTTAGAGTGCAGAGCGCAACGCGGCCGTCTCCTTCGTGAGCTCCGTCTAAAACCATTGTAAGAGATGTGTAAGAGGTCTGGACTCATCTGGGTTGTGACCTCGTGCTGATCACACATGTCCCAGTGGTTCGCCTACACGGTCGATACACTGTCGATATTGACCTGAATAAGTCATTAATTGCTGGTCGTTACGGAGACCCACGCGACCCCAGATACTCTCAATGCCTCAGGAGCTGCTCGAGGAGTCCCTCACCGCTTCACGTCCCTCACCGCTTCACGTCCCTCATCGCTTCACGTCCCTCACCGCTTCACGTCACTCACATCTCTGTCACGTCACTCATGGCTCAAAGATGACAGATTTCCGCTTTTTTTCAAGGAAATCCACTTCATTATTTTCAGTTTATAAATTTTGTTCTTGTGTAAAATTAACGATCATATTAATTGGGCCTCATTCGCGTCAATAGAACAGTGGTTTGAGTATCCCCACAGACCCTCAGCTCCATGCCATTGCTGACACAAACGTGTTTTCCATGTTTTCCCGGACTGTCAGATACAGTAAATTCCACATATAAAAAAATCCACATATTTTTCTGATCCCAACTGACATCCCATGGCTCTCGCATCACCTATAGCCGCCCAACCTCACCCATGGCTGAAAACCAGCAGCAAAAGGCCATTAGCAGTTGTTAATCATGTTTGAACCTTCACGAAATGAACAGTGATTTCATGGTCATAGTGATTCGAGAACTGATTTGAAATCATCTAGTATTCATAAAAATTGTACCGATATAAGTAAGAGTCAGGAAAATGTCTCTGACTCACAGACCGAACAAGTTTCCTGTTTGATGAGAAGATAACTTCATATTTTAAAAACCCTCAACCAATGTATAAAATAAATTGAATACTTAGTTGCTCTCTACTCGTTGATATAACAGGCATATATTCCCCTCAGTCGACCGGGAAATGGGAAATGACGCCCGATCGTATCACATCAAAATAACTAGCATTGGTGATATCTACGTGAAGTATCATCCTAGAAATGAAATAATTTGACTCCGGAAATAATTTGACTCCGGAATGCATGATCACATCATCATCTGTAATCAACCATGTTACAGGCGGCCAACTGCCCTAAGAGACCGAGTGGGGGCGCCACTGGTCGCCAGCTATGCGGAAAGTTCCCGGCTGTTTACATTGTTGTCAGCAGCCGTCGGCCAGGCACCATCGTAACCTGTCTCACCTTATGCCCAGTTGGTGAGGTTTCACTCTCCGGACGTAACATGTGTTACTTACCAGGGGAATGGTCACCTATGTTATAGTCGTGGTTATCTGCTTGGAGAACGTGGTGTATGAGTTGCTCAGGGAGTTACCGCCAGTTACTCAGAGCTCGCGAGCAGTCTGTGTTTATCCTGGACCGAGAAACTGGGGACCGGTCACTTCATAGCAACTTCCTTTCTGTGGGTTCTTACCGCCCCACTTCCACTTTTTCCCCATACAGAATTTCCAACCAAACCAGCAGACGTAGCAGAACGGAAAGAATTCTGTGTTTGGTGACGCGATACCGTCAGAGTAAAAGTAGGAGAGTGCAACAAGGGGGCGTGGTGTGTGGGCGTAACCTGGTGTGTGGGCGTAACCTGGTGTGTGGGCGTAACCTGGTGTGTGGGCACAACCATGATGGTCAGTGCAGACTATATATAGCCAAGCCCAGGTACATAGAGGTGGGCGTTATGAAGCTAAACAAAAGGATGTAGGCTATGGTTCTTAAATGTTTTAATTTTTAAGGTCATAAGGGGCCGTCCATAACTGACGTCATGAAGCAGGGGGGGGGGGGTCCAATCTTCATGAGGAACAATGATATACCAAAGCATGACAAGGATGGAATGGAGGGGGGGGGGGGTAACTATTGTCCAAAAAAAAAACATGACGTCATTTAGGGACCACGCATGATAATCAAGATGTGTTTGAACACATGATATGAGGGTGATACAAAACACGGTGACATGGCCGCCACCCGAACCCTCAAACCTGCCCGTATATGTCGTCTGCTCGTTGAGGTGCGTCAGAGGGAAGGCTTGATCGTATTGGTCATTGTATTGTACAAGTGAACGTATCCACAGCGCCTTAAAAGTGAACCCAACTTTTTCTCCAATATGGACCCACATTTTGCCTCCTCCCACACCCCGACGGGAAGAGAAGGAGGCTGTTCAAAGATGCCAAAATCTTATAAGAGAATAAAACTCCACTCCCTACTTCCTGGGGCTACCACTCCACCTATCTCGCCCCTCCTTGCATGGATTCATGGACCTACCAGAGTATGGCTACACATTGCAATGGCTTCCCTCATACTTACTCATTGTCTATAGAATTATCAAACACTTGGGCCAGTCTAATGACTATTGGAACTATCTGATTGTATGGGGACATGCGCCAGTGAAGGATATTGTGACTATCACACCTCATTTGCCAGTGTATATCACATGCGGTTAGCATATACATGTACTTAACCCTGCGGTGGTATTACAAATGCCCGTGTTGAAACTAACATGGGCCGGCACTTTAGGCCATTTGGGACTGGTGGATGTAGAAATAAATGACGTGGACTTCATCCACATGAATCCTGAATCTCAGGGATTACAGTAGCTACGCAACTGTATAGAGAGAAATTGAATCCATTATCTCAGGACACAGATCCCTGACGGTCTGAATTTGATAGATGCTGCCATCTATCAATGAATGACTCCTAGTTTATCGCTCTCTCATTTGCCTCTTCCAAAAATATACCTTATACTCATCCTCTTCATAACATATACCTAGCAAGAGACCTAGATCACCTCCCCTAAAGATCCGCCCTGAGAGAGAGGGCGCAGAGGGGTGTCGTGGCCCTGACTATTGCGTGGGTGAAGGAAGAGGGTGGTTTGCAGTTGGCGCCGGTGTTTGGGGAGTGGGGTGGCGGTTGCTGGGGTAAGATGATGAGTGGGGTGACATGACAGAGTGGGAAAAGGGGTCACATGTCCGCACAGGGCACAGTAGACTTGCGCAAGTCTTTGATTATGAACATTCATTAAATGATTAAAGATAATCTGAATACAATTCATTATAGCATGTGTCCTTCTCTGACTGGCCCATGAATCAAAGACTTGTCCACTCTGACCAGAATCTCCTGTTTACGACCCCAAGCCACTCCCTGTAACCCTATACCTCCCTCTACCCCTCCCCTCCTCCAGTTCCCTGGCCGCCTGTGTTGTCATAGCAATATATTTTGCCCACTCCTGACTATGTCTCGATTGAGATCAAAGTGAGAGGGTATCAATCTCCCAGCAGATATCCTGACCAGTAGCCAGACCTCTGCTTGGGGAGTGTGGTGCAAAATCGCGCCAGTCTACATGGCCAATTACGGATGAGACCAGTCCCTGTGTCACTCAGAAGGGGTCGAGGGGTAGGACACAGGGACTGAAGCCAGTCTAAGGGCACAGATACACGACTCGGCGGGCTGTTGGAGAGGGCGGGCGGGGGGGGGGGGGGTTAAAGGCAGGGGGCGCTGAGGGGCTTCCCGTTGATCTCTGACCGTAGCGCCACCTGGTGTGCCTGGTGTAACTAATGACCGTGGCTTGCCGCCGGGAGAAATTAGCGACCCTCCACTCTGCCACCCTTACACGAAAACAATAACAACAAAATGTGCCCGTCAACTTGGCGAGTCACTGGTGTATATTGTCCCGATGTACAGACACGGCTGGGACTGGCGTGGGCGTGGTGGGGCTGGCGGATGTGGGGAGACGGAGAGGGTGGAGATATGTTTGTTGTGGTGGGGGCAGTGGGGAAGTTTTTCACAAGGGAAGACCAACTCGGTATAGAGGAGAAGGGTAAAGCTTATTCTATCAGATCTCCTTTGGCTTTGTTTGGATTTATTGCCTCGTAGTTACAGTCAATGTCATGTCACTGCGAGTTCATATTTTACCAAATTTTTTACGAGACTTGTGAGAGGCAAGTAGTGTAAAATTTGAACCAACGCCCCTGACGTTCACAGTGGTGGACGCGACCCACTGTGCCATGCTGGAGGTGGGGAGGGTGCTGCGGGGAAGATGCTATTGAGTTGTAATGACGTTATAGGAGTGTGAATGGAGTGTTATTTGCGCGTTGCGGGGAGGGGGAGGGGTGTAAGTATGATCATACAGGGCTCGGGCTGGATGGATGGACACAGCGTGTTGTTACTGTCTGACGCGCCACACGTGCCGCCTGTTGGGTCCTCTAGAAATAGCAGCAGGGAGTATGGGAAACCATTTTGTCATCCAACTTCTTATAGTACTATGGCAGGGCATTTAATCACCCAAATTCTCATAATAGTATGATGTATGTAAGGCGATTACTCACCCAATAGCTTATAGTACTTTAGAAGGCGATTTGTCGCCCAACTTCTGGGAAGAGAATGGAAGGCCACCATTCTTCTTATTGTATTAGTAGATGATTTATGGCAGGGTATTTGTCACCCACCTGATTATACCTACCGGTATTGTTGACTTTATGTTTTGTCAAAGTAGACCTTCATTAATGTTATTGAAACAGGTTCTTCGTTCTGCCGATGCTCACACTGTGAACACTGATTCCTCCCGGTCTTACAGAACTTTGATGTGGTTAAAACCGTCGCCCGTCTACAACATGATACATATATACTCTGGATGAATACTGCTCATGTATCGTAAAACCACACTTGAATCTGAGCTCTGTTTACTTGAACAGCGCAGACCGGCCCGTCTACAGTAGTCACTATCCTTTTATTTTTATCGCCAGGTCGGAGTAGGTCAGATATCAGATCTAGATCTATATCCACATGAGCGCGTAGCCAAGAAAAAAGAGCATATCATATAGCGGTTTGTAAAAGAGGAACGTTGTTCGGAGGCCTGGCGGCTGTGACTGGGAACTGGGGGTGGTTCACACGTATGGATACACGACTCGCATTCCTCAGGGTTACCTTCAGTGAGTGTGAAATCTCGTCAGTTGTGTCAGACCAGGTTGTGAGCGGCTGGGGTACCGCAGTCCTGAGACAGAGGCTCGAGAAGTGCGGCAGACAGACGCTAGGTGGCACTCACCCCTCCCCCCGTACCTCGATAGCAAAGCTCTACCTTTGGGTGGGATCCAACTATAACCCACTCCTCTCTACTCCCCCTCCACACAACCCCTCTCCGCCCCCCTCCACACACACACAGGGGCCGGCATCCATGTCCTGACCCAGTTGTTGGTGGGGGCGTTCGGAAAGGACTTGGCGTCTCACTCAGCGTCTTGGCGACTCACCTAGCAACGGCAGTTTCCCCCACAGATGAACGCATACACAGAGTGACATCATGTTACTGAGGTGCTAAACCACCGAACGACCGGTACCAGTGAGCAGCCTGGACGGTTCTGGTAAAAGTCGCTCTGTTTATTTCTAGGCATGCAGTGTCTAAATATAGACCTGTCACGTGACTGAGGGGTCGTTATAGACAGGGAAGTTGCCATAGGAAATGCCAGAGCAACAGAAAGTAAATATAATAAGTGTGTAAATACAGATATATTTCATGATATGAAAGGAGGCTATAGATGATACTCATGAATCCTAATCTTTCCTGTGGATGAATTCAAAATTTGCAGTCGTAAGTATCTTCACACATCATAGATAAATTACCCGATTACTTACCTTGGTAGAAGAATGAAGGGGAATTGATGTTCTAACGAGCCTGGGGCACTACTGAGTGCCCAAGGGTAACAGGGACCCACCATCCAGCCCCGAAACTACCACACAATTATTGAGAAATTACACAGTGGAAGAACAACATTTTACGATTGTTTCAGAAATAGATAAACAAAGATTAACAAAAAATTGAGTTTAAGTATGCGGCACTTCCATCACTCGGACGAGTCCCTCACAGATGTGACACCGGTAAGTAGATGTGTATTCTAAACACGGTGGGTAAACAAGGCGTCGTCATGACAATGTTATGACATGTCACACACCGTCAAGCCTGTCACACGTGTTGTGTTTGTAGATCATCAAGTCAATCCTCGCGGTGATTAGTGTCATCTAAGCGTCAGCTGTCGAGAATTACACACTTCTCCTTAACCTTTTAACCGTAATGTGATGCTTCAAGACACGACGTTCTGCATTAAGTGGTGCTAGCCACTGTTCTGTAATCATGAACGTGTCCCTCTGAAGATGCTGCAAGTTACGTAAAATCTCAATAACTTACGGACGAGGTCTATAATGAATATGATACATATAATGATATTAAGATGGATATCTAAATGATATGCCGTGAAATTATTAAATTATAATATGACACTAATTTCCAAAGATATTCTAGTATTCTCTAAGTTAGTGCTTCGAGCCAGTATTATAAAGGTGGCACAGCTTCGATCAATGAAGTTGTCTTCATATGAAAGTAGAATGCAACTCCATGCAGGCTTTGAAGCTGTGGTTGCCGGTCCTATAGGATTAACTTGTCTGTGTCACAGAACGAGCGCTTGTCATATTGCTCAATCTCTTAATGGAATTCCAGCTCGTAGCTGCAGGCGTGAGCAATTGTGTTTTTATCTTTTTTATATATACATAAAAAAGACTAACTGAGATCAGCGTCTGAATTGGCGCCGTGACCGTGGAACACAGATCGTATGCTGGAGTAAATTCAGTAGACTTAATACTAGTTACTCACATATTCAACAAGCTTCTAATATATTAAGATACAGAGAGAGGTACAACTGGGGGGGGGGGGGGGGGAGATTGCAACGTCTGGCAGAATACTTCTAGCCACCTTACGCCACTTCCGATTCACATAAATATCTGTCTCTGAAGAAGCAAGATGATAGATCACACAGTTCACTGTAATTGACTTAAATTGACTATACTATGAGAGAGCATTAGCCATTGTATTATATAATAAAATAAACTTCTAAGGAACCAGAAAATTAGAATCATTGAATCTACAAAAGCGATTAAATTGCAATAATCTATGATCTATTTTTAGTGTAGGTTTGGAAAACATTAGTCTCTATTGTGGTCTATGGCGTCGTAATGTGTTTTTGAAGAGGAAACTCACAAAAAAGAGGAGCGTTCAGATTCGCTATGGCCTGCTCGCCTCTTCAGTGACCACGACCGAAACAGGCCCAGATACCAACAAATAAAGATAAAATGAAAGGACAGGGCACATAAACGGGAATTAATGAAAGCCAAAATAATTCCCTTCCGCGTTCATCATCTACTCGGTTACTCACGGCCCTTCTTTGAACTCCGTGTATCACATAATATCAGGATGTCTTCTCCTACCCCTGCTTTGTCATGCCTTTATCTTGAAACTTGGGGAAAATATACCAATCGATGCCCTTGACAGAGTTCCCTACTACGTGACCAGGACGGGTGGCGGCGGGTGGCGGCGGGCGGCGGGCGAGTACACCCGGGCGGGCCGTAAAGGGGCAGGCGGGGTCGGTATTGGAAAGTGATGCTTGGGGCTGATGGCAGTGTGTGGGGGCGGGTGGCGGGGGTCAAGGGGCAGGACCGGTGCTTACCGTCCCGGTGGACAAGGCGTCAATATAACGTTATCGCAGCTCGTCGTTGGCTGATAACGTATCGATCGGCTCGTGCCTCGTGGATGGCCGAGTAGCCTATAGAGGATAGAGCACCTCATGTCATTTGTAGGTCTGCTCCTAGTGGCAGTAGTAGTCGTAGTAGTGGTTGTGCCTTGATGGGATTGTATTGCCTTACCTCCGTATTGAACCGGGCGCTCGGAGCCCTATTGTTGATACGCATTTAAATAGATTTCCTGAAATTCGTGCTGTGTCAGCTCCCAATAGCTTATGATATTAAGTGATAGCCTGTTGCCATGTAGCGTGCTGGTTCTGATAAGATGAAAGATAACAGGACCAGAGTACACCAAGCTATCAAAAGGCTGGTGGTGCTGACTCCAGGTATCAGGCAAAACTGATTAAGGGGCCCACAGTAGCATGTAAACGTGTTAAACGTTACTACCCGGTAGTTTTAAACAACCACAATATGCGAGGAGAAACAATCTTTTTCTCTTTTTTAGGCAAAAACTGTATTTCATTGACTTGTTCTGAATGGGCAGATTTTATTTTTCGCATACACCATAATAAATTCCGTCTTCTCATCATATTAATAAATTGTAATCCAGATCATATCTGAATCCTCTTCTGACATATGACATGCACATGCACTTGGCCAGCACCTTTAGACAAAAATTGGCGAACAAAGAGCAAATTGCTGCGTTAGCGGTGCCGTTTACTATCTTTGAAATAGAAATAGTAGACAATACAAACTGCAGTGGGTTTTTTTTATCGAACTCAACTAGGCACATAGGCAAGGGACGATTTTTTAAATGTTTATTCAGAGATCAGAAGATATTGAACTTTGCAGAATTTCCTGTATAGAATTAGTACAGGGAGGCCTCAAGCTGCCCTAGACTTCAGGGAGTTGGACGATATTGCCCTTTGCTCTAAGAATGACAAAGCCTTTTGTCGGGAGTTGCTAATACCGCTTCAGGAGGGGGTAAAACATCTACAACCACAGAGCTACTAGTATTTACATAAGCTCAGTCCAATAATGGAAAGGTTCTGGAGAAAATTGTTGCCGGGGAATCTCAAGAACAGAAAGTTATCTGGGTCTCTTTCATATACGAGCAAGGGGCTGATGAGTGATGCATTCAAACACTTCGAAGAATCCACTGCTGTTCTAAAAATATCTGTTTTAGAATATCACTCGAAGACAAGATATTTGAAGTTCCAAGACAAATTCGTCTTCCTTTGAAACACGGCACCTTCTTTCAATTTGAATGTCTATTGTTGTTTATTTGTGTGGCTGTTGCTCAGACACCGACGACAGTTTTAGCACGTTATCGGAACTTGGACCACTTATTCTGTTCCGGTGATGTATATATAGTCAAAATTTATGAACGTAAATAGTGAACAGAAATAGGTGGTGATAATTTCTTGGTCTGACATTTTATGAGGCATAAATCAGACAAGTCTAGAAATAACCCGCTGTCAGGTCGTATCTTTGCATGCTTAGTTTAGGGCGTGTTAAATTTATGCGGAAATCTATATACACTTCACTGGGTATGTTGATAGAGTTAATTTTGAAGGATATAGCCTCACAATCTGACTATTAGGTATGCTTCTTGGGACGGTAGTTTGATTTCCTCTTAATTCATCAAAATAATATGGTATTCTAATGGATGGTAGTGACGGGGAAACGTGTTCCATATATAGACAATATTGACTGGTTCCAGATACAAGCGGCCGTATGCTCTGAGGAGTTGACGCGTAGTAATATCCAAGCGTATGCGAGGATGTTGCGCATAGTCAACTCCGAGCAACCGCTTTTATCTGAAACCAGTCTATATTGTATTTATTATCCACCTTTTCTGGACAAGTGGCATGTCGATGTCAGTTCGTTTAGTTATTCACTATTTTTTCCATACGCACTATTTTTTCATATGCGCCACCCGGAGCATACAACATATCCGTATGCACCGGGTATGTCCATACACACTTCCTATGTGTTTTCTATGGACACTTTGTATTAGGTGGATGATAAAATATGTTTCCTCTTCACATCATTGAGTGCAATGCTCTGTGGTGTAGGATCTGTGGAATCAGCGCGGAATCAACCTTGAGGCCGCCTAGTGTTAAATACACACAACCACCTGGTTGGGAGTGGCTTATATATACCTAACACCCACACAGGCGCCGCGCTAATGTGTGTACTCGACCTGAAACCAATAGCAGCGTAAAAGAGTAGACGGTGGCTGACAATAAGCGGTGCAGTGTTTTAAATGTGTAGTACACATATAGAGATGAGCTGCACCTGGGAGAGAACTGTGCCGGTCTTCAGCAGCACCTAATGCTGCGCCGCCCCGCGTGCCAACTCCCAGTGCGGCGTCTCCCTGACACGTTCACCACTCTATTGACGCATTCCCGTTGAGGTTACTCTAACAGCGTGATACCGTGATGTTAAACCCTATTTTACGGACACGGTTTTGATTTTAATTGCGGTAATTATATAGAACGTCCTGACCATGCTGTACAAGTCACAGAACGAGATGCTAATTTACCGTTTGTGCGGACCGAGAAGTTTACGCCGAGTTCCGTACAAACGGTAAATTAGCATCGAGTTTTGTGACTTGTACAAGCATGGTTGGACGTTATATATATATATACTATATACCCGAAATTTAAAAAAAAAATCAATTTCATTTTTCTTAACAACCAAAATTTGATAAATGTGTATGGCTAGGTGGTCCGTATAATAGTGTACGGACCAGTGGTCCGTACAGTATTTTTACGTCATATGCCAAAACGGTGCGTATTTACAGTATAGACGGCATGGGTATATAGTAAAATAGATGACGTTAAAACACGCTATTCCTCTCATATGTTCTTAAATCTTACAAGATGGTTTTTTTTTCAATTCCATAAGAGAATTTAGTTGATCCGGGAAGTAGATTGTTGCACCCTAGAATTGCGTCGTATGATCTGCATGGTTGGTGTTTAGTTGCCTCATGCTGAAATACATCTTTGAGGGAGACAAATATGTATGACAGAAGACATTTATGGGGATGGATTAGCTGAAGACCTTTTAGCATGTTAAAAACGTAAACTAATTATCCCCCAGAAAAGGTTACCTTTAGAATATGTTCTAGCATGTAGATCGTGTTGACTAGTCTTTGTAGGAAAATAATCCCAACGCTTATATGCGTTGTATGGTTTGGCATTTGCTATTACACTAGGGTATTATCGTAAAACCGGATGAGTTTTAATCTTGGCTCCCGTATGCCAGGACTGGAGTTTGGCGTAGTGATATCACGAGGCGGAGCCGAGTGGTATCCGGAACCAAATCCCAGGAGTGGCATACGGGAGCCAAGATTAAAACGAATCAGGTTTTGATTTTATCCTACCCCTCTCTACAATAATTTAATATCAAAACCATGAATGAAAATCATCAAAATTCTGTATGCCCCTAGTGGCATACAAACGTCCGTATGCCAGTCAGCGTGGCATACGGAATCTCAATGTTAAGCCTATGGGATTTTATATTAGGGGTAGGATAAACATTTGTACTCCCTGACTAAAAGAAACGATGCAATGATTGCACAGTTGCAGTACGTTTTCCAATTGTTCTCCCCAGGGCCTCATATTAGAGGTCTTATTTCGATATTTATCCTCTCGTTCTGCCATCTCAAAGAGCAAATGTCACAAGCCGTGCTATATTTATTTGCGGAGGCAGAATTAACAATTTACGCACCTGTGCTTATGCAGCTTCATCATCCAGAACAAAGTGCTATTTGCAGCTGGATATCCCCTTCGAAAAAGCCGACTGGCTTTGCGGGATGTTAAGTTTACTATGGCAAAATCAAAAAGCAATCAAAGTCAAATGAAATATTCAGTTGCACTTTTGTGTGTATGTTTTGCGGCTAACCACAGGCGTGATGCTCACTGAGTGCTGAGGCCAAGTCTGTCCGGGAGAGAGAATGAGGCCAGGGTGATGAATCCACGAGGTGGCTTTGATCCCCCAAGCTTTTGAAGTCGTGTTTCAAGACCGATGAGGTGTCCGCAGTACCGTTTCCATACCATGGAAAACAATGCGATAAAAAAAATATTTGAAAAAAATAACAATAGGATTTGTAATTGAATAGAATTCCATAAACTGCTTTATATCCAGAGACAACAGAGTAAAAAAAAAAGATAACATAGTACAGTAGAATGCAATATATAGGAAGATAAGACAATGGAGTGTAGATTCAGTGGAATAGGACATACCAGAAGCGTTGTGTATTCTTGTGATAATAATAAGATAAAATGTATATACCTTACTGGTACATACTCACATACCGCGTTTCTTTTGATAAAAATATTCCACGAGCTCGCAGAGCGAGTAGAATATTTTTATCAAAAGAAACAAGGTATGTGAGTATGTACCAGTAAGGTAATACATTTTTATTTTATTATATACCTTCAAGTATAAGTATTTGATGAATTACAGAAGGAAATCTGCTGTCCAAGCTGGATTCAAAGTGTGCTGGTATATCTGTTGACATCTTAGTGAAAGTCAAGCACAGAATATGCTCTAAGCACATTTTTTACTCTTTTTTTCCCTTCAACTCCTGTGATCCTTTGCACACATAAATTAGCGGAGTGCTGCAAGTCACTACCAGCATTTCATAAGTAGGTCAATGCAATTTTTTTCAGCCAATCAGAATTTGTATTCAAAGTAGGGTGGTACGTCATTTTATACCACATACTGTGCCGGTATATATTTAATACCAATACCCTAGCAGAGGTTGGTATTTGTGTAACATACTGGCACAGGTATATAATAAACAATAGAGCAGAATCAATAGACCATTATGCTATTTGGTCTGATACTGCCACCTACTACAAATCACCATACAGCTGAGTTGCTAGACGGCTCATTTGGGAATTATAGATTTGAAGGTTTGGTTGTGCCGTTGTGTTTCCGAGTTGTCTGTCATCCTCATGCCAAGTATAAAATCTCGCCCTGATAGCACCCTAACTGTTGCTGTGGCGTTATACACCCAATCCAATCGCTTACTCCATCAAAACACAGAAAGCTAGCTGAAGAAAACCGGATAAACCCAGTACTCTTTATGTTGGCAGAAAAAATGCAAAAAACAGTAGTTTATTATACCCTACTTTAACCCTATAATGATTTGTGGTTCTTTTCGTCCAGGTTTTATTTGAATATAAATACACGTAATCATCATGTGTGATATACACTTATATATTGCTAATTTAGTCGTATGTAAAGGGTAGGCACTGGTTTAGGCGATGTGTTTTGCACCACTGCACAATACTTGGCCGCCCATCGGGAGGCAGATGAAGCTAAGAATAATAAAAAAGGGGCTGAAACTTATTGAGATGTACTGTGACAGATCTAGTCACAGTGAAGCAGAGATTCCGTTAGATTTGTAGGCGTCCCGGCTGCCTCCACACGGACCTAGACTCACCTTGTATCAAGAATGTAGGTCGACGTAGATGCTGAGTGGTGCGCACATCTTCTACGTCTGTATGTATGAGAGTATGTGGCCAGAGATAGTCCTCGGAATATGTGCAGTTATCTAGAAAGGACCAACACAGTCTCGAGTATATTCTCCCAAATTACATAATGGTGATATTTATGATTCGATCATTTGAGGATGAGGCCATGTAAAAGGTATCACGATTATTTACGATTGTGTATGTAGTTGACAAGCTCTTTAATAGGTTTCGGTCATTTGTTGGTCATTTATTGTTACTTCCAAATAGGATGCACGACCATCCCTGTTAAAATGATAGCGTACCCCTAAAAGCCAAGTTGATGGTTATATCCGTAGAAAGACTCTGTCCTCTTCATCTGGTGATAGAAGCCCACCGTCTATTATAGATTCCATTTCTCTGTTTTGGTCGAGGAATCTATGGGAAGTCCAACTTACACACATGTGTATCTATACGATGTTGTTCTAGAGATAAAAACAGACACTCTTAAGTACAGTACTTCATCTTTTATCCCACTCCACGCTCACTAACTGAACACCCCCGAGAACCAAGTCACACGTTTCCGCCCCTGTTCAAACTAGACTCACTTTGGGAGTTTGTGGTTTTACGAATGCGCCCGCTTGGCTCGGACTCTGGTCCGGTGGCGGTGGAGGCGGCCACACGTAGACACACATACCGGGCTGGTAGGTTCTCCAGGGCTCTCCCCGGGGCTCACCTGCTCGTAGCCGCCGCCGCCGCTTCCTCCAGTAGGGAGACGGAGAAAGCATGTCAACACGACGGGCAAATGCTACAAGGGTTTGTCATCTCGTAGTGTTTGGGTGCGGGGTGTGGGCGTATCTATAGATGGGGGGAGGGGTGCTTAATGAGAAACGGAAGGAGAATGCAGATGAGATCTGACGTATTTAGAGAGGCACTGATGTGGGAAAGGGGAGAGTGTTTGCTTAAAGAAGACTATAACAATGCAAGTGACTCTGACAAGGACGGATAGATAAAGGTTTACACAAACAAAAATTGTAAAGAAGAAAAAGAACTTCAAAAAGTGCGAATACGACAAGGTTAACGGGATGGTTCTCCGCTTTATATTTTGCTTTAAAAAAATCTATTTAGGAAGTATAGTGGGGAAGTTACGGGAAGAAACTAATCAGTACAGAAATGAAGTAAAAAAAAGTATCGAATAAAGCAGAATGAAATGTAAGTGAATTTTCAGGTGACTTTTTATTAAGTTTCATATATAAAAATGAAAAAAAAAGATCTATAAGTTTGACAGAGACTGAACAAAAGGATGAGTGAATATCAAGCACTGGGTATCACGTTTAAGAGCCTAGAACTACGACTCAGAAGGGTAAATAGATAATTTGATTAAAAGTGAGTGCAAGTAGCACAAGAAGTTGTTAGCAAAGTGAGATTGTCAGCAAAAGAAAAATAAAACATTGAAAGGAAAGGGAAAGCAGGCCATTGGAAGTGTTAACAGGAATGATAGATGAGGAACAGGGTGATGTTAAAATAGTACCCTCACTGCCAGAAAGACCCGGCTATCATCGGTCTCACAGTATTCATACGGAGCTCAATAGTAAATGAGGCCAGAGCAAAGGTCCGCTTTACCAGTGTCCACCTCCAGAGCGGACACACTCAGTGTGTGCTCGCCCAATAGTCGCCGCCAGACTGCCACATCATATACACGTAGAGATGGGCATCACCACCAGATGGCAGGCCACTGTGTAAAGGTGGGGGTCGAGCCTATCTCCACGAGGCCAAAGTACCATGATTGCCAGTCTGCTATGAAATGAGCAGCCTTTAGTCAACACTGTCTGGCGCTGAGAGCCAGTGTAAACCACCAAAAACTACCACTCATAATCTTCTTTTCAGAGTAAAAACCAGCTTAATTGGGATTATTCGGGGATTTATATTGTTGCAAAAATGCAAATATTACATACTTCTTTTGTATGCTGGTCGTTACAAACGTTAAAAGCTATTTAATGCCCTATTCGGGTCTTTTTTTCAATACGAAAACATAACCTAATTGAAATACAAATACGTTGTACAACATGGATATAAATACTGGATATTATGATACCTCATTCGTATGCTGGGTGTTAGAAGCGTTAACAGCTATCTAATGCCGTTTGGTCTTATTTTTCTCACAGCTAAAACATAAACCAATTCCGCCCACCAAAAACAGAATTACTTTTCCACGAGGGGTGGTTTTACTTGTCATTGCTAGTGACGGCAGTTGACAGTTTAGGAATTACAGGATGGGTTAGTTTCCCAAGGAAAAATAAGGTCGTGATGGACATTGAATTTTTAACTTTTTTCCCTCGGGTGTATCGTCGCTGAGTAGGCTATGGGGGTACATTTAGGAGACATTACGCGTGGACAGAGTAATAACTCAGTTACCACATAGCGCCACGACTGCCCAGCAACAGCCAGGCGCGAGTCGTCAGTGAACGCTGACGCATGTGTTGTCTATAGTCTTCACCCTCGTTAGATAGATGAGAAGGTAATGGAGATATAAGAATATCGAGAATTAGACTAACAAAATTATGTTATTAATTTGTTTGGGAATGTTTACAGGTTGTTTTTAACATTGTTATACTTTTTCGCAATTCATTCATTTTCAGTTTCGATCCGCTGAATCATAAAAAGAAATATTTTCACGTTGAGTATGATAATGTGGTGAATCATTGAATTGAACAAGTTTTGTTTATGACTATTTTACACTCTCAAAATAATCTCTTTTTTTTTCTTCTTTTTTTTCATCGGTTGAGTATAGAAGTGCTTTCGCCTCGTTTTCTAAATATCAAAATAATCTCAATAGTACACTAAGACTGGGTGATTCACATTCAAAGTAGATTAATGGTTGGGTAGAGTGGTATCCTACGCTATGAGTATTGCCTCCACACCGTCTTGAGCCAAGAAGCGGCATCTTAACTACATGGTGCGAGTACATTGACTGTTTTACCAGTGCACCCCAGATGTAGGTGCAGCTTAATGGTGTCGGGCGAGGCGAGGTCAGGGTTACTCGGCAAACAGAGATGTATCTGAGGAGAACATGGTCCGTCAGTCCATGTCTGCCTTCTGTGTGTGGGTGTAACGTCCACCGGTGTAAGGCCAGGCCAGGCACGGGGCCGGGGCGCCAGTTTGATTTATGTCTTTAGACGATGATAAAGGCAGATGGACTAAGAAAAACAGTGAATAGTCACAGCTCTTAGTCACCTGAAGGGCAATTAATGCAGACAGGATACTCGTAGATGGGAGTAGTAAAATTACAACCGATTCAGAACGTGAACATGTTACTGGATACCTGGGTTAACTGTATTACCTAGAAGGCCACAGCAAAGCTGATGGTGTACGGGATGATATGCAGTAGGTAGTTGACAAGTCTGGGATGTCACCTGGGACGGTTGCCAGGGGGATGATGAATGTGTGGAGCACACCGGGTAGATAGAGCCACCTCCAGCCCACACCTCACCCTCAACGCTACCTTCAGCTCCTGTGAATGGTGAACACTCGTACATTAATGTCACCTTATATCCATTATACATTATCCATTATCCTAAAACCAGATTTTGATCCCCTCAGAGGAGATATTGTCGCCTTAAGAGTCATGACAATAAATTTATAAAAAAAAAAAAAAAAAATCTAGGAAAATCGGTGAAATCGGCGAAAATCGGGGGCCCGATTTTCCGGCAGGAGGAATTTTTTCCACATGACAATAAATTAAGTGGGTCCTGTATGACCACCATCGAGTTCTCAAATCAATAGGACACATTGAACTTGAAACTACCGAAACACACCAAAGATGGTCTTACGATGAATTTCCCATCTTCGCAAAGCAAAGCCCAATCTATGTCGTGTCTCAGACAGAACTGGGTCCTATTTCTGTTATCAGGAACATGTGTTTACAAGGTCCAGTACGCATGTTCCGGGCACACTTTAGCCGAGCGTGTCGAGGCTGATTTGCCCATACAAGATGACATGGTGGCTGGCCACGTTGCAGTTCTAGAGAGAGCAGAATGCATCTGTGATCAGTCCACGGTTCATGGTGCATGGGTCTCTACCTCCCACCGCCGCCACTCGTCCCTGAAACACACGGACCTCCAATCTTTATAGGATCGTTGGCGTAATTTTTATCTTTCTTTGTAGTACACAAAGACACTGTTTTTCTTTACTCAAGAATGAGGTGGTTACAGAGCATAGTTTCCGTCAATTTGTAGAATGTTGTTAAAGAATGTGGGGAAGGGTGTCCAAGGAAAGGGAATCAGTGGAAATAAAATAGTGAAACTACCTTTTTCACAAGTGCTTTTTTAAAATCGATGCGCAAAGGTTTTACCTGTGACTCATAAAATCAGGGAAGTGAACAAGAATTATTGAAAAAGGAAAATTATGAAAGGAACAAAAAATTGTGGAAAAAATAACATTGGTCACCATCGTTGTAGCATGCTGAAGGGCTCTTGTCTTTTGTTTTGCACCAGGTGCCAGTTCCGGTATTCAGTCTTTTTGATATTTTTTTACCCAGTTTCAGATTCCGTTCCATAAAAAGTTATTTTACTAGACAGATAATTGAAGTGTGATGGAAAGGTATGTGATTTGAGACCATTCAGCTCACTCTGCAGTAGAAATATGAGTATGAGAGTAACAGAGATTACTGGTTTCCTCTGGGGAAATTGTGAAAACTGATAAAGGGACCCAGTCTCAGGTGCGGCTGTGTTTCGCCGAGTTGGCAGTGTGTCTCTTATCCGCATACACGGGACATACACCGTACAAGGTTGAATGGCACCCTCCCAGGATCCCCACCCATATGGCTTTATACCTACCCCTCGTACAGACACACCTGGGACAGGTTCCGAAACACAGCCACCAGAATTCTGATATCTCAGCCTCACAGTAGCATCCTATATGAAATAATATTCATGGTAGAATACTGAACCATAAGATAGTCACTCGATGTCCATCGACTTCGTTATGGTAATTCTTACTCGCCATCGGGACTCGGGACTACTTTCTTCGTAGTCCCAGTGCAGCAGGGAGAATAATTACCTATTAAGATATTATTTATTCAATTTTTGGAACAGATAGCTTCAGTTTAGCGTTGCCTCCATTCTCTCTGGCCACAGACGGCTACGTGGTTGTGCACTCGCCTGCATACCACAAGGTTCCAGGTTCCAGTCTCGATTGTGCCACTGTGTTTCAATGCTTGTTGGTCGTCCTCGCCTTATAGCTGTGATCCTATCGTGATTTGACTCTAATTGTTTCTAAAGCGGACGGCTCTACACAAAAGGGAAAATTTAAATCACAAAAAAAACACTAGCAAAACCGTGTCTGGTTATTTTTGGCACAGGTTGCTGTCTAGAATCTTTGAGGTCCACTTTGAACTCCTTACCTTTTCTCGTATAGACTCTCCTCCATTCCAACCTCCAGTACATTTCCCGATAGTCCCGCTATTTTTTCGTATAAAGATTTACTACTCTAGTTGTCTTTCCTGTTCCCTTATCTGTTTCTGTTGAAGGCTATTGTCAAATCTATGCCCTGATGCTCTTGTCATACCCACCATGCATCCTCTAAAGCCCAATGCCCATCTACCGATTCCGGTACATTCATGTACCTTTGTCGGCGACAAACGGACGGTAATTTGTCGCACCAAAGGCATCCTAACGGAGTCGGCCGTAGTTGGTAGATGTAGGACAGCTAGGCAAGGGTGAGCCACCGATTAGTAGACCGATTTGCTTAGGACTAATATCCACCACCACATCTTCTCAATATCCGCCGGTCGAGTGAAGAGTTACGTAATTTGCCTGCGACACGTCGACCGACTCCTATACATGTACGATTTGGGAACTAATTGCTCAACCCTGAATCAGTAGATGGGCATCAGGCTTTAGGACCTCTTTCCCCCAACTTCTACTTCAATTACTATTTTCTTTTTCTTTCCCTCTATTCTCAGGATCCCTCCCCCATCCCCCCATCCCCCCATAAAGCACCGCATTTCGGTTTGCGCTATTTGTTTTATCTCGCATACACCACATTTCTCCCAACGTTCACTTCCCAACTTTCACAAACTTGTCCTTTTACTGGGTCTTGTATGATCGACATTAACGGATGCAGGGTAGGTCATAATGAATTTACTCCTAGTTAATATGTATGGGGTCATTTTTGTGCACCCGGTGCTCTCTAATTGGGGCTTAGCAATTGCTGTTATCCCTAATGAAGGATCCCGACCTCGTGTTAAGCAATAGGACAATGTAATTAGGACAAACCGCAAATTGTTCCCGCTGACTTCACAGAATCTGCCTCCTTTTATTGTGGTTAGTTTGATATCTAGTCCTTCAAATTCAGAGGGAGAGGCAAATATCATCATTGTTTACTGCTTTTATGCTATTAATATAGCTGATTCGTAGATTGTCCTTTTTTTAATAATTTCTTTTTATAGAAGTCTTACCTGTGATAGTCTGTATACAAGGGTTTTTTAAATGAATTTTCATTTACTCATATGTTCAGTTTGCAATTTCACAAGACTTAAACGTTCTAGGTGCAACCAAATAAAAATTCAATTTGAAATAAAAGGTTTGGAAGAAATTTTGTGTTATTCAGGTTGCTTATATTCGGATGAAAATTTTATGGATGATTGCAGACCCCCCTCCCCCCAAGTTCCAGAAAAAGAGGGGGGAACCTTATAGTAGAGAACTTCCATAATCTGTAGAGATATGACATCAACATATATATCCTTGCAATTTGCAACCCAAATGGATATACGATTTTTTTTAACCGTGCCAGTACTTGTAGAATGATATAAATAAACGATACCTTCAAAGTGGATAGCTTCCATCCGAACAGTACATATAAAAGATATTATCTGCACATATTCCTTACTGAAGTTTTATCATAGATTTCACTTTACTTGCCAGCTGTTATATTTCTCAGGCGTGTGGGAGTTGAGATAAAATTTTCAATTATAACCATAACATCAGCTGATAAAAACTGAATACATACATGAATAAATATTTGAGCACATAGTAACTGCACACATTGTTACAAACTATTTCGGTGATAACATAATATGGTAGTCTACTGTGCACACACGCTACTGGGTAAAGATAAAGTGAGGTGGATAAATTCCATCAATGTTCTGGTTAATACACAATTACAATAACCACTGTTTCTTGGGGGATGTGCCCTTATTCTAGGAGTAGTTGACACGCAGTAGTACACAAGCAATAGCGAGTCTAGTGCCTCGTCAATTACTAGAAGAGTACGGCCACATATCCAGAAACCCAGTGGTTATTGTATTTATTATTCATCTGTAAAATGAAAATGACAAGGAAATTAAAAATTCAAGTGCCATCTTCTGTGGGTGCGTTAATGCGACTTCATAAATGTTAATGACGACTTTGTATTATGTATACAATAATGCATGATGTTAGTAAGTATATTGAATATGTCATATCTCTCCGTACGTATATTAGATTGAACCACCTACGTATATAGGATATATCGTATTAAATGGTGCGTACAGAATAGCCCAGACCTCGATTTGTAGGATAAATCATGTCAATATGTATGCACAGTGTGTCGCTAAATAAATAGAGATTGAGCTGCACCATGTCACCTGGTACATCAAGACCGGGACACCGTGTCAGTAGGTACTAAGCATGTGGTACCTGCACCCCCCCCCCCCTCCCCTCGTCTCCGGCGTCCTCCAGGTACAGTAAACACCTGGCGCAGGTCGCCACTTCCAGTGTTAACACACCTGACTGGTCTCAGTGTACGACCAGCCCCCTCCGCCCTCCTCCCGTATAGAGGCAAGACAAACTCCAGTGGGCGGCGGCAGGCTGAGCGGGGCCGGCTTTCACTGCACGCCGTCTGCACGTAACAGTGTTACTATACGCTACCGCACCTTGCCTGTTCACGGCCCTGTTCATTTCAGAAACACACAGAAAAATAGTTGTCGCGAAAATACGTTTCTTGTTTGTTGTCTTCTCCATCTTTAACTTAATCCGCTTTCTGTGCCCCTCCCCTTCTCATGTGTCTTATATTCGTGCCTTCGTACTTCTTTCTCCTTTCATTCCTTTCCCTTTTTTCCCATTACAACTACTGCATATGAATCGTAATTTTATTTTTTATCTTTCCCCATGAAAGCAAAAACAAATAGATAAAATGGAAAGGGATATTTTAAAAATCAAATATTTTAGAATATGTTCACTCATTCTTGGGATTTTATAATTGTATTGGTTTCTATACGTATAGTTCTGCATGCAAATGAGCATGGCATCGGCCATACCCCGCTGGTCGCTTCCTGTCTACTTGTCTAATAATACGGCTGGTCGTCCTTGGGGCGGGACTGAGTGGCGAGGGATTCAGAGAGGGTGTACGTGAGGGGTTTGAGATCGTAGGTGTAACTTTACGCGAGGTGACGTGAGACTGTACACCCGCGGTATCAAGTCTCTGTAATAAATGTGTCTGTTTTGTTAGTTTTGAAGTGATTAAATGAGTTGATATATGTCCGTGAGTACTGTTAACAGTCAGAAACTGAATAAAATACACAAAGTCAAAATTATGTAAAAAGATATCAGAGAGGAGCGGGTAGTGGTGATATCATAAATATGATACACATAAAACTACAGATCCTTAAAACCATCCCAAACCTACAAATCAGAGAATTTCGCCTGCACTAGGTGGGCATAGTCTCGTCTTGTCGGACTCATATGAGGCTATAAAATGCGTGTTTTTCACACGCAGCGAGCGGACGGTGATGCCCAGTGGGTGGTGGTCAGTCGTCACCGGGTACTCGCGCGTCGCCGGCAGAGGGTTAAACTGGTCTGAGTGAGTGTTCAACTGGCGGTCAGCTCTACTGTTAAGGCGCAGCTGGTGTAGAGTAGACGTCTAGTCGAGTCTGGGTGATCAGACACAAGCAGGGTGGAGAGTAGACCCGCTCCAGTCCCTGCATACTATGGCTCCCCCCCTTGCTGGGAGTCAGGGACTGGTACAATCGGTAATGGTGTTTAGCACCAGTTTAGCACCAGTTTTCCCAACACTCTCCACATAGATATCCTGGCTACTGGTCAGGATATCTGCTGGGAGATTGATACCTTATCACTTCGATCTAAATAGGATCACAGTCAGGAGCAGGCGAAATTTATTGCTATTACAACAAAGGCGGTCAGAGAACTGGAGGAAGGGAGGGGGAGGGGTATGAGGAGGTATAGGGTTACAGGGAGCAGCTCAGGGCCATAAACAGGAGATTTCGTTCATAGTCGACAAGTCTTTGATTCATGGGCCGGTCAGAGAAGGATACATACTATAATGACCTTTATCCTATCCCTAATAAAAACGCCATAGGCTTAACATGGGATTTGTTTATGTCACAGGTGTGACATAAAGTGTTGTTTATGCCACTACTTTCTGATACTGAAAAAATATAGGAACAGGGTAGGATAAAATCTAGACGCCACTCGTTTTAGTTTGAGCTTATTTATGCCACTCATTTTGTTGGCTCCATAATGTCACTCGTCTTCGACTCGTGAAATTATGGAGCCAACAAAATGCGTGGTATAAATAAACTCAGACTCAAACTCGTGACGTCTCTTGATATTATTCTGATTGTATTTGATCAATTAATGAATGCTCATAATCAAAGACTTGAGCAAGTCTACCAATACCTCACAGAGGGGAAGTGAACGTCTTTTCATCTCGCCGCAGCACAACACACACCTTCCTGTCGTCACCTCTGTGATGAAGCAGTACCCCACTGGGCATTCTGTGCTCAATCTTTGCACTGTTCTCATTTAAAAAGAGCTGGTTTACTAGAACCGTTTCTTTCCTCGGCAGTCAAATTCACTTACAAAGTAATAAACTTGAAGTTGTATATATTGTATCTGAGAGGTGTTTTGACTGTGGTTAAACCAGACCGAGTGGTTTAGGGGCCACCCGTTTGCGGCTCAGTACACTTGGGATCTTCTCTACATAGATGTATATCCTAAAGGATCGCATTACTTGTTCAAAACTAAATAAGTAAACAACTAATGATAGCAAATAAACAAAACAAACGTAACAGCGCCAACCAAATTACGCCGCAGAGATCACCGTCTGGTCCATGGTGTAACAGCGGTGCCATATGTCTGAAGAGAGATAAGGCTGCCTTTTTAACAGTGACGACATTTTTTATTGACCCATATAAGCTGACATCTTGGATTGACGACAAAATCGATACAGTAGTAGGGGATTCCTACGCTGGTCCCTGTGCGCCCTGAGCGGTTTCAGTATACAGGTGTAGCGGGTAGCATAGGGTGACTGCCGTCCTATCTGTGTCTGAACAGAATCTCAGTATAACTCACCTACCCCCTGGCACTGCCCACTACGGAGAAAACCGCGGATAATGCACATGTTGCGGCTAAACTAAACGGAAAACTTCTGAGACCTGGTTATGATCTTTTTATTAAACCGGCATAGTGCTGGACTTGTTCTGCCAGCCACAGACAAAATTATATTGTATGGATACAAAAATATGTTTATTTAGAGGAAGAAAAAGGGTACAACGATAAAAATAAATTCAGGAAAAACATTTTGACCTACGAGATGAAATGAATAGGGATAGACAAGCATATGCTATAAATTTGTCCTTTTTTTAACGGAGGTCGTTGTTAAAAGAGAGAGACATTAACAGTCATACTTTGTGGTATTATCGCCTACACCCTACAGACATGTTTGGTGTTTTTAGTTGCTAACACCCTCCATTTCGGTCTAACTGGCTGGTCTGTCTGGCTCAGTAATTACTCCCATGGAAAACACTTGTATACTCTTTTGCATGTGTACAATGTATTACCATTTAGACTGGCCTTTCAAATCGTGCCCTCCACACTGAACAAGCGCAAGTGTACAGATTTTTTCAAGGTGTCAGAAAATTCAACTGTTAGGTGTTGTACGGGGAGCTAAAACTACAGATTTTCTTGAACCTAACATTACTGCTGAGTTAAATATGCTAGAAATGTGATGTATACAACCACTTAGATTGTAGTTTCTCAGAATAAATCACTTTCTGCAAGCCTTGAAGTCAGTAAAATGGTATTAGTTAAGTGGATGTAATAGCTGTCATCACAACGTATTATTTGTGTTTTCCTCTTCCTTATTCTCACCTAGGAGATACAGAGGTGTCTGTACCATCAGTAGAACATTACTAGGCGAGATCTACCACACCCGTCCTCCTCTCTACTGATCTAGTATCACTCACATGCCACAGATACTATAGAGGAAACCCATGAAAGTTTAGGGTCAGAGCTTTATCCCATCGAGTTTTAATCGCGTAGTAATTCACAAGGCGAAGCCGCGTGAATTATGTAGCGATTCAAACGAGATGGGATTGAGCTTTGACCCTAAACTTGAATGGGTTTCTGAATTCATCTCACCCTTCACATTGACAAATGGTCTAACATATGTGACATAATCCCCCATTGGATATTTTTCCTAAATATCTCATGGGCGTTAGATACGAGTTCCCAATGTTAAGTCTATGGAGAAAAAATATCTGGGGTGAGATAAACCTCCCCGCCCCACACAGCCCACACCCACCGCCGTATAAGCAGTGACAAGACAGGCGACCAGATATAGACGTGCCATCTTTAGTGCCATTCATCACGGACCATTCATCTGTCATTCACAAGGCTCGGGGGTGAATAGTGTGTCTGGGAGGAGGGAGGGGGGCTGGCGCACTTGTTTGAGCGCTGGTATGCGAATCGCTGGGTCAGGGATTCCGGTACGGTTAGTTTCATTGTGTCATCTTCACTTTATAATATCGATATGAATTCTATTACCAGATCCGATCTCGTCAGACGCCTTGTCACCCTGTGACAGAAACAATAGGACCCATACTTAGTCGTGAGAATTTTCTGCCGACCGATGATCTACTCTCTCTGTTTTCGTACGCCAGGGCGATTCAGTGTAAATCCGATAAGAAAGTCTTTTGGTTTAGTGGAGGATGTAGACTTGCTCAAGTCTTTGATTATGAACAATCATTAAATGATTAATCAAAATCAGAATAAAGTTAATTAAAGTATTATCCTTCTCTGACTGGCCCATGAATCATGTATCCCAGCGAGGAGAGTAGACATAGGATGCAGGGACTGGAGCCAGTCTAGGGAGGATGGGTCCAGACCCTAGTCCCAGATCGGTGAATCTTGTAATAGTACACCAGAAATTACCCCGGGGGCTTTCCCTGGGTCCTGCTGCGGGCTTAAACACCCCGGCCAATTTTCAGTTTCGTTTCCACAGAATGACATTATCATGCCTGCGTCCTAGACAAATATGGCAGTGTTTCGTGGAAGCAGACGTTAGGTGGCTTTTCTATGCTTGCGATTGAGTGGATGGGGATGAAGGGAGGGGCGATATGGATGAGGCACGACACACCGGGGTGTCGGCAGTGAGGGCAGTGCCCGGCAGTGGGCCCGGCTTGTACCGCCTGGTTAGGGTAGACGGCAGTGGTCGGCTTACACAGAGATGTCAGTTTTCCACTTTTCCGTGGAAATCCACTTTTCCAAATTCAATGTATGTAATGGCCTTTCCTTATGCCAAACAAAGATGATAATGATTTAGCTTCATTTCCGTCAATGAAACAGTGGTATGAAACTCTCGACAGACCCTCAAGCTCATGCTATGGCCGACGGGGACATATTATCCAAGTTTCTCTGGTCTCTCTGGGGCAGAAAAATCCACATGAAAAATATTTCCACTTTTTTCCCTGACCCCAACTGACATCCCTGCTTACAGGAGGCACGCTAAATGGGACAGACTCGTGAGCGCCTTGTTTAATTGGCGATCCATTGGCCGCCAGGCTTGTGTTACAGACCGTCCCAGTCTCTGTTTGTCTAGGCCGCGAATGGAGGTAGATTTCTCCAGCTAAACGCCCCCTCCAGCAACCTACGTCACTGTTGCCTCACTTTTAAATGGACCACGCGTCTGTGTCTCGTGAGGGTTACTCTTTGAAGGGAGCTTCAGTTTACACTCTTCTCCGGTACTTGATCAAGGGTTTCAACTCAGATTGAACAGCGTGACTTACGCCGTGATGTGGTACAGTGGGTAGCAGGCACAGGGCAGTGTCTCAGATATCGGGGTCCATTCCTTTGATTATGCTGTTGTATTACTCTATTATTATATAGATCTAATCCTGTTTTGATGTACAAGGTTGCAACACGTCAGGGGAAATCATGGAAAAGCTTATTTTCAAGATTAGTGGATTTGTCAGGAAAACTGCAATTTTGAAAAAGAATTACACTTGAAGAACTGAGCAGTCTCAAAAGATCTATCTGCTGAAGACAATAAAGTTTACCAACTCCACCTTGTAAGGTACATTTGCTGAGCTAAGACCAGGAGCTGAGCTGCTCCTGGATTAGCTCTACAGGAGCAGATTGTGCTCTTTATCTCACCCCTGGAATAAATGTCCGTAGGCTTAACATTGGGAACTCGTTCTCCATGCCCCAACGAGTATTGCAGTCCGTTCTCCATGGTTTATATCCTGTGTGTCATCCATTCTTTTAGTGTATACAGGGTTGAGATAAATACAGAAAGCAACTCGTTTTGGTCTAAGCAGTCACTATCCAACTCGTTTGAATGCTATGTGATATTCACTCGGCTGTCGCCTCGTTGATATCACACCACATCAAACTCGTGGAGAACGACATCTTTGACCAAAACTTGTTGGTTTCTTCTTAAATACCTACTCGAGGCTCACTTCGCTATATAACAAAGAGAACCTCTCCGATGTTCCCTAAGACATCACAATATTATACGGCATATAGCCTATGATCCATGGGGGCTGCCATGACGCCCCCCGAGTAGGTATTCTTCACGAAAGGAGGTGGAAAAGTAGGTGTTCTTCACTAAAGGAGGTGTGGAAGAAGTGAGTGATAATTGGGGAGTGTCGCAACTTGCTCACATATGTATATAAAGTGTTCTATGTGAAAAAAACTCATGTTCTAGGTTTAATCATTATGTCATCCTGCTCTAGGATGGGTGTAGAGAATCAAGGGAACCATGGTAAAACATTGAAAGGCAGTTGAATTTTGTAAGAACAAAGAGCCAGAATACAGGTTCTGTCCCCCGAAAGGGGCCTGCCATACTGCTGGCCACCTAGTGACTGCTTCATGAACTAACAATGGCTCTGTCCCCTATAGCATTTCAGCAGCATTTGTTGCTAGATGTCGTAGGAGCATAGGCCAGGTCCAATAAACAGAATGCTGTGGGGACACGGGCAAGTCTCCGTTCAATTTACAGTCGATGGCACGTAACGCGCAGTCCAATCAGCACGCATTGATACCAAAGTGAAGGTGGCTTGAAAATTGGAAATGGGATTTAATAACCGCCTTCTGATATCCTAATTAGAGCAACATTATTGAGCTTTGTAGCGTCTTCTGTGGCGACGTTCCACACGGGGTCTCCAATCTGACAATGTTTCTCTGTCTCAGTAATAACCACACAGCTCATTGCTTCTGAATTCTGGCTACATATCCTGCTTGTTTTGTTAATATAGAGGGCTATGGAAAATAGTATGGTTAAAACGTCGGTGGGTTCTTAAAGAGGAATTTCTTGGAAACCAGAAAGTCCTGACTGACGAGATATATCCTCTCTTATGTTATATCAGAGAGATTAAGATAGAGGGTGCGAGAAACTGTATGCGGTATACAACTATTAACCCATATGCCCTTTATGCATACTTTGCCAAAAGAAACCTATGCCATGTTTTACCGGTTGGAATGTTGCCATTTGTTCCACGTAGGCTTTCATTTACCAACCCAGTCCACATTGCGTAATTACCTAAATCAAACGAAGCGTAAAACGGGTCGGTGCCCTGTGTTTTACTCCGTTTGGGGAAAAAAGAAGTGCCTTTGATTGTTAGACAATTACGCGGCAGTCCCTGCATGAGCAGAGCGTTCTCTTGTGAGTACAATCGTCGAGAATCTGTTCTCAATTAGAGCAGCCTCTGTGGTATAGAGCAGTTTGGTAGAGTTCTTTGTTTGCACTGTCTCCGGTTGTTAATTACCATGAAATTCCTGTGTAAATGAGAAAACTACACTTTGCAGTGTTATAAAACGCGTATGACGATGCGTCAACATAGAGATACCCATACGTTACGAGAATTCGGGTTAATTTTGGGATTATTGTAGTTTGTGATGCAGCTATTTTTTGTGTCCTTTGAGAACGTACATTTGGAATACTGGTTGATAATACAACAGTGTTATAATTTTGATTTGCACGGTCGTATCATCCTTGGAGTTGACACTACGCAATATCCTCGCATTCGCTCGGATATACCTATACGCCAACTACGCGAAGAATACGACCATGCAGATCAAAATCATAGTAATGTCGTGTAAGTAACAGGGAAAAGAACTTAACGTCCATAATGCTCTATACTCAGCATTTGCTCTTAGAATCTGCGTCAGGTAATTTCTCTAGAAGACGAAACTAGATAAAAGTCACTGAATGTACTAAATATACATGTATGTATTGACATTTGAAGAGTGTTTAACGATTTGGACTTATCCCATCCCGATTTACTCTGTTGTCCCCCAACACAGGAGAATTGAGTAGAGTGTGAATTAGACCCCTTTCCCCTCGTCACCCAATGACAGCTTACATTTCTTTTATCATGTCAGCGCCTAGATTTGATCTGGGCGTGGTCTAATCCGGTCTCTGTTGTTTGTACGTCTTAAAACGTGAGAAATACTTCATCCAAAGGTGAAGAGAATCTGTGTAAGAACAATGACTGATGGTGTTTTCCTTCCTCTCCTCCAGGCCCGTCGACGTCGAAAAAGCCTCGAAGTCGGGGAATCTTCAGTTCGTTTTTCTGTTGTTTCGCACCGACCGAGTCCAACACAGCCCAGCAGAGCCCCTCATCGCCGGCGCTGGAAAATGGCGACGTCAGAAGTGGGGAAGGGGTGAGTTGAAACTACGTAATAGCAGACTGAAAAAGACAGATAAATTATTATTATCATTGCCCGTCCTATTTCCTACCCGTCGCGGTGCTCCCATGTGTTTTTAGAGTGATTTCTTGTTGTGACAGGCCCGGCCGGTTTATTCACCGGATGGGCTCACCCTATGTCATCCCTGCAGGCTTTTCTCGTTTAGAAATTATATTTTATTGATGTATTGTTTTATTTGATGGGAAGTGTAATAGTTTTACCTTGTTATTGTGGAGTACTGGATCTCTACGTATATAAGTGCCTAAAGCTAGATCCAGGGTTGATTGAATTAATGATATCTTTAATTTAATGCTAAACACTAAGCGTAATATAAATTGTTTCTGAGTTACGAATATTATGACCATGCATCGATTCATAACAAAATATAGTTTAAATGTGCTGTGATTAAAACTGTACGAACATTGTCCCTCTATCACACCTTAAATTAGCTACTAAAGACAGTTCCCAACGTTTTACCTTACATGCACTAACCTATTTAAGAGCAAACAACACAACCTTCCCAAAAAGGTACCCACACAAATCCTCTTTCTTATCAGATTCATAGATCTGAATAACCACATCTCCTACATCCAAAAGTTGTTTGTAAAAGAAGTTTATAATCGGTTCTCGGTTCCGTCTACATGGAGATCTATCAGAATATTAATTTAAGTTCTCAACAGAACATTAATTTACTGTCATCGTAGTGTAGTTGAAATTTAACTTACTCTTAAGTTCCGTGTGTAAAACATTTGATAAGTAATAGAAACAATCACCGATATCACTAAATGCTTCACACTCTCCATCGCCTTAAACCCGACTGCTCAGTCAGATCTGTTTTCCGTTGTGAGATTCTTTATCCCAGGAAATTCTCTCTTTCATACCTCGCATCCATGCTTTGTTTCTCTGAAGAACCCACCTCACTCTCCAAACTTCGGCATTGTTTTCTGTCGAACATCAAATGTTGCTGGGACCCAGCTGATTTAGTGTTGACGACTCTGTGACTTGACTGGGGGAACTGTCAGGAACTAGCGAACGGTTGGGAAGTTAGCTCCCCTGCCTCCGAACAAAGGTTAAGTTTTAAAAATAGTCAGGAGTGGAGAAAATCTACTGGTCGTCCATTAGAATTAATGAACAGCAACAAAAAGTGGCAAAATTGATAATGATAATATCAGGTATGAATAGAAGGCTGTGAATAGGAGCATTGCTTCGGGAGAGGACATTTATAGTAAGATGTGCAGAAACACGAGTGCCTGTTGATGTGTTTGGAGATGCTAGTTTATATTGAGTTATATTATAATGCGCTGAAACAACAACAAAGCAGATTCGTCTGGGAGAACCATATTAGGCTCAGAAAATAGACCTTAAAGGGATTCCATTCACAAAAAGTCGTCTTTTTCGAGTTCTCAGCTTTCGGGTTTTGAAGCTATTGATAGAATGACGATTCTGCAGCTCATATCTTCATGTATTTGGGAAGTACTCCAGAGACAAGGATATGCCCCTAGTTGGATATAAAAGTAGATAAATGTTCCTCTCGATGTCATGTCTATTCTAATTGTATTTCAAATTTAGAGGAAATTTTGAAACACAAAGTTATTGCTATTTTACCCCGTTTTAGCTGCAAGAAAAAAATCTGATTTGAACGAGTCCTTAGCCATTTATTGTAGGTCATATGACAAAATAAATAAAAAACACCTCAAAGTTTAACTAGCCGGCGTGCGTTTGGACAAACTTATGAGAACTTGTAAGGGTCGAAAATCCAAAGTGTAAGACACAATTGTCATGTTCCTCATTCGGGTAAATGAAAACAGGAGACTGACAGATTTGAACGACTAGAGCAATATTAAGCGGGTCCACGTGGCATGGTTTGGAACCTATCCCATTTGAATTAACTTTACATCTTTAAGAGAAGGGCCGCAGATTTAATTATCAATTGGCAATATAAGAACAAGCGATAAAATGGGAAGACAATCAAGGTGCTAATTGTCCACGTTTCATTAGAGTGACAGCATTCGGATTTTATCGGGGTACTTGACTTGTGGTAGGGGAAGAACCTAAAGAACAGCGAGCAGTCTTATCATGGGGCCAGTTCTTGTTTGCCGTGAAATAGAAATGTAAGTCGATATTTTTTTTATCCTCTGTGACGTAATGTAGTCATCTTGAATTGGAGTCACGTTTTAAATCACTGAAATTATTGGTTTGGGAAATTTCCATAATTAGTCTTTAGAAGTTCAAGTAACGCTGAATTTAAAAAAGAAACTGAACCAAGACCATGTTGGCTCAAATACCTATAGACATTTTGTAGAAAGTTTCCCTTATTTAAAGGGAATGAGGACATTAACTAAACAGCATACATTTGTGGAGAGTCTAGTGCGTTGGGTCACATAATGAAGAGCTTAGAGTTCCCAGGAGGTCTCCAGAAATTGATATAGTTAGAAATTATGAACGACCAAAAGGTTTAGAGCAATGGAAACACAACCAAGAGACCTAAACAGAAGCTTACAGTCTACTTAGCTTTGGCCAGGTATGTAACATATTGAATTGTTAAGTGGATTTCGACAAACAAACAGAAACGTTTCCCATGCATAAAGATAATGTCGTACTCAAAATTAACAACTTGACAGAAGGTGTGCCTCAAGCTCGTATGTCGACACCAGACGCTGTATTTGCCCCTGGTGGAAGCTGGTTGAACCTCACTCTTGAGATTAGCGTATAGCCGACCGTATATTATTATATACCTATGTCCGAATGTCTATCAAATACTGCCCGCTGCTAGGGGTGCAGTAATAATAATGTTCGTGCCCGCTGTGACTGCGAATTTGCATGTCATTAAGACAGCGTTTTTTCACCAATTAAAGGTATATAATAATAAGCAAACATCCTTACTCTAGATGAAATGGTTCTCGTTCTCGGTCAGTCGTCGATTTCATACTGCCTTCCGCCTTTGCCGTCAGGCAGTATGAAATCGATGACTGACCTCGAACAGGAACCGTTTCGTCCACAGTAAGGACGTTTCCTAATAGTACCAGTGTACTAAAGGGTGTTTGAGGAGGGGGAGGGGGTGGTAAGTTACTCAGTTGTTGACACAACACGATGAGCTGCTCTTTGAGACGTTACGGGACACAGTATCTTTTTTTTTTTTTTTTTTTTTTTTTTTTTTAATTGGTTCAGAGACGGTTCTACAATAGTAGATCTTCCACCGTCCGTGCTATCATGTAGTGCTCCGCCCAGTTTACTCTACCCTTTGACCTTTTCTCCTATTAACACACCTGTAGACTTTTACTGACGTCTGTGGATGATTCCAGGATGACTGGGTTTAGATATATGTTTTAAACGATAATAAATAACTGGTGGACTTTGGGATTTACTAATATTGTATGACTGAGTCAGTGATCTTCATGACTTTATTTGCTGAACCTGGTAGCGCTCAATTGGCAGTCAGGTCAGATCTTTTGCATCCTCCCACTCAAACACTGACCAAACCTCGCTCAAATAAACAACAACAACAACCATTCCCCCAGCCTCTTTTAAACAAATAAACCTAAATGGCTAAGAACAGAATAATTGTTGTGTGGGTTAAACTAATGTGCTCCCTGTGTATGCTGATAATACCACTGATGATGTACGCGACACGAACACGTTGAGAACTCTTACTGAGCCTAGTTTGTGGCCCCGTTCTGGTCCCACAGGAGGTCGGGCGAGTTTATACTATTGACAAGGCTCACAACTCGTCGGGAGCCACCTCAGAAAACGGGAATATATCCTGTGTAAGTACGGCGGGTGTTATCGCTGCACCACGGTAATACCAGCTAGACCGCGTTTATACTACAATATACTGTCGCTAATCCGGGACTCTCAAATGCGGACTAGCAATCTGCCCACGGCCATTGAAATGCTACCTTTCATTCTATGTTGAATTGGCTTTTTTTCTGATGAGAATTATTTTCAAATGGAAATGAAGATAATTGGGGTCAGAATATGTATATTCAAATTCATATTTGATAATTGTGCAGCTCTTTTAGGCGCATTCCTAATCCCAGTTTAAGAACTGAATGGTGATTGTTTACCATCAAATTCCAATCAACATGGCAAAGTACACCTATTAACAAAGAATGAGTAGCTTTCGATGTGACCTTCAACGGCAAACTACTCTGGCATCGGAGCGACATGCTATATTGTAGTGCAAATATCGAGTCTATGAATTATCGTTTTATTCCTTTTAATTCACAACTACTACCAGCACCTGTTTTTACATCATTCCTGGTTATTACATTTCTTCCGGTACCAATAGTTGGTTGTATTAACACAGTATATTTTAATGTAATTTCTGACATGTTTGTTTTTTAACGTAAGTTTTAATTATTAAAAAAAGTTGTTTGTGGCTAAACTATTCCTGGTCTCTGTTGCCCTGGTTTCCTTGTTGCTCAGACTACTACTAGAGAATGTTGGCTGTCTCGTCGGTACTTTGTTGGTGTCTTTTTGTGATGCTATGCACCCCTCCTCTACTACCTGATGATACAGTGGTTATGGTTACCCAGGATTAACCTGACAGCTCGTGTTATTATAACAGCTTAACTCTCAAAAAACACACCCTCACTCTGAGTTGACCTTGACCCTGACCTTGACCTTGACTCTGGGGCATGGCACACTTGGCGTTGGCCCGCACTAATTAACCTTGGTTTTGACACGCGTTAATGAAGCAATTTGGTCATTAATTAGTCGTGTGTGGTGAGACGAGCGCACGGCTCTGTATGGTATTGTTTGAGTTGATCTCGTTTAGGGCGCTTAATACTGTGAGTGTGTGGTCAGTCCAGACCAGCCTCCGCCTTCAGTTCTATATGGGGGAGTCCTCTTGACATGCTTTATCATACAGAGATGTCAATTTTCTGGGTTTTGCTAATATATTAAGTCTTGATTATGTTTGAAGGTAAATAGTGGATATATTCAGGAGTCGTGTTATTTTCTAGACCACACTGGCTTCTCTGTTTCTATAAGAACACCAAATATATAGATATATATATATACGTACCAGTCAGGAAATAAAAATACTTAGCTACATTGTACATCAGAAACACAGCCTTGTTTAGAAAGTTGTTGAAAAAGGTGCCTACATGGTGGTAAAAAATAGTTTGGAAAGTTAAAATTGCAAAGGAAATGCTTTCCCAATAGTACAGGCTAGACCAAAATCAGATACACAAAATAGGACAGGGATATGGTTAAGTTAAACATGAACAAGTTAACGGGGAAAAAATCCGAAATCTCCATTAGATAATTGTTTGTTGTATTTTTTTTTTAATTTATGTGTTTGGTATTGTTTATCAGTCACGTCTCCAATCTCTGGTAATAATATCATTGCACTGCGCATTTTCTAATAATGGTTCTAATGCGGTAGCTTGATGTGCACACCTAGTCAAGTATTTAGAAGGGCTGTGTATTATGTTTGGTAAACTACTCTTGGGAGGGGTGGTTGCAGGTGTGGAAGTGGCATACTGGCGTGCGGGAGGCAGCATATATTACCTGGCGGGCTGGTGGCGGCGTATATTACCTGGCGTGCGGGAGGCGGCGTATATTACCTGGCGTGCGGGAGGCGGCGTATATTACCTGGCGTGCGGGAGGCGGCGTATATTACCTGGCGTGCGGGAGGTGGCGTATATTACCTGGCGTGCGGGAGGCGGGGTATATTACCTGGCGTGCGGGAGGCGGCGTATATTACCTGGCGTGCGGGAGGCGGCGTATATTACCGGGCGTGCGGGAGGCGGCGTATATTACCTGGCGGGCCGGTGGCGGCGTATATTACCTGGCGTGCGGGAGGCGGCGTATATTACCTGGGGTGCAGGAGGCGGCGTATATTACCTGGCGTGCGGGAGGCGGCGTATATTACCTGGCGTGCGGGAGGCGGCGTATATTACCTGGCGGGCCGGTGGTGGCGTATATTACCTGGTGTGCAGGCCGGTGGCGTATATTACCTGGCGTGCGGGAGGCGGCGTATATTACCTGGCGTGCGGGAGGCGGCGTGTATTACCTGGCATGCGGGAGGCGGCGTATATTACCTGGCGGGCCGGTGGCGGGCGTATATTACCTGGCGTGCGGGAGGCGGCGTATATTACCTGGCGGGCCGGTGGCGGCGTATATTACCTGGCGTGCGGGAGGCGGCGTATATTACCTGGCGGGCCGGTGGCGGCGTATATTACCTGGCGTGCGGGAGGCGGCGTATATTACCTGGCTTGCGGGCCGGTGGCGTATATTACCTGGCGTGCGGGAGGCGGCGTATATTACCTGGCGTGCGCGAGGCGGCGTATATTACCTGGCGGGCCGGTGGCGTGGAGTGCGCGGGGTGAAGTGGACGGGCGCGCGGCGTGTGCGTCCACGGGGAGGGGCTCAGTGAGAGCGGCTCAGGTGGGGCTGAGTCAGACGGCACACCTTGTGATGCTGAGTGAGAGCGCCGCGTCAGCACCTTTACCAGCCAGGTGGGTGCTCACCACGTCCCCCACACCGGCCCCGCTGAGGGCTACCTGCCGGGCCTCCACTCTGATGCACATACAACATGGAATATGTCGCCATTCCGTGGTGCATTTTACTCCAATGCTCAGCCGCTCACACCCATCCCCGTGTAGCTATTTTTGGTAGCTAGTGATGATAATTATAAAAGGAAATGGAAGGGAATCGATTAAAAAAAGCATTTGATTTTAATTTGTTTTATGTTGGGTGATCTAAAGAGAAACGTCAGTAAAATTACGATAGGCCTTCTTTAAATGGCTATTTTAATTCATTTACACATGTACAAAACTAATATTTAAATCAAATACTTCCTTAGATTATCAGTTAAAAGTATATAGGGATATTTTCAAACCCTTCTTATATTTTGAGTAGAATAAATATTAGTATGATAAGCTAGATGAGGCATGAAAACTGAGGCATAAGTAACTCTTGTCATAAACAAGTTTTCTTCAAAGCTCCGCAAGGTACTGGCTGCTCTCGTGAATTACAGGGAGCAAATGCTGAATAGGAGAGGACTCCGTGAACAAAAAGTACCCTGTTGCCTTGATTGATAAGTGTGACTCGTTCATTAATAATAATGGACTGGTGAGGGTGAACTGTAGGGAAAGGACCATAGAAGAAGAATAAATTGCATTTAATTTTTTCAAGGAATATGAAAGATTTATCTCTTAAATATTTCAGAAATTCGGTGTTAGCATGTGTTTTCATGGTGAATTAAATTATCACTATTTTGAAGATTAAGAGAAGACGTAACTAGGTTTTAGAACTATTGCGAGTCCTTTTCTATATTTCACTAGCATATCAGATATTTGTACCTATACGAGACTGTGATCTAGCCTTTTTTGAGAGCTAGAAAATGAAAACCGAGGGCGTTAAAGTCCACATCCTTCAAGCAATTAGAAAGTCACCAAATGTCGACAAGGAGATTTAGATGACAAGCTGGACGAGGCGAACACTGTACCACGTTGTAGACAGTCGCCGTAACCCAAGCATACCACAGACGGCGATATTAGCCAGCTCGAACCGGGCCAGGGCGACAAAAAAACGCCTCAGTTGGCTGTGCCGCGCCCGGCCGGCGAGGAGCGGGGCCGGCTGGACGGCGGGCTGAGTGAGTGTGAGCGGGGTGAGTGGGACAGCGAGCCGGGAGACGGCCAGTCGTAGACGGCGTTATACACCACTCACCGCCACACCGCGCCACCGCCACGCGCCCAGCACAGACAAAACACAACAAATAACACCGCTCAGTAATGCAGGCAGGCGGCATCTGGCAGCAGTGGCGCGACCTGACAAGGAGCCAGCCTCGTGTTTTGTTCCTTTTACTTTTGTAAAAGAAAATTGTTAGATTAATGTAAAGGTATATGTATCCCCAGTAATTATTAGAATTGTCAGTCTAATCTATAATTCAGAACTGGCAGTTTTCCTCTTTTCCAAAGAAATCATTGTTTTCGTTCTCAGTTCATAAAATTATTTTTTATAGTGTAAGCAACGATAGAATAAATTGGGTCTCATTCAATAAGGCAACAAACAGTGCCTCAAACCTCCACACACACACCTGGGCCCAGGGTAATAACGATGTGTTTTCCATATTTTCTCAGTCTGTTTAAGGCAGTAAATTCCACATAAAAAATATTTCCTATTTTTGTCATGACCCCAACTGACATCTCTGATAATTACAAGCCAATAATATATAAAAAAAAAAGGATTCCACAGGGTAACGGAAAATGCCCATTGGTTTTAATACAATAATTAAAACTTGGCAAAAACACCTCTAGCTGTAAGGGTGTTGTGGGGGGGGGGGGGGGTTGATACAAGAGAAAATAAGTAAAGAAATTTCCCCTCCTTCATTTCTTCCTTCTCTGTTAAGGGGTGGGAGTTGTAACATGCGGATCACAAACCGCGAGGTTCAGTTCCTGATACATTAAATGCACCATATTGAGTTCATACTCATCTCAGAATGTTTGTTTCACTAAGATCGTTATCAAACTCAATATCAATATTGTTAGCAATTCTAAAAACAATTAGTGCTGACATTGGTAATTTGGCTTATCATGTACCTACCTACCAACACGTAGTCGTCTAGTTTTATCCACCATTTTGGGGTTTTACTCAGGCAACTAGAATGACATGCATCACACACTAAGTTTGGCAGTTGCTCAATAAATCATGTATTTTCCCTGATGACGTAGTTTATCTCTATCCGTAGAGGATTCTACAATAGAATCATCAAACACACCATCTTTCAATGCTTAACCCTTTTAAGGACGGGCGCCTATGACAGAACTGCACACTTGGGGACGGCTACTAATGACTATGTACAGATCTAGGGGACGGGCCATTGTCCTCTAAACTCAAAATTCGAAGGTTTATCACATGATATAATGTGTTATCCTTAATATTTTTATTTCTATTATCTAAAATTCAAAAATATGCTGTTATACCTACATTCTATGCAAATTTCTAGTTTATTGTTGAAATATTTTCTTTTCAAAAACAATTTCATAGATATCCAGCAAATGATGCCTTAAGGCATCATCCGCCCCCTGCCGAATGATGCCATAAGGCATCATCCGCCCTTAAAGGGTTAATAAACTGATTCATCTAGTAACAGCTGAACTGACTTTTCTTTTTTCAAGTGTGACTCTTCAAGGGTCTAAATAATCCGAGTCAATAGCATTTGATTATGATAAAGTTGTCCAACATGTATCTCCATAGCTCTGTCCCTATTGCTGCCTCCTTATCTGTTCATATCTTAGGTGAAGTCATGTTATGTCTTGTGATTGAACCATACTTCAATCACTTCACTAGAGACCTTTTTTGTCACGGTTAAGAGATAATGATAGGTCTGTTTACAGCGACACAACAAGTCTGGATTTATCTGATATGGGTTACCTGGATACGAATATATAGCGTTATAGATAAAGCGGCATGGCAGTCCATTAAGTTTGTATCAGTTGGGAATTTTATAGTCCACTCTGAGTACTTCTTCCCCCTTGCTTATAAGAGAGAAGAAGATATTGATTTGACAATTATAAGAACGACTGGGTAACCCATAGAGTCCCGTTATGGAGAAATATAGAGGAAACCATCATGACAGATATGCGCACTTTGTATACAGCGTAGTTCCTGATAGGGTTGCTCCTACTCTTCTGACCCACAAACACATGTCACAGTAAGGAATGTGATAAGATACGGTCATCAAAAATAGGGAGATGATAAATATTCGCCATAAGAGGAGGTGAGACATACAGTAGTCAGGTCTGCAGAATAGTCAATAACGGATTAAATGAAAAAGTTTCATTCAGTATCGCTAAGCATACATTTCATAAATCAATAAGTAGGAAAGTGTAACCACAGGAACGAAGAATGGGGGGAGAAATTGGAAAGAATAAACGTGGGGCATTAAATGAATGAAAAGGAAGAAATCCAATGTAGGAAAGGAAATAAAATTAAGCCAAATCCATCATTCTCTATGGTATAGGTCTTCTTGCTAATACTCATTCTGCATTATGATTAGCTATGTTACATACACTCATTCTGCATTGTGATTAGCTATGTTACATATACTCATTCTGCATTATGATTAGCTATGTTACATATACTCATTCTGCATTATGATTAGCTATGTTACATATACTCATTCTGCATTATGATTAGCTATGTTACATATACTCATTCTGCATTATGATTAGCTATGTTACATATACTCATTCTGCATTATGATTAGCTATGTTACATATACTCATTCTGCATTATGATTAGCTATGTTACATATACTCATTCTGCATTATGATTAGCTATGTTACATATACTCATTCTGCATTATGATTAGCTATGTTACATATACTCATTCTGCATTATGATTAGCTATGTTACATATACTCATTCTGCATTATGATTAGCTATGTTACATACAGTATGAGTTTTGCGCACCAACGCCACCGTTTGCAGGCCACTTCACTCTAAAACCGAAACCACTTGGCGGTAGTCGTACGTGGGACGACAAACGTAGGCCACAGAGAGGATTAGTGAAACTTATGTAACGATCTCCAAGATCTATAGACGATCAGGAAGTAAATGTGCTTATGCGGGGAATAGTTGCACACCGCATCTCTATTTGCATTACGTAAAGCGGAGTATACGGCAGGCAGAACACACTGGGTTGTGACGGAATTAATCCTCCTGCCAACAAGCGAGGAATCTCACCAGTAAATCACTCAGTGTGCGTGGCGCCTGGTAAATGAATATCGGCCCGGAATCCTCCTGAGCACGGGGATTGTGGTTGACCACTGGACCGCGCGTGCTGAATCAAAGCATGGTGTGGTCAAAGCATGAAGTGCCGATATCAAGTGGAACATTATCAAATACAATTAGTCAGCTTTGATTGATTCGGTAGATGATGTGTGACTTGAGGGCCAGCACCCACTGAGGACTCAACCTCCCGTCGATGTTGTTATTGCAGCCACTTTTCTCCTTCACCCCAAGCAGTGGTAGCTTTACTGCTATATCAAAGGCCAATCCTTCTCATACCATGTCTATGTGGTGTGGGAAGTAATAGAACTCTCACCTCTGGAAATGTGTAGGGGTGAGGTTTCCACCTAAATTCATTTCATAGATTCGATCACCATCCTTGTGGTGTAAAAGAACCTTGAGAAAGACTGGTGAGAACCTGCAATGGTGAACTGGACGTTAAATCAAACCAACAAACCAACAAAAAAAGCACAAATCGTTAGGGAGAGAGAGAGGGATAATTTTCGTAAGATGTGAACGAGGATTTATATACAGGGATGACAGTTTTCTACATTTCCATGGAAATCATTGTTTCCATTTCCAGTTTATAAAATGGCTTTTCTTGTATAAACAAAACTATTATGAATTGAACCTCGTTCACGCCAATAAAAGTGGGTTGAACCTCCTTATAAAGTCTCAGTCCCATCTCGAAAAGAGTTGACTGAAATAAGTCTACGAAAGTGAAAAGCTAAATCGTTGATAGTCCCTATATACCCTCAGGGCCCCCCTGGGACGTTAAACCACAAACAAAGAAACAACAAACAATCCCATGCAGCTTGCCACCGTCTGGAACAAGTCCACTCGTCTGAGACTGCATTCTAAAGCCTGATGCCCATCTACCGATTCAGGGTTGAGCAATTAGATTGCAAATCGTATAGGAGTCGGTGAACTTGTCGCAGGCAAATTACGCAACTCTTCGCTCGATCTGCGGACATTGAGGAGATGGGGTGGTGGATTACCTAAGCAAATCGGTCTACTAATCGGTCGCTCACCCTTGCCTAGCTGTCCTACATCTACCAACTACGGCCGACTCCGTTAGGATGCCTTGGCTGAGACAAATTACTGTTCGTTTGTCGCCGACAAAGGTACATGAATGTTCCGAAATCGGTAGATGGGCATTGGGCTTTAAAGCCAATACACACTGTACGATTTCGGAACATGAATGTTCCTTTCTCGGCGACAAAAGAACAATCGTAAGCTCAGGCGAGGCCTAGAAAATGTGTGGGCCAATGTGACACCCCCCTACAGTAATTTGCCTAAGATTTGGAAATCCCCCCCATGGCGATGTACCTTTTTGTCGCAGACAGATTGCAGTCCAATGTTCCGAAATCGGGACCGATAAATTAAGGAACGTGTTCCTTCCCGTTGTCGCCGACAACGGAGTTTAAGAAATACCCCCCGTGGTTCCTACCAATTATGGCCCTTAATTAGTCGCTGGGTGAGCAGAAATGCCCATGCCACACACAGACTGAGGCCAGCTCACCGATTTAACTCCCATATACTGAGATTTATTACTTGTTCCTTTATCGGTGGTCCTAAATCGCTCACGATTTACGCAGTCCGTCGTCCAGTGTGGACAGAATTTGCTTACGATTAACTCATGCTAATGGCTGCCATAAACGTTGTGGGAATAGTCGACGCGATGTACATATTTGCCTGAGACAAGTTAAATAACCCTGCCGATTCAGGGAGTTAATCGGTGGAAACGAAATCGTTCAGTGGGTATTGGCTTTTAGACGTGTAAGTCGTGTGGTTATGACGAGACACACGGCACTCAGTGGAGGAGGCCGTGTGGCTGTGTACATTACCAGGCGCCGTGCTCTATTTCTATGAAGCACTGGTAAGTCTGATATCTAACATCTAGGGACTACAGCCCAGCAACCAGACGAAGGCAGCTGTCATAGAGCGAAACTTTTTCACACAATCCATGTTATATACAGAGCATACGCTCTACATACCTTACAGGGGAAGTGTATATCCAGTAGTAATCACCTTGTTTACTAGGTTTCAAATGTCTTCTGTTTTTAAATTATTTTTGGAAAGGTTACAACAAGGAAGAGCTCAATGAGAATCAAGCTTTTTGAAGGTCGTTTGGAAAGTGGAAATAAACTGTTATTAACACTTCTGAAATGAAAGATATTTACGGATAGATAAAGCTCACCATGTCCTGAAAATGAAAAAATAATAAAAGAGAGAAGGATAAATTCCAAAATAAAGCAGACGACAGGAGAACTGCTTAGTATCGCACCAAACCGTTGTAGCCGCTGCACTCTTGGAATTTGGGTTTTACTTTAGGGGATTTCCTCATGGTAGTGCAGTCCTGTGTTGTCAACTCGAATACATCCCGTTGTCGCCAGGGTCAGGGCGCACAGGCTCTCAAAGTGGTAACCCGACGGCGGCGCGGTCTGTAAACGGACGAGCCGCTTTGCTTCGTGCAGGAACGACATGGCGGCCTGTCGTTAAATGTCCATATATGGGTAACGGGACAGATGGTTGTAGTAACAATAGAACTCTTATAGACCACAGCAACAGCGGGTAATAGAGATAAACTACTCGCCCATCATACACTATGCCCGTGTACGCATGTAGCAGACCACTTGTTGATGGTGTCCTCCGTAAAAAAAGCGTATTGAATGGTGGCTTTACCAATAGATGAGACAGTGTTGAATTTATTACATATCACTTGTGTACTCATCAATCACTGATAAGCACAGATATATCATTTCAACGAGTTAGACCAAACATCTCTCCTCGGATATGACTCTCTTACAGATAGTTAGCTCCTTAGAAATTCAGTCACACATTCTCGTTGGATTAAAATTATATTTGCACACAGAAGTTTGACTAAATGCGTCATAGGATGTAAGCAGTTCACAGAGCGTTGTACCGGCCTCACAGACTGTGTCTACTTTATGTACATCTGATCATGATTATCATATCAGCATATACATAATGCATGCTGATTAAAAATATATATACATCTGTATATTGAAAATTCTCACCATACCCAGTCTACATCGATTATGAATTGAAATTCAATAATTGACTAGATATAATCAATTCGACTAATAGTGACCAAATCTGGATGGCCAGAGCTTTCCCAACTGATAACACAACACATAGTTAAGCATTGACCCTGATTAGTGAACGATGGTTCGAATTACACTTATAAGAAACTCATAATTATTATTCAGATAATCTGTAGAGCAAGCAGTTCTATCGCGGTAATGGTTAAGTACTTTGTGACCACGACATTCTATCTAGAATAATTATTACAAAACAATATGTATTGTGTAGTTCCACGTACAAGGCCATCACATAGACTAGTTACTGTTAAATGCAAATTTGACTAAGTTGTATGTTAATAAGTAGAGTTGATTCACGTTGGTGTTGGCAATAAGTTGTAGTGTTAGTAATATAGTGATACATGTTCTGCACACAGCCACACGACTATCATAGTGTCTCGTTACCATTGACTTATTCTTGTTGCTATGTGAATTTGTATCAGCGTCTGTCTCCATTTTCCAGGCCCCCCAACAGTATCTCTTATCGCCGGTGATAAGAACGGATAAAAAATGTGTTGTAATTGACCTCGACGAAACCCTTGTACATAGCTCTTTCAAGGTAGGTTCAAATTCGTTCTTCTTTTGATTGTTGACAAAGATGGTGTTTGTGGTTACAATATGCAATAAGTCGCTAAACTGCGATAAGGATCTCCACCAGTGACAGGTGCTGGAATGTTGAACGATGCTGTTATTGCATGAGCTGCTGTGAGCTAGTGTCAAACAAGCTGATAAAACCAACTCAACCAAATCATCGTAGTATACTCGAGATCCTGTGAAAATAATGTAATGTAGCCGTCCAGCTTCTATCTTCAAATATTGTAATTTCTCTTTGTTCTGAACTAAACAAATTTGAAAAATATGACTGCTTAGAGTGCCTAACAATATTTTGTCCTCTGGATGAATATTTAACAGAAACCAAGGACAATTTTTATATATCACTCCATGACAATTGTAAGGTGTTTTCTTGTAAACTAATACAATCACGATGAATGATAATGTGACGACTTTTGTGTTCTCCACATTGCAGCCAGTGAGTAACGCAGATTTCGTTGTGCCAGTAGAAATTGATGGTACAACTCATCAGGTAAGCCTTCGTTTACCCAGTGGTACTTTATTAAGTAGAGTCAATTCAGGCAATCAAAGAGATTCTACCATAAATAAGGTCATCTGTTTATGATAAACCTGATCGTCCAACGTCAGTCAACCTGTGAAATTTAACATTAAGAAGCAATATTTTGAAAATATTTGTTACGCCTGAACGTTGTGAACCTTTTCGTAGTGAATCTATGGTAGAAGTTTTATGCTCAGTGTTGTAGTGTTTGATTTAAACCATTAACCATGCGTTATTCTCTTCTCAGGTATATGTCCTAAAGAGGCCTTACGTTGACGAGTTTCTTCAGAAGATGGGTGAATTGTTTGAATGTGTCCTCTTCACAGCGAGTCTAGCCAAGGTAAAGAGCAAAGTTCTCTAATTTGATATAAAAAAAACTATTCACAAATAAAATAAGTGTATTATTGTGAGAGCGATGTGGCACACCATTTGTATCTTTGTTTCAATGTATGTGACATTTGAACTGGACAAGAGGTTAAAATCAAGGGTGATAGATTGGCCTATAAGGTGGAATGGTTCAAAGTCCCAAATAACACGCACAGCAACGTGTCAGTTTATTGATCTGCGTCCTTCAGGTCTCTCATTGTCTGCACTAGTCCTGATTTATTATTTGTTTACTCCTAATCAGCACCATGTTTTGCTATATTTAGATTCGAGTCATTACCAATCAGGCAAAAACCCAGCTTCTAGGGAAGTCCAAGGAGTATTTGAGGAAAAACAATTTCATCACTTTTTGTGAGAAATTAATTATTGGAAAAATGTCAGAGGGTGGCACTCCACCAGGGAAATCAAATCTACGGGGACACTTTGTGAAAAATCGAACCAAATTTAAATCAATATTTCAAAGGTTTTTTTATCCAGATTCATCCCACCTAATCCTATTGAAATCATAGAATTCATCATCAACTTTTCCGGAATTCTTCCAAGTTTGGAAAAAGTCCTAGTTCTTGTTCATAAAGTTCTTGATATGCTTAGTTTTCGGCTTTAAACCACTGGTGTTCGCTCATAGGCCACTTACAGGCGAATTGGACTCATCGCTCCGCTATTAAATTCCACCTTATCAAGATCAGCAGTTACACTGTTGTTTATACCTCATTGTGTTATTTATGAGGTATTGCTTGTATTTTACATATAGTTATAGTAACATCACTTTACGTGTCTAGTGACTTAGATGTATGATAATGGCATTTATTTGATTTACATGAATTAGAATCAGTAAAGTTGGGTCATCTATTCAGTGTGAGTTTATTCTTAAGGAACTCTCTTATTAGATGTACCTTAAACCTGTAAATATAAATGTTTTCTCCTCTCCCCGCAGTATGCTGATCCCGTGGCCGACTTGCTGGACAAGTGGGGCGTTTTCACAGCCAGACTGTTCCGGGAATCATGTGTCTTTCATAGGGGAAACTACGTCAAGGTAAAGCGTCTCTATAACAGCGCTCAACGGGCCTACTCCTCTAGTTCTGTCTTAAACATTCACTGGTAGGGGTGTGCCTTGGTGCACTACTGGTGAAGGTCGAGCGAGTGGCTTAGTCTACCACCGGCCATGGATCAGTTTGTGCCTCGGGGTACTCTTTGGGAATTACGTGGTAAATCATATGGTATATAAACAACAGAGTTATGTGACAATCGTAAGAAAAAAACAAGAAAAGTCAACCTTGAAAGAGGATATACTGAATATGTTAGGGGTGTAAAAATAATTACTACAAATGTTGAATATTATTTCTGTCAATATAGAAATGCAAACAGTCAGAGTATGAGCAGTGTATCATTCTCATACAACTTCCTCACGTGCTGCCTGGAATCCTACCTTAGAAAGTGTGTGTTTTTAGATCATACTCTAACACGATCTGTCAATAAGAAAGCGAAACCGCACGTGTCTAAGAATGGGTTACGAGATAAGTAGCTGCTTAAACCAGAGTTTGTCTTCTGAAGTCATTCAGTCCCATGTGAGAGCAATACAGCTGGATTACCTGTTCTGATCAAGTCTGTTATGGGTAATGCATAGAGCGCAATAAGTGACATCGTAACTAAGTGTATATGAAGTATAACATAGACAGGAATTAGTGAGAGGTTGACCCTCCTGACTGCAATGTACAAACTATATGGCCATATATTTAATATTACTCCTTCCTATTTCTCTTTCCGAAATTAATCCTTTAGATTTAGAATTTCTTAATGATTCTTTACTATCAGTTACCATAGAGAATGTTTTAGTTGCCTTATGTAAATACAACACATTTATATGAATATATCCTTTCAAATACGACACGTTTATATTATAATTTGTCTACAGATATATTCATACTAAATATGTACGTGGTCTTTATACTTTCCAGAATCTGTTATAACGCTAAGCTATTCTTTGTTTTAGTGTATGTAGATCATGTATATAGCTGTTGTCTCTTGCATCACTGTTTTGAACACATGTGGTTGTGATTTCAGGACCTGGGTCGTTTGGGACGCGAGTTGACACAAGTGGTCATAATCGACAACTCTCCAGCTTCCTATATCTTCCATCCAGACAATGCTGTACGTATTCCTGCCTTACTGTTAAAAAGATCATGGAAGTAGACATTAGTAAAATATTATAAATGGCCACAGTAGTGTATTCAGAGATGTCAGTTTTCCACTTTTCCGTGGAAATCCACTTTTCCATATTCAGAATATGTAATTGCTTTTCCTTACGTCAAACAAAGATGATATTGGTTTAGCCCCATTTATGCCAATAAGAAAGTGGTTTGAACTTTCCCACAGAAGCCAAGCCCCATGCCATGGCCGACAAAGATATATTATTCAAGATTTCCTGGTCTCCCTGAGAAAGAAAATCCACATTAAAAATATTGCCACTTTTTTCCCCGACCCCAACTGACATCCCTGTGTATTCATAGCAATGAATTACCGAAATATTATTTCTTATCTTGATGATATATCGCTCACAATCCCTCGTTTTATCAGTCTTTAATTTTATTATTCATGTATGTAATATGTTTCGAAGAATTAAGAAACAGAACTTATGATCAGCCATGTGACTTTATCGGAAGTAATTTCGATGCAATTCTTAAGTATTGATAATGGACAGTGTATTCTCTAGAGTTTTATATACATGGTGATGGTGAGGAACAGTAAAACGTAAAAACTCATTTAGTTTCCATGTTCTCCACTGCATCATCTTGCTTTCCTGTATCATCCATATCTCATAGATTTGATTCAACTTGGTTTTTTTTACGCTAGAATAACTCTTGTAATTTTTATCTAATATTGTCTTTTTTCCCTTGGCTGTGACAGGTACCCGTCGCCTCGTGGTTCGACGACATGTCGGACACAGAGCTGCTGGACCTCATTCCCTTCTTTGAGGGCTTGTCTAAAGTAGACAATGTTTACAGCGTCTTACGCAACGCTAACACATAGCATCCCGTTACCATGGAGATACCCCCACTGACAGTAGTGCCACTGACAGTGTGACAGTGGGACCGTGTCGCCACCTCGCACCCGCTGACAGTGTCCACTGACAGGGCGGGCCACCACATCACATCCACTGACAGTTGCCATGCATTTTCTATACGACCTCCGGCCACCCCACCACCGCAAGTTCAGGGTGGCTTGGTGTGGCTATGTTTATTTTTTTTGTGTTTTTTTTAACTTTTTTGTTTTCTTTTTTTTTTGTTTTTGTATAATCATCATGGATTCATCACATCTTCAGAAGCCAGCCAGAAAAGAAAATTGACGATAATGATAATGATAATAATATACCCCCCTTTCTCCGGTTTTATGCGTGTGAAAACAAAACAATACTCCTTATTGTGTGAGAGTGTCTCTGTCTCTCTGTCTGGGTGTAGAAGTAGGACAGAGTGAAAGCGTGTGGTCCCCAGCGCCGTGCCTGAGTGACTCGGAGTGAGTGAGTGCAGTGAACGTGGAGTCCAGCAGGGGAGGCTATAGAAAGGGAGTGGGGCGACTGAAGGTGGACGCCATCGTCTGAAACGTGACCACATCACGTGACTACACCACGTGACCACATCACGTGACGACACCACGTGACCACATCACGTGACGACACCACGTGACCACATCACGTGACGACACCACGTAACCATATCACGTGACCACACCTCGTGACCACACCACGTGACTACACCACGTGGATACCGTGTATGTGAGTGTGATAACCTGCAAATAATATACAAACTGTGCAGACTGTGGAGATGGCAACAAGTGCTTACCAACCTGTGATGTTTTCGTCTTGACCGGACTTCTTTTTCTTCTGGCACAGTGCGGAGGAACACAAAAACACACACAGTGGATGTGGGTTTCGTTTTTGTGTACCTCTTCCGCCGCTAGGAAGTAGTCCGTATCAGGAAGTCGGTCACACTCCAGCTTCACAAAAAAAAGTTGATAAAATGGTAAAAAAGAAGAGGAAGAACAAGGAGAGGAAGCTAATTCTGCTCACACGATGGAACCTAGTGTGGCCTGTCAGAGAAGGATCCGCTGGAGCGTCGACTACGTCACCGCGGATCACCGTGACGTCACTACGTCACCGAGGATTACTGTGACGTGTACATCGGTGCAGGAGGACTCCCATCTTTGTCCAGAATCTGCATCTCCTCCATCCACCTTGACGAAGACAAGGAAGACACGTACTCCAGTTGACTGTTGCTTCTGGCCTGTTTCTGGGACAAGTTGCATCGCTGGATGATGCAGTGAATGTAATATAGCGTGACGGCGACCTTATACCCGAGTCTGAGTGTGGCTGAGCAGCGCATGCCCCCTCCATCCCCACGACCCAAGGTCAAGTTCTCTTTCCCTAACCTGCAAAACGAAATGATATTTTTTCATCCAATGCATGCCAAAAAGAAAAAAAAAAAGAAGAGTCCAATAATGGGGACTAGTGGATTTCGTAGATCACATACAACATTAATAATAATGATGATAATAATAATAATAATGTTACAAGGGCGTACAATACGATGACATGTGATTGGTCCAGAGATTGCCTTCGTATTTGTGTCACGGCTCATGATTGGTCAGTCCTCCATGCGCTGACGTTACCTCCATGGTCATTGGTTCCTTGAAGGACGGACCAGACTATGGGAACCAATTAGATGGCAGGACACATTTTCAACCAATCAGGGTTCCTCTTAGATAGAGACCAGCAGGCTTGTCTCATCCACACAAATCGAGTGACACATAGGACTGGTTCTCGGCAAGTGTTGTTGTTGGGAGCACACGAGGGATTCATTCAGTATCTAGATGATCTGCTGATTTAGAATTTGGTGAAAACATGTTTGCCTTTTGCTCCCGTTTTCCTAGTGAACAGATTGCCGTAGGCACACACTGTTGGGCAGTAATTACTGGATACTTTAACGTCTTGATGTAAGTCTTTGGACTTATTGGTTAGTAGGGAAACAGAATGTTTTTCTTCATGACTTACGCTGTTGGCAACTATACAAAGCATTGTACATAGGGAAGTCTATAAATAGGACAACTAATGGCACTTGTATATTGTGTGAATCTAATGTTTGAATCAGACTTTGATAATAACATAGACATGACTTGTACTATCTAGAAAGTTAAGGAGAATCGATCATACATCCATTCTATGCCCTCATAAGCTGTTCGTATACCAGGTCGCGAGAGTGCAGTATTCACACAGAGGGCAGAGATGATGCCTAGCTTATAAAAGACAAACAAATGTACCATAAGGCATGACTATATAAAAAAAACAAAGTCTTAGCTCCCGCAGCCACGGTTCCGGTAGTGTGTATTTCTAGCACTAGGGGGACCCAGTCGACACTGCTCATTGTTACTATGGTTACCTGTCGGTGACTGGAGACCTCTGGTGAGGGAAGGCTGAACTACCTCTGTGCCACTTGACATTGTAAATAGGAACAAACAAAAACTTGAAGGTGCACTGGGACGCTCTGGGGTGGGAGGACCGGCCACTTCCCCCTCGGACTCTCTGCCACAGCTCATAGGTGTTACTTTTCGGGGTTGCTTCATAGACAGGTCGATAGACACAATCTGTCATGAAGCAAAGAAAATACTTGTTTTCTTTCATTATATTTTTCGAGATTCGAGTGTTCATGAGCACACAAGTCATGGGGATATTGTTCAGCCTGTGGTTTTTGCCCCTCGTTTTATTGTTAGGTGTAAGGCTGTATCTGAAGGCTAATTTAAGGCCATACTGTTGTAGCCCAAACAGAGAGCTAATCGTGAAAAAAAATGTAAGAGGAACGTGAAAAGAGCCCCACAATATATATCAGCCACAGTCGGTACAAATGTATCACTTATTTAAGTTAATAAACGTATTGTTTATGCCGTGAATTAGTAATAAATATGGCGTATGAGAGGAAACCCTTACCTTTATTTTGACACAGATTTAGCTATCCTGGCCACCACATAAATATAGTATGTGTTTTCCATCCAGTCAATAGTTTCCATAGTCATCAGTCTGTGAGATTATATGAAAACATGTTTTATCTTAAAAAAAATACAGTAACCATCATAAGAAAAGAAATTAATTTTCAAGCATCAGAAAAGTATTTGATGAGATTCTTGAATAGGCCGTAATCAGAAAATCTGCTGTAAGACCAACAGCTCGTCAGACAGGCTTTGACAAGCAGGGGTTTTCTGTCAGGCACAGTAGTCCAAACTGAACCTCGCCCCAGTGTTATGGTGCTTTCTACCTAGGTAACGGTACCGGAAGTGGGTTATTTAAGTCCTTTAGTCCATATCAGGACCCCCACCCCCACTCCTTTCCTTCTTCAGCACCTCACGAGGTGAAGTCAAACAAAATTTAGTACAAATCATGTAGAAATTGCCCTATTTTTGCTACTGACTAATGCAGAGAATTAGGAGGGAAAAAACTGGTTTCTGAAAATCTGAGTTGCGAGTGTAGGGGAAGTTCACTCTAGGATCTTGTGCCCACTAAAGATTGCTCATCTTCTATTGTTTATTCATCTCATGGTAATCATTCTCCCTTCACCCATGGCCCCGATTCAGAGTAACCTTTGACTGTTCAATTATTGGTTGTACGACATCTTGTGCATTTGCATCTTACTCCAGGACGGTAAAAATGAGAAAAGTCTTTGCCTCTGGTAGTCCTTCAGTAGTAACAAGGTTGTGTATTTTTGACGTTATCGATGGTTGGATTTGGGGTTGGTTGCGCTTTTAAAGATATTGGAATCGGGTAAGAACCGTGACTGCAAATTATCTCTGCTTGCCTCATAAGTGAGGCTTTGTTGTTATCTTATATATCCGGCAAAGTCAGTAAAGTGCAAAATACTATAAATCCTGTGTGACTGAGAGGGTGCTTCCATGAATTGGGGCAGCTGTCTCCAGGAACACAAGCGACCCACAAAAGTCGGTCTTGCACCGTGCAGCCATGAATCCGAGAAGATGATAACACAACATGTTCAAAACTGTGCAGACTTCAGGACATGAGGAATTAGAGGCTTGTTATGTGCAGCTCAGAATGAGTCACTTTATTGTCAGCAGAGATGTCAGTTTTGTGGTTGTTTCTGGATTTTGTTAGTGTACCAAGTCTTGATCATGTTAGAGATAAGTAGTGGATATAATCAGGGTTGAGATATTCCCTGTTCTTTTTCCTAGACCTGACTGGTGTCTCTGGTGACTTACCTGTGAGATGTTCATAATGAGATGCTGCTATTGGCTACTCATTATGGGTCACTCTTCATGAAATACCCATGAGTTGCTAATTGTGAAGAGCTCATTATGAAATACCCATGGGTTGCTCACTAACAACATGGTTTTCTGAGTGATAAAATCCCATGGGTTACTCTTATAAAAGGCTCGTTGTGGGTTACATGGTGTGATCCTCATTTTCCAATGCTCATGAGTTACTCATCATGAACCGCCCTCATCATGAGCTGCTCATTAAACTCAAAGCCTCTTAGAGACGACGTAACTGTGTGCCGACGAGACAAAATATGGTAGCTTTTCGGGCTTGGCTGGAATTGTCTTAAGTCGTCCTAATGTGTATGATAATACCCTCCAGAACTGATCTAAACGCCTGCAGACTATTCACTTTAGATTTCCAACTTATTTGGTTTTTAACGGACGACTTAAACTGGAAGTGAACGACCATGATACGTACGTGATCCCGACAAGTCCGAATAGCAAGTGTGGATCTGTCTCGACTGCACCAAAAAGTGCGTCGTTTCTACCATCATAGACTTAAAATTGAGTATGTAATTTATGATCGTGTGGCTTATAATTACCATTATAATTACTATAATAATTATTCAGTTCAAATCGTTGGCGCGCGTGTTTGGAAGCTTTACAAGTGTGACTGGTACTGGCTAGTTGTCTTCGAGGTACTCCTAGTGTTCCTTTAGTCCTTGCCCCTCCACCCCCACCCTCTGTGTGCTTTCGATATTGGGAGAAGCCAAGGTCCCAGACTGTTCAATGAACCAAATTGGGAACTGTCATGCATTGCATTATGGGCGGAAGCTGCTACAGGTGACGTCATAGAGGCCCTTCGCGACACGAGCTAGTTGTTACCACTAGAGGGCGTTTGTTAGTTCTTTTTCTGTACGCAGAGTTGGTAGACGATAAAATGACTTGTTATTATGCAAATATATTCCTATCAGTACTGTACAGTTCTAAGAATGATAAAACACATTAGTGCGTATCTCCAAACTGGAGAACCTGCCCAGGGGTTGGAGGCAGGGTGGGGACTGTCGTTTCCATGTCCTTGGCCGTAGCGGTTTTTCATTTACTACATGCAATGGATGTCTTATTTATGCAGGCCATTATCTATCGCCATGGTTTCATATTGTTATTCTCAAATTGTACTAAGCAGGCAGGTGTGTCTGATTGTTCCTCCCCGCCCACACACTTTTGCATTGGCTATTACGGCTCTTTTTTGGTCGATATACATAGAAATTAACTTAAACTTTCTTGTTCAGAGAACGCATTTTCTGTCTTTGTAGGAAAATGCTTGTTAGGTTGAAGTAGCACGGAGAACAGATTGGCAATGATAGACATACTTTTCATTTTGCCCCCCCGACGTTTGTTTAGTCATATTTTCGCACACTTACTTGACTTATTTGCAGCTTTCCAAACAACATAACATACAGTGAAGACCTAGTGATTTCTGAGTCGATCCCTTTATTTGACAATATGGCCCACATATGATGATGGTGATGACAATGATGATGATAATATTATATACATATACCACGGTATTACCTAAGTCCTATGGTGACGTATTTGTTACACGAGTTTAGTCTTTTTGAATGTCAAATATTGTTTGAAACGCCAACGCATGTTTTGGGCGTGCTCAAATCACGGGACAGTGGAGAAGACTGAACCGTCGAGCCACAGTGGTCCGGGTCGGCGACTCCCAGCGCTCACCTGTTGTAAGGAGTCCAGCTAACTGTAGCCTATCTAAGGATACGACGCCCAGCGAGACGGCGCCGCAGGCACACTCCTCAGTTAGCTACCATGTCATATTGCTGTTACTAAACGATGACCAAACCGTGGACCGGAGACAGGCTGCGGGGAGGGCACTGGCCAGGTAACGGCCAACCAACAAGGGAAGGGTAAAACAAATCATTCTGGGTACGACCGTTTTTATAGCCTCCCACTTCTGTGTACTTGTATTATAAGATAACAATTGTATGTAATAAGATACTTTTATTATGATTTTGTAAAAAAGACAAAATGAAACAAATGTAATCAAGTTTTGTACATGTACAGTGATAATACAGAATAAAGATGGTTTCTATGCCGACCATCGTAGTGCTGCTGTTTGACGCCAGGGGGCTGGTGCTGTGGGACTGATGTGAATTGCTCAGAAAATTCTCCTGTTGTTAAAATACAGTTTGCGTATTTGACCTGTGGTGACTCTGACTGCGCTTATGGTACAAAACTTATCAGGTTTATTTCGTGATGATATTTAAGCTCAGACCTCAAGAACTGTTGATAGGTGCATGACCCTTATTACTGAAATACAATTATTTTCATGACCTGGTTAGTAAACTGTGTTAATCATGAGGGTTGTTCCCTCTTTTGTAGGATAATATTGTATGTTAGCATTCACCTAATATCTCCTTAGAAGGTGCCCTGTGGTATTTATGATTTCACCCACCACAGTAGCACTCCCATATAGACGTACCCTGTTAGCAATTTCCTCACTAGGTGTCGCCGTGGTGGCGACGCCCCCGCCCTCTGTCGGTGGCAAACAGCAGCACTTACGTGAAAAGTATTTTTCTCTAGTTTTAACATGTCAGAGGAAAGGATGAGGCTTTTTACCGAAAAGTAGCAGTTTTCTGTTAGACCAGAGAAAAATAAAGATTTTGCTAATGAAAAGCAATGTGTTTGACTTGTTGTCTACATAGCCCTATAGTATGTGTCATAAGAAGAACCGCAGATCTCGTGGAAGAACTGGTAATGCATATTGTGTATAGTGGTTCTTATGCCCCCGTTATTTAGATTTCTATCTTCTGGGGCTCGTTTAGTAACCTCGGATCGTAGATAAAGACCCTTTTTTTTTTTCGAAAATTCCTTTATTGATGCATAATTGTACAATTCTCTGTTTTGATTACTTGCGTAATTTACATCAAAGAAAGTGGTCAAGGCGTGTCAGCTTTACTAGAGGCTGGTTTTCGTCACGCAGACCTGTCCTTAGCTTGATATCCAATCACACTTCATCTTCACCTTACTCCAAATAATGGATTCTATACAGTGTTACAACCAATACCCTACAAAACCAATGGATGTAACAAATATTATGGGTACAGACAAAGGCGAAGGCTAAAGCAGTTCAGCGATTCAGTCAAGGGCATAACTTGATAACAGATTTCCCTAGTAGTCGAGACTCTATTTAATACAATGGTACTTTCGAATTTAGGTATGCTTTTGAGATTTTCTTAAACTCCAGATACGCAGGTATGCTTCTAGTAATTGGTGATAAGTTATTCCAGGCAGTTGCTCCCGCATAGAGCACCGAATTCATAAAGTCTAAACAGTTAGGTCTGTGTACATACAATAATATCTCTATCTCGTACAAGGGTTAGCGTTTAGTAATATTTGAGTTGATTCACTTAGACAGTCTAAGGCGTCCATAAGGTCGTCCATAAAAGTTGACCCATATCCTCCCTGGGTCTCATTGGCATACAGAAAAGATCCCACATGTAAGGTTCTATATTATTAAACGGGCCCCAGGAGTCCCATCCTTTATGTAGACCATGTTTCAACTTGAGCCCCCTGTAGAGGCCGTTGATAAGTGAAATCTAGTGTGATAAAGATCGTCACAGCATTTTGACACGATTGCGAGGATGCAAGTTTGTCGACAAATGACGGAATTCCGAAATTTCGATATTTTAATTTATAATTTAAGAAAACGTTAAAGATTCAGCATTAATGATACAGTAGTATCGCTCTCCAGCGGGAGGGAGGCAGCCGCTATTAAATCGTCATCACCGTGGACCAAGGCACTTACTTCTTAGGCTTAGGCCTACATATTAAGCCGAAATACTCTATAATTTCCGATTGTTTTGCTCAGTCAAACTTTCATCCCTGTGATTACTGCTCTATTGGCCTGATGGTACTTAATAGGTCATGAAAGGATGCCGGTCTTTCATCCAAAGGCTCCCCTGTATTATTCCATGCTTTGCGCTTACTCTTACTCGCGCAGGGTTGTGAGGACGTAACTGAAGTCACCTACTGCAGTTATAAATGTCTGACGTGCGCCATTTCGGGTTTCCATTATATATGGAATGGTGATAGAGCGGACATCATGAATACTTATCCAAATGCGCATCTATTAATATATACTGATCAGCACAACGGTAGTGTAGGTACAGACAGGAAGAGTCACCAGGCTATCGCCGGTTTAGGAATGAGAGTGGATTGAGAAAGGAATGTAAAAGATGCCCGTGGAGTGATTTATAGCGAGTGCTTAGAAATACTTTTAATTTGAAATATGAATGTCGATCAAACAAATATTGCGTTCGATAATAAGAGAATCGCAATGAAGTACATGAGTGATAAGTCAATGGACAGATGAACCAGGGTTTTGTGTGAAATAAGTGTGTGAAAATTTCTTGATTCGTAAATATTTACACTTGTGGGTTGGGTTGGTTTCAGTAGAATTACTTGAATAAGTTTGCAAAATATCACTACTTCAAAAATGGACAATGTAACATGGTCGTTCTGAACTAGGTGAAAGGCCCAGGCTGATCCGTCTATCATGGGATTTCACAGCGGTGTTGCCCTGGCCGCGGATCCCGCCTTATAAGGCGGAGATTTGTGCAAGGCCCGGCGTCCACTGAACTACTGATACACTACAATAAACCTTCCACATGTAGCTAGAACAATGCTAAATATACTGTGGGTTCTACAATGGTGAGTATGTATATGTACAAAATACATTTGGCAGGGTAAATGCTGTCTCTATTTCCCCATTCCCCCTCCCACCCCCACCCACCCTCGGCTGTGTGCACTGATCCATGAACCCCCCTCCCTTGAATAATTTTCAATATGTCTCAAGCTACTTGTTATGGGTTTTAAATGTGCCCACCCGCTCTCTTGATCTTCAAATGCCAATACCTCCTATTTGAAAGTCAACTCATACCTCTTGTTATGATACATATCATACCACATGACCCAAGACTAGAGTCATATTTCTTGTATTTTTTTCCCCAAAAGAAGAGATTCGAAGTCTCCAAACATGAAAACAAGCACGTGGGTGGATATAACAAAGCCCATCAGATGGTTAGCATTATAATCTAAACTGACACTAGATGGCAGTCGAGGATACAAAGTTGAGTGTCATCTATTGGTAGCTACATCATTGCTTAGGTATAAAATAGCGCAGTGTGTGAGTCTTAGGTGTTATTTACTATTGTCACTCATTTGCCTGAGTCCCTGGCTCATCTGAAACCTTCCCACCATTGACTGTAACCCAACCCGAATACTGTGCACTGTTTACCAGAAGACCAGTCTTCATCAACCCACCCTGTCCTAACAGCTTATGATTGGCTCACCACGAGCAGACTGTTATGTCGAGGTAAGCAGACGATGCCATGACTCAGTCTGGTTCGCACATTCTATGACTCCAGTACAAAGTAATCGTCGTAGCATGATCAACCTAGATGGGTATTGTCCATCTGTGAGAGATATCTGAGTATAAAATCACAGCGCATTATGGCAGGTGTTTTGACCTAGAAACCCAATTGAGATTTACAGTAAAAACAAACATAAGTTTTACAATGGTGCAGAGATCTCATTATAGTAAGCTAAGTTGCCTTCCTCCTAAAAGAAGGCTTCAGAGAGTCGGTCGCTTCACATGATGAATCATATTTGCTTTCCAAGCTAGCACAGATGCGCCACTGGTGAGTAGGTATTACCTTAGACTGGCCTCAGTCCCTGTATCCTACCCCTCCACCCCTTCTGAGTGACACAGGGACTGGTCTCATCCGTAAACGGCCCTGTAGACTGGGGCGATTTTGCACCACACTCCCCAAGCAGAGGTCCTGGCTACTAGTCAGGATATCTGCTGGGAGATTGATACCCTCTCACTTTGATCTCAATCGAGACAGAGTCAGGGTGAGGCGAAATTTATTGCTATGACAACACAGGCAGGCAGGGAACTGGAGGAGGGGAGGGGGGTAGAGGGAGGTATAGGCTTACAGGGAGTGGCTTGGGGTCATAAACAGGAGATTCTGGTCAGAGTGGACAAGTCTTTGATTCATGGGCCAGTCAGAGAAGGACACATGCTATAATGAATTGTATTCCGATTTTCTTTAATCATTTAATGAATGTTCATAATCAAAGACTTGAGCAAGTCTAGTATTACCTCTGGCCTGTTGGACAATTCATCCGCCCATGGTGAGTCGTCAACCCAACGAAGATCAATCATTAGGGTGGTGTACAGTCTCCCTTCCTTTCTGGGCATCATCTCCCACATCTGACCGGTGCCCTACATTCACCAGAGTAGGGATAATCTTAAAAGCCAGTCGCTCAGGCACATCCATAGTACCGGTACCATGCACATCATGCTCATATATAGGTTTTGTATTATCACTGGCTGGCATGGAGCATGCAACTACATTGACAAGACATCACCCACTTTAATACACACATTCTTTTATTCATTGATACTGAGCAAGGCCACACAGACATTGTAAACCATATGCACTGGTATATGTGTATAAGTTATGTGAAGTGCAGTTGCTGGTGTCTATTAGGAAATTGTGTATTTCAAATTTCTTTGTCATTATATATCAAAGAGATAAGCCTCCAGAAAATATCCAACATGTTTGACTCCAAATTCGCAAGAGATTTTGTACATTGGAGATGGGCATATATCGGCAAAGATTGTCCCTCACAACGGGGGTGGAATATAATTGCAGTGGCTCATAAATTTAGGAAGTAACAATGAGCGATTATGTACCAATACAGAATCATTGCCGCCGAGAAACGCCCCTGGAGGTGAAAGAATCGTTCAGTGAGAATCCCACATAAAATAGAATTTTGTTTGAGTAGGGAGTCAGGGTATGCTGATAGGTCCCCCAACTTCCCATTGGTTACTAGCAGGTTATTATAATAGTATGATACATCGTTGCGATTAGTCAAAATGTAAACTGGAATAACTCAGTGCTATGAACCTTCTTTAATGATGTTTGTAGAAATAATCATTGTCCTCTAATTCTACTGCTGAGGTGGAGAACCGAAACGTGCTCCGTGGGTTGACGCGCCATTGGAGTAGACTGAGCATCGAACCTTCAAGTCTGGTCACTTTACCACAAAAAAAGGTTGATTCGTATTCAGCCTCAAACACAGGACACCTATTGTATGAATATATGTAGCTGTAGAACCGACAACTCGTGGCGATAGGGGATTATCGCGCTGAGGTCTTTAATGGCCATTTTGCAGCAACTTCACAATCCTAGTTGCCATGATGATATTCTAGCCTCTCTCCATAATCCCCGCTGGGAATCAACAATGCAATGTGAGTTATTTACAACTGTTCTGACTCTCTGACAGACCTGTGACACATCATTCCTCTTCCCTCTTCCCATCGTCTACAATACGGTTCTTCTGACATACTTATAATGACTCTTGGCTTCAGCACTGAGCGATGGCAAGTACACGGTTTAAGCTTCCTACTGAAGCTCAACGCAGGGCAGACATTGGCATTGGGGAGATAACAGATGAGGTAGGTCTAGTGTTAACGAGATACCAATGGACATGCCAGATGCCCTTTTACAAACATACAGTAACGCTTCCGGGAACAGGCGCTCAGATCATTGAGTATATATGTGGTTCAAGAATATAAGCCTTATATTAAATTCTCATGTTTCAACTGCAGAAACTATAAATTTGAAGCTCTATGATGGCCATTTCTCCATCAAATCCTCAAGCCTAGTTGCCAAGATAACATTCTATCTTACAGAAAATGATCAAATTATATTTTTGAGTTAGTCTAAAAAATATAAAATCTATTGTGTCTAAGCTTTCCGAAAATGTATAGTCTACAAAATCTCCAGGAAACCCCAATAAATCACATATTGCCCCTGACTAAATTCATGCTACCTTATTTGCTATCTCCGGGTGCACCGTCATATGACTCTGGGCACACTTATCCTTAACTATTTTTTCTTTGTTGTATCTATACCCGTTGAGTGCTTGTGTAACAATCATCTCCCGTGCAAATACAAAAGACATGCACAATATTGACTGGTTTCAGATACAAGCGGCCGTATGCTCCTCGGAGTTGACGCGTAGTAATATCCGAGCGCATGCGAGGATATTGCGCAGAGGCAACTCCGCGCAATATGGTCGAATATGACATATAGTATTCACGTTACAGCTTATCCATCTATTGCTCAATAGGTAAATGCAGGGGTGGCACTTGACGTGATGACGAAACTAGATCTAGTACCTGCTGATGCCTTTTGTGTAGGAGCTCTCACCCTGTGCGACTTGTATCTTGAAGACTCAATTGCCAGTCTACAGAACCGAGTTGGTTTCTACTCCTTGGCCAGGTTCATACCGGGCTTTCCTGATGAGGAGACAGCAACTGATACCTTATCCAGGTAAAAATAATACTTAAATGATAGAAAGCGAAGGCATTGGTTTCGATATAGCGCTTATATATCTTTACCTCACCCCTGGTACAAGTACAGCCATAGGAATAATATTAAACAATTATACGCAACGATCACCCACGTAAAGTGACAATACTATGCAATGGTCGTTGCGGAGTAATGGGAGATGACATCATAAGGAACTGGCCAATCAGCGACCAGGATTTCCGTAAGTGGACGAGACATCAACGTGGAGATTAAAACGTCCCTAACAGGATTTGCGAAGTTATTTGAAATATTCTGATGGTGTGATTCTATTTAATGTCATTGAAAGGGGTGAAATAAATCCAGAACTGCACTCGAATCGTAAAATACACAATACTCCAATCCTTTGGGTTGGTTGCAATCGTCACTAGGCTTCACCTCGATGACGATTGCGGCCCATCCAGACTCGTGGAGTATTCTGTATAACTACCTGATATATAGCATATATGCTCTTTCTTAGATATAAAAATGTAGCAATGTATATTTCAATCATGGTTACACATAGTCAAGTATCTATATGTCTCTTCTACCACCGCCTCATGAATGGATCCAACAACTTCATCGAGAATTTGGCGAAACCGCTGCACTTGTGTCCGGTGTGTTTACGCAAACTCCAACATTCCTGCGGGTTTGACGTTCACCAGCGGTACAAGGACATGATGGCGTGGTGCCGGGAGAGTGGACTGGTCAACCAGGAGCAGTGGTCCCTACAGAGAGATTTTTTTTTTTTTTTTTTTTATTTTATTTGTACAAAAGAAAGCGTACATAGTCGGGCCTCTGCATAGCAGTTATTATGGCCGTCCATAAAAACTCATACATAAAGAATTTCTATGGAACTAGTTTCATATCTGTCTAATTACAATAATGTACAATTGGATGAGAATAATGTAATGGAGATGAATAGCTTCTTATACACTTATAAGAAATATTTTCGTTTTACATACGATTTATAATCCTTTATAGTACTTGTCTGGACTTCCTTTGGGAGATCATTCCAGAAATGCATTGAGCTATACAAAGGGCTCCTTTTAAAAAACGATGTTCTAGGTCGTTTGAGTTTTACGTTGACCTTTTTTACAGGTTTTTCAATGAGGGAGGATAATATTCTACTCCTTGGAATGTAATTATTGTTGACTTACTACACAAGTGTCTAGTCATACCAAACGGGAAGCCAAATCTACTTACCAATTGACGAAATCATTTTCAGAACTTATACAAGGTCTTCTTTGTAAACAGATTGTTTGGTCCTGTAAAAACTCTATAATCACCAACATTTCTTCTCCCTATTGGTAGGAGAGAGCTGGGTTCCATTTGATTATAAATTATTGCTGAGGTTACTGTAATGTCCACTGTAATGTAAAAACCATATACATGTCGTACATATGGACATATCTCAGGCAAAGCTAAGGATGAAGTTAAATCGACTAGAACAAATGAAAAATTCGATCTAAGAAGTTCTGTCTGCAAACAAAAAGATAATATTATTCTAGCTGGCTTATACTTGGAAATAGAGGTGTATGAAATTTGTATATATCCCGCTCCAAATAGAAAGGTATCATTCAAATTTGGTATATGACCTATGCCGTGATTATTTTTGCTTGTTGTTATCTAAAGTCTTATCTGAAAGGTATAACCATTAGTTTTATATTGATATTGTATAGAATCTGATGCTCTGATCTAATCTTATCTTTGCAGAATCCAACAAAGTATAATATATTGATTTAATATTCAAGTAAACGTTGCTATGCAAAGAGTCTATTGTTTTGTCTACCTATTGTATGATCTAATACCCACGAGCGCGCAATTTCCTCTCCCCATAGAAGGAAATTAGTGTATGCTGCTGTCATAAAGTGCTATGGCTATGTATATTGGAACATCATAATAAGTTCAAACCACAGATTGCCACAGGACAAGGGCGACTTTGCACGCGTTGTTTGCGTACTCACATACACGTTCTTTACTTTACCCCTCCACGACTTTATCGTTAAGATTATTTTACATATTCAAGTCAATAAAAAAGTAGATTTTCTGCACCAACAACATGAGAGAGATGAGTTCAAGAGTGATGGTATTTATATTCAGTATCATTCTGTCTAGATGAAGAATGGGCAGTCTGCTGTTTCCATGTAGTAGTATACATGTACTACATATCGGTTGGGAGCTTAGAACAACTCGCTTAGATGTAAACTCTTGAGGACACCACTGCATTTATAAATATCCGCAGTATTGTGACCTATGGGCAGAGTTATAGCGGGCACAGCCAAAGACTACACGAATCAACCTGGTTGTGATAGGGGTGAGCAAAGGCAGCTCGACCGCAGTGGTAACATCCGCACACCACTTTCCTATACTACTTTCAAGGGAACACTTACAAAGATATGCCCGGAACTGGCCGACAATCTTATACTACTGGCATAAATTTACTTTGTACATCGTCGATTTTCACTTTCCTTCCATATATGTCCATTTTTTAACAGGATTTTATGATATAGAGCTAAGCTCCATGTATTTATTTAATATGACTGTATAAACAGAATCAATGGAATTGTCAAACTACAAATAAAACATGAAACACCCATAGGGTGTGAATGGGGGAATTGGGTTCCTTGATTGATACCGGTCCCTTGTTAGATAACAATTAAATCCCAAGAGTTATAAAATAATTCGGAAATGATTGGTATTGTAGTAGCTGGAAATATACTGCTTAGTGTGTACCTTAAATTTCTGAGACCCACGCAGAATATATACAGCGCCCTGTAAGCATGGTTGGGCCTTGTTTGACAACGTCCAAAAATCCATAATGTTGGTGGGCGAGCGTCATTTAGGACAAACGTTCATGTCACGAGACTTAGACTGCCACAGGAGGACTAGCGGAACGCATGAGCAGACGACTTTTTCAACATGAATATTATGCGACTTCTGACTCTTTGTGTCATCACTGCTGGTTATACACCAGTATCTGCGCTGTTCCAAACATCTAAAGACGGTAAAAGCATTGCTCTATTATATTTAGTAAATCTAAAGACATTTTGAGGAAAGCGAAGAGTGGAAGATATCCATGTCTATAGGGGTTGAGAATAGGTTTAACTTTCGATGCCCTTTGACAATTTGTCATTCACCTTTAATCATTTTTACTCGTAATCTTTTTAAGTTGCTGTTGAATTTGTTCATAGAAGATTCATGTCTGAGTGCCAAATCCAGACTACCTTCTCTTTACATATGTGGTCGTGACAGCGTCACGATCACCTTGTAAACGTATTATTGCGTGAGGCATATTTACTTTAGAAAAGGTTTAGGCATCAAACTCACAATATGAAGATCTAAATGGATAAATATATCTGGAACTTTACTTTTAATCATTATAGAGTTCTGTCAGACCAGGGTCAATCCCAAAAAGTCCGTCTGTTATTGGGCCAATACCGACGAACTGACTGCGGACTCTGCGCAGAGTGTATGCCACACAAATGGCGGGAATTTGGCGACGATAGACAACGCACAGACGTCTCGACTCATTCTCAACTTATTTTCCTCACTGTAAGTAAAGCCATTAGAAGTGCGTAATATTTGGTGCTTATTTGGTTTTTGAATGATCCACATCTTCACCAAAATAAGAATTATGATGTTTTGATATCACGTGATGTCAGAGCATTCCTTGACATAAACAATATCATCCAATAAGTTCGTATTACATTCTAGCTTTTAGATAGATAAATTAGCATGTCGCATCATTTCAACACGATCTAAAGTTGAAAACCCTATACACTGTTAATGGACTCCCTCACTCCCTAAACTTATATGACTCGTTTATATCAATACCGTTCATTTGATTTGCTTATCTAGCAACTTACAATGTCAAAGGATATGGATAGGTTACCGTAAGGACACCCAGAAGTGGTATGATGGTTCTGAATCAAGTTGGACGAACTGGGCCAATGGGGAACCAAACAGTCAAGGTATTGAGAATTGCGTTCAGTTCTACATTATACCTGGGCTGTCCGAGCTTTGGAATGATAATGCGTGTCCAGAGCAGGAACCTAGCGTCTGCCAAACATCGGGTAAGTTGTATATTCTAGAATCTGAATAGGTTTGCTATCGTTTAGCTTGTAACGTGGCATGTCGTCCAAACGGTCGTTAACGTTTCTTTCGTATTGCTTTTTAAAGAATACATATACACTCATACTTCCGTACTTTTATTTTCCAACCGATACAAACTCTCCATAGAAAACATAATATGGAGTGTGTACCTGAGATTGTCTCAACTGAAAAACATCCAAAGCACCCCAAACGGTCTTATCTTAGTCTCAACTTGAGATCCCCTAAGATCATCTCAACTGAAAAACACTTTGGCCCTCAAACGGTCTCAACTTAAGATCGTCTCAACTGAAAAACAGGACCCTGGTCTATGCTTCCCCACAGAGCATCGGCGAGTCACGGCACACAAGGTCGGGTTTGAATGACGGCAGTGGCATCCTTAGTTACTGGTCTCTTCTGTAACGCATTACCGCCAACCTCCTGTTAGCCCTAATGGGCAACAGGTCATGGAACCTATAATAAAATGGCTTTAGTCGGGGCCTGCTAATGTAGCCGGTTCCTCTGTGGGTATGTACCCTATAAGCTTCTTGGGAAGATACTCGACGGTGTCAGATTCATTGCTGTCGCAATGGAGTACCCCTTTAAGGAGACCACCATTCATTCCAAACTAAAACGATCGGTAACAGAGTATGATGTTTTAGATATAATTCGAGGTTCAAATTCAACCCTTCTTGCGCACAGTGGGATTATATTCAATTCTATCTTGAATACTGTCAAGATCAAGGTGATGCATTTTATCTGAAAAATCTTAACTTTTTATGACGCAATTCCAAACACATTATCCTCATGAAGACACGCAGTGTCCTGGTCAGTTAATGTGATACAGATAGGAAATCTGACAGGGCATATAGCAGTGAGCCATGGAACGTGTTATTTGCATTATTACCGCCCTATTATGTTCCACTATACCCACAAGTTCAATTCCTCGTCTCTTTCAGTACAGTGGATAGCAGGCTATGCAGCGAAACAGCCGGAGAACCACGTCTTCTCCGCTGAGATACTAAGTGAGTCGGCTGCTGTGGGACTGGTGCAGTGCGCCATCTGGTGTCTTCGGAGTCCGGAATGCATCATTCACAACTACAACGCAGATACATCCAGATGCACTCTCTATGAAGATGGTTCTACTACGCATTCTCTCCACGAGGGACATACTTTCAGTTTTGTTTAATTTGAACTTCATTTAGTCACTTCAGCTATTGTTATTACGTTCTATTTCACTGCTATAGTTGTTCTACCAAGGAGACCTTGTGCTTCCTCCTGCACACTGCACATGTGGATGACATGTTAGGAAACCATATACGCGTATTGGGTGTTCAGAATGTGTTGAGACACAGGATATTGATGCTGAAGAAATATACTACCGATGGTAATCATTAGAATATATATAATAGCATTCAATAACATGGCCTTACATCCTATAACTGCATTTCTTCAGAAATCATCTTCCTACCAGGGGCTCATCCTTGTAGAAATATACAAAACTATGAGATTTAACACTTGGTCCTATCGAAATAAATTTCTAAAAGCAAGCAAAACCTAATTTGTAAAGTCATATTGTTTTCGTTAAAGACATATTCTCATTATAACTACATAGAATTTTCATTTTGTATCAGTATGGTTGTTGAATGAATGCTACAAGTCAGGAGGGAGTCTCAATTATTCATCTAGGTGTATTTTCATGATCATATATGTCGTCTATACATGACTTCCAAACTTGCACATGTCGGAAAGGATGTGTACATTGAAGGACAAATGGTCTACTTCATATTGAGAGTCTCCTCAATGGTTGGTGTATTCATTCACCGTCTGTAGCATCGATAGCTTCTTACACTATAGGGGACAGAGCCATTGTTAGTTCATGAAGCAGTTACTAGGTGGCGAGCAATATGGCTGGTCCCATGGGGGGACAGAACCTGTATTCTGGCTCTTTGTTCTTACGAAATTCAACTGCCTTTCAATGTTTTACCATAGTTCCCTTGACTCTCTACACCAATCCCGGAGCAGGATGACATAATAATTAAACCCAGGACATGGTGTTTTTCACATGGAACACTTTATGTACGTATGCGAGCAAGGCTAGAGTTGTGACACTTCCCAAATATCACTCATTTCTTTCGCACCTTCATTAGTGAAGAACACCCACTTTTTCACCCCCATTAGTGAAGAACACTTACTCCAGGGGCGTCATGGCGGTGCCCATGGATCATAGGCTATATGCCCTATATATATCCTCCCAACCGCACGGGGCTGCGGGGCGTCTTAAATCAGCCAATATACTACTTCCAGTATGTGACGTCAACGGCCATGAAAACGTCGCCAATGGTGTATACAGTATATTAAACACTGTAAATGTTAAAAATGCTCAAATAATGATAAAACATTCATGATACTTCAAATCCTCTCCCCAAGCACATGGGGTACATAATAATCCTCACTTCTCACCTAACAGTTAAAAAAGCATTTTTTAAAATTTTTTTTTATTCAGTTTAAGAAAAAAGACATGGTACATTCACCCGAAGGTGTTCTTCAACATATCGGTCAACGATTGCAAGCACATAGACAATACATAAAAAACAAGCACAGGGTGAGTTGTGCAAGACGGTTGAGTTGATACAATGGAAACTAACCCTGTATGAAGGGGTTCTCCTGATGTGAGCGCTGCCTCTGATCCAACACTGGGGATCACATGATAATGTCCTGTACACACCATTCGACTATATGTCTTTATATGTCTTCGTGAAATAAGCAACAGCTATCATAATGAATGTTCAATGCAACGTCAAATCCAACACCAGATTTAGTGTTTTAGACTCAGTTGTAATTTTATAATGATCGAACATAATCTTTCATAACAAAGAAAAAATCTCATCAGAGCTGAGCAGATGCTTGATGATCTAGATCATTATCATCTACTAGTAATCAATTAGTATGAAAGTAATTTCATATCATTTCTTCTAAGAATACCGATTTATCTGAACACCGCTAGATAACCATTTCAGTATTCATAGAATACATCAATGCATTACTCATCTAAAATTAGATCAATCACCAATGCTTTATCTAAAGACAATTGAAATTTTGATTCTTTATGAGTAAGATGTCTGTGCTTACTCAACAATATATGTCCTCATGTGGGAGCCTAAAGCGGCAGTGACTGACCTCAAATACCTGTGTATGTTTACCATTTGGTCTATCCCACCACTATATAGTCATATTTTACCTGTGAAATGAAGGATTGCTACGAGTCTCCATTATGTAGATTATGAGTAAGCCATATTACGAGCGAAAGCCGCAATCCTCATTCATCACGTGACCACTTAATGGATTTGCCAATGTAAACAATGAACAAAGGAGGATTGATGAACTTGCAACAAAATTGTCCACATTGCGGCATGTTTGGAGAGTATGCATTCTATTGAAGAATATTAAAAGCAGTTTTATCTAATTCATATTCTAAATCCCTATTGATCCAATGAGTCTGATGGTAATGGCCCACTCTTGTAGTGCGACCGTTTACCTGAACATCTAAGATGGTAACAATGTAGTTTCATAACACTGAATAAGGACAATACATGTATTTGACAACACACAAAGAGTTCAGTGGTGGATCTATGGTGCGGTAGTGGGGTGTGTCGCACACACACAACATGTAGGCTACAGGTCTTGCCGTTATGTACACGTGGAACTCATCCATGCAAGAGCCTGAAACTACGGAATCCACAAAGAGTTCCCCTATCTTTATATTTTTTTGTGAAAGAGGTTTATTGACGGAAAGGTTCACATATACAGGATCGTCAGAGAGCAAAAGCACAAGGTAGTCTAAGTAAATGGATTGCAAGTGGTTTGTTTTAGGCCAGCGGCCTCAGCAAAGCAGGGATGTGGTTCCCTTATAAAATGTCAGGAGAATTATTCTGGTGTCGCTAGTAGCGAAATCCCGCAGGTAGTAAGTGTAGCCCAACCGGGTATGAATTACCTCTGTCTCGGGTTTTCAGGGTAGTAGGCGGTTAACATACAAATTACACAGGACATGACAAGGAGAAAAAACATAAAGAGCACAAATGATTACCAGACAAGACAATTGCAGTGACAAGAGACAAGCACAGACTATCTATATGATCCTCTTCAATAGGGTGCTTCACCCTTAAGGGAATCCTGTAGGTTGTTGGAGTGTCTTGTCAAGTTTGTAGGTGTGACCACATGGCATGAACATCTCTGCTCCCGGACAAACTGGATCAGAACTGATCCTGGTAGCAGATTTGCGCGTTACGTGTCCAGTATATCTCTGTGAAGTTGGGTTTTTCTTAAACCATTCCGTACTACTAGGGCGAAAGAATTTGAGAGGATGGGTTGCTCGAGTGGTCACGCATGTAATCTTTCATGTTGTATCCATTCTAGCCAAGACGAAGCCGATTCTGTGAACTTTTATGTACTTCTTCACGAAAGAATAGTCCTGGTATATGTAAAAGGAATATACCATTTAGATAACTTGGGGGTACACTGTAGTACATTTCACGGCTTCCTATCATTCCTCTTATGTTGTAGCACAACGTATTCTAGGTTAAGATGAGATATCCGAGTGAAAAGTCAACGTGATGCCTAGACATCTACAGTTTCTGTCTAACATAGTTTCTTGACTGCATCAATGATTGCTTTTTCGGTGTTGAACGGTGACATTCAACCATATATGCACTGAACTATTTAGGGGTTGGAACCTAGAGCCCGAATCGTCCAAGTGGTTATGGTTGTCACCTTTTTTTCAATTTGAAGTATCTATTTACCAAACTCTGGACAACGAGTTCTTCCATCGGTAATATGTGGTAACAACCTGTACATTCATGTAGCTAATGTGCTAACCATGTGTAATGATGCGTCAGACAGCGCACATATCACTCCGGTAGAAAGTCGACCCCAGTCCCACTGGTGTCGCCATGTGAGGTTGACACTGTCTACGGAGTGGCGCTAACAATAGAAGTCTGGATTGCCGAACCTCATGCTGGCTTATTCATAACTGCAGGTCACTACGTCAACGGTGTTGGCATGAATAGAATCGCCAGGTTCTTGACATTTTAAAACCAGTTTGATAAGTTGCAATTGGTCATAGATACGTCGATACAAGCTCTCCTTTCGGGGGGCATTTCTCAGGAACCCTCTCATCTTGATCCCCTTTACCCGAAGAAGAGATCTTTTTCTGGAATTAACAAATAATACAAGTTTCATATATGTTTATATTGGTCCTGGCATCAATCATAAGAGAATATTGTTATAAACCTAGAAATATATGTAACAAACACATATGTTAAACACATATGAAAACATGAAAACCATTGTTATGAAAGATGGTTGACCATTAGGTCCGAACCCATATCCGTTATATCCGTTTCTCAGAACTTTCTACTACGAGCTGTATCTGGGTTTGTGCATAAATACTGCTACCATTCAGTATCAAAAAGGACACATAAAACATTGCCCCATTTATACATTATTATCAATTGGTTTATCATATCACAATATCAATTTCCATCCACTTTCACAATAAAGAAATACTTCATGATAGATAATTGCCACGTATATAAAGGATAGTTGTGTAAAACATATTTTCAAAGATAAATTAGTACATATATATGTATACCATTGGCCGAATACTCCCAAAATGTGTACTGACGATATCCTCTGAACTCATTTGATTAAAACATTATCCCTTTATCTCCATAATTTCTCTTACCCCGGTCTCTACAGGGGTTTCATCTGGTGTCTTGGTCATTGCATCTTGTATGGTGACAATCAGGGTAGAAAACCAAGAAAGGCCGAAAATGATCCATAAAGCGAACATAACCTTCACCAAGGGGTAACTTGAACCACCTGGCGGGTAGGAAAGACAGTAGTATGAGAAACACGACCAATGTCACGTTTTTGTCCGTGGTAGGCTTGCAAAGGGAACATAAATATATATTACGAAGTCTTATATTAATTCTGCTCAAGTAAGACATAATGAGGTTCTAAAATCTGCAAAAGCTCCATATTGTGTAATCATAACAATAATACTTTACATGTATTTTCTAGATCCAATGTCAATCAATAATATATATCAAAATCTTTCCATTAGGTGCTATACAAAATACCGAACCTATTTGCCACAAATTGCAGACGACAACAGTGTATTTTAGGTCCTTCAACTCATAATCTTTAGGCACTATTCTCTGTTGATCCTTTAACAGACATACCTGGCACATAGTCGCCAAAGCCTATGGTGGAGAGTGTGATGAATGAATAGTAGAGTGAGATATCGTAGGACCAGCCATCCGTGTACATGAATGAAATAGATGGTAGAAACAGGAACAAGACAACTCCTACTACGGCCACTCGCACCACCTGCAGAGTAAAGAATATACATGTACCTATCCTGACAACGTTTAATGACAATGGTTGATGGAATACACACTATACGCCAAGGAGGACAGAACCCCGTTTAGATATTTTTACTAACAGTTAATTGGATTTTGCATCATTCCTAATTAATATATCGTAACTCTATTCTTTTCTACCCTCTTCCTGTGGGCCTTCTTTCCCGTACGATAACAGGCACTTGATGTAATTTTGTAGATTGTCCTCATCTATGATACAATAGCTGCGGCTCAATCATATTGCAATTTATTTTCTCATGTGATTCGGTGATATATACTATTAAACTCAAAATCAATGGGTTCTGGCATTATATAGACAAGTCATCTTGTTCCTATTGTCCTATGAATTGACGTAATAGGTTATACCATTTTGCAACGAGACTGATATGTGAGATTTGATGCCAGTTTTATATAAAGAGTTTATACTGAATTGAAGCCATGCAACATAATATGAATATTCAGTGGGTATCAATGTACACAAACAATATCAATATTCAGCCATGTAGATTGATCAAAAAAGGACGATGGAAGCACTCTAATAGGTTTCTGTATGAACAAGAGCTATGTGAAAATAATCAAATGAAATTTTAAAAAATAGCATAAACTGTATTGGAAAATGGTACTTTTTCTTGGAGGGACAGTGCTATAGATATAGAATCGCCCCTTAACAATGAATATGCACTTATATACACCATGTTACCGCAGTAGAAAGAACTATAAACAGACCTTTTCTATGTGTCGTGAGCGCGTTGTTCTACACGCGAACATGGCTATGTAGTTGTTGAAACGGGCCACACGTTGACCGACATAGGAGAGGAGGATGAGGAACAAGGGAATCCCGAACAAGGCATAAAACACGCAGAATGTACGGGTACCCTGAGTAGTAGGCGTAGTGTTGCCATATCCTGAAAGGCGAAAACAATTGTAAGCATTGTCCATCAACTGTACGTGTTCAATATGTATCATTGTAAAAATGGCCATCCACAGAGTGGTATTGGCGCTCGTTGTTGTACATTATATACATATATATGTCGAAAGATAAGTAACAATTAGGAGAAACCAAATAAGAGTTAGTCGTGTTGTTGTTTATTGCACAACGGCAATGTCGCGTTTACTCCCCAAGGCGAAGCCGAGTGCAGTGATACGCACCATTACCGGAGTGCGATAAACAACACGACTAACTCGAGTTTGGTTTAGAATTTATCCTACCCCATCTAAATTACTTCAGCAAATTAAGAAATAACATAAAACTCACCGATAATTAGTGATAATCATTGGTCGCTTTTTAAATGACGTCATTTGACAACTGTATCCTACTAGAGCGATAAATTTCATTTTCCTGCACCGTAGACCAATTACAGTCCGCTAACGTTAAGTCTATGGAGTTTTTTATTAGGGGTAGGATAATATCAATATACAAATGATTTAGTCGCTGCTGTTTTAGGCTCCTGTTGACATATTTGCATTGTATCTTTGAATATTATATCGTTCTTATCAATATCATGAAACCAAAATGAAACGATAATGATAATACATTTAGGAAAGGAGTTGGGGGGGGGGGGTCTGAGGATAATCCTTAATCTAATCATATAATAGTCGTACGTTTTCAAATTTATTAATGCTTGGTTATGCTAGGCATACAGGACATAGAACTCCCCATAGGTGGTACACTCACATGCTGGCGGGAATATTTGAGGATATTCGAATCTATTAGCGAGCTCTCGACAAAGTACTTTGCCATGTTAACACGAGATGGAATTCAGGTAAATCCTCCATATTGTATGAAGCGGGAGTGGGAGTATGCAGAAATGTACACGTATACACAAATCGGGGAGGGTTGTAAAACATATTTCGTTCAAAATATAAATACCTATGGTTGTGACTACGGTCATGCAGAAGAATAGGGCCTGGTGAAAGTCCCAAAGTTTTTGGTATTTTGTCACTTTTATGGTGTCGTTGGTCCAGGAAAACTCTGCACCCGCCAGCGCATCAGTCAACCGCCGGAACTCGTGTAGCGTCTCTGTCGTCACGCGCGTCATGTTCCCTGTGTGTGACGTCAGAATTGCACATACGTTATGTCAAATGAACATGATACACATCATGTACATCACAGGTTTCTATGCAGTATTCTCTCAGGCATTTGAATGAATATAACCACCACATATCTTAGTCGTGTAATCTTTTAAAGGTAATATGAATTATTATATAATGGATTGCGATATAATCATATAACCTTATCATGTTTACAATTGAGAGCTACCCGCTATGGAACATGTCATGACATGATACTAAGTGACATTACAATCTATCATCCCAGATGGTAGCCTTCCATCTGTTATTTGTTATTTCATTTTATATATTCCATTACCGGTTACATTGTGTATCACCATAGAAAATTATAACCATAATACATTCCTCTTATTGGAAAAACGCAGGAAGTGTCCATACACGAATATAGATGCATATGTACATGTATATACATTGTGCCTGGATGAATGGGGAAGACTGAATTTGAAACAGATTTCGCGTCATCTCAATTAGATAAATATATAAAAATGCATTGCACTATTTTGCATGATGAATGTCATGGAAAGTACCGGACCTCAACATCGATTGGCCGCTAGACTGAGCAAACTGTTTTCAGGTCAGTGTTCTATTCGGTTTCGTGCACTATACGTGGATAAAGACATACACAAGATGTACCAACAGTGAAATTATAAGTAGGAACCCGCATAAAGGGTGTCTTCCATCATGACTGCACGACCACCAAAGAGCATCGAAAGGCCGCCGCACGGCCGCCGTGTGTCACAGGTATAGAGGTCGGTGCAGTGGAGCAGGCCACACGCTCAACAGCGTCAGATTCACAGGCAGCCTGGTGGAAGACCTCCTTTAGTAGTCTGTTTTCATGTACAAATATTGCCTAAACCTAAACAAGTATTGTCGACTGCTATCAATTTTTCGGGGGATTCCCGCCGACTTACTAAGTAGTGTCTCCAGATTCAGCGCTGCCTCCTGCTGTCTCTGGATTTCTAAAGGTGCTTCTGTTAAGTGGAAAAAGGTAGCACCGCCTAGGATGTAGGCAGTAAGCACCACTACCCATACTATATTCCTGAGAGATGCTGCTACCATTTTATCTGAAATTAGAAATCGCAAATCAGCAATACATTATGTTATGTTATAGTGCTGGAAAACAACGATAATTATATGAACATATGGTGAGGGTCAAATTTCTCCCAATCTGTAGAACATTCTATAATCAATTAAAATTATCATCAACAAGAACAAAATATTTTGGGTTTAAATATTCTTCTTCCCACCGTTCCGTGGTTCTCCGTCATGGAGGCGCTACGGTTCCATGATACGTACCGCTCACTTTCTCAGTAGTCGCCGACAACGCCACGTCCATTTACCAAAAACAAAATATTGGACTGGCTGGCGGCAGATCCAGTTTGGTTATTATATTACTGTGGCAATACCTTAAAACCAAAGCACGACTCATTGGAAGTCAACACTGGTATACATGTGAATGATCCTTAACCTTCGATACCTGTCTGATATGCAATATGCATGAGTTTTGTTTGCCAAGAGGTACATTCCAGACACTCATATGTTATCTCCTAACAACCTAATTCTTGCCGACTCCGATCTAAATGTAAAGGCCTGTCTGGTCGTTCCCACAATGCCATTATTTGGACTAATTTTCTTGCAATTGTACAAATAAATTGCCATTAGACGGGTATTTTCTTCCACAAGCAGGAAGTGCGCCTTATCAATACCTGCTTAGTAACACATCGCGTTCTGTCAAACACCTTCCTTACCAACGCATCCTTTGGCATTGGATGGCTGATTGTATGAGCGTAAAACATCTATATTACCTGTTTATCTTATTTTGAGGAAATAAAGTGATTGCATTATATTATGCGGTATTCTAGGTTTAATTTGGTGTGTTAGGCTTGCATATTGCTGCAGATATGGTTAAAGGGCTGGTTCCAGCAACACGGTAGATTTGCCGTGTTATATCTCGGTATATCGCACAGTATCGTGATATATGTATTATCTCTTTAGCCGCGACACGTCATGTGCGATGGTTTGTATATTTTTTCGTGTTGATGTATGTCTATTTTGGTGGTCCACCACCACGACACCTCGCAATCTATTGCAGACATATCGTGGCATATCTCGATCTATTGTGGCAAGAGCATGGCAAAGGTGCTTAACCAAACTGATGGTTCGCGGCAAAAATGCTTAAGATCTAAATGATTTAAGACATATCGCGATACTGTAAGATATAACAAGATATCACAAGATATGTCACGGCACTTGCATCGTGTTGGTGGAACCAGCACTTGAGCAGGCCTGGCTAGCATATTCCTATTTTTTATCTATACACATGTATACAAAACCGAGACCGTTATGATCTGAACGGCTCATACTCGATATTGCAACGCTCTTTGAATCCCAACAGTCATATCATGCCAAAGACGACAGCATTGCAATCACACTCACCGTTCACATTATAAAGGTGACAGTGTGAACTCTAATAAAGCTATCCCATAGGTGTGAAGCCAGACTTATATAAGCATTGTTTGACTAAGCAACGGCCTATACGATGTACCGCTAGGAGCGCTGAACGTAACTCATGTAATGTCACATCGACTCGCGTGTCGCGTTCAGTCAAGTGTGCAAACGTCCCAGCAAACTGACATCTTAAACCTCAATACCCAATACCCGCTTTGTTAGGACTACAGCTATTGTGGCACCATGCCCATATCCCAATGTGTTTAACAAAACACCTGCTGAAACTAAAACATCGGACTGTAGAACTGTAATCTGGCCGCCGACCTCAAATATACCTTAACAATTAAACGTTCTCATCGAGTGTCTTATCACCTTAACCAAAACAATCGCTTCGAGAAAAAATCGCAAAGTGGGGTTAACACATGCCACAAAGGGTGAACATTCAGCTTCTAAACTAAAGCTTTTTTGTGTCGACATCTGACCGCAATATTTCGTCTCATCTCAGTATGATATAAGCAGAGTAGCACTAAAATCAACCACCATTGTACTCGCAGACCAACCCCAGAATAGCACGGGTAGGTCAGTAGACATGTCCGGGCATATACACCAACTTTTCTTTAAATATAGTCATATATATGATGCATCACACGTGGTTAGTACAGTAACTTAAACGACCATAACAGTGGACACCACGATATCCACCGGATGCGCAAATCAGTCGTTTATAGACTCCAGAGCAAATTGTCATAAAATGCCTTCAAATGATATCCTAAACTTTGATACTCTGGCATATGTCCTTGTGGTTATCACGTGTCCCCACTACCCGCCTTGATATAAACAAACAATATAACATTAGACAGGACTCACCTGTGTATGGACTGTTTTGCTTTGCTGTAAAATGCCCTGATGGTATTAGTGCGTTGACCTCTTTCTTGACTGTGCAGCGTGGGCGAGAGACGCTGAGGGATACACCCGCCACCTGCAGGGCATTATAAATACCCTCCAATGCAAACCTATTAAATACACACGGAACAGAAGCTGAACGATTAAGCAAACGTGGTTACTCCTTCCTCATCCCTTAATCTCTGTTATCGTTGGCTGTTTTCTCCCTTTTTCTGACGCAAGAGTGGACCCGGAATGTTCAGAGGGAGTTGGAGGTGGGTGACGGGTGGTTGGGATAATTTAAGTACCTAAGGCTGAGGTCACAGTTTTGGTACGTCGCAAAGGTCAGGGAGGGGTGTTATTGGTGGGGATAGCTGAGTTTATTATATGTAGACCTATATTTGGAAGCTACAGGAGTGGGTGGGGGGTAGACCCCTGCCTCCCCACCTCAAGATCAACCACTGTGGTAACCCTGACCCTCATACATTATAAGATGCTGATTGTGGATGTTGATGGCATATATCTGATGATGACAGGGCATTATCTCAATCCCCATTCTTCCCACTCATTATCGTTCAGAGTTTTGCGGGGCTTTTGGAAATCCGGGAAATACAAAAATGTCCCTCTTTGAAGAAGAAATGCATGGCATTACCAAAAAAGCTCTTTTGTTTTGGTGCAATTTAGTGGGGAATAGTAAATATTAAGTATCAGTTTGAGAAACACCATGATTTAAATCAACTGATGAAGTGCGATAAATCGTAGGAAATATTGTGATCTTTGCTGATATCACAATGCATCATGATTGTCAACTTGGTTCATGATATAGCACCAATTAAACCTTTGAACAAAATCACTGTGTCTGGTTATCTTTTACTCCTCCTCCCACTATAGTTTTATATAAATACTGTATAATTTATTTCTTTTTCATGGTAATTTGGTGTGATGTGAAGTCAAAGTGATGAAGGATCTCTGCTATCACAGTGAGGGTTATGAATAAGTGATTGCTGGTATTAGCACATCCATGGTAACATTACTCTGGTCATCGGGGAGATTGGATTTAATCAAAATACACATTCATCACATCAACTGTCATTCACCTTACATTTTCTTCAGGCAACTAGGCCAGCAATTTTGCTGCCAACTTAGGTAAGATAATTGCCACAAAGCTTTGCAGAAAAGCTCTTGCATGACAGATCCAAATTCTAGAACCCCTTATGTGAGTGAATTGCAAAAATGTGATTCCTTAAAGTTGACCTCCCCCACCCTCCGGCAAATAATGCGAATTGACCCCCCCCCCCCCCCTGGCAAATACCCTATCTTAAAATGCCCCCCCCCCCTTCCAGGAAATTACCTCAAAATGAATTGCCCCCAGGCAAATACCCTAATATAACCCCCTCCCACCCTCCAACCGCACACCCCTCCCCTGTTGTAAATAATTCATGAACGCTTCCTATAAAGTAAAAGAATGTACTTCGAAAGGGTGTATGAATCCAGGTCAAAGGAGGATAAAATCTTTCTGATTGCATTGCACTGGAACAGATCCATGCACAATTAAATATATGCAAAACAACTGCAAGTATACGGTGAGCTAATAGAATGTTCATGCAAAATTATACGTTTAACCTGCCACCATGGACAGTGTATCTCTAGAGTTGTATGTCCATGCTGCCACCCTTCGAACTGTCGGCCAGTACAGTCGAGCCCAGCATGTTGGCGGGTGCTGCCCGGCGCGCCATCTATCCAATAAACCAAAAACTATTTTTCTAATATCAGGCTGCGATACCAGTATATTCTAGGCAATAATTATCTGGTACCCCGGCTAATCTGAAATAGTACTAAAAACCCTTAGCTATCAAAAGAGGTATAGATTAAAGATTTAATGAATACTTTCTATTTCTAGTTGACTGAGTGAGTGGTAAATAACCTAGATTGTACTTTTTTCCTGTATCATTTTCTGCGAGGCAAAGAGCTGCAGTGGTCGCACTGCACTGCTTAGTCGTATGTACAAAAGAGTAAGCTTCATGGAGTCGAGTGGCGCAGTTACGGCAACAGAAGAGAGACATGTCAAAATGGCCAACGAAGGGCCAGAGCGCCTCTCAGCTACTGTACCAGCCCCTCAACCGTCACCACAACCTGAATTTACCAAATATCTCAATGTCGAGATTGCCAAGATCGTTGCTTTCCTAATGGTGATCAGCTTCGTACTCTACCATGGCGTTATACACATGAAATATGGTAAGTGGCACTGACAGCATTGACCGGGTTCGCTTCAGTTTGTTTGGATTGTCGGTGAAGTTGATTGAGACGTAGTCATGTCTTATGGGAGTTACTCGAGTATACTTCGGTGTCTTTCACTCTTTGTAGTTTTCAGTGACAGTGGATAGATTGTTTCTGGAAAAGTCATCGTGGTATGTTCTTTTTTTGGGGTCATATCTGCCATTCTCATGACTGTCATTGGCGCAGAATCATTCTTCTGTCTCGACTCGAGTCTCTAGTTGCATCTTCATGTAGCCCTGTACTTGTACTAGTTGTAGGCTATCACTGTATCAGTATCATGACAATTGACATGTACAGTCACATACATAGTATGGGTGAACCTGTGCTATACTATAGTGGTATTGGTATTATTGAAATTATTGTGTTATTCATAGATTTACGTTAGGTATGATAGTCAATCATCATCGAGGTGAAGCAGAGTGACGATTATGGCACATCCAAACGAGTGGAGTATTGTTTATAAACCCTACCCCTAATTATAAAATCCCATAGCTGGCATACGGAGTTTTATATGCAACTAGTGGCATTCTGCACTGTTATCATGTAATATACCAAAATCGAGGAGATAGGGTAAGATAAAATCAAAACCTGATTCGTTTTAATCTTGGCCACCGCATTCCACCCCTGAAGTTTTGGCTCCAGACTTCAACTGGCTTCGCCTCATGAAGTCACTTTGCCAAACTCTAGTCGTGGAATACGGTGGCCAAGATTAAACCTCATCCAGTTTTACGATAGTATTTGCCAGTGCGGTTCCAGATTTATCTCACCCCTTTCTCCGAGTATGACATTAAATAGCATCAACACCTTATTCAATTCTACAGGTCAGTGCATTATATATGACGAATATATATAATCTTTGCCTTAATCTGTATTGAATGTGAGATTTTATTGAAATCTCAATAGTTTTGTAGCCCATGCCTCTTGGTAACATTACAAATACGATTGCATGATTACTGCCCATCAGCTGAAAGTCAGGGGATGTTTTTCAGTAACGACAATCGTTAATAGCGACCATTTTGAAGTATCAGTGTCCTATAGACGTACGATTGTAGAGGATTGACCAACGATCGTTGGCTGCGACACGGAGGGCGGTTTGACGTGGGCCTTAGTAGTGATAGTCGTAGGGTATCGTAGGTAAAATTAGAGCACAAACGGTCGAAACCAACAACAAGGTTTAACATATCGTACAGGTATAGTGGTAGTCCGAAAGGCTCCATCTGTCAAGCGGTGCAGACAGTCAGAGAGCAGGTTAACAGGTCGACCAGATTGGTCGTTCTCAGCTCAGCAGCCATTTTCCTTTTAAAAATAGAATTCGCCAATCCGGCTGCTGACTTCCAGTTCAAAATACCCTCCAAATTATGCAAATTCACCTGACAACGGATGGATCCGCCATCTTTGCTGGTGAATACAAAGCGCTGTCAGAGTCTAAAATGGTGAAAAACTATATTAATCGACCTTGTCCTGTGCACTCTGTACATGTAATAATTGAAATGGGATTATTTACATTATTTCGACATAATTTAAATGTGCCAACTCGAAGAAAACCGGGTGTTTCGACGATTTGTTGACATCGCGTTTATAGCCTTAACTGGGGCTACCAGATAATCATTTGATCTGAAATTATCAGGGAAGTCTGATTTTGTCTGGGGAATTGCTTCAGAATTACTTAAAACATCCTCACACATTAAAAAGTATCATATATGGACGTCCGAACAGTTCCATAGGTTTAGCATTGCGGAGGTGCTTCTCCAAAATGGCCGCCCAGCTGGTTCGTGGTGCCACCTACTTCCTGGCCGGATCGGAGAATGAATCTTTCTGATTTTGTGGTACTGGTAGACAGTTTCCTGAGGCAAAATGCAGTAATTTCCTACCTTTGCATTATTTCTAACTAATAGAACAGCCACTCTTTGTAAAATCCATGTCACTGCATCCTGCAGGCGCCAAAATTATCAAAATGGCGGTTTCAAGTGTGCAGAGAGGGGAAT